>JAJJWW010015270.1:0-600000 GCA_023531295.1 Papaver armeniacum
CTAGTTGATTCTTTTAAATGTATATTGTAGTTAGTCCATATAGATTGCTAATCAAAATATTGGGTGTGGTTGTTGTACGCCCGCTTTTTCACATAGAGATCTACCCACAAAACCTATACTAAAACTTCTAAAGCCATCAATCTTTGTCCGAGGAATCCGACGACGATACACCCTCTATCATATCCGGGGCATACTCCGGGATTTTGGATACCATGAATTGATAGCTTGCATCGAATACGAATGCTTCCCCCTTTTCCTCTAAGTGGCGGGCTTTTGACGACTTCATGCTACAAAAACAAAACACAAACTTAATTTGGTTGTGGTGTTTATTAGGAAGATCAAACAACATGGATCACGTAAAATAAACCACAAAAACACTTACAAATTCTTCAACGGACAAGTTAAAGTGGGTAGCGTTGAAAATCGGTTTTTGGATAGTTAAATAAGCAAGTATTGCATTTTCGATGACTAGGTGCCTATCATGAATTTGTTGAACACTTCTTCCATTTGGATTCCCACAGTCTTGCATATATTTGTTGTATACCCTAGCACAAAAGGTTTCGGCATCCACCCTTACGTAGGACTTCCTTCTAACTCGAGTTTCCGCGTACCAAGCTTTGGTGATTGCCAAATCTTCATTTGAATCAAATGATGCCATTGTTGGGAGAGTTAGATGAAGTGTATGATGATATGATCTTTGGAGAGTATATTCAAATAGGTGTGTGTTGTTTTGTAGAGAGAAATAGTGTATTTATAGGATGGTGCCCAAATTTAGCCGTTATGGTAGTCAATCAATGAAGTTGTACTTGCAAAAAATTGAATTTTGAACTCGCCGGCTAGGTTACTGTTTCCCCAAATGCCGACCAAGTTTAGACGGCAGGGTCGTAATTTGCTTACCTTTCCGACCTTATGATTTTAGGAATCAGGAGTTCATTTTATTTTGTATAACAGTCGGCAAGGTATTTGGTCATTAGGGTGCCGACTTTTATATAGTCGGCAAGATCTTAAATTTATGACCCTGCCGACCATATGATTTTAGGGCATCATGAGAAGGTATTTTCTGCAACACATAGTCGGCAGGGTCGATAATTTAATACCTTGCCAGTTGTATAACAGTCGGCAAGGTATTAATTTGCTTACCTTGCCGACCCTAGTAACTACACCACCTGTTGTTAGGGCCTCATGATCGCAGTTCCACAACCTTGTTTACTGGATTATTCGGCAATTTAACTTAACAAAACCCTGCCGGCGGAATTATTGAAACTTAACATAGCTAAACACAACATTCATTCATCAACTATAAATCCAACATTTTTCCAAAATACGAAAACATACGTCCCATAAACCTTCAAAAAAACATGTCCAACCATTAACCTTAACATTTGTCTACCACAACATAAAGAAATAAACTAGAAATGCATTCATTCATGACCACGACCACGACCACGACCACGAACCCGTTTAGCATTTTCACGACCACCACCACTGCCACTACCATCACCACGGTTACGCCCTCTTTTTTTCAGCATTCATCTTGTCTTGTGCTTCCCTCTTGGCTTGTGCTTCCCTCTTTAATTCAACATTAGCTTGATGGAACAATTCGGTGGCATCCTCATTGTCAACATTATTAGCACAATCAATGTGCTTGGTTTGATCTTCAATAGACAAAGGCTCTCCTCTGTCTCTCGCGCAACACATCACCTTTACAAGGGTCTTCAAATGCTCCTTCTATTTTCAATTAAACAACAAACAATTAATAGAATGATTCGATAATGTAATCTTAAAACAAACTCTAAAATACTTATAAAGAACTTAAGACTTGTTGCTGGGTCTTTCGCTGCCATTTTCATCTTACGAGCCACTTGTTCAAAGATCTGCTCCCTAATCACAAAAGGGACGGCAAAACCCAAGTACCACGGCATGTAATTTTCATGATCTTCATGACCTTCGCTCACCTCGTCCAAAAGACTCGTATCGAATTTACGGTCACGTCTTCCCCTCCAATGAGATGTAACTGGTGCTAGAGCGTAATGGACGCCAATACTTTTTTTGGTACATGGTGCACGATTCCCTTACCACTTTAAAGAACGGATCAACATCAAAATGGGGTTCTTCTTGGACGTAACCCAGTTGTCGCATTACCCGATGTGGATCGTACATTGAAAATACATGGGGGGTACAACAAGGGACCGTATTAGAATGCAACATCATCTTTCATTTGGATTAAACCTTCATTTCCAGCAACTCGATACATATCAAATATTACCTCATCCGCAGTCAATTTGTCCAAGGCGATTATCGCGTTTGATAATTTCTTTGTGGCATATCCTTATCTTGAGCACCCTTAAAATTGTATTTTTGTCCTCTTGGCTTATCAATCAAAAACTTCTCATTCACTTTGATGTAGGGGTTGGCTTTCACTAAAGTAATATCCAAACCTATGCAAACACAAAGTTTAGTAAGAATCCTACATTACGAGAATTTTGCCTCTATAAATGATTTAGACAATAAAATTACCTGGAAGAGACATATATTTCCGTTGAATTGCGCAGTGAGTGCCCTTGAAGTCTTTGTCAACTCATTGTTCAAGAAGGCGACCACTGCAGTACCCCAAGAATACTGATGCATCTGATCTAAGGGATATAATAGTTGAATATACTTGGCATCGACCAAGCTTCCAGAACTGTTGGGGAAGTTACACTTGCCCAGGATATATAGCAAATAAGCTAACGTGGTAGCATTGATTCGCACCAAGTCCACCCTTCCTTCCTTATCATATATTTCCTTGGTTCCACAGAATGTGTCCCTCAACTTCTTTAGATTAAACTTCTTGCTTAGATAACCATCCTTCATCACAAGCATAGACTCCGTCTAAACCTGATTCCAACCGAACAAATCTTTGGTCAATTGGAAGATCTTGTCCCAAGTAATGCCATCATCGTAGCCATCACTGATTTCTTTTCCCTCAACCTCGAGGCCTAGAATTTGATGAGCATCATCGGGAGTTATCGCCATCTCACCGAATGAGAATAACATTGTATCGATCTCTCCGTAGAACCTATCAGGAATGCGAATACGATAACTCTATCATACTCAATAACCGAACTCTCCACCGCAGGCCACAACCCGGATTTCTTGACAATCGCTTGCACCTCGTCACATTCCTTGTCAAGTGGCCATTTCTTAATCACTGAACATGAAGCTTGGCGCCTCAAGAGACGGATGGCATGCTTGTGATCCTAAATACCAAAAACAAAAAATAAAAAGAAATACAAACACTTGACGCAAATTTAAGATATATACACTTAAATAAAAAACAAAGACGGATTGAGATTACTTACGACGGTATTTTGGATTTCACATGCCCATGAGTCTTTGTATCCAAAAAGAACATGAGCCTCATCTTTGTAACCTTCAAGTGAGAGGGAGTCATGTGGGAATTAGCTGGTTTAGTGATAACCCTCTGCTTCTTCCCGGTTTCAGTTGTAGTTGTATCTTTGGTTTGTGGATCATTAGCTTGAGTTTGTTCTCCAGCTTCTTCTTCTTCATCATCTTCGTCTTCCTCTTCAACAATTTCATCTTCCTTATCTTTATCTCCATTACCATGATCATCATCATCATTACCTCCTCCAACAGGTGGCATGTCTTGATCACCATCATCGTTGTTATCTCCTCCAACATCCGGAGTTCTTTCAACATCATCATCATCATCATCATCTCTTCTACCAGATAGAATTTATTGGTCTTCATCTGGAGTTTCATCTGAATCATTTGGTTCCGGTGGTAGTTGAGAATCATTCCGTTAACGGATCTTTAGCGTTCCCGGATCAACTAATGCCCTCGATGTGTTGTTCCAACGGTTTCTCACCAAAGCGAGGAGGTCTTGAAGGAGGAGTAACATTTTTATTCTTTCCCTTTGCCAACCTGAACAAGAATAATTAAGAAAAAATTCAATAGTCGGCAGGGTCGACAAATATAACCTTGCCGGCAGAACAATGGTCGGATAGGTCTATAACTATAATCCTTGCTGGCTAAACTATAGTCGGCAGGGTCTTACTCAAATAACCTGCCGGCTTATAACAACTCAAATAACTTGAAGGCATCAGGAACCACTATTTTCAAAACAATCCGCTGGCAGGGTACAAAATTATAACCTATCGACTAAAACAAAAACTAACGCCGGCAAGCTCCTAAGTTGAATAACTTGCCAACCCTGTAAAAGCAGTTACAGATAATAAACAACCGGCAAGATCTTCAACCTAAGAGCTTAACGACTAACCCTAAACATGAAAAATCGGTAAGGTCGTGGAACAAACACCTTGCCGGCTAAATAACTGAAAATTCACGAATTCGATTTTTCTGACCTAATTGACATGCAAACATGAAATTGAAGTACTAGAGTGAGTTTAAGCAGGCCCTTACTTTATTAATCGCGCCATTTCTCCCTTTTCAGTGCCTTTGATTTCTTCTTCTTCAACCACTTTTTTCGTTTCTTTCTTTTGAACTAACAAAGCAATTCCATGGTTGTATTCATTGAGTTTTCTATTTGCTCCTTTCATACGACTAGGCTTCGGCCGTGGTGGCTCCATGTTTGAAGATTAATCGGAATTTTCAAATCGACGATTACGACGAATTAATCGATGAGTTTTCAATGGTGGGGGAGGAAGAGCCGGTAAGGTAGAGGTGGAGGAAAAGAAGAAGAGAAGAAGATGAAATGAAAAAAATGAAAACTGATTTAGGGTAATAAGAATTATAAAGGAAAAGGGTAGTTTTATAACTTTACCCATTTCTCCATTATCCCTTAAAAAGAGTACACTTAAAATTGGGTATACCCCAATCAATCCAGTGAAAAAGGGCCACTTCTTTGATGGTCACTTGTCCGGACGCATTTTGGACCATCCATTTCCAAGTCCGTGTGCTTTCACTTAAAAATTAATTAAGATATTCATGTAAAAGTGGACATGCATGTGCAAATGACTACTACGAGGAGTTACCAAACCCCCTTGAATACCACCAAAAAAACAATTTCCACCACCAAATCCATTTCTGACTCCAGTAATTATAGTGTAATCACAGAACTCATCAGAATGTACCCGACGCCTGCATATACATATACCAAACTGATGCAACCTAAAAGAAACATAAACAAACTAACGAAATAAATAATGGAAATATTCATTAAAGAAGTTAATATGCACAATAAGTATGATTCATGAAAGACAAAAGATCATTAAAGAAGTTATACCGAAAAGGTTAACTTCCTTTTAGTTTGAAAACCTATTTATATCATTTAAACTTGCCAATGTTCACTTTAATCCCCATTACTATATATATCTGTTTATATCCAAAAAAAAAAAAGGGGGAAAGGTGAAAAAGTCATTTTCCACCATCAACTGTTGCCCATGTCAACAGTGAGCGGATGGAATGAATCTTGCAAATAGTAAATGAGACGGAGGGATCCTTCGATTACAAATTTACAATTGCCACAACTATAAAAGTCTTAAGATATACGATTGAGCGGTTTAAATGTATTTGAGACAATTTACTGGTTGCAAACTTGCAAAATGGTGTTGTGTTTAGGAAGAAAAAAGCAAATGTAAAAATCTTGAACACCGGAATGGAAAATTTGAAACCCGCGAGTTATAACTCCAAAGGTGTCGCTATCCATCCACAAAAAACCCGCCAAAACAAAAGTAACACAAAAACCCCAAAGATTTTGAATTTGGTTTCATCATAAAATTTGATGAAATCTCATAGAATTTGACGAAACCAATTTTTGGGTTCATCATAAAATTTGATGAAACCAATTTTGAAATTTGGGTTTTTTGTATCAATTTTTTAAAATTTGGAGTTTTTGTATCAACTTAGTTTAAGATGGATTTTTAATAAATCCAACATTTGAGTGGGGTTTTTGTACCACAAGCTTGGTCACCTTGAGTTTTTATGACTAGTTTTGAATTTGAAAAGTATAAAGATTCAAGCATAATTTTTCCAGGCGAGATTGGGGTATACCCAAACTAATTGGGGTATACCCAATAAGAAAAAATCTGGTCATTTTGAAGTAAAAGAGGTTACCCCTTAACCAAATATTTTCAAAATGGCAAAAATGCCCTTTTATAATTAACACTAAAAAACTGATTAGGCTAATTAATTGACTTTAGATAAAAATTTTGAAAATGAAAATTGTGAGATTAAACCTTTAATACGTCTTGTGAGTTGATTAAGATCAAAAAATTTGGTTTTCAAAATGTCAAAGGTCGGAAGGGTAGAGGTTTGAATAAGGTCAAGCTATATATATGGCGACATGGTCTTTGTTTAATAAAATGCCGACCAATTTTAGCCAAGAAGGTATTTAAATGAAGAACATGCCGACTTTATTTTTTTTGACACACATGAGATGGCTATTAAAAATATTACCAAAGATGTCTAAAAAAACCCCACGTAAGTGGTGAAAAATACCCCCACGGGCGGTATAAGTCTTCAAAAGGTATTTAAATGAAGAACATGCCGACTTTATTTTTTTTGACACACATGAGAGGGCTATTGAAAAATATTAGTCGGCAAGGTCTACAAAAAAACCCCGCCGGCTGTTGAGAAAATACCCGCCGGCGGTTGAAAACCCCGTTGACGGTATAAGTCGGCAAGGTCTTCAAAAATACCCCGCCGGGCCGTAGAAAAAAATTTATAAATGCCGCCATGGATGTTATGAAAAGTCAAGCAAGATATGCATGTTACGACCTTGCCGACCAAAAACACATAAATCATAATTTTCGATTTCCAACCTAACATAACAATCAATCACACAACACAATGATGGGTTTGAGTTTAAACATCATTTGTAGTCTTCTTTTCGCTGGTAGAGTCAACAATTTTTTTGGAAAATCAAAGTTGAAGATTTTTATATGGCTTTGGTTGATGGAAGATGAAGATGAAGAGAAGAAGATGAAATGAAAAGAATAAAAACTGATTTAGGATAATTAAGATTACTAATGGGTAAGGGCAGTTTTGTAATTTACCCATTAGGACTCCCCCTAAAATCCACAAAAAATGTCCCTCTAAAATTGGGTATACCCCAATTAATTTGAGTATACCCCAATCTCGCCAGGTAATTTTTTGGCGTAGAGAAATAAGGATGTTTGTTGTCTTTTCCCCTTTACTTCTTTTTACTTTTATGTAGGACGGCGACTGTGGGTGTACAGTTCACCATTTTAAATCCACATTGAATGTGTGGGTCATAGATTAGTCAGTTCAAGGCCTATTCCTATGCACATGCCAAAACATGATATTTGGCATATGTGCACCCACTATGGGTATGCCAAACTGCCAAACTCATATGTCAGTATGTTTTTCCTGGCATATAGGCATGCACGACAGAGTTTCCATCGAGCGATAGAGTCTCGGTCGCTCGATGGTCAATTAATCTCTCGATGGTCATTAACTCGACATCGTTAGTCAAGCTGTCGCTCTCTTCTATGATAGTCGCTTATCAGATCTTCATCCAACGACTACCATTTCTCCCCCTATAAATACCTGATTTCAATCCCATTTTAACTCACACCAAAATTTCTAAATCTCTCTAGAATTTCTCAATCTCCAATTCTTTTCTGATCTTCTAATTCCTCATAGAGCATGGCTGATAATGCGAGCATGGCTAATTTCATAGCAAACCAACATGTTGCGGAAAATCATAAAGTTCGAATTAGGAGGAGAGTACCAAAATTTGCAATTGCGGAAGATGAATGTATTTGCAGAAGTTATGTTCATTGTATTGAGACTTTATTCGCAGAAGAATCTCGTCAAGGTATTTTTTGGGATATGATTTTGAGGAGATTTAAAGAACAAACAATGAACCCCAACCATCGTGATGTTATAGGGTTGAGTAATCGCTTCACTATAATCCAGTCGTGATGTTACTAAGTATCTTGTTTTACTTGACAAGAAGGTCCAAATCTAAGGAGTGGTGAAACCTATTTGGAACTTAAACAAAGGTGTCGTATGGAATATCGTCGCATCTCTAAACAAGACTTCCAATATGGAAGTTGTTTGAGATTTTAAGTTGCTTGCCCAAATATTTTCCAATTTATATGTGGTAAAAGTTATTTGTCAAGTCCTAAAATTTCTTAATTGTCCACTTATTTGTCAAGTCCTAAAAGTTTTAATATTTTAACTCTAATTAAAATTCAATATTGGATTACAAATAAAATTAAGCTTAATTTTCAACAATACAAAAATTTTCAAATTCAAAATTCAAAATTCAAACTTCAAATTCAAATTTCTTAATAGTAATTTTTACAAGACATAAAAACTAGACAATATAAGTTCCAAAATAAATATAACTAGACTTTAAAAATAAAAATTTGGGACAATGTTCTTCATCTTGTTAATCTTCTTCATTTCACCAAATTTCCAATCAATGCGCTCATGAACGGAGTCTCCTTTGTTTATCTTATTCTTTGGCTTCAAATTTGTTTTGCCTTGATTTTCCTTGCCTTTTAACCTTTCTTTGCCTTCTCTTAGTTGCGGTTTTGACTTGGTTGATATCCAAAACTTGGAGACTTCTTTGCTTACTTATTTCTTTAAATCTATCACATATCTTCTCAACGGCACCTTCAAGCACTACTCCAGAAAAATCAAGTTGCGTTGCCGAATCAAGTTGGGTTAATTATGCCATTTGGAGAAAATAGAAGAAATAAATTAGATTGAGAAATAGAGAATAGATTGAGAAGAAGAGAAATTTTTTGTGTAAAAAAATTTGGGGTAAGTTTTGAGTTTGAAAGTTACATATTTATAGCGATGAATAACTAGCCGTTGACGCTAGAGTTAATAGCGCTGGCGATATAATTATTATCTCCAGCGATAAAGACTTTATCGCCAGCGATATTGTTAATATCGCTTGCTAGAAATTCGATCGCTCCGTGGTTTTCCCATAGTGGAGCAAATGGTTTGCCATGCTACCTGGTATGTCAAATACCATTTTTTTGGCATGTACATAGGAATAGGCCTAATACGATGGATACCGCAGTTTTCGAAGAGGAAGATACTAAACTGTAAGTCCTCGTCCTAGACATTGTGATAATAAGCTTACTTTATCAAGTCGATCGACATGTCATTGCATCATTGTGATAAGTCATCCCCCGGTGGCATGTTTATCCCAATTTGACTTTTTCCGGTAAAGATGTGTAAATAGTGCTTAATTATTATTCTGTAAATAAATAAAATGATGCCAATTCATTTGTAAAGGTCTGTAGTTCGTTATGGTAGTTCATATTGCAGGATGAATTCGTAATGGTAGTTCATATCGTAGGAATGGTAATTTATTTTGTAAATGAACTCGTAATGATACTTAATTATGCTAATTGTGGTAGTTCATATTGTAAAATGAACATGTAAATGACAGTCCATATTGTAGAATGAACTCGTGATAGGTGTTCACATTGTAAGATGAACTCCTAATGGTATTTCATATGGTAGAAGGAACTCGTAATAGTAGTTCATTATGTTAACTCATTTTGTAGAATGAACTCGTATGAGAGTTTATTTTGTAGAATGAACTTGTATGTTAGTGTTGATGGTGTATTTTTGACGAAGGATAAATTCATAAAATCGTTTAAGAGGTTTGCCATGCATCAATTCCAATTGAAATTCTCATAAAAAATCAGCAACATCATAAACACAAAGATATACTGCAACAAATTCATTTTATTGCACTAAAGGAAGATTACAAAACTTGGCCATCACATGGACCAAAACAGGTCATCACCCTCTTGGTGATGCCTTATTCTCTCAAAACATGAGACTAACTCTACCAACTCTATCCTACTGATTTCTAATGCCTCTTGCACTATTTATACATTAGTTACAAAGCCAAAAACCGTGCACAACACTTGCACACGCATGGAACAGCTATGTATCCCATAAGGTAGTTTTCCTGAACCGCCAATCTGTTTTCCAACTGCCACCTTTTGTGTTGTCAAGCCAAATGATGCCACATCTGTTCTTGGTGGTTAGAAAATTCCAAACTTAGTTATAAAGCCTCTTTATAACTATCAACTCCTTTGCTCTGGCATGCGTGTGATGCACACACACTCGTAACTGACAGCTTGAACTCAAATATGACAATCATTGCGCTGCACTAAACTTGGCCCATGCCAATGTTCGACAATGATTGTGCAACACTCAACTTGGCCTTTACCAAGTATTCCACAATGGTTGTGCTTCACTCAACTTGGCCTATGCCAAGTATTCGACAATGGTTGCGCTTTACTCGACTTGGCCTCTGCCAAGTGTTCGACAATGGTTGCACTACATTTATCCGTCCTGATACTTAGCTTATTTGGATGGAAACATCCAAATACCATACCAATTGAGTCTTGATTTTCTTAGTTCAACTTCATACTTCATATGCATCACTTGCATTCTTTTTGCCGTGCAATAATCATCAATGGCGCATTTGGAAACCCATTGTTGCGTATGCATTAGAAAAGCCTTGGCTAATGCTTGGGCCAATGCCAAAGTCATCGCATGACTTGCATTGCATCCATAATTCCTTCCTTGATATGGGCCAACTCTAAATCAAGGATATGCAACACTATTGCATGTGTTAAGTAGCCTTTCTTGTCTCGGCCATGTTGGCGCTACATCATCGGACTATGCAGCTTCATTGGCCAGGGCACTAACTTCAATTTGCGCAATCTTTGCGCTTTACCGTTGGGAACGCTAACAAACCTCCCCCACCAATCTGTTCAACGCCCTCGTTGAAAGCAACAAAGTATAATCGCTATACTTGTTCTTTGGTCTTGTACGCTTCCAAGCCTATCTCATAAATTAACAAACTCTCTAGGCCTTATTTCCAAAAAATTTCTTCCTAGTACCATATGCCATCACTTAACTTACTGCCTTGTCATTGATCCTACTGACTTGTATTGTTGTTGTCACGTTGGCCTACGCTCTAAATCACTACAATCGCATGTCAACACTCAAATGCAACTTGGAAATTCCTCTTGCCAATTCCCTGAATTAGGCTTGAATTTCACTTGTATCATTTGCACCTAAGTGTACCAAATTAATGATTCTTCCCAAATGATCACAATGATCATTGCCATAGCCTTATGCCTTCACTTTTCCGAGCTTTAGTTGCAGCACGCAACATAACATGACTTATACAAGACTTGGCCTCATTCTTCAATCATATGCGCCTACGCCAAATTATGCCAGGCCTTAAGGTATGCACCGTATGATTCCATACCACTCTTGGTATGTGGTAGGCTGAGAAAAGTGAATGCCTACAATGTAAACTGCAAGTGCACAGTGCCTGTTGGAGGCAGGGCAAGTACAGGTCGATCCACGGGGATTTGAGTGTGTAAAGTTGACTCTAAGGCTTCACTAAACTTATTTCTATAGGAGTAACACAAATATGAGTTTGTTTTGGTGTCGATACGACTAATTGGAATTGTGACTGTAATCTAAGGCAGCAAAGATAGATTGTAAACAGTTAGGAAAGTTACTAGGATGGTTGACTCCACCCTCTAATCCTATGCTAAGGTAATGCAAATTATCAAAGTGTTCTCATGCCTTCTCTTGCAAGCTTTAGATGTATATTTGATTAACTAACTCCCTCACTTACCCCTAGTATCAATGGTCTTCTTACAGTACCATTGATCACAAGTGAGCTTAGTTCAATAGCTAACTATATTCCTAAACATTACACAAATCAAGAACAAAATGAGAATTCAATTAACTTCACATTAAATCAGGGGGTTTCATCTACACCCTAGTAAACTGAATTAAAATATCATGCAATTGCTAAACACGATTCAAAATTAAGTTACAAAATAAAACCCTAAAAATTGACTGTTTTCTCTCACATGAAGAACACTTGATTTTATACCTCCCAATCACTCAAATTTGCCATTAATAAAAACCACGACTGTTCCCTCTTCGGTTTCAGCTCGAACTCCATTAATTTGATGTTCCTCCTTATTGTGAAACCCTAACCCTAACTCTTTCTATATCAACCTTAGCTTCTAGGGTGAAGAAGCTATGAAAGAGATAGAGAGAAACTAGGAGGTGGCGAAGGCGGTACATCTTTTGGTGGTTGCGTTGGTGGTTGTGGTGTCGGGGAATAAGAAGGTGGCTCGCCATGGTCGGGAGAAGAGAAGAGGGATGGGAGAGCTCTGCAAGTGTCGGGAGAAACAAAGAGAAATGGAGAAGGCGTGTTTGGTTCGGGTGAAGGTATAGGTGGCTTTGGTGTGAAGCGGGAGCGTGAGAGTCGATGCGTGGACCGATGTCGAGCGTTGGATACGGACGGGTCGAGATCTCACGGCTCGGATCGACAGGGCTTGGATCCGGGTTATGGGCGGGTCTTGGATTGCTCAAGCCCATGTCTTTGCAAATGGGTTGCTACTTTGCAACTGATGCGCGCGCGGGCTGTGGCTTTCTGCTCCATAGACGCTCGTCTCCAATTTTCTGCTCTTTTGGCTCCTTAGTTTCTCCGAGCTTTATTTACTACCCTAAAAACACAAAATTAATTAGTACAAGTATTTATTCTTGAAAACAGAGAAAATACAGAATTTGGGATAATATCGATTTACGAGCACAAAAGATGAGTTAAATGCCAATAAATAGGTGTAGAAATATGCAATATTTGGCACTCATCAAATACCCCCAAACCTGAATTTTACTTGTCCTCAAGTGAAACAGAAATTAAGAAATCCTAACTATACCACTGTCGCTGGTCTCTCGAATGCATTTAGCGTATGCACTAAGCCTTTAAACCCCTAGGTGTCCCTAGTGGACGAGTTGTAGTCTCGTGAGGGTTTACCAGAGGTGTACCCACAAAACCTTCTCCAACTTCTGAGCGTAAAAGAGTCTCAAGCATCCAAGGAGCTATGAGGACATAGAGTTTCTGCATGCTAGTAACACTAAATTAGAACTACCAAAGAACACATTCTCATACTTAAGAGTTGAGCGAGAAATAACCATACCATATGAAAGAATTCGGGTTCGAGAGTGATCACAAGCCTCGACTTCTGCCTCACCAATAGGGTTTTATGATAATTGCACTCAAAAAGATCGCATTTTTAGTCTCTCATGTGTGCAGGTAGGAATAAAGAGAGAAATCCTGCACACGTTGAAGATGAGAAGGATAACCTTCCGAAATAATTTCTGGAGACTCCACAGAGTTGTGGACAAAAAGAATCTTTTTGTGATGATCTCTAAGAAAGGAAATCAACCATTAGCAAGGATGGGAGTACTCACTTACCTTCTCACCCGATCGGCAATAACATTACTCTCTCAGCATCCATAGAAACATCTTCAATCTTCGGTCTTCAGTCGTTGATGATGAACTTGAACTTCACAAAAACTTGACAATTTGTAACTTTTCTATTCAATTTCCTTGTTGCTTGAATTTTTTTTTTTTTTTTTTTTTTTATATACACACATGAAATGAAAATAACAATAAAAACAATGAAACTACTAACTCCATGGATGAAGGACTTTATCACTCAATTTTCCATAACTTGTATTGTCTTGATTTCATAAACTTTACTAATTCTCATCTTATCTTCTTTTCCTTGAATTGTTGCATGTAAACCAAGGACTATTTCAACTTTTCTTCAAATATTCTGATGTTGCTCTGCTTGCTGATGATGATGTGTTTCTATGGATCTGTTGATGTTGTTGAGAGGGAGAGAGTGATGCTAACTGCAAATCGAACTACAAGAAGGAGTTTTCATCTTTAAACGTCACCCTCATGATTGACAAAATTAGCACTCAAGAGATCAAAATAGTCTTTGAAAGTGGTGCGAAGTTGGGTAGCTCACCATTCCTACCCGGAATTGACGTACGGTGACACACACACTCTAATAAATTTTTTAGAAAGTCACAAAAATTAAAGGTCGGTGCCTCGCTTGATGTAAAAATGGGTAGTCTCCACTATGGGTAATCACAATTCTACTACCGAATATCTATACAACACCTAATTCGCCCTCCGACATGGTTAAATCCAACTTTAACGCTCTAATCAACTAAGAAACCCGATTGTGTTCTCCAGTACTTCCAAGTTCAATTATTTCGGTCAGACTCTCTATGTAAACATAGCTAGAAGCATGCTAGTGACTCTAAGATCTCTAAAAGTTGGAGGTTTTTATGCAAGTATTTACAAAGAGTTTTGAATTTTTGAAATTTTTGATTGACTTTTTTTTTTTTTTTTTTTTTAAGCAAAAGACTAAAAACTCTATATGCAAATCACACCCCCAAACCTAAATCTAACATTGTCCTCAATGTGTCAATGAGATGAAACGAATTTAAACAGTCACATACCATGAGAACTATGTTGAGTAGAGAAAAGGGAAGAGATTACCGGATGTACAAGGGTGGTGCTAAACCATAGAGGGTGAATGCTTTTAAAAGCAAACAACATGGGCGCACGACAAAAAGTTTGGTTAGCACACATAAAAACTATGCAAAAAGAAAAAGAAAAGGGAAAGAGAATGGATTTTTAGTCCATCTGTATGTACAAAAGTGAACTAGTTTAGTCCACATAAATGGGGTCTTCGGTCGACGGTCTCAACTTCTCGGTGGAAGATGCTCGAGAAATGGTTTCAATCTCGACCATTGACCTTGAAGATGTTCTTGGTTCTTTGGGTTTTCGATTTCAACAGCTCCATGGGGGAAAGCTAAGATGTACCAAGAATGGTCCGACCATCGAGAACGTAACTTTCACGGAAACAAATGCAAACGAGTGTTGTACAATAAAACTTTTTGACCAGGTGTGAAAGACTTGCGCAGAATGCGCTTGTCGTGAAACACTTTCATTCTTTGTTTGTACAATTTGGCACTATCATATGCATCATTTCTTAATTCTTCTAACTCATTGAGTTGAAGTTTTCTTTGGGTACCGACTTTATCAAGATCAAAATTCAGTTTCTTCTTCTGACCCAATATGCACGATGTTCTAACTCTACGGGTAGATGACAAGCTTTACCGTACACAAGTCTGTAAGGGGACATCCAAATGGGAGTCTTGTATGCAGTTCTATAGGCCCACAAAGCATCATTTAAGCGCAAAGACCAATCTTTCCTAGAAGGATTAACGGTCTTCTCAAGAATATGCTTAATTTCCCTATTAGAAACTTCTACTTGGCCTTTGGTTTGAGGATGGTAAGGTGTTGCTACCTTATGAGTGATTCCATACTTGCGCACAAGTGATTCAAAGGGTCTATTGCAAAAATGACTACCTCCATCACGATTATTGCTCTAGGTGTTCCAAAACGGGAGAAAATGTTTTCCTTAAGAAAAGAAAGAACAACTTTATAATCATTTGTTTTGGATGCAATGGCCTCTACCCACTTAGAGACATAATCAACAACAACAAGAATGTATAACTTACCTTGAGTTAGGAAATGGACCCATGAAATCAATACCCCACACATCAAACAGCTCAACAATCAAAATGGGTTGTAAGGACATCATGTTTCTCTTAGAGATACTTCCTAATTTCTGGCATCGGTCACAAGAAACACAAAAAGCATGGCTATCCTTAAACAATGTTGGCCAATAGAAACCGCTCTGCAAGATCTTTGCAGCAGTTTTCTTGGCACTAAAGTGGCCTCCACATGCATGGTCATGACAGAAAGAGATGACATCCCTTTGTTCAGAATTGGGGACACATCTCCTAATGATTTGGTCTTGGAAGTACTTAAACAGATATGGGTCATCCCAAAGGAAATGTTTAACTTCAGCCAAGAACATAGAACGGTCTTGTTTAGACCAATGCAAAGGCATTCTACCTGTAGCAAGGTAGTTCACGATATCAGCAAACCACGGCCTTTCAGACACAAGCATCAATTGTTCATCGGGGAATGATTCTCTAATCAAACACGGATTCATCAACAGATTCAACATTCAACCTAGACAAGTGATCAGCAACAACATTTTCTGACCCTTTCTTATCTCGAATTTCGAGGTCAAACTCTTGTGACAAGAGTATCCATCGAATTAGACGAGCCTTAGCATCTTTTTAGACAAAAGATATTTCAATGGGGCATGGTCAGAATATATGATGACTTTAGACCCTATCAAATAAGATCTAAACTTATCTAATGCAAACACGACAGCTAGCAACTCTTTCTCAGTTGTGGAATAATTCAATTGAGCATCATTAAGTGTTTTACTAGCATAATAGATCACATAAGGGAGTTTGTCTACTCGCTGGCCCAAAACAGCTCCTACAGCATAGTCAGACGCATCACACATAATTTCAAATGGTAATGTCCAGTCAGGTGGTCTGACTATAGGGGCAGATGTAAGGAGAGCCTTCAGTCGCTCCCATGCTTCCTTACAAGCATCATCAAAGACAAATGCAACATCTTTGGCAAGAAGATTACACAAAGGTCTTGAAATTTTACTAAAGTCTTTGATGAATCGGCGGTAAAAACCCGCATGGCCTAAGAATGATCTTATGTCCCTCACAGAACGAGGTTGAGGCAAGTGTTGAATGAGATCAACCTTGGCTTTGTCTACTTCTATGCCTTTTTCCGAGATGATATGCCCTAAAACAATGCCTGAGTTAACCATGAAATGACATTTTTCCCAATTCAAAACCAAATTCTTTTCCTTACACCTAATCAACACACGAGTAAGATGATGCAAATACTCATCAAAAAAGAAGACCCAAACACAGAAAAATCATCCATGAAAATTTCAAGAAACTTATCTACCATGTCAGAAAATATGCTCATCATGCAACGTTGAAAGTAGAGGGTGCATTACACAACCCAAAAGTCATACGACGATAAGCAAATGTTCCATAAGGACATGTAAATGTGGTCTTTTGTTGGTCTTCGGGTCTTTATGTGAATTTGGTTGTAGCCAGAATAGCCATCTAAGAAACAATAGTGACTATGTCTCGACAACCTTTCCAACATTTGGTGATGAAGGGAAGGGGAAAATGGTCTTTCTTTATTCTGTGTTCAATTTCCTATAATCAATACAGACTCGCCACCCTGTGGTCACACGGGTGGGGACGAGCTCATTCATCTTACTTTGAACTACGGTAATGCAGAATTTTTGGGTACCACTTGAATGGGACTGACCCACTGGATATCTGGAACCGGGTAAATGATACCCGCATCAAGCAATTTCAAAATCTCACCCTTGACAACATCTCTCATATTGGGGTTAAGTCTCCTTTGCATTTCCCTAGATGGTTTAGTGTTCTCTTCAAGATTTATGTGATTCATGCAAATTGTGGGACTTATACCTTTAAGATCTGAGATGGTCCAACCTAAGGCTCTTTTATGTTCTTTAAGCACTTCTAAAAGTTGACTTTCCTGTTCTGTGTCTAAACATGATGCAATAATCACAGGTAAAGTATCAGAAGGACCTAAGAAAACATACTTCAAAGTATCAGGTAATGGTTTCAAATCAAGCTTAGGTGGTACATCAAGAGGTGGGGCGGAGATTTGGAATCGAGAGTGGAAGTGGTTCCACCGCATTACGCCATTTAGCAATATCCATGGGTGGAACAGATTCAAGCAAAGAGTGAATTTCCCCAATGTACTTAGACTCAAAGAGATCTAAGTCAAAGTTATCTAAACATGCTTGCAAAGGGTCCCTTTGAAAAAATGTCAGGCAATGAGTCTTGGATCAGACTCTCAATCATGTTAATCTCATGCAAATCAGTATCATCACAATCAATGGGTTGTTGACTAGTGTTAAAAACATTCAACTCTACGGTCATGTTACCAAAAGAAAATTTCAACACTCCATTACGACAGTTGATGATGGCATTGGACGTCGCCAGGAAAGGACGTCCTAAAATCACAGGAATGTGATTACTTGGGTTTTGCACGGGTTGAGTATCTAAGACGATGAAATCCACAGGAGAAAGAAAAATTTATCAACCTTGATTAACACATCTTCGACAATACCACGGGGATTTTCACAGATCTGTCCGCTAACTGTAGCGTAACAGGTGTGGGCTTCGGCTCCCAAGGCCCAGTTGCACATACACAGTATGGCAATAGATTCACACTTGCTCCTAAGTCTAGTAACGCCTTTTCGACCACATGGTCACCTATGGTGCATGTAATTGTTGGACTACCGGGTCTCTAATCTTAGTTGGAATTCTTGTTTTGGATTATTGAGCTCACTTGCTCGGTGAGAAAAGCACGCTTATGCACATGAAGCTTTCGCTTTTTGTGTGCACTGAGATCCTTCAAAAACTTAGCATAGGTGGGTATTTGTCGATTGCTTCGAGAAATGGAATGTTTATGTTAACTCGTTTGAACATTTCCAAAATCTCGTTGTCTTTGGTTACCCCCTTTCTGCTGCACCAACCTTTGTGGGAATGGAGCAACAGGTGCATGACTTGGCAAAGAAATATCTATATCAGTAGGACTCTTGGTTTTATCAACATGCTCAGATTCTTTCTCTACAGTAGATGTTTCTTTGCGGTGTTGTGTGTACTGGTGAGTCTGATTTAGACTCGCTTGACTGTGGTACACCTACATTGTTCTCAACAACTCTACCACTACGAAGAGTGGTGACAGCATTCACATGACTATGTGAAGTTTCATTGCAGGTTGAAGTACCTACCTGAAACACATTCTTTGGATTTTGTTGGGCTTGACTAGGGAGTTTGCCTTTTTCTCTCTCATTCAATGCATCACAAATTTGACCCATTTTAAGTTCTAGACTTGTGAAGCGTTGGTCGGTGGTTTTCTGAAGTTGTAAAAGATTTTGGGTCAACAGACCGACACTGTCTTCAAAGCTAGGCTTTTTCTCTACAGGGTACTGAGGATGTGGTTGTACTTGGGGGTTTCTAGGATATGAGTATCCTTGGTTGTTATTTGTTGTTATCCCTTGTACAGGCCATTTAGACCATGAGAAGTTAGGGTGATTCCTCCACCCTGGGTTGTAGGTTTGAGAATACGGGTTGTTCTCTTGCCTATGGTACAATGCATTGGCTTGCTCGGTTTTAGACTCTTGAAATGCATGTAGGTCTGGACAACTGTCCACTAAGTGGTCAGAACTATGGCATGCGTCACAAGGGGCCATTTCAATTTGGTCACGGAGAGTATGGGCATTAGATTTTACATTCTTCTGCAACTCAAGCACTTCTATTCTCCGGGCCAAAGATGCCATTTTTGCATTTCCCTCAAAATCAGACTCGATTCTATGAACATTGTTTGCATGGGTAGTACTTTTTGGTTCACGGATGGACTCCCACTGTTGAGTCTTTTCAGCGACTTCGATTAAGAAAGTCCAAGCCTCATCAGCACTTTTGTCAATAAATGCACCATTGCACATTGACTCGACTGTAGTTCGGGTTCTAACAACTAGACCCTCATACAAAATTTGCACGAGTCTCCATTTTTCAAAACCATGGTGGGGACATTGGAGCAATAATTCATTGAATCTCTCCAAATATTTTGCTAGAGTTTCGTCTTCTAATTGTACAAAACCATTTAGACTCTGGCGAATTGTCGCCGTCTTATGGTTGGGGAAAAACTTTTTGAAAAACTCTTTTGTGAGATCATCCCATGTTCTAATGGACTGTGGTTGTAGGGCATGAAGCCATGATTTGGCTTTTTCTTTTAGAGAAAAAGGAAACAATCTCAGTTTGAGGGACTCTTCCGTCATTTGGGTAAAACGCAGAGTCCCACAAATATCTTCAAAATCTCTCACATGATGGTAAGGGTTTTCAGCATCAACCCCTCTAAACACGGGTAACATGTGAATTGTGCTTGCTTTCAGTTCAAACCGACAAAGCATCACTGCGAGAATGATGCAAGAGGGCTGGCTTGCCCTAGTGGGGTACATGTAGTCCTTGAGACTACGGGGTTGGTTCGTTTCATCCCCTATAGTTTCTGATGGGTCTGGGCTTTCTGTGGAAGAGCTGGGTATGTTGACAATATCGTCCGGTCGGATTCTAACTAGTCGATTTGTTTGGTCTCTAAAAGACACAATCATAGCCTAGCTAGCACATCTAGCATGTTAACACTCACACAGCCAATCAAGTTCAAAACAGAGAAACACCAACTCACACAAATAAAACACCAACTCAGTTACACATGATTAATGGTTGCTGCTGTTGAAGAGTGCACAACACTGGTTATGCACAGCACAACTTATGTACATCGCTGCACTTGTTATGCACAAGGAAAGACAGAGAGTGTGTAAGGTGCACAGGGCGGGGATGGGTTATGCTCACTCAAGGTGAAGCATGTGCTGGGTTTGTGTTTATGGCAGGTGACTATGATTCACAGATGCACAGATCAGCAATAAGCTATTTAGACATGAAATTTCAGCATTCTTTACAACACACTTGACATGAGATAGAGTGTCAACAGACTCAATTGACCTCAATTTTCAGAGATTATGCACAGATATGCAGATATTAGCAGGGGTTTTGGTGATCACAGGTAAGCATCAAAGGTTATCACAGATATTTGCATAGCATTCAAAGCATCAAAGAGTCAACAGGTCAGCACAATGTAGAAATAAAATTTCACAGGTGCAACAGATTAGCCATAAATCAGAAACAGATGCTATAGCAAGTGAATAATTTCAGCACTTTATAACAGACTTGACATGACACAGAGTGTCAACAGGGTTGGTTGACCTCAGTCTTCACAGGATAAACACTAAGATGCAGGGCAGATAGCTCAACAAGCTGTCGACAGGGTTGCAGGTTTGCACAAGTGAATATGATTTAGCATTCAACACAGGTAGTCACACAGATCTTTCAACAGGTTTGTCAACAGAATAGAGCATGCATAAAGTACATGAATGATGGTTCAACTCACTCAGTTGATGTCAACCTGGGCTAACAGCAAACTTGGCTAGCCAAGTTGCAGCTCAACTTAACAGCTACAGGGGCTGGAGCTTGGCACATGCTTTATTGAAGCCAAGGGTTATAGTGAAAAGACAACTAGCTCAGCAAAATTTCAGTAATGCACAGAACAGCTCAGTGGAAATAACAAGTTTGGCTAACTTCAAATTTCACAGCTCATGCGAAAATGTGTTATTCAAATAGCGCAGCAACATACACACACATACCATATGCTTGTTAGGTCAGCAAGCATTCATTCAGTTATCAGCAGTTCATGGCGTTTCATTCAAGACAGAGCATCAAGTTCGAAAATACGATACCGCTGGTATGACCAGGTTTAGGTTTGCCACGGATTTCCTCCTTGTTCCTTCTCCTTGGTGTGTGTTTGACTTCTCACGTGCATCTGGTTACTCAAGGAGAAGATCGGTTCTCGAAATGTCAGGTACAACAAAGAAACACAGCAAGTAGTTGTTCCCCACTGATGGTTAACAACTATAGTAACAAGGCAACAACTGTGAACTAACTGGTGTAGAATCTGAAAAATTGGGCAGGATGATGCAAGTATAGACAAGCAGCAAATGTAAAAACAGCAGAGACGAAACACAGAATGCTGGAATGGATATTATACAAGAGGATGAAATTTTCAACTAGAAGTGAACTAACAAGGCTATTTATTCATATGCTTAACTACAACGCAATTTATTGAAACTACGAAATCTAAGTTAGCAAGAAATTTAAAACAACAGTGACGCAACTGCTTCGCATCACCTAATACCACACAGGAATGGCTAGTGAAGGCAAAGGTTTTATCGGTCAAGACATGGATGTTACAATGCAAGTGAGATATGGGCAGCTCGGGCTTTGCGCTTTCGAGTTCAAGTACAGTGACAGAATGAAACAGACAAGTATTAAAAGCAAGACAAAGACAAAGACAATCTTATATAACTTACTGATGGATATATATACAGACGAGTTTAAAACTAATACAGGGTTATGCAAGTGGTAACTAAATGCAAGAATACAGCTAAATGATGCGACTCATAACTATGACCTACTATAAAATGCAAGATGATATATTACAGGGTATGTTCACTAAGCTACAGATATGGCAGGATTGATGGGGTTTAAAGTGCAATGACAAAATACAACAATTATAGAATGTAATGACAGAGAGTTTTAAAGCAATGCAAGCTAATACATACAAGAATAAGCTAAAAATCAGCAAAGTGAAGCAAATAAAGCAACACAACACTACCAAATCCCCGGCAGCGGCGCCAAAAACTTGGTAGGCTGAGAAAAGTGAATGCCTACAATGTAAGGCGCAAGTGCACGATTTCTGTTGGAGGCAGGCAAGTACAGGTCGATCCACATGGATTTGAGTGTGTAAAGTTGACTCAAGGCTTCACTAAACTGATTTCTATAGGAGTAACACAAATATGAGTTTGTTTTGGTGTCGATACGACTAATTGGAATTGTGACTGTAATCTAAGGCAGCAAAGATAGATTGTAAACAGTTAGGAAAGTTACTAGGATGGTTGACTCCACCCTCTAATCCACTGCTAAGGTAATGCAAATTATCAAAGTGTTCTCATGCATTCTGTTGAAGGCTTTAGATGGATATTTGATTAACTAACTCCCCTCACTTACCCATAGTATCAATGGTCTTCTTACAGTACCATTGATCACAGGTGAGCTTAGTTCAATAGCTAACTATATTCCTAAACATTACACAAATCAAGAACAAAATGAGAATTCAATTAACTTCACATTAAATCAGGGGGTTTCATCTACACCCTAGTAAACTGAATTAAAACATCATGTAATTGCTAAACACGATTCAAAATTAAGTTACAAAATAAAACCCTAAAAATTGACTGTTTTCTCTCACATGAAGAGCACTTGATTTTATACCTCCCAATCACTCAAATTTGCCATTAGTGAAAACCCCGACTGTTCCCTCTTCGGTTTCGGCTCTGAACTCCATTAATTTGATGTTCCTCCCGCCATTGTGAAACCCTAACCCTAACTCTTTCTATCTCAACCTTAGCTTCTAGGGTGAAGAAGTTATGAAAGAGATAGAGAGAAACTAGGAGGTGGCGAAGGCGGGCACATCGGTGGTTGCGTTGCGGGGTGTGGTGTTGGGGAAGAAGAAGGTGGCTCTGCCATGGTAGGGAGAAGAGAAGAGGGATGGGAGAGCTCTGCAAGTGTCGGGGAGAAAGAAAATAGAAATGGAGAAGGGCGTGTTTGGTTCGGGTGAAGGTATAGGTGGCTTTGGTGTGAAGCGGGAGCGTGAGAGTCGATGCGCGGACCGATGCGAGTGTTGGATACTGGATGGGTCGAGATCTCACGGCAGATCGGAGCTTGGATCCGGGTTATGGGCCGTGTCTTGGATTGCTCAAGACCATGTTTTTGCAAATGGGTTGCTACTTTGCAACTGATGCGCGCGCGGGCTGTGGCTTTCTGCTCCATAGACGCTCGTCTCCAATTTTCTGCTCTTTTGGCTCCTTAGTTTCTCCGAGCTTTATTTACTACCCTAAAAACACAAAATTAATTAGTACAAGTATTTATTCTTGAAAACAGAGAAAATACAGAATTTGGGATAATATCTGATTTCTGAGCACAAAAGATGAGTTAAATGCCAATAAAAAGGTGTAGCAATATGCAATATTTGGCACTCATCGGTATGCACCTCAATCTATAGTATTTGTTTCACTTTAAAAACTTCAGGACTTTCACTAGGTTTGGACTCCAAATCATATTGCAAATTTTACTTTCTTGGACTTGCATCATTTGTATGCCAAAGAACCACTAGCTCGATGTTCTTTGCTTGCATTGTTGTAACACCTTGATTGAAATGCATGGCTTTGGTATAGAAATGACTTAGGATTACCCGGGACATCCCACCGTCACTTTGGACAAGGTGTCCTCTTCACGCGTCTTTGAAACTAACATGCCTCACTGTTGCTTCAAACTACTACGCTTT
Source organism: Papaver armeniacum (assembly GCA_023531295.1). NCBI lineage: Eukaryota > Viridiplantae > Streptophyta > Magnoliopsida > Ranunculales > Papaveraceae > Papaver > Papaver armeniacum. Next base: position 23,822 of record JAJJWW010015270.1, read on the forward strand.
AATGTAATGGAAAAATAACATGTTCTTCCAATCCATGAGTCAATATTAACTCATTTTACTTGATGGGCTTATTTCTACATTCTTGCTGCGTTACTCCATGATATCGCTGCCAATATGCCGTCGCATTTACACATAATTCCCAACAATAAACTCGTCTATGCAGCCAACTTTATTTGTTTCTTTCACTTTCAACGTCCTCTATTGCATATTTTGGCTTAATATGTTATGTAGCATCTTCCACAAGAACTAGCTTTACTTTGAATGAAAGAGACAAGAACTCTCGTCTCAAATACCCTCATTCGCTAGTACCTTACATAGAGAGATTTCATTCCAATACCAAGGTCCACTCGACCCAAACTGAAAGCATACTCAAACTTAAGCAAATACTTGCACCAACTGATTGCAACTTGTAATACCTAACAAATCTTGCAATACTAAATTCATTTTCTCTTCTAAGAAACAAACAAGGAAGCGAGACAACACCTACTGTCCCCAATGTAGCAATTCGCTTTGCCATATGCACTCTTCCAACTATCAACGTTCTTATGCGACTCCCATAATGAAGCATAATATAATTAACACTTAGTTGAATACTTCTTCAAACTGAGGCTATCATGTTGCTTTAGCTTTCATGAAGATTTTCTTTCAAGAATGACCACATACATTCTTATGCATCACCACTACTATTAGTTACCCTAAACGCAACCAAGCTTCTTCAAATGCTACCTTTTTTACTGGCTGGCAGGCCACACTTGTTCTCGACGGTTAAGATATGCCAATTAGCATCAACATTTTGACACAAACTTGTGCACCTTTGCACAATTGAATTGGACTTAGCTTGGTGATCCTGAGCATCACCATAGAGCTCAGCAAGTCATATTACTTAATGACTTATGCGGATAAATCACCTTGGAAAATATCAACAAGGTCACAGTCCTTGTAAATGAGGCACCCACTGCCTACGTTCTATGAAGCAAGAATGTGGCATTCTTCTTCAAACTTGAAACTCATTTTTAATGCCCATGCACATCTGGCTACTCTTGTATTTCCCCTTCTCCAAAATCCTTCAGTAGCAACAATCGTAGATTTGCAGTCGACAAGAACATTCGCTTGTGGTTATGATCAAATAAAGATCTTTGGACACAATTTTCCAAGCATATTAATCCCACTTTCATAAAACAGGTGCAAGCACACTCCTTGTGCACATCTAGCATCAACGAAGTACTCTTTGCAAACGCAAGACCGTGGTGTATCGGTTTTTTCCTAACTTGCGCTTATTTCTCCATCATTTCCATAAGCTTAATGCTAGATAAGAATTGGCCATCCAATTCTTCTTTCACGGCATCACAATTGCCATAAAAATGCTGGTTCGCAACTAGACTTTTCTATTACCACTAAGGTATATGCACCGAGAGAGATAACATTAATCTTCCATCAAACTGGCTACGATGAAAACACCTTCAATATATCGCATAGACAGGTTCTTCATCTACTTTGCCACTGGAAAGGCCATCAACTTCTTTGAGTTCATGAACTTTCGCAAAATTCTCATACCACTTGTGATGTACTCGCTACGGATAACACTACGAATATATGCATTACTAATGCATAATCTTTACATACTTGTAAGAAACATGAACTTAAACACCTGACTTGCATCATAGAAGTCAGCATACTCCTTAGTTCTGTCATGCCATCACTTGAAAACATGGTTTTCAATGATTGCATGTTTGTGTAACACTTTGGGCTGGAATTTTGACATCTTTGTCATAAACTTTCATGGCTTGTTGCTACTTCAATCTTCAAAGTTCATTCTAATTGATCTTTCCACACAAGACAAACTTCTTCTAGTATCCATACTAACAAAACCCAAATTCTTCACTACTGCATTCCACAAACAAATGACACTAACTTGAGTAAAAATAGAGAAAATATCAAGAACTAAGTCCCCAAACACGACTCTGATACTTGCTGTCACATGCCCATTTAATCGCTTAAAATTTTCATTAGGCATGACCGGAAATACTGTGGTTCAGTGAATCAACTTCAACCACAAGTACCCATCCTTGCATACTTGCATTAAAGTATGCATATGCCTTCACTCGTTAGGCTTTATGCAATATAAGTCTTCATCTTCTTTCTCTCTAACTCTTCATGCCCCCATAAGCATAAGAGGTTTGCCATGCATCAATTCCAATTGACATTCTCACACAAAATTAGCAACATCATAAACACAAAGATATACTACAAAAAACCCATTTTATTGCACTAAAGGAAGATTACAAAACTTGGCCATTACATGGACCAAAACAGGCCATCACCCTCTTGGTGATGCCTTATTCTCTCAAAATATGATACTAACTCTACCAACTCTATCCTATTGATTTCTAATGCCTCTTGCACTATTTATAAAGTAGTTACAAAGCCAAAAATCGTGCACAACACTTGCACACACATGGAACAACCATGTGTCCCATAAGGTAGTTTTCCTAAACCGCCAATATGTTTTCCAACTGCCACCTTTTGTGTTGTCAAGCCAAATAATGTCACATCTGTTCTTGGTGGTTAGAATATTACAAACTTAGTTGTAAAGCCTCTTTATAACTATCTCAACCAACTCCTTTGCTCTGGCATGCGTGTGATGCACACACACTCGTAACTAACAGCTGGAACTCAAATCTGAAAATCATTGCGCTGCACTAAACTTGGCCCATACCAATGTTCGACAATGATTGTACAACACTCAACTTGGCCTCTACCAAGTATTCGACAATGGTTCCGCTTCACTCAACTTGGCCTCTGCCAAGTATTCGACAAGGGTTGCGCTTTACTCAACTTGGCCTATGCCAAGTATTCGGAAATGGTTGCGCTACATCTATCCGGCCAGATACTTAGATTATTTGGATGCCAACATCTAAATACCATACCAATTGAGTCTTGACTTGATTAGTTAAACTTCATACTTCATATGCATCACTTGTATTCTTTTTGCCGAGCAATAATCATCAATGACGCATTTATCAATGCCACTGTTGCATATGCATTGGCCAAGCCTTGGCTAATGCTTTGACCAATGCCAAATTCATCCCATGACTTGCATTGTATCCCTAATTCCTTCCTTAAGCTGGGCCAACTCTGAATCAAGGATATGCAACACTATTGCATAATATTGCATGTGCTAAGTTGCCTTTCTTGTCTCGGCCACGTAGGCGCTACATCATCGGACTATGCAGCTTCATTGGCCAGGCCACTGACTTCAGTTTTGCAAAATCTTTGCGCTTCACTGTTGGGAACACTAACAGATGGCCATAGCCAGTCATTTGGCTACCAAAATACGGTCCCATATCCTACATTGATTAATGACCTAATTAATCTTCTATAGTCCATATTTGGTTCAAACTCTCTCCAATAACTTGGACCATCATCTATGCACCATCAGTTGGTCCACTGGCACCAATGGCCGGTTTCATACCCCTGGTCGGTCCTCTCTCTACCATAATTATTTTTTACTACCTAATGCTCTGTACAACACTATTTTAATTATGGCAAAATATTAATTAATCATCCTTGCACTAAATGCTCTGCAACTGACTTTAGTGAATTTTCAGTAAAGCACCTGGATGCCACATGGTTGGTCCATCACCACTAATGGTTGATCCCTTATCATCCATTGGTTGATTCTCACTCAATCATTCATGGAACATCCGTTGATCAAAATTACTGTTTTGAACCTAATGCTAAGATATAGCATAATTAAACAAAGTTCAAACACCAATAACTTTATGTTGATCCAACAATCAGAATCTTGATTAACGATTTAATATTTGGTGCGACTACCAAAATTTTATTAATATTTTGATTAATTGATTGATTCAACTATCAATTATTCTGTGGAACAATATTTCTCATATTGATTTAGCTATCAATATTTAATAAGCAATCTTCATATTGATCCATCTATCAGTATGTTATTGTTACCCAGTTGGTTCGTCAGTTGACTATTATTTTAATATTATAATCTCTACTTGTCAGCAGACTTACTCATGACATGTAGATCGAGGATGAACCTTCTATGATCATTCAACGATAATCATCTTCATATGACTTCCTGTCAAATGGTTGGCGCATCAACACAATGGTTTATGATCGATCAAACAATCTCGTTGAACATATGGTTATCAATCCAAATCATTCGGCTATCATTGTTGCTTCAGCTATATATCACACTGACATGTCACAATCATCTGTGACCCATCATACTCAATGTCTATGGTCCACAAAGCATGTTGCCGTCTCAACAGACACTTCATGCTTCATCCATTATAACCGTAAATTATGAACTACGTTTAATTCATCAGTGAAGACTCATAGTCTAACTAGATCAACGATTGAGCACATAAAATACGTCTGCAAAGCATACTTTCACCTGAGACATCAATTCATGTCACATGGGGGAATATTCACTAGGGTTTTGGTCTGGCGGACTACAACACCTGTGATGTGCAATACATCCATGATAAGAAATGTGAGTATGTCGTGCTGGCAGTTGAAGGATTAAATGGAATAATGGATTGTCAATCAACCAAGTCTCCCACGCAATGTGGAATTGGTTTACACACGATTTCCCTCCTCCCCATTCTCCCACTCTCATCAACCGTCACCACTTACAGGAGATTGATGTGCTAACTACTTCTGTAATAAACAACAAATTAGCAAGAACTGAATTCATCTAATCAGACATCAGTTGTCTGACAACCATATCAAACATACAACATATTTCTCTCGGTCTTACACAGAAATACCATCTTCAAAGCAATGCTCCCGTGAAGTACATTTGTTTAAAGTTTAGACGATTTGCTTCATCGAGCATTTGCTTCGTCGAGCACTTGTCTACTCCACCATTTTCCCCCCAAAATCCAGTAAACAATTTTTACCCGCAAACAATTAGTTCATCCTCATAGTTCATTTTATAGAATGAACTCATATGGTAGTTCATTCAAGAAATTTACTTTGTAGAATGAACTAGCTAGTATGGTAGTTCATTTTGTAGAATGAACTCGTATGGTAGTTCATTTTGTAGTTGACTTTTAGCTTTTCAAAACATAGTAACAATGATACTCGTTGGATAAATCTCATAAAAAGCTTCCGAGTATATTAATTTATTATTTTTTGACTTATGGTTCAAAAGATATTTAGTTTTCAAGTTTTCATTTATTTTTAGGAAGAGAGAGCAAAATTAGAGAGAAAATGAAATTTCTGACACTGTCCAAAAATGACGCCATTGATGATGCCATACCGCGTGGGTAATGTTCATCCTGGGATCAAATAATAAATTTTCGTACTAGGCTAAAAATATATTTTGAAAGATGACCTTAAAGCAATTAGACCAAGTTAACATGACCATACAGACGCACTTATTCTAATATTAATTAGACCATATGATGTTTTCCACTCTAAGAAATTTGGTTGAATTTTCCTTTTCCCAAATAAGTTGGAAGTTAGGGTAAGGTCCAATAACGTACATTAGTTTAACAGGTAGTCGTGCTAGCCTACCAACAAACCTCATGAAGAACCAAACCAAAGCAGCTCAAGCCTCATGATAAATAATTATTATTTTATTGATTATTTATTTTAAATTGATAAGTTTATCGACTTGGATGCTATTGTTACTCTGGTACAAAATATACAACCGGTGCACAAAGTCGTACTCTATGTTTTAGAAGCCTATTATTGGGGCGTCACATTCCAATAGAGGGGCTTTACTAATATGACAAAAATGGGTCACCCGTTTGTAATTTCAAAAACCCCTTATCTAAAATATTTTCGTAATGGCTAAATAGCCCTTATTTAATTAGTATTGATTATTTAATTATGTTAACTAATTTAATATTAATAATTAGATTAGATCACGATTTATATTTAGAGATTAAAAAAATTACAATTAGTGTTATCAGTTTTTGTAGGGAAGGAAAAAAGAGAAGGAAAAAAAAACTCCAGATTGAATTTTTTTAGCTGTTCAGACTGTTTTACGGTTGGGTTCTTCTTTTTGCTAGCCGTAAAGATAAACTTACAGTTAGATAACAATAAACTCCTAATCGTAAACTAAAAAAACCAAACTAAAAAACCAGTTACGGTTGGGTGGAAAAACAACCCAACCCTAGATTTATTTAGGGAAAATCGGATTTATTTGGTCATGTGTCAATGAGTAAGTCGATGAGACTAATCCTTTTCCTTACTTATCTCCCTTTGTGACTAATTTCTTTGTTCGTGAATATTCATGAGACTAATCCCTTTCCTTATCTCCGCAAGACTAAAAAAATCTCCACACTAATTCCTTTCCTTATTTCTAGATTTTGTTACTATATACTCCCTCCGTTTCTGGGAAAGAGATACTTTCACTTTTTAATTTTGGCCTATTTTTAGGTTAAAATGAAAAAAATGAAAGTATCACTTTTCCAAAAACAGAGGGAGTAGTATTTTCTGTTACTTAAACTCCCGTGAATAAAGATTAATACACATGTTAATGCACAATCCAACCGTAAATCAAAAATAAAGATAATAATCCAACCGTAATTTTTTTATTATTCTGGTAAATAAAAATAGGGAAGGTAAAAATAAAGAAAGTTTAGAAGAAGAAGAGGATTAGATTTTTGAATTAGAATTAGGTTTTGATTTTAGATGGAGTGTAACTTAGACATTTACTATTGCATCAAGACATCCCATAACTAACTTTTTAGTCATTAGGAATCCAAGTGAAGCCCATCTATTAAAATATGACGCCCCAATAATAGGCTTCATGTTTTAAGATCGCAATTGTACGTGCTTTACACAATGTTTAATTTATTATTCTGGTAAATAAAAGAAAGTGTACACCCAATCAAGGATCCTAGCTAAAAGATTTGGCCGATGCAATGACAGCAAAATTGCGACATGAAAACATTTAAGCCAATTTCTGTCTGCTGTGAATATTATACTGCGCAGCTTCGTGAGAAGAGGTGCCATTGATCCTATAAATAGTACAAAGAGTCTAATACAGAACTTCATCGTCCAAAAGTAAGTTGAGCTCGGAAGTATCATCTATATCAAGTTAAATTTGATATATGAACATCATTATGGCAAGACTTCTCGTCAGCTTAGTACTGCTTATGATGTCCGTTTCACGTAAGGAGTATAGATCTGTTTTGAAATATATATATGCATTCTTATCCTTTCTTTTATGAGAATAACATCTTCGTTACAAATTTTGATTCATTAATTTTTGAAAATGTGAAGCAGAGATTGCATTTGCTGAAGACTTGAAGCTGGGGAGGAAGGCGAGGTTGGTCGAGGTGGAGCGCCATGGAAGTGTGGGGCGAAGCTTATCGAATGGGCAGGTCAAACAAGGTGGAGCCAATAATGTGGCGGTTGCAGGTGGGCTTATAAAAGCAAAGCCAGCTAGGGGGGTTGAACAGTTCTCTCGTTCACTCAATAACTTGAACAAAATTGATTATCGTAATCAAGATCAGGTTAACAAAATCGACTTCGACTCGCTGAAGGCTGACGCAATTGAATATTATGCGAGGATCCGTACATAGATGGACTGGACGTGGGTGCTTTTCTAACGCACCGGGGGCGATTAATTTTAATGCCCTTCTTAGTTTCTCCATTGTTTTTATTTCTTTGGTCAAATATTTGTTTGCCTCTGCCTTAAAAACCACTCCACATTTAGGAATACTCCCATTTAGGGATATTCCGATAAATTGGGGAATCCTTTATGTTGCATTCTCGTTATGATTTTACAGTGCGGCTCAAGAATAAAGAACCCTTAATTTATGGGGTATTACAAAATTTGGGTTCTTAAATAAATTTTTTTTTTATTGGTTTTAGATCTTTCAACCCATCTTTCTGAATCTTATTGTTGAGGCTGTATCTGGGATGAGTTTTTGGGGCTTAAAATGTTAATCAAAACCAACACATGGATATGGAGGACCTAATCTATGTACAAGTTCAAAATTATCCTCAATCATTTTAACTTATTACCCTTTTATCCTTCCATTAACTAATTAATCTAATAAAAAAAGAAGAAGAAAAATCACCGACAGTTTCTTTTGTTCTCTTCTTATGTTTTTTTCCTCCTTTTTTTTCCTTCTTATTCTGTTTTTGAGACGATTAAATTCGTTGATTCAATTTTTTTTATCGTCGATTAAATTAATTGTATAAAACCATGAAAACAAGGGAAAATCCAGGGGAATCGTCGTCAATCCACCACCTCCTCCTCCTGAACCACAGAAATCAATTTCTTCAAATGAAGATGAAACTGAAGATCAACAACAAGTGATTGAAGGAGATGAACCAGCCGCCGAAATTCCTGATATGACTGCAATAAGGTATGAATTGAAAAACCCACTCTTTATTTAAGCATTTTATTGATTATTCAGTTGGTTTCGAGAAGTTTAAGTGTGAAAAAACAGTTTCTGAAACTGCTTACGTCTGGGAGTTCTTGTTTTCCCAGCCGTAAATAAGGTTTGCGGTTGGGATCACTAAGAAATCCCAGTCGCAACATAGGCGATGCGGACGAGAGTTCATAAATCCTAGACGCAACAAGTTGTTTACGGCTAGGAAGCCGTATATTCTTCTGTGTTCGAATTTTTTTCCAGCAGGTAGCGTTTACGTCTAGGTTTTTCATATCCATAATTTAATTTCCTAACCATAAGTTTTATTTCCTAGCCGTTTTATATGTAACGGCTTTGTTGAAATCATAAAGTCCCATCTGTATCTTTCATGGCTAGGTTATTTCTGGCCGTATTGTCTCTGCCTTAAACACCACTCCACATTTAGGAATACTCCCATTTAGGGATATTCCGATAAATTGGGGAATCCTTTATGTTGCAGGTTCAGTATGATTTTACAGTGCGGCTCAAGAGTAAATAATCCTTAATTTATGGGGTATTACAAAATGTGGGTTCTTAAATAATTTTTTTTTTTTATTGGTTTTAGATCTTTCAACCCATCTTTCTGAATCTTATTGTTGAGGCTGTATCTGGGATGAGTTGTTGGGGCTTAAAATGATAATCAAAACCAACACGTGGATATGGTGGACCTAATCTATCTAAAAGTTCAAAATTATCCTCAATCATTTTAACTTATTACCCTTTTATCCTTCCATTAACTAATTAATCTAATAAAAAAAGAAAAAAAAATCACCCACAGTTTCTTTTGTTCTCTTCTTATGTTTTGTTTCCTCCTTTTGTTTCCTTCATCTTCTGTTTTCGAGACGAGTAAATTCGTCGATTTAATTTTTTTTTATCGTCGATTAAATTCATTGTATAAAACCATGAAAACAAGGGAAAAGCCAGGGGAATCTTCGTCAAATCCACCACCTCCTCCTCCTGAACCACAAAAATCAATTTCTTCAAATGACGATGAAACTGAAGATCAACAACAAGTGATTGAAGGAGATGAACCAGCCGCCGAGATTCCTGATATGACTGCAATAAGGTATAAATTGAAAAATCCACTCTTTATTTAAGCGTTTTATTGATTATTCAGTTGGTTTCAAAAATGTTAAGTGTGAAAAAACAGTTTCTGAAACTGTTTACGTCTGGGAGTTCTTGTTTTCCCAGCCGTAACTAAGGTTTGCGGTTGGGATCACTAAGAAATCCCAGTCGTAACATAGGCGATGCGGACGAGAGTTCATAAATCCTAGTCGCAACAAGTTGTTTACGGCTAGGAAGCCGTATATTCTTCTGTGTTCGAATTTTTTTCCAGCAGGTAGTGTTTACGTCTAGGTTTTTCATATCCATAATTTAATTTCCTAACCATAAGTTTTATTTCCTAGCCGTTTTATATGTAACGGCTTTGTCAAAATATTAAAGTCCCATCTGTATCTTTCATTGCTAGGTTATTCCTGGCCGTATCGTCTATTGTGCTGAAATTAATCCAGCGGTAGTGTTCACGTCTAGGTTTTTCTTATCTGCAATTTTAGTAACCAAGTCGCAAATTATGTTTCCTAGTCGTTATTGGTGTTACGTCTTGGTCGATTATTAAATATCCCATCCGTAAATGTTGTTGCATCTGGGACTGTCAATTTTTTCTAATCGTGTTTGTTGTCACGACTTGGTTATGTCTATATTTCCCAATCGTATTTACTTATTTGCTTTTTTTTTTTTTGGTCTTGTTTGTCTTTGAACAAAGAAAATGAAAGGAGGAATAAAAAAACACAAGAAGTAACACATGGTAATGTCCCGACTCCGCAACCTACTCACACAAAACCATTAGGTGCAAACGCAAGGAATGCAAGTGAGTTGTGACTGGTGGAGGAAGTGAAGGTGGTGTTGCCACTGATGGAGGAAATGAAGGTGGAGTTGTCACTGATGGAGGAAATGAAGGTGGAGTTGCCACCTATGGAGGAAGTGAAGGTGGATGAAGTGCAAATATGGTTGTTGAACAACCATAATTAGAGATTGTAGAAGGAAACTTGGCCGAAACAAGTGTTGATGGTGCTGTTATTGATAAGGGTAAAGGCGTGATTGAGAACAAGAATAGTATCCACAAAAAGACTCGGTAAGAAAAATCATTGATGCTATGGAGTTTTTACCTCTCAAGAAGAGTGGGAGACCTTGGGGTAAGCCAAAAGATAATCCGTCTTGTTTGGTTACCAGTCATCATGGGTTGCTAGGGTCTGTGCCGCAAAGGTAATAAATCAAATTTAATATATGTTATTTTCATTTTGTTATGGATATTTAATTGTAACAACCAAAATTTTATATTCTTTGTAGTTTCTCGATAAAGCAGTCCCTAAACTAAAGCACCAGCAAGGAAAGTTTTGGTCGTTGGATAGAGAGCATCTAGATGTGGTAGCTTTGTTAAAGCATCGTGGTTATGTTCTGGAATCGATGCTTTGCAGAAAAGCTATGATGTTGTGACTATTTGTGGTTTTAGAGAAAGATTTTGTCCCGAAATCATTACTTTTGTACTCTCATCCGGCGAGATGACTATGACTTCGGATGATGCAAACGTCCTGAAACAGTTAATATGACAAGGAAGATTAACATGGTTCGTCTGAGGGAGAAGTTTGAGGATTAGGCCCAAAGACTGCTAATGGACAAGTGGTGTTGGACGGAGCAATATCTAGACATACAGATATAGCTTACTTGTTGCACTCTCTTGGCACCATCTTTTTTCCCAATTTCTCAGGAACTAAGGACTAAGTCTTATGGGCTAGATTGGAGGTGCTAGATTAGCACTTAAGTGTTGCAATTCAAAAAAAAAGTGTGGCAAAAAAGTTAACACTAGTTCTCTCTCCTACCAGTTGCTAGCATGTGAACTAGCATGCTAGATAGTTACGCTGAATGATTCAGCGCTGAGAGATTTATTTTTGATCCGACGGCTGAGATTTAAAGCGCTGAACCATTCAGTGCTGAGCGTTGAATGGTTCATCGCTGGGCTGCATGGACTGCTAATCTAGCTGCTAGATTAGCACTCCCATAAGACTTAGGAGGTAGTCCTGACTGCTAATCTAGGTGCTAGACTAGCACCCCATAAGACTTAGTCTAAAATCTTGTTATTTGCAGTGGTTGAAGACTCTCAGTCTCGATCCGGAAACAAACGAGGTACCTAGGTACTCGTGGGGCACCGCCCTCCTTGCTAGTGTGATGGACAATTTTTGTAAAGCTTCTAGGTGGAATATAACACAAATTACAAGATGTGTTGCTCTTATCTAGGTATCTTTTTGTTTTTAAATAACAAATTATTTTTTTACTTCTATATTTTGTGTGCTATCTTATTTATAAATTTGTTTTTTCCTGTAGGCATGGGTTTATGGCCATTTTAAATGCTTGAGGCCTTCTTGGGATAAGAATTGGGCTCTAGAGAAACCTACAGGAGGAAGATACCCCTTTCGAGGGACCCAACACAAGGATAAAGAGACGGAAATAGTCGACATGAGGAAAAGATTGGATGCTTTGACAATCGATGATGTTGTTTTTGATCCGTATTTTAAATTTGATGAGTATGGAGAAGATGAAGTTGGTGATAGAGTATTTTCTGATGTGGCGACCTACGTAGGACCTTTGTTTCGTTCAACTGGCTTCGTCATTTTAGAGCCTCTATCCATCAATCTACACATAACTGCATATGATTCTGGATAATAACCCTTAGAGTCTACGTTTTTGCCCGACCAAAAATCTCTCTGAATTACATTAAGCTTCATAGATATCTTCTTAGACAACACAAAATTTGAAAGATTGGGAGACTGGCTAAAATTGACATATTTACGACTATTCGACTAGCTTGACATAAGACCTTAACTTTCTAACTTTGGATTTTCTATTCCATCTTTAACACTATACACTATCAAAAGTTTTTAATTTGGTTTTGTTAATAAACATGAGAGCTTAAGCACAAGTCTCTTATGTTTTTTTTTTTTTTTTTTTGTAGCTTGGACATCATTTCTGGTGTTTTTTTTTTTTTTTTTACTTAAAAGATTAAAATATTATTGATAAAGGAAAAGGGAAACAAAGTAGAAGCGCCTAGGCGATACAAGGAGGAGAGTGAAACAAACCACTCCATACAACAAGTAAAAAGTAAACACATGCAGATTAGCCACAAAATGCCTAACAAACACAAGGGCCAGCTCCGCAACAACAAGCACACTAGTAAGCTAGGTAGAATCACTTATTTATGTTTCCTAGTAGAAAATCTAAGGCCTCTTCCCAGGTCCTCATTAGGAACATTTTCATTCCAATTGAGCCGAGAAATTAGTTCTTTCTCATTTTTCTTCTTGGCTCTGAACCTCATAATTCAGTAATTCTGAGTTTCTGTCTGCTTGAACATCTGAATACTCTTCACTGCCTTCCTCACAATCCTCAATAATAATTTTTTTATTATTCAACATGTTAATAGAGTTGTGAGTGCTCACCTTATCACTTGTTTCACTTCTAGTCGGAGAAATCTTGTTTGTATAGCTTTCCTCCAATTTCCATCCTTATCTTCTTCTGAAGCCAAATTGTTGGCCATTACTCCTTTGTTTACAATGACGTTTGAAGCCTCCTTTCTTCTATCTATTGGGAAGCGGCTCTCGGATCTGTAAGGGAAATAACTAAGCAGCGTCTCTTTCCCACGCAAAAACCCACTACATACTTTGTACATCGATTGAATCAGGTAGAAAAATCCACAGATGAATAATACACTCCTTTCTTACCATTTAACTCAATAGGAGGAGTAAATTTCAATGAAGGTTGGGATGTGATTGGTTTTGGTGAAGAGAAAAGGATTCTCCAATCTTTTGAATTAGGGTTTGCAGAACCCCCAATTTCAAAATATCCCCCGACTTCTTTACTCTCACCCTCTTTCCCATGTAAAGGAATCTCTAACTTGTTAGGATTTGACTCAACAGCAGCAACGTCACTACCCAATTTAAAATCCGCTCCATTTTTAGGGTTTGCCAAACTACTTCCCTTGGAACCATAAAATTCAACAAGAATATGGAAATCAATAGTATCCAAGCTTGGTTCATCATCTGTTGAAGGGATGTGAATTGAATTATTAATAGCATGAGGAGTAGATGACGATTCCATGTGGAGAAATTCAAAAATCTAGATCTGAAAAAAAAATTGCAATTAGAGTCGCCGCCACGTCATCACTCTCCCTCTCTCCTCTTCACATGATTAATTTCTGCCATTTTTCGGTGCTTACGATGAACTTTATTACTGAAAAAAAAAACCCGATTTTTGAAAGTTAATAAATTGGCGGGACACATGCTGAATTGCGCAATAACATTTATCAAGTTCATGCAGATTCTCTTAAAGAGTGTAGGTGTAACATTTGTATTTTCTTATGTATTTTTATTTTTTGAGAAAAAGAAGGTTATTTATCAAGTTCATGCAAACACTCTCTTAAAGAGGTGCAACATTTGTATTTAATTAGGTAGTTTTATTTTTTGAGAAAAAAAGGTTATACTTAAGAGGAAAAAGATGTTTTTATAAGAAACAAGACCTTTATAATATTTAAGTGGGAATTAAGTGTTTGGCCCTCACCTTACTTTTTCTTACTCTTATGGCCTTGGGCTTAAAGCCCATTTAAAAAATTCTTTAACTTATTTTATTGAAATGATCCTTAAAAAACCTGCCGAGATTGGGTATACCCAGATTAATTGGGGTGTACCCATTTTATTCCCATCCAAACTAGTGTGATAAAAGGTATTAAAAGGTGTTCCCAGATTTAGGGGTGTCTAAAAGGTGTTAAAAGACCAAATTGCCCATACAAAAAAACCATGCCGACTAAAACATATTCAAAAAAATTTCAAAATCTTTCTTCAAAACTCTAACCATACATGATGAGATCAAAAAAAAAAAAAAAAACGAAGAATCAAAATGGATCGATAGTCGGAAAGGTATTTTTTGTCGACCTTGCCGACTAGGTTATAAGGTTGAATACCGTGCCGACTTTTCATCTCTGATATCAGTAGTTACAGGGTCGGCACAATATTCAACCTTATACCCTGCCGACTATATTTTAGTCGGCACGATATTCATCCTTATACCTTGCCGACTATCTGTATGTCAAAAATTCTATAGTCGGCAGGGTATTTTTTTATCGACCTTGCCGACAATAAGATAGCCGGCAAGGTAAGAAATCAACAAGATGCCGACTAGTGAAGCATTTACAACAGTCTCCTGTGTGTCAAAAATAATAAAGTCGGCATCTTCTTCATTCATCGACCTTGCTTAGGCCATAAGTTGTCGGCATGTTCTTCATCCGCAGACCTTGCTTAGGCCAAAGTTAGTCGGCATATTCTTCATTCATCGACCCCGCGACTTTTGATAGTTTCAAAACTGAAAGTGTTGAATTCTTCTTTAATTTTGAGTATGATTTCATACCCAACTTTGCAATCCTCTTTTTAGAAGTGTTATGCATTCATTTCCGTTGAAAAAAATATTCTCGAAAGAAAATTTTTTCATCAAAAATCTTCCCAAATGAGTTCAATCAAAAACAAAATTTCATAACTTAAATTCATGATTTCAAAAGTTTTAATCTAAACTCAATTAATTAAGCTAATCAGATTTTTTAGTGTTAATTAAACAAGGGCATATTAGCCATTTAGAAAATACAAGGTTAAGGGGTGGTTTGGTTTTACTTCATAATGACCATATTTTGTCTTATTGGGTATACCCCAATCTCGCCAGGATAAAAAAAAAGGAGGGTCATATGAATAAATATGTTAAATGATGTTAAAATTTGACATAAACTAAATTCTTGAAGGGTATAATTGTCAAACCAACTTCAATATAACATATCTCACAAATCATACGTAGGAATTTGACAAATTTTATATATTTAGAAAGGTTTTTGAAAGACCAATCCAAGAAAGGTTTTTGAAAGACCGACTAATCCAACGAGCGTAAATACAAGTATCAAATTATTCGTAATTTTAGAAATTTTTATTCCTTAAAAAATGTCATGCAGATATTCCCCGGAAGTTGTGTACGAAATTGGAAAATTATCATCTGTTTATTTACGTCTTTCATATATATATATTTTTTTTTTGGGTTCGTGTAGAGAAGTTCATGACTAGGAACTTACTTGGCATCACAGGGTTACCAAATCCATGAAAAAAAGAAAAAAAAAAAAAAAATCACCCTTGGGAACCATTAGATTGTGATGGAGTAAAATTTAGTAATTGTAGCAGCCTATTAGAAACATTCTTGGACTAGATAACGTATACATAACCTATCAAACCACAGACACATATCAAGGATGAAAGGTCGGTATGTACGTAAGACCTACAAATAGGCTAGACCCACTATAGAAAGAGATCTTGTTCCAGCTAATTGTCGATATTATTCTCATTTTTAGCTTAGAATTATCGAGAAGATTTTAATACTACTACAAAAGTAAGACCAAAACTGCTAATATCATTACAGAATAAAATGTGATTCGAGTTGAAACGTTCAAAATTTCAATTCGACTTTTCTAGAAAGTAGTTGTTTCAATCTGGTGATGCCTGTTGGCTGTTGCATCATTGACATGAAAACAAAGAACAAGTGGGGAAGTTACATAATTGGGCGAACAACAATGTTATGTTGATTATACTGTTATCGGCATATTCCACGTAATGCGAGGAAGAATTAAAAGTGCAGTTTACATCAAAATATACAACCACAAAGTGTAGTTGTTTAAATCTAAAGTGTACACGAGTTTGATTTAATCAAAAGTGTAGTTGCAATACCAACAACAGATTATCTTGAATGGTTTATAGATTCGTTACATAAAAACACCATTGAAAACAGGAAAAAGACGCACGACGTACTTCCAACATAAAGATCAAATTTATCACCAACTAATGCACATATTTCAAGGAGAACATCCAATTAAAATTGCAATGAGAATTCCAGTCTCGCCTTCCCCTGTGACTTTGATTTTGGTGGCAAGAACCAGGCCGACCTCCACCTCCACGTCCCCTACTGGAGGAGGAATTACGCTGATGGTATTTTTGATCTTGTTGGGGTGTAAATCTATCTCTTCCCTTTGATCCTCCTTTCATCTTGGGTGAAGAGTCAGGAACCGGAGAAGCTGGTGTTCCTGAAGAATTGTTTTGGGGCTTTTGAGCTGATGAAGATGGTTTTGATGAGGATGTAGATGCCGACTTCACATCTCTAGTATTAGCAGTAGCACAGGAATGTAGATGTTTTTTTACCTGAGAGACACAAGTAGGCGGAGGAGGAGAAGCCACATCCAGAGGTTGTTTTACTAAAGATTTTTACCTGAAGAGAGACACCAGTATTCAAGGATGATGAGGATGAAAGCTTAACTTTTTAAGTCCACATGGCTAAAGGTTCACGTTTTGCTAAAGATGTTTGAACATAAGTTCTACCACAACCGAACATAAGTTCGGCGGCTGTAAAAAGCCAACCGAACATAAGATTGTTAGCCAACTGAACTCATAGTTTTTTTTCCCAACCGAAGTAAGATGCAAAACATTAGTTGCAAAAACATGGTGGTGATGAAAGTATCACTTCAAAACCCTAAAATATATTACAGTATGTTTCTCAATGGGTCTCTCTTTTTAAGTCCAAACCACATGGCGGTAGATTTTAAACTACAGAGTTTATTTTCTTAATAAGACCAAAACTGCTAATCTTACACCAACTTCAAGTTTCACTACATTTACATCCAAATTCAACACCAGGTCCTCTGTGGGTTTGAAGTATATCTTTAACAATCTGCTATGAAATCATTCATACAAACATTAGGAGGTCCTCTTCCGCTTAAGGGTCTTCACCTGTTTCAGTAGATGAGAAATTACTTCCTTCAACGACGCCTTCCTCCCCTCTCTGAAGTTCCAAAGTTCTGAAACAACAAACCTCCCGCTTGCATTGTACTCATTCATCTCCATGATGGCGGTTGTGACAGCCCTGTATACTTCCTCACCAAACTCGTTTCTAAGGCCTCTCAGCTTCTCATCGTCTTCATTTATTGTCTCCTGCAAATCAAGGACCGTATGCAGGCATCAAATTTACTAGTATATTTTTTCTTATTATCAAAAACAAACAGAGTTAAGCCACTGATTATCTAAAATATGGAAATCAAAACTGATTTTCCAAGGATTGACAACATTTGGACTAATTTTTTACATTGGTATTTGAAATGTAGATGAAGTTGTATTAATCACTCCACACTCTCTTTGGGTTCCCTGAAGTCTCAGATCTGCAGTTGTCATAACCGTATACTACCCCCTTTAGTCAGGGTAACTCCAAGGAATCAGTGACGATAATAAGTGACTATTTCATTCTATATTATACTACCATGTACCGTTCCTCCAACCATATTACACTCTAATAACAAAACCAATGAAACGGCACAGAATTTAGAAATAAGAAACAAAACTGCTCAGATGAGAAATGAATAAATGGACCTTTAATAATAAAACTACAAAAGCAAACTTTCTGCCGTCCCAAACATAACAAAGGGCAATACAAATTCTTAGGTTAAAAGGAAGTTTGACTATAAATTGCATAAATTCATGCAGAAAGCAGGTCCATTAAGCAGAAGTATAGATTGGATTGGAGAAAGATACCTGATGGTTATTCCCAACTTCAATGATTTTAAAAGGATGCCAATGTGGGTCTCTGAGACATGCTTCCCAGGAGGTGCAGATCTCTACGGCTTTCACATATGCTTCGTCACTACAATATTTCCTTTTGCATATATCATAAAATGGTTTCATTTCAAGCTCTCCCATTCTTTTAACCCCAATAGAAGCACGACTAGACATTTCTCTTAGTTCCTACAAGCCAATGAGATGTTTGTTTATCCACCACAAGAATATTAGTTCATCTACAAGTCTAGTTACAACAAGGAAACTATGAAGAACCTACCATCCAAAAGACTCTTACAGTATAACAGTTCAGTGGCTCACATGTCAGTTATATTGGGTGGCTCCAATTGCCACCCTCCTATTGAGCCTCTTAATAAATACAAGATTAACAAATGAAAACTGTTTCAATACCTATATATATATATATATATATATATATATATATATAGAGAGAGAGAGAGAGAGAGAGAGAGAGAGAGAGAGAGAGCTCACCCTGGTCAGTTCGTTACGAGCTTCCTGCAGCTCATCATTGCTTTTTCGCTCCTTGGCAATAAGAATTTGGTTCAGATCTTCAAGATATTCATGTTGTCTTTCCTTTATTTCCAATTTCTCATTCATCTCTTTTTCCTCAAATTCTAATTCCAGTTTATCTCTGGCCATATCTTTTTCTAGTTCAGTTTTTTCCTTGGGAAGATCCTCTTCTGTTCTCTGGTATCAACAATTACAGGAAGAGAATAAACCACATGATATCCAAGATTGTCAGGGTTTATGTATCAAGTAATTCCTAATTATCCAATTTATCACTAAATCACAGCAGTTAGTTCAAAGTTTAACCTTTTTCTCTGCAGCAACCCGCAAAGCCATCTCGAGTACCTCCCTCTGTTCCCATGAGAAAACCATTTCAAAGTTACTAATTTTCATTGCAAACTGAATACTCAAAAAAAAAAAAAATGTATATATAGAAAAACTGTTAAACGGCTCTCATAGATAGTATCAAAATTCTATGTACGAATCCTATTACGTCGTCCCTCTTTCAGTAGTGGACACTTACTTGAGTGCTTTATAACATGTGAAAAAGTACAATCCTCCATCATGCTACTACAATAACTCGGTTTTTGGTTTTTTTACTAGCTTCAATCCTTCAGCAATGTCTACAAACTTATCTATTGGGCTAGATATCATACAACTAATCTGAAATGGATCATCATGGAAAATTACCTCTTTCCTCTGCGATCCCATTTCCGACTTAAGTTCTTCATGCTCCCTATTGATCCTTTCCAAATGATACTTATGCTCCTGTTGCATCTTGTTTATTTCTAATGGACATGTATACAAATACCAAATTAAATATCACAACTATTAAAGCATTAAACTATCGAAACAATATGTTTTCATTTTACTCGGCTTTTAAGGGAAAAAGGAGGGAAAAAATGAAAAAGTAAATCACCATTCCAACAGGAGCTAATAAGATCCCGCTATAGAATTGATGAAGTTTTTACAGCTTCAGTATATACGAATTCAGAAAACTCAAACCCAGCACATTATTTCGTGGTTCATTTGTCGCAAACTTGAAACTGAAGTATATCTTAAGTTTTTTTGAATTCAATCCAAATCTTATTCTAGAAAATTTTAATCCCATGACAAACTAGAGTACCTTCATTATAATGTTTACGTAGCTCATCATTCTGATAAATCAAGTTCTTATTCTCGTACTCCATTTCTTTAATTTTCGTTTCCAGACTCTTGATTTCTTTATCATTATCAAATCTTTTCTTAAGGGTCCTCCACTGTTCCAGTGTGAATGAAGCAACTTCCTTCAATATCTCCATTCCACCATTCCTAAAGTTCCTCCATTCAGGAATACTAAACCTTCCGCTCAGACTGTAGTCATTCATCTCCGACAGAACAGTTATGACGGCCTCGTACACCTCCTCACCCAAGTCATCCGTAAGACTTTTCAGCCTCTCATCTTCATCTATAACCTCCTGCTACAGCAAATCACCATTTTAGCCATTTTTTAAAATAAATATCATTGTAATCAAGACCGATTTTATGAACTCTATCAAAACATTAGGCATTGTTTTATGAACTCTATCACTCCACCACGGAAACCTATCTTCAGGAAGAAAATGGACAAAATTTTTTTAATGGAAACAAGACCCTTCAACTGTGCAGAGTCAGGGTTTTTCACGTAAAATACTGAACTTAACATTCCAAACACTAGATTACCATCTCTAAAGAAGCCTGGTTATTGCGGTTGTCACCGTCCTTAAGTTTTGACATCTCTTTGTCCATTCTGGAAACCTTTGATGTGAGTTCCTTAACCTGTGTAAATACCTCTCTCAAAAGCTGGGTATCCTGTATTAAAACACCCATTTAAGTTTTAAACAACCAGTATGAACCAAACAATGAAACATTTAATGTTCAACCAACTAAAGAGAGAACCTGGTTAGAACAGGATTGGGGTTCTTGTGTTTCGGAACCATCATCCTTATCTACCTCCCAGTCTTCATTTGCAGATTGCATTTCCATCAATATCTCCATCTCCTCGGCTTTGTCTTCATCATCATCCTCTGATTCTGATAAGTCAACAGACATCAGGAGAACAGATCCCATGTGCTTTGACGACATCTCCCCCTCTGTGGGTTTTATGCAAGCCAGGACTTCAATCTACATGAAGAAATAAAATGTATACCGCAGTATTAAAAGTAGAACTTGGCTAATAAACATTAAGGGGATATAGAAAGTGTTAAGTGAACACACCTTAGATGTCAATATATTTTCAACTGCAGAAGACTCTGGACGTATACTGTCACAAGCGTAATGCAGCACGCGTGGAAATTGTTTCGGTTTTAATCTACTTGCAAAACTCTCTTGTAGAATTGGAATGATTTCAAAGGCCCAGACCTATGGCATTTGAAAAGCAAACATAAATACCATTTATTATTCGACATCATTTCTAAACTAAATTATAAATATTTTATGCGGTGTACCTGAAAAGCTTAAATATTCCATGTGGTGTACCTGAAAAGCGTATGGGAATCCATACAAATTATACGCAGATTTAAAGCTTCCATGCCCGGCAATAGCTGACTTGCCTTTTGGATTAGTCTTACTCTTTCCAATTTGCTCCACTTCTTTTTTCCCGCTGACAACAGTTCTAAAACATTTCAGCATCCTCCGGTGACACAGCTTTCCCCATGGGAATTTGTTGAACTTCTCAATGTTTTCCACCATGTGGAAGTATGCAAGATTTACATATTTTACATATTCGGTCCCCATCAGAACACCCTGGACTAGGAGAACCAGTCCGAGTTTGACTTTATCTGTCGACTGCTCGACAGAATCAAATTTTCTTGACAACTCTCCCAACGTGATATTTTTCTTGCCAAGAAAGTATTTATTAATCAGCTCAGATCCAGCACAACCACGGGGATGAATAACAACATCACTTCCCTTGAAACTCAAACCCGTCACGAGTGCAGACTCCCACATTCCATACTTCACAACCTTACCTCCAATGCAAAAGTACATAGAATCTGGATCGTCACCTGCAAGAGGCTCAACCATTCTTCGAAGCAAAGAGTTGATAATTGCACCACTTAATTTGGTCGGCTCCATATTAAGTAAATGCCCAATTGACGTCTTCTTGAAAATTTTCAAGTATTCATCGTTTAAGCCTCCTTTAATTTGCTGTATCATCTTTAGGTGCGACGTAGAATTCACACGGGATAGTGAAAAATCTCCTTGAGGATAAATGTACTTACTATACCATGCAAATCACAAACAAAAAAACAGAACAACACATATTATTAAGAACCATTGTTAAAAATTCAAAGACTGTTATGAAAACTAGATGGCTGATAACATTGTAATCTTTGCGACGCAGTAGTTACAGCGATGACATGTTCGCCTCAGACGCATTTTATCAAACAGTTTGTGCACATAGATGATTTTTAGTTTACAATCCACAAACAAAACAAAAGAAAACCCAACCATATTTCATCTCGTAGAAAAATTATACACTAAAAATGTAAAAATTAGACTTCTTTTACTCACCGATTTCCTTCAGAACCACATTTTTCTTGCGTGATGCTCATAGTTGGTTTAAGCAATTTGTTTCAAATTTTTGGAAAAATCGTCGAATGTTTGGCTCAAACAATGTTTCTGCGTCTCTTTGTCTCTTTCTCTCTGTATCTTTAGTTGGTTCAAACATTCAAGATTGGTAACTCTTATAAGAGACATCTCTGATCACTTCTTTGTTAGGACTGTACAATTTTCTTCTTATAGAAATTTAATTACCGTTGTAGAAGTTTCATTTTGAAATCTCTTTCCAGCTTTGAAATACCATTTCGGCCCTTGTTTATTTTGTCCAAGTCTTACTTATTTAAGGGTGTGTTTGTTTTCACAATTCTATCGACTCTCTCAAGGAGTCATAGACTCGTAGTTGTTACTTGAGCCAATAGGCCCAGTACCACGTGTAGACTTAGGGGTGAGCATTTGGCCCGTATTCCGTGGATTTAACGGGAACCAACCGTATTTTTGCGGATGAATGCCCGGACTGTTCGCTAGTGGGTTGGATGCGGATGAGATTTTTGAAACCCAACGGATTACGGATTGGGTCCGGATGCAATCTTAAAAATCCGTTGGACATCCATACCCATTAGACTAAGGGTATTTATATAATTTACAAAATACTTATATAGTTTAGGAATTCTTAAAGTGTTTGTTTGGAGTATTTGGCACTTTTATATTTGTATACATATGTATAACGTGTAGGTTTTATAAGAAGTCATCTATGTGTGTTTTATTTCTTCACTACAAATTTTAATTAAAAGAAATCCATTGGATTACCTGTACCCAATCCGTTTATCCGTGCATCCATTGGATGTTGGATTGGATGCAGATGCCAAATTTGGAATCCGTGATGAATTGGATTGGATGCGGATGAGGTAAAAACCGGCCCATGCTCACCTCTAGACTTACATGTAGAGATGTAGAGGTAACTTTAGAGAATCAAGCCCATATGTAACACGGATGTGCCTAAAATTTTCACATGTCCGTGTCTGTTTCGCGTCCCATATTTGGGCATGCGTGTCTCTGCAACAGACACGTCGGTGACATCACATGCATATGTCAAACACTATATTTTAATATAAATATCTAGTGAAATGTCTCAATTTATTGTGTATGTATTATTCATTAGTATATATTTTTATTCATTCAAAAAATTATTATTTATCAACAATTTATTAGTGTTGTTGAGAAATTACATTCATTATATATATATATAGTTTAGCGGGAAATATCACTAATTTCATCACGTGTTTGCGTCCAAGTTTTGTTAATGAGGAAAACTGCGCCTACAGAAAAACCACGGGACCTCGTCCATCTTCAACACTAAACTGTATTAAACTGCTAAAAACACTAGACTACTATCATACTTCGGACTGGAATGTAGTTGACAAAGGAAGTTACAACTTAATTTGCTGGAGGAGATACGTAATGATGCTTACGAGAGTTCTCGTATTTACAAAGAAAAGACAAAAAATTTCCATGACAAGATGATTTGTCGGAAAAGTTTTGTTGTGGGGCGAAAATTAGTTCTCGTGTTAAATTATTTCCATAAAGCTATGGTCCCGATGGGTTGGACTGTTTATTGTTAGTAATGTTTTCCCTCATGGCGCAGTTGAAATCTCCAGTCCCAAAACTGGGAAATTTTTCAAAATAAACGGCCATAGATTGAAGCCATACTACGAGAACTTCACTACAGTGGATGTCAATGAGATTGATGTTCATGATTTTCTCCCTCTTGAGGAGTAGCATTATTGGAGTGCCAAGTCGGGCTGAGGACGTTAAACTAAGTGCTACATGGGAGGAAACCCTTCGGCTTTGTTGTATTTCTATCGTTATCTTTTAATTTTTGTTAGTTTTGCATATCATATTGGGATTTCCAATCTTAATTTTACTTTGGAAGAGTCAATTACATTGAGGACAATGTAAAATTTAAGTGTGGGGGAGTATTTAAGAGAGCTTTCAGAATTACTGAAATTCTAGATACAGGGACAGTACGTGTACTGGGTACACGTACATACGTAACTATTATAATTCTGAAATCCAGGATGATATGCATATCGTGGAGCTCTTAGTTCATGATTGAGTATCATATGCATATACAAAAAGAATAATAATAAAAATAAACAAACAAACTCTTTGATTTATTGATCATATACTTGAAACTTTATCTTTTAGAGTTAGTTTATGAGCTATTTAGGATGACACCAAACCTTTAAGTTGAAACAATTCTTACGGATATAGATTGATACCCACTTTATCGTTCTACAATCCTTAATTATATACGTTCATAATGGAATGCAAAATTCAGGTGCTAGAAATAACATGGTAGTCGTTTGAAAATAGTTCTCGCAATCTACTGAATCACTTTCTTTTTATTTTTGCAGTTATATGTTTTTACAAGTGATTTGATGGGACACTAGTACCGCCATCGTGTTGTAGCAAGGATAAACTATTGGTTGAGTTTATATAAAAGCCCCATAGACAATTGTCTTACACTCAGAAGAGTGAGCCAAAAATAAAAATACATAAGGCTCATCTTTATATATCGACATTCATTAACAATACAAAGAGAACATTCTCCCTATCTCCGTCGCCTAAACAAGAGTGGAATGCAGGATCCGTGAGAAGTAATCTTGTAGTCGATGTAATGAGTGAAACCTATCATCATTATGTACCAACTCAAAAAGACTAGATGAGGTTCTCGACACTTGGATAACAATATGTGTGCATTTTCCCTGTCTCCGTCGCCTAAAAAAACGTGGAATGCAGGATCCATGAGAGCTATATCACATATTTGGTGAAAGGAAACATGCGCTTAGAGTATCTAATCATGTTGTCGAGCAAGATGGGTGCTTATCTCAACTATTGTGGTATATATATATATAAAAGATTCATTTAACGACATTCATACAAGTATTTTGGGTAACATCGTTCACCTTAGTCAACATTTGCACACTTCACTATTCGAGATTCCATTCTCTTACCTATCCATGTGATTTCAGTATGCGACTGTTGCGTCAAAAATGTTGAAAATAATTGCAACAAGTTTATTTCAATGACTACTTGAGTAGAGTTGTGCAATCAGGTTGAATTCCCCATGTAAGTGATTTGTTATGGGTGATGATCGGAATGTATATGGGATGTGATGCAGCTAAAGAACATATGTAGCCTGATAATTTAATTAGATACTACTTTGTGTATATCCTTAGTAGTTCTTTCAGCGCTATAAATTGGAGTATGTTTTGTGGGTATACCTCTTGTAAACCCTCACGAGACTATAACTCGTCCACTAGGGACACCTAGGGGTTTAAAGGCATGTTGCATTAGCTAAGCGCAACCGCATTCTCAACGACATGAAGTTGTTGTATTTAGGATTAGTTTAGTTAATTTTTCTCTAGGAAAAGCAATATCTAAGTGCGGGGAAATTTGATAAGTGCATAATTCATATGATTTTAGTATCCATTCCATACTTGTTTTAGCTATTATCACTAGTGGAAAAGAGCTGTTTTAAGATAGTCCGGAAGTGTCGTATTAGAAGGTTATAAGACACTATTGAAATGCAGCTGAAAGTTCCGTAGATTCAGTGTCTTTTTCTGGAACGACACTTTCAGTTTGCCTCAGAATTACGATGCTTTGGGGTTGTCGCTAGGTAAGACACCTAGATTTCGTCGTTGATTTAATTTTATATTATAAAAAAATAGAAATTCAAATTTGAATTCCAAATCTGATTCAAATTGAATCCCAAATCAAATCTTCTTGATCGCAAAGTATTTTTGACTCGAGATTAAATGAGATTGAATTATACAGTTATACTTATTACCATGAAATAAAATTTGTATTTATCTCAAATGGCAAATTAAATAAATACCATTTTACAGGTTACACAATCCATGACTGAATTCAGTTTACACTTAGTTTATTGAACTTCAAAATCACAAATGAAAATAAATAATCAGGCCCTGAATTCATATAAGTCATCATAAATAATCAAGCCCTGAATTCGTACAAGTCATATCTAAGTTCTAAGGCTCATAAAGACAACTACAAACCAGCAAAACGAGATTTTACCGGATGATGAACTGAGCCAACGGTTCTAGAATGACGCACCTAGAACAAACAAAAGGCTTTAACATCACCGAAGTATAAGCAAGTGTGAAATCACAGGAAAGTGAATATACTAAATGGATCAGACAAACACTATCAAAGAAGCGCCATTTACTACCAGATCAGTTGAAGCATCAAGAATCAAGGATGTACAACTATGGATGGACATCATCGTCATCATCCTCTTAAGCTGCTGCTATTGTTATCGCTACTGCACCTTGTTTTTCGAATTCTCTGCAATCTTTCTTAGGTTGTCCAAGTTATCAGGCCCTGCAAACAAATTACGAACTTCTTCATACAAGATCCCAAGATGCCATTAAACTGTCCTAACTTAACTCCTTAGCAAATAGGAACATAGAACAGGGATGATATCTTGCAATTCTGCGACAAAGAAGTACAAGCATTAGGTGATCAAATGTTGGCAGCAAACGGGGCTCGAATATTTCGTCACTCAAAAGGCATTACAGAATATTCATGCACGAAATAGCACTATAATGACTAAAATATATACAAAAAACTCACATTTGAATAACCAATAAAACGATGAACAAGAATGTGAAAAATCGAGATCAACTAATGACGATTCGTTAGTGGGGCTTGCTTACAACTCGACGCACTTATTGGCCAACAAGGAAACAATCATGGTGAAGTAAAAGAATTGTCATATACATAGATATAGATAGATGGGAACAATAAACATAGACGTGAACCAAATTAACAGAAGGAAAGCATATACATTATAGGAACAGTAGACATAGACATGAGTAAAGAAAAATAACAAATAATTACTTTTCGTTTGAGGAAATCCATTAACGATTCCATGTGTTTGCAACGATTGAGCCTTAAACTGAGCGAAAAAGTAAACGATATACATTATAACAAAAATGATAAACTCATAAACAAGTAAACTTACCACCATCACAAAGCTTTATTGCTAGTTCACATGCGAGTGAGGTCACGATCATCGAGTCGTAACTAAAACAAGTTCCAGTAGAGGTGGTCAACATACAAAAGATTTGATACCTGCAGAATTGAGATATAAAGCCGTGTCAACGAATTTCATCAAAAGAAACCAGATTCAACAAGAACTTGAATAGGCACAAAAGTAAATGTAATCAATACAGATAGACAATTATACCTTGTCCCAATCATATTCATTCCAAATAGCCAGAAAACCTGTATAATCCTACAAAACACATCCATTGAGGGTGAAAAGTAAGTGCAGATAATCATAGAAGTTGTAAGTACTAGGTGTTGATGGTGGATTTTCATTCAAGGTTAAATTTGTAAAAAACCAGAAAAAATCATGCGCTGACATCTTGTAAAAGATAAATCCATTTATAAGTGTTGGATACTCCCTCACTTAATTCACCAGGAATGGAGCATGTGGCAACAATCCCATTCTGTGAATACATGAAATTCCTCCAGGTTGGAACATGTGGCAACAATTCCTTCCTGTGAATTTCATATCAGCCTTGTATTTCAAGACTCATTATCGGTGTGGCATGACGATCGAGTGTTACTCTTACTGAGTAACACGAACCTCCAAGCACTATAATGAAACCATGTACGAAATACCCGTACATGGATGACTCTCGGTGTGTTATACTATCCCGATTGAGCCCCTCTCGGTGTGTTATACTACCCGATTGAGCATCCGGGACCGACCGTATCGGTCCGGTATGATACGATCGATCATCCAACTCCATAAGCATGATTGGATGACCCCAGATCAATTCCATCACCCCCAAGCAGGTATGGAATACCCACGGCCGACCCCGCATGGTCGGTCATTGGCCTAGCTTGCCAAGAAACCGTTCATACCAAGCATTATGGACGGAAAACCCTAAATTAGGGTTTTGCGACACATTACATGTGTTGCAAAGCAGCCTCAACCATCCATCTTCGCAGTATAGATGGAGGGTGTAGATGTAGATTCAAAGGGCCCAGAGCATGTCAACACGATCACCGTGGGCCCGCCTACACACTTGACCAATCGGTCAAAACCAACCATGTTTGGTCGTGACAAAATTGTCGCCTAAACAAGAGATGGCGCACGGCTTTGAAACCCAAAATTAGGGTTTTGAGCATCATGAGCGTCCATCTTCTCCGGCACGAATGGAGGGTCCCAGATTAGATTAAACAGGTCCGGTCATACCAGCATGACCACTGTGGGCCCATCTACCTCCTCATGTGTTCGGCCAAGGCATATCATGCCCGGTTAATCCAAAACATGCGCCCAAACTAGTGTGGCCACTCCTCCCAAACCACAAACTGATCTCGACCGCTCAACTTCGCCGGACGATTTGGGTGGCTCTCGGATCACGTTTTAATGGGATATTCAGGTATAGGCGTGAACACCAGCCTACCATCTTCACGTCAAACCAATCGGCCAAGACCGACCAAGTTAGGGTCGTCTTGGAACGCGCGCCGAAAAGAGCATGGTGCGCGGCCTTTTGCGGCATCAAATTCCTATTGCAAAATCGATCTCAACCACTCCTTTTTGACGGTCAAATTGAGTGGCCTAGATCGCACCTTCATGGGACAGTGAGACATGGACGTGTACACCGGCATGCTATCTACATGCACGCCCGGTCGGTCCTCTCCGAAATCCTTCCCATGCTTGGTTTCGACCAAGTCAAGAGTGATGCTTGCGCGCCTCTTCAAAACCCTAATTTCATTAACGGCAGTCGCAGATGAGTGTCTCAAAGATCATCTCATCCGTCCAACTTCACCAGCTGGTTATACAACCCTGGTCGGGAGTTAATTGGTGGTGAGGCGTCATTACCCATCACTTTACCACACCATGATGCAGACTCGCATAAAATACACACGATACTTCACAAATATCGACTTCCGAATAACGCAGTTATTCAATTCAAAGATTACATGCTATCTTTCGTGGATCCACAATCCACACATTCCGGACATCAATCATGTCACAAACGGGGGGATACATACTGGGGTATTGGTCTCGGCGGTTTACAACGTGCAGCGTGCAACGCGCCATCATAAGAACGTGTTAGGAAGTCATGGACGGTTGGAGATGAACATGAGAAGTGGGCAAGGCTGGTCGTGTATCACCAACGCACAACTCCACTACTCCATCACTCCACTTCCTCCACTTCCCACGAGAGACGTGAATAAGACTCAATGACTTGTATAAATAGGTTCTCCGCCCTATTTCCAAACAACAGGAGAACAACGGGAGAAAAACAGAGAAAAACAACAAGAAAACACACAGAGCCTGCTTACACCAATCGTAAGCTTGTTCACTTTCCTGTTGGAAGTCACAAGCAAGTCTACACCTTCACAATCTCAACACCTTCCTCGCTTCCCTCCCTAAGATCAACCCCATCTCCTTCACTTTGTGACCGAAACAAGTCTGGAACGACCATTTCTTGGTTTAGGCCGGACTTGCACAGATTGATCTCTCGAATCTACAAGTACTCACCATGTGATGCATTTGTTTAAGGTTTAAATTCATTCCTCATCCACACCCCAAATTACCAAATTCTGCAGGAGTAGTTTTCACCCATAAACAATTGGCGACCACAGTGGGAGGTTAATCTCTCGGTTGCACAAAATTGAAACCACATGTGGTCCAGATATCATGGGAAGTGTAGCTAGAATGCTGTAGGATGTCTTGGCAAACCAAGCCGGTATCACCAGAAGGCAGAGCGAGACATTTCGCCTTTTGAATGATATAGCAACACAATTACAAGAAGGGTCGGCGGGGCATCTACTCAAGCAAAGTGTAAGAAACGCCGAATCCTTAGTCAAGAGTCACGCCTTTACCAGGTGGAGAGGCAAAAGAGCGCGAATCGCAGGAGATTCGGGAAAGATGAACAACATGGTCCAATCAACAATGAAGAACCGAAGCAACTCCACGAGAGGAAAGGACTTGTCCGGAGTACTACAACGTCTACCGGATAAAGAAAGGGAGCCTGCAGCCTATGGAGCCCCGTTAGAAGATTTATATCTCAAAACTCTCGTTGAAGCCCGGAAGACTGTCCAATCCGCATCGACCTTCCAACCAAGTGAAGAAATGCTTGAGGAAGGAGAGATCGATCAGGAAATACGTGAATACATAGGATGGGAGAGTTCAATTCGATCACTCAGCAGTGATATTACGACACCTTCCACACCCCTTTACCCAGGCAAGCGATCCGCGGATATGATGGCACTCGCAAGTCTTCCAACTTCATCTCCGGAACGTGCTCCACATCAAAGCCACGTAGAGACATCACAACGCCCACTAACGCAGGAAAAGCTAGACTCGAAGTACCTACACTTTCCGTTCCCAATGGAAAGGATTTTGGAGTTGCTGGAGACGTGGGTACGAAAAGCAGTGGTGGAACTACCTCCCGTATGGCGTCCACCAGCCCAATCAAGAAGTAATTGACCCGAGAGAGGCTACTTCGGTTGATACAAGTAAAGCTTCGAAAGCAATGGAACTCAGGTCTGGATCAACAATCAATTCTGATGGAGCTAGTGTAGATAACACTCCCGGTGTCGAGGTACCTATCAGTGGAGCTACCGTGGTCAATACATCTCGTGGAGCCGTCACTTCTATCACCAACGCTAGCGGATCAGGAGATATTCCAGTAGGTGTAACTCCTCCCATCACCAGAGCCAGAGCAGCCGCAAATCCCGGCATCTCCTTAAGTATAACACCTCCGGTAGTCACCAGAGCAACAACTTCCACTCCTTCATCAGGACGAGGAGCCGGAGGGACGAGAGGAGGAACATCTCCCATTACCATTGTAGACTTGATGGAGAAGCAGGAAGTTCTTGCTAAGACTCAAATGGATATGGCCGCAACTCAGAAAGAGGTACTCACTTTTCTTAAGACATTAACTGATCGATTTCCACAAGACACGCAACAGCCCCTGGAGCCAACAAGGAATGCATTCAACGCACCGGAAAAGATACTTCAGCGGCGCGGACCTACATGAACCTGATCAAAGAAGCGACATCAGATATGAGTGGTCCTGTCATGGAGACTCCTACACTGGGGACTGATCCTCACAACGATCCTCCTCAAGTCAATAGTTTCACTATGAACCAGAGGCCGGTGGATCGGGAAGCGCTTTCTCTAGTGGAAAGTTTATGCGAACTTTCACACCTCTCGAAGAATCAGCGCACGGAGACATTTTGCTGCAATTAACCAGAGGAAGGTCACAACCGTGCCCTACATGTCACCGCACGCATCAAGGATTCGAGTTCAATATAGCCCTTACCGACACAAGAGCGTCTTCGAATGTGATTACTCTCAAGACTCTCGGGACATCCAAGGTTCTCCTGTGCAAGGTCGTACGGAAGCCTACCACAATGACGGACTTCGAGGGAAACCAAACCAAAGCACATACGGGAGAAGCTCCGTGGAAAGAATCAGACAAGTTCGTTGCATGTGGGCGTCAATTCAGGAAGAAGACCGACTTGCATCATTGAGGAATAGTACCCACGATGCATCTTTGCTGACGAAGCATTCTTCTCCATCCTGTGAAGCCACGACCCACGTTCACACGAGGAGGGAACGAACTTTTATGCCGAGTCGTGACCCGAAAGGGAAAACGGTATACCGACACTGCCATTATCAGCAGGGGAGACTGTTACCAAGTCTCTCCACCTAATGGAATGCTACAACAGCAACGAACCACAAGAGCAAGTGCTAGATGCTCCACAACAGCTGCAAGATGGCACCAACTCCACAACTGATGAAATTGAAATCGTAGAGGAATCTCCTAGGCCTATCTCCATCAGCTCAACCTTATGTACGGATAAACGCACGAAGCCCGTGGAACTTCTCAAAGAGTATCAAGACATGTTCGCTTGGAGATATGAAGAAATGCCGGATTTAGATGAAAATTGGTCATCCATCATCTACATGTCATACCTGGATCCAAGTTGGTTAAACGATTTGCGGTTTCGACACGAGGAAAATGGATAGATCAGTCTTTGCATAGACTTGAAACTTGAACAGTCTGCCGCTCAAAAAAAAAAAAACAATCCTCCTCTACCTGACATCGACATGTTAGTAGATGCAACCAGCGGACACGGCATGTTCTCCTCCATGGATGGATGTAGCGGCTACAACCAGATAAGAATGTACGAGCATGATGCAAGTAAGATATCTTTTCGAACTCCTCTCGGAAATTTTTATTATACCATACTGCCATTTGGTTTAAGGAATACCGGTGCAACGTATCAACGCTCTATGACGGCAATCTTCCACTGGAGCCAATACCTCAAGGGAGCAGCCTCAAGAAGATAATGATGTCCACGCGTCATATCGAGCAAGATCCTGGAGAGTCACTCTATCAGACAGTGGTCGAACAAGATTCAGGCGAGTCACTTTATCAGACAGTGGTACATGTCTATCATGCTATGTTGGAAAATCCACGCTTTTGGTCATCCTCTGGAGCTGTTGAACGCTCATCTACAACAACATATGCCATGATAGAAAGAAACAGGCCTGCCGGTAATGAAGAGCCTCATAATGTTTGTAGGGGCATATATCTCACCAACAAAGCGATACAACCTTGAGATTCTCGTAAAGCGGTTCCAAGCGGCAAAGAGAGGAAAACCGAGATACAACATCCTGCGCGTCCGTAAACTCCAACTCCAGTACCACATGCACGACTCCCACAATGATGAAACAATGTCCAAGATATTCCATATCTGGCTCGACAACAACCACTACGAACAAACCATGTAAACCACGCTTGGGGATCGAGGCTCGCATGAAGTTCCTTCACCGTCGATCAAGGAATTCTTCAACATGAGAGAGATGGTCAGTCGAGAAGCATGGAATTCGCAAGGGTAAATCGAACTGAAGAGGGAAACACTTCAACGCTCCCTCTAGTAGAAGCTGCTTCAATGGTCTATTCAAGAGCCGCCTCAACGCTCTCTCCGGGACCCACATTCGCTTCAGAATCCTGCTTCAACACTCTCCCAAGGATCCACCTCAACGTTCGCACCAGAAGCCACTTTAACATCCTCTCGAGTCGTTTCAACACTCAAACTACATCAATAATCTGCGCTCTGGTCAAGTTATCTTTGATGTACTCATTGCTCAACATACGTCTCATCCATCCTTCATGAGGACCCAACGGAGCATGAAAAACCTTGAAGTCGATAGGAGGAGGGTTATCCTGTGGAACAGATATTTTCATATAGTTAAAAGGGCGCGATGAACAACTCATCATCAATGTTCGGCATATCTTTGAAGATTTCAATACCTCCTGACTTGGCACCAGCATTATCCCCAGAAGACATCTCAACAGGAGTTCTTTTCTTCATTCTACAATAAAAGACATGAGCAGTACTTGTATAAAAACGCGTGAGATGTGTAGTCACACATGACAGAACACACATTCACTTTGGAGTACACAAGGCTGGTATTGGGTCCAAACACCGGTGTTGATCAAGTCACAAGTCCGGTGTTGATCAAGTCTCAAGACCGGTATTGATCAAGTCACAGGTATCACTCAAGTTTCAAGTTCGGTGTTGATCGAGTCACAAGTCCAGTATTGCTCAAGCTTCAAGTCCGGTATTGATCAAGTGACGAGTCCGATATCACTCAAGTTTCAAGTCCGGTGTTGATCGAGTCACAAGTCCGGTATTGCTCAAGCTTCAAGTCTGGTATTGCTCAAGCTTCAAGTCTGGTATTGATCAAGTCACAAGTCCGGTATTGCTTAAGTTTCAAGATGGGGTGTTGGTCAAGGGAACGAGGCTGGTATAAATGTGATATTCATCTTGGGCATACACGATATGGGACCCACGTTCGATCAAGCATATATGGCGGGACCATATTTATTTGCACAACACGGTTCTCTTATGTCATGGGAATCATATTCACGAAATTCAAGCCCACGTTCGATCAAACAGCGCGAGAGCCCCACGAACGAAGCGCGCAAAATCCGTCGATTAGGCACAACCCCACGATCGAGCGAAGCGGGCGCAATAGCCCCTCGACCTAATCGGGCATAACAAGGTCGATCCGAAAGACCGACATTCAAACGGAGCAAGCACGGAGTGGGCCCTCGACCGAAGCGGACATAGCAAGGTCGACCAAGCAGCAAGACCGACATCATACTAGGGGAATACTCTCCTAGATGCCTTTTGAACGTGACATACTCCAAGGATAGGATGACCCGTCTCTCCCGGTAACATCTAACTTTGTCTCATAAGTTTTATCTTTAATCTGTCACCATCTTATGCCTACCCCACAATAGTGTAACCATTTGTGTGCTAGGGCAGGGACTTAATGTTGATGGTGGATTTTCATTCAAGGTTAAATTTGTAAAAAACCAGAAAAAATCATGCGCTGAAATCTTGTAAAAGATAAAGCCATTTATAAGTGTTGGATACTCCCTCACTTAATTCACCAGGAATGGAGCATGTGGCAACAATCCCATTATGTGAATACATGAAATTCCTCCAGGTTGGAGCATGTGGAAACAATCCCTTCCTGTGAATTTCATATCATCTTTGTATTTCCAGTACTCATTATCAGTGTGGCATGACGACCGAGTGTTACTCTTACAGTAGTAACACGAACCTCCAAGCACTATAATGAAACCATGTACGAAATACCCATACATGCCGACTCTCGGTGTGTTATACTAGCCCGATTGAGCCTCTCGGTGTGTTATACTAGCCCGATTGAGCATCCGGACCGACCGTATCGGGCCCGGGATATGATTCGATCGCATCATCCAACTCCATAAGCATGATTGGATGACCCCGCATCAATTCCATCACCCCCAAGCGTGTATGGAATACCCACGGCCGACCCCTCATGGTCGGTCATTGGCCTAGCTTGCCAAGAAACCGTTCATACCAAGCATTATGGACGGAAACCCTAAATTAGGGTTTGCGGCACATTACATGTGTTGCAAAGCGATCTCAACCATCCATCTTCGCAGGTATAGATGGAGGGTGTAGATGTAGATTCAAAGGGCCCAGAGCATGTCAACACGATCACCGTGGGCCCGCCTATCGATGCGTGTCGTAACCACAACAAATTAATTAATACTTTACTACCTAATTAACTAGTAATATAGGGCAGTCAAGGTCGATCCCACGAGGAGCACGAGATTCTAGTTGTAAAAATAGTCACGAAAGGGGGGTGTAAAAAGCAAAAAGAAAATAAACAAAACAATTAAAAGATAAAGTTGAAAGCAATAAGAGAGACAAGATCAAGGAATCCTTCTTCGTTACGAAACAATGAATCAAGTTATGTTCTCTTCCACTTGTTATTAGTCACAGATTATCACCAACCGTAGGTAAAGCAATGACTAGCTCGGTGCTAAACCCCTAAATCCCTCAGTATCACCGGGACACGGAAGTTCTCGATCACCGGATTCTAATCAAGCCACCTAGAATTAGCTCAACCTAGATGTAACTTGGCTCATGCATTAGGTTTTGTGAATTTCTTAGGTTGATATTAGTAGTTAGACTCTTAGCTCAAGGTCTACTTGCTAACGTTGTTTCTACACACAATTGCTCCACGGAATCCCTCCGCAAGGTCTCGTGTTTGCTACTTATGTAAAGAGTCAAGAAACGATTACTTATCTCCTAACTTTCACTAGCTTTAGATCGAATTAACAAATCAATTTAGTTGGCCACCCCAAACAATCTATCAATCAATCATGAATGTCTTTAAGATCACTCCTATTAGTAAAAACAAACGATAATTATGTGAAAAACTTCAAGATAGAATTTGAAAACAAAAACTCAAATCATATTAAAAACTAGGAATTCATCCTCAATCAATAAATTAACTACTCATGTTAAAAGAGTTCACACAAAGAATAAGAAAAGAAAAGAATTGTGTGTAGAGATGTGTAAAAGATATGTAGAGAGGTGTGTAGAAGTTGTAGAAAACTTCTCTATTTATAGGCTTCAAAATTCTCCAAATCTTCCAAGGATTATAATCCTTATTCTTTTGCAATTCAATTTCCAAATCCAAGCTTTTCTCAATTCTTCATCTTCTCTTTCCAAATTTGAGTCCATTCTCCATCCAATTCCTAGCCCAAGTCTTCACACCCATGAGAGAAGTCCATAGAAAATTCTCGAATTTTTTGCTCACGGAAAATCGGGATTGTGGCCGAATTTGGCCTAAAACGCGCGCCGGCCTTTGAAAATTTCTGCTGTCGGGAGAATATTCGACGGAATATTCCGTCATCCACCGCTAGGACTAACGGTCAAACGGTCAACCGTCAATTAGTCAATAAATCAAAGGAATAGGAACGAGTCGACTCGAGTTAGCTTCTTAGTGGCCGAGTGGTCTCGATTTCGAGTTAGGTTCCCGAGTCGTCTCTGATCGGGTCATCTTGCATGCACTGCTCTGTCCGCGCCATCATGGTGCATCACCAATGCATCCCGTACCCATCATGGATGTTCATTCTAATGCCATCATTTGCATTCATTCTCTTCACCATTCCTCCTTTGATTCCCAGCCTTCAACTCATTAACGCCAAGAATGGCATCAGCTAAGATTACCACCATCTTCTTTTATAGCTTCTAGGCTTCACCTGTAATGCTTTTACTCTCAATTTCATTCAACCTGACATCAAGATAATCTCATATTTAATTCTGCTCCTTCTTCAAAAGATACCTGCAACCTCGCCTTTAGTACTGTTCTATCCCAACTAATTGCGGCAAAGAACTCAAAATTTAATTCATTCACCACCTTCAATCTGCTTCTCCAACTATCAACAATACTCATTGCGCCTTGACTTCTTTTAGTATCTTCTCAACTATGCCGTTAAAATCCATTCCAATCAGTCACAAGTTGACATCACCCTTCTCAACTTGTAATCAATTCTCAACACCGCCGCTTCAATTCTCACCACTTGCATCATCCGAACTTAACCCAAACTTCAAATCCGAGCTAAACTCCATCAATAACATCAATCTCTCTTTATCATCTCGATTCATAACTCTAGCTTCACAACCCATACCAACAAAGTGCTGTAACCCATCTCCTATTAGCCAATAGCAACAACTCTAGCTTCGGTTCTCAAATTAAGCTCAAACCCACTTTGATTCCTCCTCTCCGAGCTTCAACTCCTTCAACGAATCCATCAATTCCATTAAGACCCTATTTACCCAAAATCACGCTAGATTTCAGATCTTCTTCTTCCCCGAGTCGATTGCAGCCCATCATACCCATCTCACAGAACCACCGAGAAATAGTAACGGAAAGCTTGAATTCATTCTTTCGTCTTCAAAAGCCGACACCCATTCTCTCGTGTCTTCAAATCGGAACCATACCATCTCCTTCGATCTAGAATTAATGTTAACGCCTCAATCGAACCCTAATTAATCACCAACAATTACAAACTTCTCGATCTCAAATTCAAATTCCTCCCAAGTCTCCGATTTAATTATCTTCTCAATTTCAGTTCGAACAAGCACACTTCATCTCGATCTCTTTTTTTTTTTCTTTTCTCTGAATTTATTTCAGGTGAAAAATGAGAGTAAGGTATCTCGATTTAGGGTAGTGTTTGTGGAGTGGGTCTGGATCCGGGTTGGGTCTGGATATAAGCCATGGATAGAACCGACCCAATTGGATGCTACCCATCATAACCATCATCTGGATAAGGGCTACCCCAGTGTTAATAACACCCACTGCTGATTGATAAGGGGTACCCTGAATGAGAGCCCCTTAACCACTACTGGGCTCCGGATAGTGTTCGCCCGTAAAATGACCTTTTTGCCCTTTTGACTTAAATTGGGTGATTTCTTCTTCTTTTCCTCCGTGCGACTCCATAGTAGCTATAAAACTCAAAACAAGCGTAAAATACATAATTTACACGAAAAATAGCAAAGAAAGCATAAACTACTAGATAGTAAATTAGGTGTATTCTACACCTATCAAATTCCCCCACACTTAGACTTTGCTAGTCCTCGAGCAAATCAAACTAAAAACTCACAACTTCAAAGTGTTCAAGTGTCACAAGCATCCAAAGAGTTATGAGGACATAGAATTTCTGCATGCTAGTAATAAGAAGTTAGAAATACTAAAGAACATATTCTCATTCTTAAATGTTGAGTGAGAAATAACCACACCATAATGAGAGAACGCGTGTTTGAGAAACGATCAATAAGCATTTCGCATCGACTTCTGCCTCACCAAATAGGATTTTATGATAATTGCACTCAAAAAGACGGTTTTTTTATGGTTCTCACATTGTGCAAGTAGGAATGAAGAGAGAATTCCTGCGACACGTTGAATGGTGGGAAGGACAATCTTCCGAAATATTTTTAAAAACCCACATCTTTTAATATTTTGAAAAACCATTTTTCTGACAATCTCTACGAAAGGAAATCAACCATTATTACCGAGGATGAGATTACTTACTTACCTTCACATCCGATCGCCAATTATGATAACACCACTCTCACGGTATCCAATAGAAACGTCTTCCGCTCCTTATCTTGATCTCCGTAATCTTCGTCTTCGGTTTCAACTATTGATGATAAACCCTTGAATTTCATAAATCCTTAACAATTTATAACTCTTTTACCTTAAAACCTTGTCGCTTGAAACTTCCTTATAAATTTTCCTTCCCCACGGCTTAAACAAAACAAATATTTCTCTTGTTTTTTTCTTTTTTTTTTTTTTTTTTTTTCTTTTTTCATTTTTTTTTTTTCATTTTTTTTTTTTTTTTTTTTTTTTTTTCACAAGAGAAATTAAATACAAAATAAACCATGGCCGTGGAAGAAGTATTTTACCGCTTGATTCTTCACAACTTGTATCGTCTTGAAATCATAAACTTCAAAAATTCTCACCTTTTGATTTTTCTTCGCTTTCATGAATAAGTCTTCATACTTGGATATAAAATTACCTCATTGTAGTGTAAGTCTTCAACATATATGTAACATCCGCTCTTTGTATGTTGCTTTACTTGTATTTAAAATTTGCTCTTTTTCTCGTTTTGTTGCTTGTAAACCTTAAACTTTTCCAACTTTCCTTGTAAATTTTGATATCGCTCCTTGTTGATGATGAATGTGTTTCTATGGATCCGTTGTTGTCGAGAGAGAGAATGGTGCTAACTGCAAATCGAACTACAAGAAGGAAGCTTTCATCCATGGACGTCACCCTCATGATTGACAAAATTAGCACTCAAGAGATCAAAGAGTAGTGCTTCTATTGGTGGGAGGTTGGGTAGCTCACCATTCTACCCGGAATTAACGTACGGTGACACACACTCAAAAGAAGCTCTTTAGTAAATGGAAAAATTCTGGTCGGTGCCTCTCATGATATGAATACGGGTAGTCTCCACTAATGATTGATCAGCAACTCTAATAACGCACTTCTCCCTGCACCAAATTCGCATCACCGGCATGATTAAATCCATTATTTAACACTCTAACAAACAAGAAATCCGAATGTAGTTCTCTAACATTTCCAAGTTCAATTATGTCGGTCAAAATCTCTATGTAAACATAACTAGAAATATGCTAGGGACTCTAGAATCTTTAAAAGTTGGAATTTTTATGTAAAACTTTTTTTTTTTTTTTTCAAAATTTTTTCAATTTTTTTGTAATTTTTGTTTTAAAAACACATGCTTAACCACTCCCCCACACTTAAACCTTACATTGTCCTCAATGTAATTGAATCCTCCTAGTAAAGTCAAGGTGGGAAATTTTAACATGATAAGAAACAAGAAAAAGAAATAACAAAAAAAACAAAAAGATAAGAAATACAAAACCTATGGGTTGCCTCCCATTAAGCGCTTGTTTTAAAGTCGACGGCCCGACTTGGCTCTTGCATGATTCATTCCCCATATACTAACAATCTGAAAATTTGAGGATCCACCCATAATACCTGTTGTTCAAACAATAACTCCATACAAATGTTAGCACAAGAAAACAATAGTGAAATTATTGCTCGATAGAAATTTCCCCCACACTTATTCTCGTCCACACTCGGAAGTGTATAAAGAACATAGAATTTGGGAACTTCCATGTATTCCTCTTGGCAAACCCGCATAGTGTTAGCATCAAGTGTTTCCAATGGTGGATATTTAGAAACAAAATCATCCAAAAATACTTTCAAGCACATACATTCAAACCAATAAGAGGTAAAGGAGAAGAATCTATAGGCAAAGGGTTAGACAAACCTTTCAAAAATTCTTGTATTATAGAATCCTCTTCATCCTTAAAAAATTCAAGTGAATTACTTACCTCTTGCATATCGTGGTCCTCTATTAAACCTTGCAACCATTCTTCGTCGTTTTCTACCTTAACCATAGTCTCGGTATCATTAAAATCATTCGCAAGTTCAATTGGGTCTTCCACAAAATCAATGAATGT
Organism: Papaver armeniacum; assembly: GCA_023531295.1. Lineage (NCBI taxonomy): Eukaryota > Viridiplantae > Streptophyta > Magnoliopsida > Ranunculales > Papaveraceae > Papaver > Papaver armeniacum. The sequence continues at coordinate 64,413 of JAJJWW010015270.1, forward strand.
GGTTTCATCCTCTAGCATCATCTCTTCAACATTCTCATCATCGGAATCGGGCCATTCACAAAAATGAATTTCATCGGTATAGATTGTAAAATCTTCTTGTGCGGGTGTTACTTCGTTTACAACAATAGGTAAGTGATATCCAAACTCCTCCTTTTGAATAGGTGAAGGATCGTTATTATGATCCGGAGTTGGAATAACTTCCTCATTGTCTAACATTCATACACTTCCGCGACTCCCATCTTTCCTTAAGAAATTTTTGCCAAGCAATAAATGCATCTTCCTCAAGCTCGTCCTTTTGAATAGGTGATTGATCATTAAGATCAAGGCTTGAGTAATCTACACTAGCGTCATCAAAAGTCTCCAAAGGTTTGTTAATTTGTTCGTATATTTTCTCCGAATTCCTTTGAATTTCTCGATGTGAGTCTTGCATCAAAAAATTTTTTGAAGATCCCCAATCATGGCCAACATCTTATCCGCAAAACTAGAGAATTTTCGATCATAAACAAAACTATCCTCCCATCCTTGTGATTGTCCACTTACATACCCGTCATAAGGTTGTTGATATGTATGAGAATATCCATAAGGTTCTCGTAGGAAATTTATCATAGCCAAAATATTGGTTTTGATTGTATCCTAAGGATGGTTGGAAGTTGTCATAATGTTGAGGTTGAAAACCGTATTGATTGTTGTAATATGCTTGCTCTTGTCCACCGTACATGGAAAACCGATACCTGAAATAAGATTCAAAAACCAAGTTAGATACGGAATAGAATCCAACAAAGCAAGAATAAAGCAAAAAGAAAAATAAAAACAACTAAAATCATCCGCTACTCCCCGGCAGCGGCGCCAAAATTTGATGCGTGTCGTAACCACAACAAATTAATTAATACTTTACTACCTAATTAACTAGTAATATAGGGCAGTCAAGGTCGATCCCACGAGGAGCACGAGATTCTAGTTGTAAAAATAGTCACGAAAGGGGGGGTGTAAAAAGCAAAAAGAAAATAAACAAAACAATTAAAAGATAAAGTTGAAAGCAATAAGAGAGACAAGATCAAGGAATCCTTCTTCGTTACGAAACAATGAATCAAGTTATGTTCTCTTCCACTTGTTATTAGTCACAAATTATCACCAACCGTAGGTAAAGCAAACTAGCTCGGTGCTAAACCCCTAAATCCCTTGTATCACCGGACACGGAAGTTCTCGATACTCGGATTCTAATCACCAAGCCACCTAGAATTAGCTCAACCTAGATGTAACTTGGCTCATGCATTAGGTTTTGTGAATTTCTTAGGTTGATATTAGTAGTTAGACTCTTAGCTCAAGGTCTACTTGCTAACGTTGTTTCTACACACAATTGCTCCACGGAATCCCTCCGCAAGGTCTCGTGTTTGCTACTTATGTAAAGAGTCAAGAAACGATTACTTATCTCCTAACTTTCACTAGCTTTAGATCGAATTAACAAATCAATTTAGTTGGCCACCCCAAACAATCTATCAATCAATCATGAATGTCTTTAAGATCACTCCTATTAGTAAAAACAAACGATAATTATATGAAAAACTTCAAGATAGAATTTGAAAACAAAAACTCAAATCATATTAAGAACTAGGAATTCATCCTCAATCAATAAAATTAACTACTCATGTTAAAAGAGTTCACACAAAGAATAAGAAAAGAAAAGAATTGTGTGTGTAGAGATGTGTAAAAGATATGTAGAGAGGTGTGTAGAAGTTGTAGAAAACTTCTCTATTTATAGGCTTCAATATGCTCCAAATCTTCCAAGGAGTAGAATCCTTATTCTTTTGCAATTCAATTTCCAAATCCAAGCTTTTCTCAATTCTTCATCTTCTCTTTCCAAATTTGAGTCCAATTCTCCATCCAATTCCTAGCCCAAGTCTTCACACCCATGAGAGAAGTCCATAGAAAATTCTGGAATTTTTTGCTCGCCGAAAACTGGGATTGTGGCCGGAATTTGGCCGGAAACGTCGCCACGGCCGCTTGAAAATTTTCGTGCTTCGGAGAATATTCGACGGAATATTCCGTCGATCCACCGTTAGGACTAACGGTCAAACGGTCAACCGTCACCAACGTTAGTCAACAAATCAAAGGAATAGAACGAGTCGACTCGAGTTAGCTTCTTAGTCGGCTGAGTGGTCTGATTTCTGAGTTAGGTTCCTGAGTCGTCTGGACTGGTCATCTTGCACAGACCAGTGCTCTGTCGCGCCATCATGGTGCATCACCAATGCATCCCAGCCATCATGGATGTTCATTCTAATGCCATCATTTGCATTCATTCTCTTCACCATTCCTCCTTTGATTCCCAGCCTTCAACTCATTAACGCCAAGAATGGCATCAGCTAAGATTACCACCATCTTCTTTTATAGCTTCTAGGCTTCACCTGTAATGCTTTTACTCTCAATTTCCTTCAACCTGCATCAAGTACAATCTCATATTTAATCACTGCTCCTTCTTCAAGATAAACTGCAACCTCGACTTAGTACTCGTTCTATCCCAACTACCTGTGCAGCAACTCAAAAATTTAATTCACAGACCCCTTCAATCTGCTTCTCCAACTATCAACAACAGCTCATTGCAGCTTCAGCTTCTTTTAGTATCTTCTCAGCTATGCCAGTTAAAATCCATTCCAATCAGTCACAGTGACATCACCCTTCTCAACTTGTAATCAATTCTCAACACTGCTGCTTCAATTCTCACCACTTGCATCATCTGAACTTAACCCAACCTTCAAATCCGAGCTAAACTCCATCAATAACATCAATCTCTCTTTATCATCTCGCATTCATAACTCTAGCTTCACAACCCATACCAATAAAGTGCGTAACCCATCTCCTATTAGCCAATAGCAACAACTCTAGCTTCTGGTTCTCAAATTAAGCTCAAACCCACTTTGATTCCTCCTCTCTGAGCTTCAACTCCTTCAACGAATCCATCAATTCCATTAAGACCCTATTTACCCAAAATCACAAAGAAGATTTCCGATCTTCTTCTTCCCCCGAGTCGATTGCAGCCATCATACCCATCTCAATAACCACCGTAAATAGTAACGGAAAGCTTGAATTCATTCTTTCGTCTTCAAAGAATGACACCCATTCTCTCGTGTCTTCAAATCGGAACCATACCATCTCCTTCGATCTAGAATTAATAAAGAACGTCTCAATCGAACCCTAATTAATCACCAACAATTACAGCTTCTCGATCTCAAATTCAAATTCCTCCCAAGTCTCCGATTTAATTCTCTTCTCAATTTCTGGTTCTGAGCAGCAGCTTCATCTCGATCTCTTTTTTTTTTCTTTTCTCTGAATTTATTTCAGGTGAAAAATGAGAGTAAGGTATCTCGATTTAGGGTAGTGTTTGTGAAGTGGGTCTGGATCCGGGTTGGGTCTGGATATAAGCCATGGATAGAACCGACCCAATTGGATGCTACCCATCATAACCATCATCGGATAAGGGCTACCAAAGTGTTAATAACACCCATCGCTGATTGATAAGGGGTACCCCGAATGAGAGCCCTTAACCACTTTGGGCTCCGGATAGTGTTCGCCCGTAAAATGACCTTTTTGCCCTTTTGACTTAAATTGGGTGATTTCTTCTTCTTTTCCTCCGTGCGACTCCATAGTAGCTATAAAACTCAAAACAAGCGTAAAATACATAATTTACACGAAAAATAGCAAAGAAAGCATAAACTACTAGATAGTAAATTAGGTGTATTCTACACCTATCACCTACACACTTGACCAATCGGTCAAAACCAACCATGTTTGGTCGTGACAAAATTGTCGCCCAAACAAGAGATGGCGCACGACTTTGAAACCCAAAATTAGGGTTTTGAGCATCATGAGCGTCCATCTTCTCCGGCACGAATGGAGGTTCCCAAATTAGATTAAACAGGTCCGGTCATACCAGCATGACCGCTGTGGGCCCATTTACCTCCTCATGTGTTCGGCCAAGGCATATCATGCCCGGTTAATCCAAAACGTGCGCCCAAACTAGCGTGGCCACACCTCCCAAACAACAAACTGATCTCGACCGCTTAACTTCGCCGGACGATTTGGGTGGCTCGGATCACGTTTTAATGGGATATTCAGGTATAGGCGTGAACACCAGCCTACCATCTTCACGTCAAACCAATCGTCCAAGACCGACCAAGTTAGGTCGTCTTGGAACGCGCCGGAAAAGAGCATGGTGCGCGGCCTTTTGCGTCATCAAATTCCTATTGCAAAATCGATCTCAACCACTCCTCTTTGCCGGTCAAATTGAGTGGCCTAGATCGCACCTTCATGGGACAGTGAGACATGGACGTGTACACCGGCATGCTATCTACATGCACGCCCGGTCGTTCCTCTCCGAAATTCTTCCCATGCTTGGTTTCGACCAAGCTGAAGAGTGATGCTTGCGCGCCTCTTCAAAATCCTAATTTCATTAACGGTCGCAGATGAGTGTCTCAAAGATCATCTCATCCGTCCAACTTCACCAGCCTGGTTATACAACCCTAGTCGGGAGTTAATTGGTCGGTGAGGCGTCATTACCCATCACTTTACCACACCATGATGCGATGCACATAAAATACACACGATACTTCACAAATATCGACTTCTGAATAACGCAGTTATTCAATTCAAAGATTACATGCTATCTTTCGTGGATCCACAATCCACACATTCCAGACATCAATCATGTCACAAACTGGGGGGATACATACTGGGGTTTTTTGGTCTGGCGGTTTACAGCGTGCAGCGTGCAACGCGCCATCATAAGAACGCGTTAGGAAGTCATGGACGGTTGGAGATGAACAGGAGAAGTGGGCAAGGCTGGTCGTGTATCACCAATGCACAACTCCACTACTCCATCACTCCACTTCCTCCACTTCCCACGAGAGACGTGAATAAGACTCAATGACTTGTATAAATAGGTTCTCCGCCCTATTTCCAAACAACAGGAGAACAACGGGAGAAAAACAGAGAAAAACAACAAGAAAACACCCAGAGCCTGCTTACACCAATCGTAAGATTGTTCACTTTCCTGTTGCAAGTCACAAGCAAGTCTACACCTTCACAATCTCAACACCTTCCTCGCTTCCCTCCCTAAGATCAACCCCATCTCCTTCACTTTGTGACCGAAACAAGTCCGGGAACGGCCATTTCTTGGTTTAGGCCGGACTTGCACAGATTGATCTCTCGAATCTACAAGCACTCACCACGCAGTGCATTTGTTTAAGGTTTAAATTCATTCCTCATCCACACCCCAAATTACCAAATTCTGCAGGAGTAGTTTTCACCCATAAACACTAGGTCACATGGCAATGACTTCCATTGTATTTTTTTTCATGGCGAATGAACCTTTAAGATGATACTGTCCAGAAACTGAACCGAATATGCAAAATCTGAGTTCTAGTGGTTGTGGTGGATGCTCGTGGTAGTGGGTGGTGGTGGTTAATAAATGGGTCTTCATAGACTACCACCAGCCCCCAACACCACCACACCACTCACCAAGACCACCTTCACCACCACTAACCAAGACCACACCACCAAATTAAACCATGCAACAATGTATCAATGTACAAATGGTGGCAGAATATAAAATCCATTATATTAGCGTATATTATACACTAGACTTCAAGATCAGTCGGCATAAAGACACAAGTCAAGCTGAACATCCAAAACCTGCAGTTCAGATACATACTTAAGAGTTGATAAAAACACTTGCTCACATGACATAAAAGAAAAGATTACTTACGTATTAACATCTGCGGTGGAAGCATTTCCTACTTCAAGTGTGTGTTCCTTGCAAAGAAACAAGAGACCACTGAAGAACCTGAAATTGATAAAAGAAAATAGATGATTAATAGTAGCTCACTAAAGGAGTTTCCCCGTCGATTATTGTTAAGACTATCTCTTATAGTTCCTAAAAAGTTTGAAACGAAGTAAAATCAAAAGGAGGACCTAAAGTTGATGAATGCTCGACATGAATTAAAAAAAGAAAAGAAGAGAGCTTACTGATTCAGTTGAATCCAATATGTTGTTGCCTATCTCGCACTCCCAAAATAAGTATCCCTTCTTGAGCCATTCATTTTTCCAGATTTTTGGAATGGTTATCCTCTGCAAGTACAATTTTAACACTTAACACAATTGTAAAGTAAGCAAAATAAATAATCGGAGAATTGTTTGGTTTTGCGGACCGACAGGTTAAAGGATTTGGATCGAGATTATCTTTGAATCAATTTCTTCGCATCGGACGAGAGCCACAAATGGAATGTAATCGCATGGAATATCCGCATATTGAGTAAATTCGGTCTCTATTAGTCTCTAATTTAGGTTCTCGAAGCGAGAAGAAGAAGGTATCATATTGAACTACTTACCTTTTCATAAAAACAACAAGATGGGACTCTTCGAACGAAACTGATATAGTGTCCATCTTAATTTACTTTGTCGATGTGCTGAAGAAGATTTGCATCAGCAACATCAAAGCGAAACCTAAAACAAAAAAAATACAAGATGAACATTTCATGTCATGTAAAGAAATGGAAAAACAGCGTCAAATATATGTGTGAATATATCCTCTGTGGTATACCTTTAGCTTCATTGGTCGACGAGCATTGTACACACTCATCCATTGATTTGCAGGCAACCCCAGCAACACCTTCTTCTTTGGTTGCTCTTCATCCTCTTTTTTTATAGTGAATCGGCCTCTCTTGTGACCTGGAACATCAGCTTTACAGAACATAAATGCTTCTAAACTTAAGATATACAAAACACACCACAAATCATACGAAAACCATGTGAACTCAAAACATAGTAACAAAATACTTATTGAGTAATTTTTACAAACAGGTTATGCTCAACAGCAATCTGAACAAGGGTTTAGGCTATACACACTATAGAGCTTGAGATTTAATGATTGGGAAAACAAATATTTGAAATGGCAGAGAAAACATGATTAAGGTTAAAAGTGCAGGGTATATCATTAGTCAAAAAACTAATAATTCACATAATCGAATGAAACCCGCGATAGCACCGAGAACGGGTTTAGGGGAGACAGGGCTTTACCCAACCGCAATATTAGATACCTTAGGTGATAGGAAAACCGAGAAAGAGTTCCCATTCCAACTCCAGTTGACATACTTAGAATCCTACAGCTCAAGCCAAACAAGAACATAAATAAAAACTGAACAAAAAATGTCCCAAGTAGTAGAAATGACAATCACCAAATCTAAACAAGATAATAACAAAACAGAAGAAAAATTATCAAATGTAAAAACTAAAAACCCTAAAATTGACATTCAGAATAAAACCCAACATAATTTCTATCATAGGAAATATTTAAAACCAGATCTACAAAAAAAAAAAAAAAGGCAAATCAAAATAAAAAACAAGATTTACCTTATGAACCATCACCGATCGGTCTTCTAATAACTCCTATAACAGAAATCAAAAGAGTAATTAAACCTAACAACAAACAAAATGAATAAATAACAAGAATGGAAATGGGAAAAAAAAATGCATTTTCAGACCTTAATTTTGCCTTCTGAAGTTGAAGAAACAACAAATTAGCAGAAGAACAATTGATTACAACCCTAATATCAAAGGAAAATTGTTGAATAAGAAAACAATTTTGAAGTTTTAGATTTAAAATCTAATGTTTTCAAAACAAATGGAAGTGACTCCGATAATTTCCGTTCTTCAAAATAATTCCGGTAATAAGAAAACGAAGTTCTTCTCATGTTACTTAAGCCATGGACGATTGGAAACAAAACTTAAAGAGAAGAAAAGATTCTGAAGAGGGAAGGGATAGAAGAAAAAAAAGGTTAAGTTGGTGGAGAAGAAAAGGAGAGAGAATAAAACACCCAGAATGAGAGAGAAAGTATAGATAAGTTTGGTTTCCTATCTCCTAGAAAAATGTACCGGTGAAACAATACTATACTAAGTATCGTTATTCAAGTCAACAAAAGTCATGATACAACGATGGTTTGACTTTGGTCAAGGGCACTTTCGAGTTGTCTAAATATCGCGATTTGTTGTTCGTGTCGTTTCATTATGTCTCAAATAGGCCTTTTTCCACTAGTGTATTTTTGCATGTATTCTTGTTATTACACTTGTTTTCTCTTATTTGTCTCTATTAGGTGAATCATCCAAAAAGGATCCACATAGCGCTAAAAATATCTAAGATGAGAAGTATTCTAAGTATCCAAGTACCCAAGTTGAAGAGAAGTCAAAGAAGTGCGAAGAAAAGGACAAAAAATGCTCAACATCAAGAGACGGGCCAAAGACCAAGCTTAACTCATTCCAATTCATGATTTCTTATTACCATCTTTAAGAGAATTAAATTACAAAGAGAATACAAAAAGAATGAGGTCATTCTGAGTTCGTGCGAAGAAGTTACTAACAAAAAAAAGTTTATCAAATATCGACGTCTACATGAGGGTACGCGTACTGGGTACCTGTACCGGCATAACTTTGAATTTCGTGAACTATATGTGTACGCATACCTGGTATGCTTACTAGAATGCCCTTTATTTTATATCAAAGGAGGGTACATGTACCATGAAGGACAATATTCACGAACTATCTTTTAGATATTTCTTTCATAACTGAGGGTCGGGTTCCTTAACCGACTTAGATACTTTAATGCCAAGCGATTTAAACATATATAAATAGGTATTAGGCCTTATAGAGAGAGCACGAAATCGTAAGTCTTGGAGAGGATAAACAACACATGGAACGAAATGCTAGGGTTTCAGAGCGGTTCATCAATCATAATGATATCTTTTTACTTTTCTTATACTAGGATATGACCTGTGACGTAATGGCACAGGCTTTGGTCTGTTTTATCACTTCCAATTGTGACCTCCATCAACATAGTCACTAACAATGTTATCCTTGCAGAGTAGTAATTCTACACACACCGAATTTATTCCCGGGATATTTCCCTTGAGGAAATTCGACGGTAGTCTAATAAATGACTAAACATTAAAAGTGCGCCCAATTTTTTACCTCTTAAGTTTTTTTTATCCCCTGGATTTCTCCCTTAAAGAAACAAATCCCCTGCACAACGAAATACTTTAGAAGGGTAACCAATGATAAACTAAGTGTGAATCAATGAACGATGTATTCACACCCACATGTTGTTATAATAGTTTCTTATGGAGAAACTTCATTTATTTGTTCTATAAGCACTAAGATCTCATCAATCTATTTGAAATAGGTTCATGCTACAATTAGAATTCCAAGACCCTACCGACTCAACCATTTTTGTAGCAATTGATAGTGAGGTGCTAAAGATCATCATATCACCATCATCAGAGATCATGATTATGGAAAAGTTACGAAAACCTATTTAGATTAATAAACATGAATCATATAACATAATAAGAAGAATCATTAAAGGTGGCAGGACAATCAATCACAAAGTAGAAGAAAACCAAGTCAGTATGGAATTATTTTTTTGGCATAAACAAAGGAGGCATAAAAGTACATGCTATCTACAACAAAACTGCAAATCAATGCAAAGACACAAAATATTTGTGACCTCAACAGAAGATTGTGGATCCATCTAAAGCTTCCTAAATTGCCATCACGTCCACATCAAAATTGAAAAATCCATAGACAGTCATTGATTCTTTAAGAGAGCATATGAGATGCCTGAAAACAAAGAGAGTCTAAATTAAGGACATGGATGTTAACACATAGAGCATATGATGCATGAAGCAACATTGGCATTAGGTTAGAAGCATTTTGGCATGCTTAAGCATCCAAACTGGCCAATTATGCATCAGTAAACCGGTTATGAAATAGGTGATAGATGGAAACCCCATTTTACTGCTTAACAATCAATTATTAGTGAACGTCCCTATAATTGTGGAGAAAATTTTGCTCCAGCAGTGCTAGAGCAACTTTTGCTCTAGCAGCTCCACGTCCATTCGTTTTGGTTTTTTGTGACATCACCAACCATAAGTAACTAACTCTAGTTTGGTAATCACAAGCGTTTTTTTAGCTTCTGTAATTCAGAAAACATCTCATAAAGAACGTTTTTTTGTGTTTATTGAAACATTCAGCACCATGTACTATAATAATAACAAGACCAAGTCTCAACAAATATGGATTGGGACTGCAATGAGTGAACAAGTGGGACTGCAATGGGAGAACAAGACCTGCAACAATCTGGAAAAAACGCGGCATAGACATATTCTAAGTTGCAAAGATTGGATTGCAGATTACTGAAAACAGTGACTGCATCTTTTTGCGAAGCAAAAACTGACTGAAAAATACTGCAATAATTGTTTCACAAAATACCTTTCAAAGGCTACTTCACTGTACAATGACGACTAGTTTGGAGTTCTTAATCCCAAATATATTTCATAAAGGTTAAATTAGATTAGTTTGGATCGCGATATCAAGTTTACAAAATACACAAAATACAACAAAGCCTTGTATCCTTTCAATGACACTACTGCGTAGCACTGTCAGCGACATATGAGACCATAAACCTGCACATGTGACAACGTAGCCTCAAACAACATTAGTCCACCATAAGTGCTAAAAAGCTTTGGTTTTCGACGAGGTTATGAGTTCCTTCACCCTCCAATTTTAGTGGTTCCTAAAAAAATGCACAAATATCGACAAAGTAACAAACGAAGTGAGTTCTTAATAAGTCTCGGTTTGCAAAAATAAGGTTCATGGCAAAATGAACTTGTTGTACAACAAATAATAGGGCAAAATGACTTGATGTACAACAAATAATAGGTAAACTGTGTATACTCAAACAGACCCATGTTTGTATCACTACAGTGGAAAGTAGTGTATTGTAACCCCTAACTAGTAAATATTCTAACCATATCTTAATAGACATGTCTGTATCACTAAGTTCACTATCTCTTATCAAGGAAACAGAAATTCATAAGACATAGCTGAGTTGGATCGATAATACTATACTTCGACGAGAAGTTGTGGACAGTAGTAAGTTAACGACGACGTGGATTCTTGCTGTAAAGTTAAACGGCCCAGTAATGAAGCACTAACACCATTTTTATCAACCTCCAAAGCACTAGGAGGTATGGAACCGAAAATGGTTGCTTCTTCAACATCTGAATCACTGTATATTACTTCTTCTACATTTGAATCTATACAAAAATTGATGTCAGTTATATAAGAACCTATATAAACACAAACAAAGCACTCTAAAACATAAAATGAGATAGTAATATTATGACTACATACCTGCACTTTGGGGCTTTCTAATTTTTTCATCCTTTCGTACCACTTTCATTTGGGTAGTTCTTTTTTTGCTTTTTCTTTCTCCATTCTTGGGTCATGCCGAGCACTTATTTTTCTTTTCCTCATTCTTGGTTTAGTTTTGGTAGGCTTCTTTGCTTGCTTTTCCTTCCTTAGTACTGATTTGCGCCGACGTTTCACTTTACCTTTATCTACTGATGAATTGATTCTTCCAGCCTTCTTACTTGATTTTTTACTTCGTGGAGGGGCTCGCAGTGTTATGTTAGCACTCATAGGAAGCTGGAAACTTGTTTGACCCATGTTTTAATTGTTCTCATTTGCAGCACTTATAATATTTTCTTCTTGATCATCTTGAGTAGACTTCAATAAATTATCTAACTCGCCTAGTACTCCGGTCAGCAACTTCTTCGTAAAAGCACTAGAAGTTCCAGTGCTTGTACCTTTCATGGCTAAAGATAAAGCCATACGTGCTAGGTCACTATACACGAGGGTAGATGACCCGCTGTTGCCTTGAATTGGCTTCTTAGGCTCTTCAATACCAACACCATTTTTCACATCTACTGTCCAACGACTTAGAAAATATTGCGACGGGAGATCATAAACTTGGTGGGTATGCAATATCTTCATAGAGTGGGAACATATCATTCCCATGAACTGGAAGTGCTTACAGATACACTGAATATAATTGTCTAAAGAGTTGAACATAACAGTACGAACACATGAAAATTCAAATGATGTTACCTTGTATGTATATACTGTTCCAACCTGATCAACTATTTCTAGAATCAATTCTAGAGTTTTTGTATATTCCTTTTGAAAGAGAGAAAATATTTTTGCCGTATAACGTTCTGAAGCTCGAGCTTCAAGTGGCCAATGACTTTTCAAAAGTGGTTTTCTTTGCATGCTCTTGAAATCTTCCAATTTTTCACTATCTCGTCGACAAGTAAGAACCTTATCATATTCAAGCACGAAACTCTTTAGTGATAAAGTTATTTTAAAATACTTCTTCAAAAAACTGTTCATACCTTCACTCCGCTGTGTAGTTGTCATACCAGCTCAAAAGTGTGATCGACCATACACTTGAGCCCACTTCTCTTTTTTCTTATATAAAGTTTTCAACCATTTATTATCTGTCAATTTGTACTTTGTAAGCAAGGATTTCCACATGAACTCGAATTCTTCCTCAGTTTCATTCTCATACATACATCTTTTGAAATCTTTGGCGAAAAATTCAGAACTTGCAAATACATGAGAGAGGTGCTTCGCAGCCAGTTGAAAAATATGCCAAAGACAAAGTCGATGATGAGTATCCGGGAATACCTGTTTGATTGCATTCATAATAGGTGTTGCTTGGTCGGTGAAAATTGTCTGCGGATGTTTCCCGTTCATGGCATTCAGAAATGTCTTAAACAGCCATACAAACGAGTCTGTGCTCTCGTCTAGTAATAAAGTGCATCCAAAAAGAGTGGTATGCCCATGATTATTTACCCCAATAAAAGGTGCAAATGGTTTATCATAGTCATTAGTTCCAAATGTTGTATCAAACACCAACACATCACCAAAGAAACTATAGTTCATCCTACACTTAGCGTCACTCCAGAAACAATTGCACAACTGACCAGTCGCATCCATTTCAATTGCATAAAAAAATATGGATTTTCTTTTTGCATTTCTTGAAAGTACTCTAAAAAATGCTCAGCATCACCTTTTCCCAACACATCTTGACGCCTTCTTCTCTGTATATGATTGTTACAATCCATTTGGGTGAAGTTCAGATTTTGAGACCCTCCTGATTCAACACTTAAATATGCAAAAATATTTTTCTGACTTATACCCGCGTAATGCATATTTTCAATTAATCTTGCTTGAGAACTCTCTATTTTCCGTTGTGACCTCAATATATGCACTTGATCTGGAGAAGTAAGCACATAATTGTGTTTTTCCACAAATTCTACTATGGAGTATTTTGAATCATCACTTTGCAGTTTAATAACCAACTTTGCCGCGCAACCTGTTCGTGAGTGCAAGCGTTGTTTCAAAGGAGATCCCCTTGGATGCTGTCGATACTGTCCTTCATTTGAACAGACTAGAACTCTTCTAGAAATAATTTTATATTTACGGTGGGTAGTTGAATCTTTTCGTTTACTAAAGCCAACGTGTCTAGCATAACGATTATAGTAATCATATGCTAATTCTTCCGAGTCGAATTTCATACCAATTTCTGGAACCTCTTTGTTAATACCATGTGTCGATCCTTCATTCATTGAAAAATTATTTCCACAGACAAGTTATCATGTTCCTGTTGGGGGAGAGTTTCAAGAACCACCATCACCTAATTCATGAAGAGAATAGTTTATTCAAGCAATATTGCAGGCAAATTATATTCAACAATACGTCTACTATCTAATAAATCCACCATAACATATTCACACGGACCATTCAACAAATAGTTAACAGTTGTTTATGGGTGAAAACTACTCCTGCAGAATTTGGTAATTTGGGGTGTGGATGAGGAATGAATTTAAACCTTTAAACAAATGCACGCGCGGTGAGTGCTTGTAGATTCGAGAGATCAACGTGCAAGTCCCGGCCTAAACCAAGAAATGGCCGTTCCGGACTTGTTTCGGTCACAAAGTGAAGGAGATGGGGTTGATCTTAGGGAGGGAAGCGAAGAAGGTGTTGAGATTGTGAAGGTGTTGGCTTGCTTATGACTTGTAACGTAAAGATGAGCAAGCTCACGGTTGATGCAAGCAGAGCTCTGGGTGTTTGAATACGATTTGTATTAACACTTAGTTTTTTGTCTCGTCCGAACTTGTGTTGTTGTTTGAAATAGGGCGGAGAACCTATTTATACAAGTCATTGAGCCTCATTCACGTCTCTCGTGGGAAGTGGAGGAAGTGGAGTGATGGAGTAGTGGAGTTGTGCGTCGACCCGTCTTGCCCACTTCTCCCCGTTCATCTCTAACCGTCCATGACTTCCCGACACGTTCTTGTGATAGCGCGTTGCACGCCGCACGCCGTAAACCGCCGCACCAATACCCAAAGCATGTATCCCCCGTTTGTGACATGATTGATGTCGGAATGTGTGGATCGTGGATCCACGAAAGATAGCATGTAATGTTGAATTGAATAACCGTGTTATTCAGAAGTCGATACTTGTGAAGTATCGTGTGTATTTTATGTGCATCGCATTATGGTGTGGTAAAGTGATGGGTAATGACGCCTCACTCGACCAAATAACTCCCGACTGTGGTTGTATAACCAAGCCGGTGAAGTTGGACGGATGAGATGATCTTTGAGACACTCATCTCGCGACCGTTAATGAATATTAGGGTTTTTGAAGAGGTGCGCAAGCATCACTCTTCAGCTTGGTCGAAACCAAGTATGGAAAGGATTTGGAGAGGGCCGACCGGGCATGTGTGTAGACGGCATGCGGTGTGCACGCCCATCCTCCTCACCGTCCCATGAAGGCGCGATCTAGGCCACTCAATTTGACCAGGTAAAGTTGAGTGGTTGAGATCGGTTTGCGGCAGAAATTGATGCCGCAAAAGGCCGCGCATCATGCTTTTTCCGTCGCGCGTTCCAAGACGACCTAATTTGGTCGGTCTTGGTCGATGGGTTTGACGTGAAGATGGCAGGATGGTGTTCATGCCTATACCGAATATCCCATGAAAACGTGATCTAAGCCATTCAAATCATCCGGTGAAGTTGAGTGGTCGAGATCGCTTTGCAATTTGGGAAGTATAACCATGCATGTTTGGGCGGGCGTTTTGGATTAGCCGGGCATGATATGCCTTGGCCGATCACATGAGGAGGTAGATGGTCCCACGGTGGTCATGCTTTGGTATGACCGTCCCTTGTTTAATCTAATCTCGTGACCCTCCATTTGTGCCGGAGAAGATGGACGCGCGTGATGGCTTGAAACCCTAATTTTGGCTTTCAAAGCCGTGCGCCATCTCTTGTTTGGGTGACGATTCTGTCATGGCCAAACATTGTTGGTCTTGACCGATTGGTCAAGTGTGTAGGCGGCCCATGGTGATCGTATTGACATGCTCGGGGCCCTTTGAATCTACATCTACACCCTCCATCTATACCGCGAAGATGGATGGTTGAGATTGTTTTGCGACACATGTAATATGCCGCAAACCCTTATTTAGGGTTTTCCGTCCATAATGCTTGGTATGAACGTCTTTTGGCAAGCAAGGCCAATGGCCGACCATGCGGGTCGGCCGTGGGTATTCCATACCGCTTGGGGTGATGGAATTGATCAGGGGTCATCCAATCATGCTTATGGAGTTGGATGACTGCGATCAGATCATATCCTGACCGATACGGTCAGTCCGGATGCTCAATCGGGCTAGTATAACACACCGAGAGGGGCTCAATCGGGCTAGTATAACACACCGAGAGGGGCTCGGGCTAGTATAACACACCGAGAATCATCCTGTACGGGTATTTCGTACATGGTTTCATTATAGTGCTTGGAGGTTCGTTTTATTCTGTAAGAGTAACACTCAGCCGTCATGCCACACTGATAATGAGTACCGGAAATACAAGGCTGATATGAAATTCACAGAAGGGATTGTTGCCACATGCTCCAACCTCGGAGGAATTTCATGTATTCACGTAATGGGATTGTTGCTACATGCTCCATTCTTGGTGAATTAAGTGAGGGAGTATCCAACACTTATAAATGGCTTTATCTTTTACAAGATGTCAACGCATGATTTTTCTCGGGTTTTTTACAAATTTAACCTTGAACGAAAATCCACCATCAACATTAAGTCCCCCGCCTAGCACATAATGGTTACACTATTGTGTGGTAGGCATGAGATGGTGACTTGATTAAAGATAAAACTTATGAGGCAAAGTTAGATGTTACCGGGAGAGAGACGGTTATCCCGTCCTTGGAGTATGTTACATTTAAAAGGCATATAGGAGAGCGTTCCCCTAGTATGATGTCGGTCTTGCCTCGCTTCGATCGACCTTTCTATGCCTCGGCTTCGGTCGAGGGCCCGCTCCGTGCTTGCTCCGCTCGATCGTGGGGTTGTGCCTAATCGACGGACCGCCGTGCCTCGCTTCGTTGGTGGGGCTATCGCGCCGCTTGATCGAACGTGGGCTTGAATTTCGTGAACATGATTCCCATGACATGAGAGAACCGTGTTGTGCAAATAAATGTGGTCCCGCCATATATGCTTGATTGAACGTGGGTCCCATATCGTGTATGCCGACTAAATGTCAACTTTATACCAGCCTCATGCCCTTGACCAACACCGGTCTTGAAACTTGAGCAATACCAGGACTTGACTTGATCAATACCAGACTTGAATATTAAGCAATACCGGACTTGAAACTTGAGTGATCTGGGACTCGTCACTTGATCAATACTTGGGACTTGAAGCTTGAGCAATACCAGACTTGTAACTTGAGTGATACCGGACTTGAAACTTATACCGGACTTGAAACTTATACCGGACTTGAAACTTGTACCGGACTGAAACTTGCACCTGACTTGAAATCAATACCGGACTGAAACTTGCACCTGACTTGAAATCAACACCAGACTGAAACTTGCACCTGACTTGAAATCAATACCAGACTGAAACTTGTGTCTGACTTAAGCCAGTGTTTGGGCCGGTTTTGTGTGCTCCGACGTGAGTTATGTCTTGCCGTGTGTGACTACATCTCTCATGTGCTTTCATACAAGTTCTAACTCCTGCCTTTTATTTCATTGTGGAAGAAAAGAATCCCCGTTGAGATGTCTTCTGGAGATAATGCCGGTACCAAGTCAGGAAGTGTTGGCAGCTTCAAGGATATGCCGAACATTGATGATGAGTTGTTCACCGCGCCCTTCCAACTATATGAAAATATCCGTTCCACAGAATAGCCCTCCTCCTATCGACTTCGTGGTTTTTCATGCTCCGCTGGGTCCTCATGAAGGATGGATGAGACGTATGTTGAGCAATGAGTACATCAAAGATAACTTGACCAGAGCGCAGATTGTTGATGTAGCTTGAGTGTTGAAACGACTTGAGAGGATGTTAAAGTGGCTTCTGGTGCGAACGTTGAGGTGGATCCTGGAGAGGGTGTTGAAGTAGGATTATGAAGCGAAAAGGGGTCCCGGAGAGAGCATTGAGGCGACTCTTGAATAGACCATTGAAGCGGCCTTACGCTAGAGGGAGTGTTGAAGTGTTTCCATCTTCAGTTCAATTTACCCTTGCGAATTCCATGTTTCTTGACTCGACCACATCTCTCATGTTGAAGAATTCCTTGATCGACGGTGAAGGAACTTCATGCCGAGCCTCGCCCCCAAGTGTGGTTCGTTATCTTCTTGAGGCTGCCCTTGAGGTATCGGCTCCAAGTGGAAGATTACCGTCATAGAGCGTTGATACGTTGCACCGGGTATTCCTTAAACCAAATGGCAAGTATGGTATAATAAAATTTTCCGAGAGGAGTTCGAAAAGATATCTTACTTGCATCATGCTCGTACATTCTTATCGGTTGTAGCCGCTGCATCCATCCATGGAGGAGAACATGATGTGTCCGTTGTTTGCATCTACTAACATGTCGATGTCGTAGTAGAGGAGGATTGTTTTTTGGAGCAAAGACTGTTCAATTTTTTCAAGTCTATGCAAGACCTCGATCTATCAATTTTCCTCGTGTCCGAACCGCAACCGTTTAACCGACTTGGATCCAGGTATGACATGTAGATGATGGATGACCAATTTTCATCTAAATCCGGCATTTCTTCATATCTCCAAGCGAACATGTCCCGATACTCTTTGAGAAGTTCCACGAGCTTCGTGCGTTTATCTGTACACAAGGTTGAGCTGATGGAGATAGGCCTAGGAGATTTCTCAACGATTTAAATCTCATCAGTTGTGGAGTTGGTGCCCTCTTGTACTGTTGTGGAGCATCTAGCACTTGTTGTTGTGGTTCGTTGTCTGTCGTAGCATTCCATTAGGTGGAGAGACCGGGCAGCGTATCCCCCGCTAATTGATAATGGCAATATCGGTATACCGTTTTCCCTTTCTCGGTCACGACTCGCCACAAAAGTGCGTTCCCTCTTCGTGTGAACGTGGG
This sequence comes from Papaver armeniacum, assembly GCA_023531295.1. Lineage (NCBI taxonomy): Eukaryota > Viridiplantae > Streptophyta > Magnoliopsida > Ranunculales > Papaveraceae > Papaver > Papaver armeniacum. Next base: position 82,745 of record JAJJWW010015270.1, read on the forward strand.
TCGTGGCTTTACGGGGGATGGAGAAGAATGCTTCGCAAAGCAAAGATGCATTGTGGGTTTTAGCTCTCAATGATGCAAGCCGGTCTTCTTCCCGAATTGACGCCCACGTGGGAGTGGGATGCAACGAACTTGTCTGATTCTTTCAGCGGAGCTCCTCCCGTATGTGCTGGTTTGGTTTCCCTTGAAGTCCGTCACTGTGGTAGGATTCCGTACGACCTTGCCTGGGAGAACCTTGGATGTCCTGAGAGTCTTGATAGTAATCACATTCGAAGACGCTCCTGTGTAGATAAGGGGCGTCTTGAACTCTGAATCCTTGATGCGTGCGGTGACATGTAGGTCACGGTCGTGACCTTCTTCTCAGTTGATTGCAAGCAAAACGTCTCCGCGCGCCGATTCTTCGAGAGGTGTGAAAGTTTGCATAAACTTTCCACTAGAGAAAACCGCTTCCCGATCCACCGGCCTCTCGGTTCATAGTGAAACTATTGACTTGAGGAAGATCGTTGCGAGGATCGGTCCCCGGTGTAGGAGCCTCCACGACAGACCGCTCATATCTCGATGTCGCTTCTTTGATCGGTCCATGTAGGTCCGTGCCCTTGAAGTACCTTCTCCGGTGCGTTGAATTCATTCCTTGTTGGCTCCAGGGGCTGTTGCGGGTCATGTGGAAATCGATCGTTAATGTCTTAAGAAAAGTGAGTACCTCTTTCCGAGTTACGGCCATATCCGTTTGAGTCTTGACAAGAACTTCCCGCTTTTCCATCAAGTCCGCAATGGTAATGGGAGATGGTCCTCCTCTCGCCCTCCGGTTCCTCGTCCCGATGAAGGAGTGGAAGTTGTTGCTCGGTGACTACCGGAGGTGTTACACTTGATGAGATGCCGGGACTTGCAGGGCTCCGGCTCTGCAGTGATGGGAGGTGTTGTAATGTCACCGCCGAGTGATCGAATGTGAACGTTCCCATCCTCTCGTACTCACGTGTTCCTTGATTGATCTCTCCTTCCTCAAGCATTTCTTCACGGCTTCGACAAGGGTCTTGAGATATAAATCTTCCAAATAGGGATCCGTAAGCTGTGTGCTCCATTTCTTTATTCGGTAGACGTTGTAGTACTCCGGACAAGTCCTCTCCTCTCGTGGAGTTGCCTCGGTTCTTCATTGTTGACTGGACCATGTTGTTCATCTTTCCCGAGTCACCCGCGGTTACGCGCTCTTTTTGCCTCTCCACCGGTAAAGGTGTGACTCCTCTAAGGATTCATTTCTTGCACTGCTTGAGTAGATGCCCGCCGATCCTTCTTGTAATTGTGCTGCTATGTCATTCAAAAGGCGAAATGTCTCGCTTTGCCTTCCGGTGATCGCTTGATTTGCCAAGACATCCTCCAACATTCCAGCTATGCTTCCCATGATATCTCGAACCACCCGCGGATTCGGGTGAGGATACATCGTGAGGCGAAAACCGAAGAATTGAGAATTCTATTTTTGTAACCGAGAGATCAATCTCCCACTGTGGTCGCCAATTGTTTATGGGTGAAAACTACTCCTGCAGAATTTGGTAATTTGGGGTGTGGATGAGGAATGAATTTAAACCTTTAAACAAATGCACTGCGCGGTGAGTGCTTGTAGATTCGAGAGATCAATCCAGTGCAAGTCCGGCCTAAACCAAGAAATGGCCGTTCCAGACTTGTTTCGGTCACAAAGTGAAGGAGATGGGGTTGATCTTAGGGAGGGAAGCGAAGAAGGTGTTGAGATTGTGAAGGTGTTGGCTTGCTTATGACTTGTAATGCAAAGATGAGCAAGCTCACGGTTGATGCAAGCGTGCTCCGGGTGTTTGAATACGATTTGTATTAACACTTGGTTTTTTTGTCTCGTCCCCCGAACTTGTGTTGTTGTTTGAAATAGGGCGGAGAACCTATTTATACAAGTCATTGAGCCTCATTCACGTCTCTCGTGGGAAGTGGAGGAAGTGGAGTGATGGAGTAGTGGAGTTGTGCATCGACCAGTCTTGCCCACTTCTCCTGTTCATCTCTAACCGTCCATGACTTCCTGAAACGTTCTTGTGATGGCGCGTTGCACGATGCACGCCGTAAACCATGACTAATACCCCGTATGTATCCCCAGTTTGTGACATGATTGATGTCCGGAATGTGTGGATCGTGGATCCACGAAAGATAGCATGTAATCTTGAATTGAATAACTTGTGTTATTCAGAAGTCGATACTTGTGAAGTATCGTGTGTATTTTATGCAGTCTCGCATTATGGTGTGGTAAAGTGATGGGTAATGACGCCTCACCGACCAAATAACTCCCGACTAGGGTTGTATAACCAAGTCGGTGAAGTTGGACGGATGAGATGATCTTTGAGACACTCATCTCGCGACCGTTAATGAATATTAGGGTTTTTGAAGAGGTGCAAGCATCACTCTTCAAAGCCTTGGTCGAAACCAAGCATGGAAAGGGATTTGGAGAGGGCCGACGGGCATGTGTGTAGACGGCATGCCGGTGTGCACGCCCAAACCTCACCGTCCCATGAAGGCGCGATCTAGGCCACTCAATTTGACCGGTAAAGTTGAGTGGTTGAGATCGGTTTGCGGCAGAAATTGATGCCGCAAAAGGCCGCGCATCATGCTTTTCCGTCGTCGCGTTCCAAGACGACCTAATTTGGTCGGTCTTGGTCGATGGGTTTGACGTGAAGATGGCAAGGTGGTGTTCATGCCTATACCCGAATATCCCATGAAAACGTGATCTAAGCCATTCAAATCATCCGGTGAAGTTGAGTGGTCGAGATCAGTTTGCAATTTGGGAAGTATAACCACGCATGTTTGGGCGGGCGTTTTGGATTAGCCGGGCATGATATGCCTTGGCCGATCACATGAGGAGGTAGATGGGCCCACGGTGGTCATGTTGGTATGACCGGCCCTTGTTTAATCTAATCTGTGACCCTCCATTTGTGCCGGGAAGATGGACGCGTGATGGCTTGAAACCCTAATTTTGGCTTTCAAAGCCGTGCGCCATCTCTTGTTTGGGTGACGATTCTGTCACGGCCAAACATTGTTGGTCTTGACCGATTGGTCAAGTGTGTAGGCGGGCCCATGGTGATCGTATTGACATGCTCGGGGCCCTTTGAATCTACATCTACACCCTCCATCTATACTGCGAAGATGGATGGTTGAGATTGTTTTGCGACACATGTAATATGCCGCAAACCCTTATTTAGGGTTTTCCGTCCATAATGCTTGGTATGAACGTCTTTTGGCAAGCAAAAGGCCAATGGCCGACCATGGTCGGCCTTGGTATTCCATACCCGCTTGGGGGTGATGGAATTGATCCGGGGTCATCCAATCATGCTTATGGAGTTGGATGATGCGATCGGGATCATATCCGGACCGATACGGTCAGTCAGGATGCTCAATCGGGCTAGTATAACACACCGAGAGGGGCTCAATCGGGCTAGTATAACACACCGAGAGGGGCTCGGGCTAGTATAACACACCGAGAATCGGCATGTACGGGTATTTCGTACATGGTTTCATTATAGTGCTTGGAGGTTCGTGTTATTCTCAGAAGAGTAACACTAAGTCGTCATGCCACACCGATAATGAGTCTTGGAAATACAAAGGCCGATATGAAATTCACGGGAAGGGATTGTTGCCACATGCTCCAACCTTGGAGGAATTTCATGTATTCACGTAATGGGATTGTTGCTACATGCTCCATTCTTGGTGAATTAAGTGAGGGAGTATCCAACACTTATAAATGGCTTTATCTTTTACAAGATGTCAGCGCATGATTTTTCTGGTTTTTTACAATTTAACCTTGAACGAAAATCCACCATCAACAACAGTACTCTAGGTGATTAACAAGACTGAATGTAAAGAGTCCTAATAGAACATAATTTCAGATGGATAAGAAATATGGAGTTTGCAATTACTCACCTTCAATATTTCACAAGAAAAAGAAGAATTTTTTGATCTGGATCAAACATTGTACATATTTGGTGACGTTCAAAACTCTAATAATATGATAGATTTCATCGATTGCAGGAATTTAGAGAGATCTGATTTTTTCTGGCGGCAAAAACAATATACTCGCGCCAAAAGATTATACTGAATTTGGGGTTTCTTAAAAAAACAAACGGAGGCTAAAAGAACGGCAATCAAATAACAGTTAACCATAGTTTGGTGACGTCAAAACGACCCAAAATGAATGGACGTGGAGCTGCTAGAGCAAAGTTTCTCTAGCACTGCTGGACCAAAATTTTCTCCTAATTGAAGCATGTTCATGTGCAGGTTGTCAATAATGACATGCAAACATGAAGTACACAAATGCTTTTTCTTTAAAAAGGATTTTAATTTAGTCTAGATAATTATATATGTATGTAAATCAATTTCGAAGTGGTCACTGCATGCCGGCTCAGAAAATATCCAAATTCTATGTATCATTATTATTTTTACATTGACCACAAAATGATCAATTGTCATTTAATCGATTTCGTTTTGCATAACCCTATGGTAAAACATACTTCACTTTTAGAGTTACTAAAATATTGTACTATTCAAGGCTCAATCCTTGAAGGATTGAATAGTAGTAAGTACCTATATAAATGGTGTAAGCTCGAGCAGCAACTTAATTTTTCTTGTCAGAGCTATATCGAAGTTGAGATGACATTGCTGAATCAATGCATCAGCGAAAACAACCAAAATCAGTCAAGAAAATCTACAAAAGCCAAAATTGTTAAACATGAAAACAAAGGGAAAATCACATGTAAAAGAAGAAAAGAGTGAAAACACAATTCCAAGTTAAACCATAAAATTCTATAAAAGGAGTACAACTAAGACCCTGACATACACTGCTGGGAAAAAGAATCAAAGTTTACCTTTGAATAAATTACCTTGCCAAAAGATTTATTTATAGTTGCCTAGAAAGGCAAAGTAGGATAATCCTTCCAAAAAAAACGAAGCCAAATCTTTGTAGTGGCACCAGATCATGATAAAAATGGCATCAAATGTCAAAGATATGTCAAAAGGATTATGACAGAAACACAGATACGCTTCACGCATTTTTTTGTGAACATTAATTCTAATTCTATTTCAACTATGATGAATTTTTTTCTAAAACTAAATTGTGAATTTAGGCAAGATAATAGTAATAATGCATCACAATTGAAATACGATTTATCATATTGAAATTTAACTAATAGAAAACGATAACCAATGTAAGTCTAAATCTAAAGAGAGCAAATAACCAACCTGAAATAAGTCGAGATCTAAAGAGGGCAAATAACCAACCTGAAATTTTATGAACGAATTGTGACCCAAATAATAATACCTAGATTAAAATGAAGGCTGTGGAAAATCAAACCTAAATTCTGGTACGAAAGTGAATGAAAGAGATCTTTTTTCGACAGACTTGTATTTCATTTTTCCATAAATTAATTGCAGTCAACTAAAGGCCTAAACAAAAGTGGAGAGGGGTTTGGTTTGAAACATACGTTATAGAATTTTCTCAAGGGTTTTGATTGATGCGCACTGAGTTAATGCAGGGGAGAAAGAGTTGAGTAAAATACTCATACGTCCTTTATATATCCAAAATGTGGATCTTCGTCCATTAGTCTCTTAAAGTATAGTTGAATCATAACCGTCCTTTATATATCTAAAATGTAGAAAACTCGATCTCAACCGTCTTTTATGTGTCTAAACTTTAGATGACCGTCCATATGGAAAAACACCATTGTCCCTTATAATATAGATGTATATCATGGGTGCTTCCGCATCCATGAGTAGCTAAATACCTATTGATTAAGGATGAATTGTACGTTCTAAATAAATATTTTATTTAGTATATGAATCTATTATTCTTCATATGATCATCGATTGTCTTTACTAATATGAGTGTTTATGCTTGATTGATAGATTGTTTAGGTGGCCAACTGTTTGTGGGTGAAAACTTTTTCTGCCGATTTTGGTAATTTTGGTGTGCGGATGAGAAACGAATCTAAACCCTAAACAATGCACTGCACATGAGTACTTTTGATTCGAGAGATTAATCTGTATAATCCTGGCCTAAACCAAGAAATGGCCATTCCATGCTTGCTTCGGTCAAAAAGTGAAGGACAAGGGTTGGTCTTAGGGAGGGAAGCTAAGAAAGTGTTGAGAACAGAATAGTTGATTCTGAAGGTGTGGTTGTTTTATTACTTGTATTAGAAAGTGGAACTGGAATGAAAGGTATCAGTTCTTTGGTGATTTCTAGATACTGTGATGTTGTGATGCGTGTCGTAACCACAACAAATTAGTGAATATTTTTCCACTCAATTAACAAGTAATATGGTGGTAGTTAAGTTCGTTCCCATGAGGAGCAAGAGGTTTTAATTGTTTAATTGTCACAAAAGAGGGGGGGTAAAATAAACAAAGCAATTCAAATATAAAGTTGAAATCAATAAGAGAGACAAGAATAAGGAATCCTTCTTCGTTGCAAAACAATGATTCAAGTTATGTTTTTCATCCACATGTTATTAGTCACAGGTTATCACCAACCGTAGGATAGCAGGTTCGCTTAGCTAACCCCAAAATCCCTTATTTCACTGAGTAAAAAGTTCGCTTAGTTATCAGATTCTATTCAAAAGAACCACCTTGAGGTTCGCTTACAAGATGTAATTCCCGAATGCATTAAGATTTATGAATTTAGGTTTAGTACTAGTAGTTAAACTCGGTTCGCTTGGTCCACTTTCTAGCGTTGTTTTCACACACAATTGCTCCACGGGATCCCTCCGCAAGGTCTCGTGTTTGCTGCTTATCTAAGAGTCAAGAAACGATTACTTATCCCCTAACTTTCACTAGCTCTATATCAATGAACAAATCAATTTAGTTGGCCACCCAAACAATCTATCAATCAATCTTAAATGTATAAACATTCCTATTAGTAAAAACAAACGATAATCATGTGAAAAACTTCAAAGTAGATTTAAAACAAAACTCAAAACATGTTAAGAACTAGGAATTCATCCTCAATCAATAAGAAAATTAGCTACTCATGTTTTTGAAATTCACACAAATAATTAAAAGGAGAATTTTTCAAGTTCACACAAATAATTAAAAGAAGAATTTTGAAAAGCAAACAAAAACACAAGTGTTGTGTGTGTAAAAATGTGTATAAAAGTGTATAGAAAAGTAGAGAACTTCTCTATTTATAGGCTTCAATGCTCTCCAATTCTTGTAGGGAATAGAATCCTCATTCCATAATAACACCACTTTCCCAATTTAAGCCTAATTCCAATTTCAAGTTCAATTCACCAAAGCCTCCAAATTTTCATCCAATTCCCAAATCCAAGTCTTCACACCCATGAGAATAATCCACACAAAAATCTATAATTTTGGTCGCTTGAAAAGTTCTCGGGATCACCGGAATTCGAATAGGAAAAGTCACCATGACGCCCTTTGGTATAATCTTTTCCGTCACGAGAATATTCCGTTATGGCATCGTCGGAGATGACGGTCAATAGGAGTCGAGCAGGTTAGTCAAGGAGTCAAGGGAATAGAGAGTCAGCCTTGAGTCACATTTGCCTAGTTGGTGAATGGTCTTACTCGGCTGAGTTGGATTGGCTCTTGGCTAATAACGAGTTGACTTTAGGAGTAAATCGGACGAGTTTCGTTTATATCCAGGGCATTTCTCAGGCCGATTTTAGCTCCAAATCCTGCACAATCCTAACATACATCTAAGTTTATTCACTTCATTCTTGCAGCAGAGCTTCACTCATGAGCCATTCTTGTTTTCATCTATTTCAAATCTGTCAAAACATTGTAGCAACCTTCCATTCTTTCACTGAGTTTGAATCTGAGCCATAACGTTACATCATTCATCCATTTGAATCCCAGCTTCCGTCACCACCATTTTCTATTCTTCTTCAGTTCACTCATCATTGTACTCGAACCAAATCTGAGAGCAACCCAAGTAGCAGCACCAACATCTAGTTCTTCATCATCTCCTTTTCCAATGAAAACCCACTTTCTTTATCTCGATCTAACAGCAGCACAAACCATCTCTCATGTTCAAGCTCTTATTCTTCAAATTCATCACCATCACCAAATTCAAATCACTCATCTACATGTACCCATCTGAACCCAGTATCACCTACACCAGTTGCATCTTTTCATTACAGATTCAATCCACAAACCCAATCTTCTCTGTGTATATTTCTGACTTCGAATTCACCCTTTAATCATCGTCAATCACCACAAATCCATATCAATCTTTACCCAAAAACCCACTGATTCCTTCTTCAATTGCACGAACCCTAATTTTCTACTTCATCAATTCACAGACCCATAGCAGAAGGAACAAGCTCTTCTCAGATTCAATTCAAAACCCTTTTATCTATCAAATCCATGAATGTATCCATCATCATCAGCTCCCATTGCAGCTACCATCATTATCAATTCTTCTCATCTGTTGATTTCAGAAAACCCACATATCCCCTTTTTTCTAATTTCTCAGCATCTATACATTTCTGATTCATCAATTACAGTGACCAAGACCATCGTTTGCTTCGATCACATCTTCACTGCCATAATTTCTTGATCTCAACAGCAGCCATGACTGCTTTTCTATCTCACTTTCTGTGTATGAATGAGAGAAAACTCTCTCGATATAGGGTTATGGATTGGGTTGGATTTATCCACCCTAGGGATAGGTGCAACCGATAATTACACACACTCATAAATGATAAGGGTTACCTTGAATGACAGCCCCTTAATTAATTCTGGATGTATTTAGCACTTTCTTCCAAAAGAGTTGCCCATTAACCTTGACTGAGCTCCAGATAGTGTTCGCCCATGAAATGACAATTTTGCCTTTTTGCTCAAATTGGGTGATTTCTTCTTCTTTTCGTTCATGCGACTCCATAGTAACTATAAAACTCAAAACAAGCGTAAAATACATAATTTACAAGAAAAATAGCAAAGAAAGCACAAACAATAGATAGTAAATAGGATGTATTCTACACCCTATCAAATTCCCCCACACTTAGACTTCGCTAGTCCTCGAGCAAATCAAACTAAAACTTACAACTTCAAAGCGTTCCAGCGTCCCAAACATCCAAAGAGCTATGAGGACATAGAGTTTCTACATGCTAGTAATAAGAAGTTAGAATTACTAAAGAACATATTCTCATTCTTAAATGTTGAGTGAGAAGTAACCACACCATAATGAGAACGCGTGTTTGAGAGCGATTAATAAGCATTTCGCCTCGACTTCTGCCTCACCAAAAAGGATTTATGATAATTGCACTCAAAAATACGGCTTTTTTATGGGTCTCACATGTGTGCAGGTAGGAATGAAGAGAGAAACCCTACACACGTTGAATGGGGGGAAGGACAACTTCCGAAATATTTTTTTAAAAACCCACATCTTTTAACATTTTGAAAAACCATCTTTCTGACGATCTCTAAGAAAGGAAATCAACCACTATTATCGAGGATGAGATTACTTACTCACCTTCACATCCGATCGCCAATTATGATAACACCACTCTCACGGCATCCAATAGAAACGTCTTCCGCTCCTCGTCTTTATCTTCTTGGTCTTCGTCTTCGGCTTCAACTATTGCTGATAAATTCTCGAACTTTGTAGATCCTTGACAATTTGTAACCTTTTTACCTTATATTCTTGTCGCTTGAAACTTCCTTATAGATTTTCCTTCCCCACGGCTTTATTAAATAAAAATAAAAATAAAAACAAAACAAATATTTCTCTTGTCTTTTTTTTTTTTTTTTTTTTTTTTTTTTTTTTTTTTGATGTTATATGAAGACAAGAGAAACAAAATACAACACAAAGTGAAAATAAAACAAACCGTGGCCGTGGGAGAAGTATTTTACCGCTTGATTCTTCACAACTTGTATCATCTCAAAATCATAAACTTCAATAATTCTCACCTTTTGATTCTCTTTGCTCTCGTAAATAAGTCTTCATACTTGGATATATAGAATTATGCTCATTGTATTGTAAGTCTTCAACATATATGTAAAATCCGCTCATTTGTATGTTGCTTTACTTAAATTTAAAATTTGCTCTTTTTCTCGTTCCGTTGCTTGTAAACCTTAAACTTCTTCAACTTTCCTTGTAGATTTTGATGTCTCTCCTTGTTGATGATGATGGTGTTTCTATGGACCCGTTGTTGTGGAGAGAAAGAATGGTGCTAACTGCAAATCGAACTACAAGAAGGAGGCTTTCATCTATAGACGTCACCCTCATGATTGACAAAATTAGCACTCAAGAGATCAAAGAGTAGTACTTCTATTGGTGGGAGGTTGGGTAGCTCACCATTCTACCCGAAATTAACGTACGGTGACACACACTCAAAAGAAAGCTATTTAGTCAGATGGAAAAATTTCTGGTCGGTGCCTCACATGATATAAATATGGGTAGTCTCCACTAATGATTGGTCAACCCAACTCTAATAATGCATTTCTCCATGCTCCTAATTTGCATCACCGGCATGATTAAATCCATTATTTAACACTCTAACAAGCAAGAAATCCGAATGTAGTTCCCTAACACTTCCAAGTTCAGTTATGTCGGTCAGAATCTCTATGTAAACATACCTAGACGTATGCTAGTGACTCTAAAATCTCTACAAGTTGGAAGTTTTATGCAAATTTTTTTTTTAAATACATGCTTAACCACTCCCCCACACTTAAACCTTACATTGTCCTCAATGTAATTGAATCATCCTAGTAAAGTCAAGGTGGGAAATTTTAACATGATATGGAACAAGAAAAATAAATAACAAAAAGCAAAAGGATAAGAAATACAAAACCTATGGGTTTCCTCCCATTTAGCGCTTGTTTTAAAGTCGACGGCCCGACTTAGCTCTTGCAAGATTCACTAGCCCGCATCAATCTCTTTCACGGGAAAACATGACTTCACATCACTAGGGTACCTCATTGTTTCAAATATATTGAAGTGGATGAGTGCACCATCAAACTCCATAGTCAAGGTGCCATTTTGGACATCAATCTTCGTTCCGGAGGTGCTTAAGAATGGTCTACCCAATAGCAAAGGTGTAGACTTGGGAGAGTTCTCATCATTCATGTCTAAGACATAAAAATCGGCCGGGAATACAAGCTCATTAACCTGCACCAAAACATTCTCAACAATCCCTTTCGGGTAAACATTAGATCGGTTAGCAAGTTCAAGAACTACCCCGGTCTCCTTAAGAGGACCAAGATTCAAAGAATCATAAATCGAGGAAGGCATAACATTAACCGATGCTCCCAAATCTAGTAAAGCTCGAGTAAACCTTGTTTTACCTATTGTGCAAGGTATAGTGAAACTACCGGGGTCCTTTAATTTTGGTGGGAGTTTCTTGAGAATGAACTCCGAAGCATTCTCCCCCACACTCATGACTTCATTCCCTTTTAACCTTTTCTTCTTCATGCACAACTCCTTTAAGAACTTTGCACAACGAGGAATTTGTGAATAGCTTCCATGAGTAGAATATTGACTTTTACTTTCTTAAGGATGTCCTAAATATCCTTGTATTCCAAGTCTTTCTTCGACTTAGCAAATCGGCTAGGAAACGGGGGTGGAGTTGTGAAAGTAGGAACCGTCTCCTTGGGTAGGTTGGTTGGGGATGTATTCTCCTTTGGTTCGGTTTCAATTTCCTCTTTGTCTTCGACTAACTCTTTATGCACTTCATCTTGTTGATTTGGTTGCTCCACTTGTTTCCCACTCCTCAAAGTAATCGCATTAACGCTCTCTCTTGGATTAACAAATGGTTGTGAAGGAAGCTTTGTGGACGCTTGAGATTTCAATAGGTTCACATCGGTCGCCAATTGCCCCACTTGAATTTCCAAAGCCTTGATTGCCGAATCGGTCTTTTGTTGTTGTTGTTGAACCAAAGTGGTGATACCTTGCATACCTTGCATCTATGCATTGAGCTTGTCATCAATTGAAGAATATTTCTCCTTGACTTATTGTGGTTGGAATTGTTGTTAAGGTTGGAAGCGTGATTGTTGGAATCCACCTTGTTGCACATATGGATTAGGAGCCTCCGCTTGCTTGTTTGCATAACTAAAGTTAGGATGATCCTTCCAACCGGGATTGTAAGTATTCGAGTTTGGATCGTACCTTGGCCTTTGATTTGGATATAAAGCATTTACTTGTTTAGTCTCATCATCCGGAATAATAACCGCGGCCAATCGTTGCATTACCCTCTCTATGTTACCCATCCTTTGATCAAGATGTGATGATAAATTACTAACTTCATGCAACGACCTAATCATTGGTTCACCTCTTGTATAAAATTGTTGCGAGTTCGCCGCCATGCTTTCAATCAACTCGGTAGCTTGGGCGACCGTCTTATTCACTAGTGCACCACCACCCGCGGCATCAAGAAGAGATCTATCACTTGGTTGGAGTCCTTCGTAGAAGTATTGGAGTATCATAACGTCACTGAATTTATGGTGTGGACAACTTGCCACCAATCTTTTGTATCGCTCCCAACATTCATACAATGACTCTCCCATATTTTGCTTCATCCCACAAATCTCCTTGCGAATTTGAGTAGCTTTTGATGCAGGAAAATACCTCTCGAGGAAAAGTCTCTTCATCCCATTCCATGTTGTGATACTTCCGGAATGAAAATAATATAACCATTCCTTAGCATTGCCCGCCAAAGAAAACGGGAAAGCTTTCAACATTGCTCCATCCGCATTAGTCTCCGGTGGAAGCATAGCCATAACTATGGTATATAAGTCCATAAGATGTTTGTTTGGGTCTTCATTCACCATGCCATGGAACTTTGGTAACTCTCTAATCAACCCAGGCTTGATCTCGAAGGTTGAGTTGGTTTGGATACACCATTGTTGTGTATCGAGCCTGTGAGAAGCTAGGTCCTTGAGTGTACGATCAGCCATTGCTTCTTCTTCTATGTCCGAATCTGCGAACTCACTTGATGAAGAAGGAGGAAGTGGAGTGTTAAATCCTTTAGTTGAGTGTCGGATCGAAGACGTATTGGACTCGGTCTGCCCTCTTTAAGCATTCACCAAAGATAGCTTTTTTGAAACAAGATTCTCGAAAACTAAGTTAGATACGATAAAGAATCTAACAAAGCAAAAAGAAAGCAAAAGAAAAATAAAAACCAACTAAAAATCGTCCGCTGCTCCCGGAGTGGCGCCAAAATTTGATGCGTGTCGTAACCACAACAAATTAGTGAATATTTTTCCACTCAATTAACAAGTAATATGGTGGTAGTTAAGTTCGTTCCCACGAGGATCAAGAGGTTTTAGTTGTTTAATTGTCACAAAAAGGGGGGTTTGTTTTATAAATCAAAAGATAATAAACAAAGCAATTCAAATATAAAGTTGAAATCAATAAGAGAGACAAGATTAAGGAATCCTTCTTCGTTGCAAAACAATGATTCAAGTTATGTTTTTCATCCACATGTTATTAGTCACAGGTTATCACCAACCATAGGATAGCAGGTTCGCTTAGCTAACCCAAAAATCCCTTATTTCACTGAGTAACAAGTTCGCTTAGTTATTGATTCTATTCAAAAGAACCACCTTGAGGTTCGCTTACAAGATGTAATTCCCAGAATGCATTAAGATTTATGAATTTAGGTTTAGTACTAGTAGTTAAACTCGGTTCGCTTGGTCCACTTTCTAGCGTTGTTTTCACACACAATTGCTCCACAGAATCCCTCCGCAAGGTCTCGTGTTTGCTACTTATCTAAGAGTCAAGAAACGATTACTTATCCCCTAACTTTCACTAGCTCTAGATCAATTAACAATCAATTTAGTTGGCCACCCAAACAATCTATCAATCAATCTTGAATGTATAAACATTCCTATTAGTAAAAACAAACGATAATCATGTGAAAAACTTCAAAGTAGATTTAAAACAAAACTCAAAACATGTTAAGAACTAGGAATTCATCCTCAATCAATAATAAAATTAGCTACTCATGTTTTTGAAATTCACACAAATAATTAAAAGGAGAATTTTTCAAGTTCACACAAATAATTAAAAGAAGAATTTTGAAAAGCAAACAAAAAAACAAGTGTTGTGTGTGTAAAAATGTGTGTAAAAGTGTATAGAAAAGTAGAGAACTTCTCTATTTATAGGCTTCAATGCTCTCCAATTCTTGTAGGGAATAGAATCCTCATTCCATAATAACACCACTTTCCCAATTTAAGCCTAATTCCAATTTCAAGTTAAATTCTCCAAATCCTCCAAATTTTCATCCAATTCCCAAAAGTCTTCACACCCATGAGAATAATCCACACAAAAATCTGTAATTTTGGTCGCTTTGAAAAGTTCTCGGGATCATAGGAATTGACAGGAAAAGTCACCCCCAGCCCTTTGGTATAATCTTTTTCGTCGACGAATATTCCGTCACGGCATCAAATCAGAGATAACGGTCAAAAGGGTCAGACAGTTAGTCAAGGAGTCAAGGGAATAGAGAGTCAGCCACCGAGTCAGTTTGCCTAGTTGGCTGAATGGTCTTACTCAGCTGAGTTGGATCGGCTCTTGACTAATAACGAGTTGACTCGCTGAGCAAGTCCGGACAAGTTTCGTTTATATCCGGGGCATTTCTCGAGCCGATTTTAGCTCCAAATCCTGCACAATCCTAACATACATCTAAGTTTATTCACTTCATTCTTGCGTGAGCTTCACTCATGAGCCATTCTTGTTTTTATCTCAGTTTCAAATACGTCAAAACATTGTAGCAACCTTCCATTCTTTCACTGAGTTTGAATCTGAGCCATAACGTTACATCATTCATCCATTTGAATCCCAGCTTCCGTCACCACCATTTTCTATTCTTCTTCAGTTCACTCATCATTGTACTCGAACTAAATCTGAGAGCAACCCAAGTAGCAGCACCAACATCTAGTTCTTCATCATCTCCTCTTCCAATGAAAACCCACTTTCTTTATCTCGATCTAACAGCAGCACAAACCATCTCTCTTGTTCAAGCTCTTATTCTTCAAATTCATCACCATCACCAAATTCAAATCACTCATCTGCATGTACCCATCTGAACCCAGTACCACCTACACCTGTTGCATCTTTTCATTACATATTCAATCCACAAACCCAATTTGCTATGTGTATATTTCTGACTTCGAATTTAGCCTTTAATCATCGTCAATCACCACAAATCCATATCAATCTTTACCTAAAAACCCACTGATTCTTTCTTCCATTGCACGAACCCTAATTTTCTACTTCATCAATTCACAGACCCATAGAAGAAGGAACAAGCTCTTCTTAGATTCAAATCAAAACCCTTTTATCTATCAAATCCATGACTGTATCCATCATCATCAGCTCCCATTGCAGCGACCACCATTATCAATTCTTCTCATCTGTTGATTTCAGAAAACCCACAGATCCCCTTTTTTTCTAATTTATCTACATCTATATATTTCTGATTCATCAATTACAGTGACCAAGACCATCGTTTGCTTGATCACATCTTGTTTGCCATAATTTCTGATCTCAACAAAGACCATGATTTGCTTTTCTTTCTCACTTTCTGTGTATGAATGAGAGAAAACTCTCTCGATATAAGGTTATGGATTTGGTTGGATTTATCCACCCCAGGGATAGGTGCACCCGATAATTACACACACTCATAAATGATAAGGGTTACCTTGAATGACAGCCCCTTAATTAATTCTGGATGTATTTAGCACTTTCTTCCAAAAGAGTTGCCCCTTAACCTTGACTGGGCTCCAAATAGTGTTCGCCTATGAAATGACAATTTTGCCTTTTTGCTCAAATTGGTTGATTTCTTCTTATTTTCGTTCGTGCGACTCCATAGTAACTATAAAACTCAAAACAAGCGTAAAATACATAATTTATAAGAAAAATAGCAAAGAAAGCATAAACAATAGATAGTAAATAGGATGTATTCTATACCCTATCATGTTGCCGACCCAAAAACTTGTCCTTTGGTGGAAATAGGTGAAGCCTATTTATACAAGTCATATTTAAACATACCCTGGTCTCGTAGGAAGTGGGAACGATTGGGTGATGGAAGAGTGGAGTAATGTATAACCGTCAGAAACCCATGCTTCCATGATGAAGGAAGTGGATCCGTTTGCGCCCGTTAATTCTTGCCGCCACTAATTGTCCCGCTTCATGACACTTTCTTATAACGGGCGTATTGCACGTCGCACGCTGTAAACCGCCTGACCAATACCCTGATGAGTATCCCCCAGTTTGTGACATGTTTGATGTCTCGAGTGTTTTCATGGAAAACGTGTAGCAGGTTGCTATGTGCGGCAATCCAAAGTCAAGAGTTTTGCCGCAGGAAAATAGCATGTGATGCTATTAGGCACGTCTTGGCTGGTCGCCTAAAACTTGCCACAATTACGTCAGTTCGGTGGAGAACTTGGATGGCTGAGATTGCATCTCATGAGGAAGGGTAGCCGTTGATTATGGATACTTTTTGTTGGTGCCTGGTAATGGCACAGTGGCATTTTTGGTGTATGCCAGTGGTACTGCGACATGACTGGTATAGCTCGTGCATGCCAGTGGCAAGGTGGTATAAGTGGCGCCTTGCGTAGCCATGGCCACGAGATTTAAGCGGCTAGTCGCCTAAAACTTTCCACAAGTCTGTCAGTTCGGTGGCGAATTTGGATGGCGCCATTGTCATGGTGGCGTCTGGTGCAGCCATGGCATAGCGGCGCCAAAAATTGATGCAATTTTTAATTTGTTGTAGAAAGTGGTAGTAAAAGTGTCTTTCACTCGGACTCGATGAGATTTGATTTCAGATTTAATAATTAAAAATATATACAAAAGATGTCACAAGATCAAGAAGTACTGGGACTCAGGATTCCACCAAACTCATAACATAAAGTTCAAATATTAATTCTTTTAACAGTTATAGCTCAATAAAGACATGGAATCTTATTTTTGCCAAGGCAGATTCTCAAAACATTAGTTGTAAATCCTAAGCATGGGACATCAATTTCTTGTGAAAAAAATATATGTTGCCTGCACTTATGGAATGAAAATTATAAATCACTATCACGATACTGAGATATTTTAAAGCACATGAGGTATAAGGATCGTTCATATATCAATAGTGAGTATTAAATGTAATGAATCGACGGGTATCCTATTTTACTCTTTTGTGTAGACCCCATGCCTATCTGACCCCAAAGCAAGAGAGAAGAATATGATCCATGGGAACTTCTATCTAACAAGCTAATATGGATTTTATGCTCTTATATGTTTGTCTAATTCATAAAGTTGATATTTAAGCTTAAAACATCATTTAGGAGAAAGTGTATTTTCTTACCGTGGGTAATATCTAGTACAATATCACGGACAATCATAAAAAGAATGTTAAAAGTTTGTATTTATGATGTTCTAAAAGTTCACGAATGGACCTGTTTGCATTAACCCGTGTTGTACTAGTTCACGAACTTCCTTAGGGAATGTCTTGAAAAGACTAGTTTCCTTGTTTACATGGATTTCTTTTCATAATGATTCATCTCTATATATTGATCCAACTCATTGGAAAGTAGTACATAGAGTTATGGCTCTAATAACTAGAGGTGTTACGAAGGGAGATGTTGTGGAAGTTGTCAATTCTTTTCTTTGTAAAGGAATCAGGCCATCAAGAATCAAGAAGGAGAAACCATCAAGATATGTTGAAGCCTCTTCCTATTCCCGTCTTTTATCAACTTTGTCACATGATGACAATGACTTTGAAACAACTATGAAAGATTATGTGATTCAAAGAAATTCTCTAAAGTTTCGGATCGATCACACTCTAAAGGACCATGAGATAAAATATAACAAGTGGAAGAATGTATAATTATGTGATCTCAAGGCTCAATTAAGTGAGTGAACTGACATCTCTGAGGGTCTTGAAGAATTTAGTGATTGTATCATTCATGAGATCAGGAAATTTAATAATTTCATATTCATTATATATCCAATGAATTGAGATGCTACAATAAAACTATCCAAAGCATATTCTGAAGTCTAAATTTGGATCAATATTATAAAATGGTCATGAAAACTTAGGATGAGGAACAAAGCCCCATATAAAGGGGGAAGCTTGATAATGTGAATCTAATTTGCTAACTTTAAAAAAATGCACAATAGAGTAATTGGGTGAATTGAATCTCCTTGCAAATGTTGGTGGCGGGAGTCTAGTCACACTATTGATTGTATCATATAAAGGCGTGGTTACGCCACTTCAATTGGGTAAGGGGATCTTAGATCAATGACCCAAATATTATAATTAAGTTAATTTCACTTGTCACTGAGTTTTTGAGGTGTGCATCTAAATCACGGTCTTACTTATTGTCGTTGAATATGAAACAATCAAAGTTTCTGATAAGATTGTTATATTTAACTTGTTAATTGAATTGGAAATGGTGTTTTATATTGTATAGAGCCATGGATAACAAAAACACTTGCATTAAATTATTTTACGGGCCCATAAAACAAAAATACATGGAATAATATTTTTCATTTATTTAGTTATTTTTATTGTTTCCTCCAAAGATTATAAAAGACTACATAACTCATTCTTTACTTATGGTACGAGTATGATCTAGTAAGTTCTAGTACAGACAACAACATATGAATGATCGATGATTCATATTTCTCTGGTTCACAATATCCATCGGAGTAACCTTTTGATTGACAATGATTGATACAGTCTAGATTAGTTCGGCATGTACCATCTATTACAGTAGTACAACTATAATCCGCTACTTTTGTGGTTGCTACTTCAACATCTGCATAACCACATGAAAATCATCTAGTAGCTAATCATTATCAATAAAATATCATTGTGTGCATGGGTAATAAGTAATCAAAGTAGGGCTACAAGAATTTTTCTCTAAAATATTAGAATAACATCGTTTCGGGGAAAAAACAAATCGAGTATGTAAAACAAATTTGAACGTGTGACAACTAGGTCTTACATTAAGTCATTAAGCAAGCATGTTTAATTTTATTTTAGGGTGTAAGTTTATTTAGAAAACTGTAGGACCATAATATCGCAATGTACGGGACTCGCGGGGTTAATAAACAACGATGTCGCGAGGCGATCATGAGCTAAAATAAACGACGCAAAGAATAACGACAGGCGAGACATAAAGAAGACGTGAGATCTGGCGAGGTTAAGAAGTGTCGCGAGATTGAATAGTTGTACATCTGGCGACACTTCGCGAGGCATTCCGAAAATAAAGGATAGCTTAGCTGTCATCCACTATGTATTACCCTATATAAAGGGTCGAGTGAGTCTGTTGTAAAGAGAGATCTTTTGGAATTGTTGGGCAAGTCATTAGGAGAGAGAAAGTTCAAGAGTGTTTTATTTGCTAAGTGTAATCCTATTTTTCTGTGTAAACAAGCTATTTGAAATTAATCAATAAACATTCTCAATTATGCAACTTTCAATGGACTAATTAACCAAAATATAGTGAGGGGTGTAGTGTGGGAAAACCTGCTACTACATATGCGCTAGAAACAGGAATTTGTGCGAGAGATTGACATAGAAATTGGAAGGAGTTTGGATTAACAGGAAAAAGATTTGGAGAAGATACTCAAGAATCCATTGGAAAAGAAAAATGGCTAGGAGAAGAAATGTGCAAGGGCAACCAACGATTGTAAGAAGAAGTGGGAGACTTGCTGGAGAAAGGAGGAATGAAACAGGAGAATCATCAAGGATGAACATGAGAAATGATGAAGAAGGTCAAAACCAGCCACCAATCTCCCTAGTGGCAAACGCGGCAGTGGATTATGATAGAGTAAGTGTGCATACTTGGAGATCTGATTCTGAAGACGAGAGGGAAGAGGAGCAGCAGCTGGTGAACAATGGACAAGGAGAACAAGGGATGAATGGAGAAATGAATCCAGGAAACGAAGAAATGGCAACGTTAGAAAGATTGAGACAAACAATACACGAGGAGAGACGGCTAGAGGCAGAAGAGCGAGCAAACTTGACAAGACAAAATCATGAATTGAGGATGGAAAATATGAGATTGCAAAGTAGGAGGTCTAGAAGTAGCGTGAGATCAAGTTCTAGATCGAACAGAGAAGAAAGAAGAAGAGTTTTACCAACGAGAGAATACCGAGGAAGAGACACAAGATCCAGGACGCAGAGCATGGCGAGAGAAGAGGAGAAATAGAAGATCGTTATATTCCTCGGCTAGAAAATCTTCAAAATGAGCGAAATAGGGAAAATCAAGAAAACATGCAACCCCAAGGGCCGAATGACCCAGTGCTTGAAGGAAGAATAATCTGCAGGGGAGAGAAGAATTGAGAAGAAACCGAGAGATCGAGGATGACATTGAGAGACACTACATTGAACAAGCGCGACAAGCTCGCGAGAGAGAAAGGCTAAGAGAAGAAATGGAAAATCAAGAGATGGAGGAGGCAATCCGGCAAAATAACCATGATAACCGCGAAAGAAGAAGGGACAGAATCGTACTAATAGAAATATTAATGAAGAATATGAGAGGGTGCAAATGATGAGAGCTGAGAGGCAACCAAGAAGAGAGAACAACCGATATAATGGCGTGCGAATTAATGAAAGAAACGAAGAAGAGCGTCGCGAGGAAAGAAGAGGAGAAAATAATGGCGGGAAGGTCAAAATAGGCACGAGCGAAGAAGGAGAGAAGCGAGCTAAAAAGACCAGTAGAATCAAATTCGAGGCAAATGAACAAATCTTAAGAGAACTAGCTGAAATGAGAGGATTCTTGAACAATAGAAGGGAAGGAGGAAGGAGACAAGCTGGACGAAGCCATCGCAGAAGCCGCGAAGAATCCCTTCACGCTAGAAGTACAAATGGGAGGAATACCTCCTAAGTGCAATCTACCTGCATTAACCAACATCTTTGATGGAACAACCTGTGCGATACAACATATTAAGGCTTATATGAGATGTATGTTACAATGGGAGAACCATGATGCTATATTGTGCAAATATTTCGCGTCAAGCTTAATAGGAGAAGCACTAAAGTGGTTTGAAAGTCTACCAAGGAATACAATTACATCATTTCACCATTTACAAGCCACATTCCTGGGAGCATACATAAGTAACAACTCTTCACGACCAGGTATTGAAGATGTATTCGGGTTGAAACAAAGAGTTGGCGAGAGCTTAAGGCAATTGACAATGAGATGGAGAACCATGTGTAGCGAAATGGCAGGACGGGTTGAGGAGAGATATCTCATCCTCTCATTTGTGAATGCTCTCTTTGCGACTAACTTGTTATACATTCAAATTTTTAGAGTCAAAAATACAATCACGATGGCGAAGCTGCGAGAATTACGGGAAGAATATATTGCCTTAGAAGAAAGACGAGAATGAAATGAATTCTTATCCAGTTGCGAACACAAACTCGAATGCTGCGAACGCAAGCTTGTTACCTCGGTTCATCAATCTGATGGCGAGCACTTCGCAGGACAAGAGCAAGGAGAGGCGATGAGGACAGCAGAAGATAGTAGCCATGGGAAGCCATGATCAAGAAGAGTTTGAGCGAGAAAGGAACTACTATAATCGTAACAGCAATAATAAGATTCAGAGGCTAGATCATGTGCAAGAAACTTATGGTGGACGAAGGCAAAATAACCGTGGAGGGCAGAGAAATCATAGAACAGTATGGGAACAAATTAAGATGCCTCCACTGAATGCTAGCGTTGAAAAGATGGGGAAGCTATACTTGTGATGGAAAATGTACCAAAGCACCTTGGAATGTTGGAATGGAACCACCGCCAGGAGATAGAAGTCATGAGTTTTGTTCTTACCATCGCTTCCATGGGCATCAAACAAACGATTGTAGAAACATAAAAGAATTATTCTCAGGATGATTGATCAGGGGAAGCTGAATCACTTTCTAAAGGGAGAAGAAACGGGTCGAGACATTACCACCACCACGAGAGATGCAGATTAGTGTCGGCGAAAGGAAAGGAAACATTTGTGATAGAAGTAGGAACCAAAGCTAAGAATTTGAACTGCAACTCTATCGTCCATTCCTATCGCACCATCGAAGATTTTCATGACAACGTGCTCGGTAGAGTCTTTGCGAGAGATGCTAATGATAAAGAAATAATGAGTCTCAAGCGAGAACAACGCAGATTAGAAAAGTGGCAGTTGAAGACTATTTCTTTCTCTGCGGATGAAGTACCAAAAGGAAGAGAAACACACGATAGCCCGTTGGTTGTGAAACTAGAGATTAACCCGAAACCGAGTTGATGGAGAAGATGATGAGGCAGAAGCTTGTTGGGCGATCAACCGAATTCTAATCGACACAGGAAGTTCGGTGAATATTCTCTTCTACCATACTTACAAGACGATGGGCGGAAAAGATGAGGATTTAATTCCCTCGACATACAAGATATATGGCTTTAACGGCACTGCAAACAAACCAAAAGGAGAGGTTCACATGAGAATACCTCTACAAGGATTATCCACTGATATTTTATTCTGTGTGGTTGATGTGGAATCTCCATACAATGCGCTGATTGGGAGGCCATGGCTTCATGAAATCTTAGGAGTCGCGTCAACATATCATCAATGTATTAAATTCCCACATCCAAATGGCATTGGTATCATACAGGGAGATTGGAAGGAGTCGCAACAGTGCCATGAGGTCGATATAGAAAATTGTGAAGAAAGAAGTGCCAAAAGAAAGGGTTGGAAGCAACATGTGAGAAATGAACGAGAGAAAGGAAAAACTAATGGTAGATGCTATAGAAGTGAGGGTGAACGCACCCGCGAGGTGAATGCTTAGAGGCGGACCAATATTATAACAATGAAGAAGCAAAAGATATGAGGAACAAAAGGCATAAGAAGTGAATAATCAATAACAATTAGGATGCAAAGTAACAACTGAAGTAATGATGTGCGAGAATCTCATGACCAAGAGTAAAATGAGAATACGACTAAGAAAGAAAAGTGAAATGCAACAAGTGAAAACAAACTGTGCGAATACTTCGCAAACAAATATCGACAAATAATGAAAAATGAATGATTGAATGATTTAACAAATATAAATGCGCAAATGAATGGGACGAACCTTTATGGCGTACACCCTAGTTCGCGAATAACATTTCGTAAGAGGCAAATGTAAGACCTAAAGTGCGTCATATAAGGGGTATCTCTCGCCGTGGTTCGGGGAAGGTTACACCGCTCCCGAAACTGAACCATGAAAATTTGGGGCCCATGAAAGCCTATCCGGAAGAGGTACCTTGGATTCCCAACTATATATGTAGGTTATACCCTGGTTGGGCGACCGAGGATCTCTTCTTAGGAGTCAGTGTATGCTCAAGGCGCCGAGGTACACGGTTGAGCCGAGTGCCGGGATGGATGAACCTACCCTGGCCATTCTTGGCAAGTCTTGGCATGCGTTGCACTCGCCCGAAGAAAACTCCACTTAGGGTGCAGTCTTGTAACCATAAACCCTATAGGTATAAGGGATAAGAGACTGCGAAAACAACTGGTTGTTGTCAAGACCGGATGGGAGGAGCTAGTCTTGTATGGCCGATGTTTCGCCTCCTTGAAGGGGCAACCGGGAGATGATAAGGCGGTGCTCTCCATTAGGGAGAGTGCCAAAACAGACACGCAAATGTCATGAGGCTTTGTTTTCGCAAGGAGACTTAGGCTTGTCATATTTGTGCAATGATCCTGCGAGAGGCAATAATACTAACGCGAGGGTAAGGCGAGATCAATGGGTCTTTGCACGAAAGTGTACGGACGTCCTGCGATTTCGTCGCAAGACGGCAATGTCATAGGACTTTATATTCGCAAGGATATCTAGGCTTGTCATATTGTTGCAACCAAAACATCCTGCAGAGGCAAAAATACTTGAAAAATGATAAGACAAGATCAATGGGTCTTTACATACAAGTGTAAAGACGTCCTGCGATTTTGTCGCAATGAACGGTGGCGGGGAGGACCTCTAATTAGGGAGGTCTAACTTGGAAGACCACACAAAATGATAAGGCAAGGTCAATGGGCCTTTACATGAAAGTGTAGAGGCGGCTGCGACCTTGTCGCGACAAAAAAGAGATAGAATTCTCGATTCATAAAGATACTGCGATCTCGTCGCGGCTATACAATTAATAATCAACAAAATACTTGATGACAACTAAAATCTTCCATACGAAGAAGAATTACGAGAGGCAAGTATGGGAATGGAAAAGATGAAATATTGTTATTCATCTTCGATGAAAGAATTATACATCAATAATGTTAATCAATTACATTACAAGGAAGAACTACCAAAAAAGGGGACTGAAGATTGAATTCAGAGGAGAAAAATCCAAGAAATACACTATAATAAGGATACAGAAATGTACAGATACTACAAGCCGAGAAAGAAAACGAAAAAAGTTATTTCTTTGGCGATTCTTCTTCTTCGTCTGATTCTTCAACCCGATTATTCTCATCGCGAGAATTTTCTTCTTCTTGACCTCGCTATCGAAACGTCCGAGACAGACGGATTCTCGGGAACCTTTTCAAGGAGCCGGGGATATGAATGCGAGAGGATATTGTGGTCCTTACAAACATATTCCATGCCTCTATTGCGAAGCGCGCTTGACATCATTGTTAAAGTTCTCCTTTGTCGTTAGAAATTGTTTCTTCAACTTGGAATATCTATTCTCGCGAAGGAAGAGATTCTTTGCGAAATGTTCTTTTTCGGTTTCGAGTTCTTCAATTCTCTTTGGAAAATTCCGTGAGTTGCTCTTTTTCAGATTCAAGCTCTCTAATTCTGACCCTGAAGCCTCTTCTCAGATTCTTAAAATAAGAAACAACAAGTTAACAATTTACAAGCAATATTACGGAAATAAGAAGCAATAAGGTATAATAAGCAACCTTCTCTGTCAGATATAATATCTTTAACCAAGGAAGTATGCTCGGCGTGAAGACTAACATCAACACCTAGGTTATTTACGGCGTTATCTAAAACTTTCGCAGCCAGGCGAATTCATCATCATTATTTATAACAAGGAGCGAACGAATCGATCTTCTCGCTCACTAAGTAAGGAATTCTGCGAAGCAATTCATCTCGCTCAATTTGTAGCTCAAGAAGAGATTTTTGAAATGTTGCTAATGCTTGAGCACCATTGTTAGCAATGCGGTCTTTGTCATCTATGTGATCACTAATTTTCTTCCTCAAAATTTTGATTTCTTTACGAGACTCAAGAAACATTTGTTTAAATTGGTTGGCCGCACTTAAACCGGATCTATGTTCAATCTCTAAAAGGCGATATTTGGTGCAGAAGTTCATCTAATGAAAGAGAGTTAATTTTGTTCGAAGAACTACTTAAAGAAGTGTTGAGATGAGCGAGAAGAAGGTTATTATCCATAGGTTCGGGAAATGTATGGAGAAGAATAGCTTCATCGGAGAGATTATATACGTCTGCGAAAGTAATAAGTTAGGTGGCAATACACGACCAATAAAATAAAAATAATAAAAGAAGGCAAAATATTATACCATAAAGTTCTTTGATTAGCATTTTGAAGGGTGGATACCCTCTCTTTTTGGAGTCAAGTTCGGTATTTAACTTTTGAATCGTCTCGTCTTTATCGCGAGATAACGCGGCTTCGAGTCTCCAATTCTCGAATCTCTTGCTCAATTGCGAATTCTTCTTCTCAAGATTGTTGCGTCTTCTCTCAAGATCCGAGGCAACTACAAAAGAAGACCTTCCAACCTATGAAAGAAGATAGAAAAGTTTGTTAATACATATACAACAATATAAAGTCAATGGGGAGATATGATTGTATACATACCAAGGATCCAAGCGCATTCAAGAAGTCAGGAGACATAGTTCTAGAGACTCCATTGAAAGAATCATTGCCCTCCAGTAGAGTGGCATTGCACACGTTGCGAGAGTCCCGCAAAGAGAAGCTAGGGGAGCATCTCCCATTCCTTGGAAAGAATCAGAGAAGATACTAGACAACTGACCCATAGAAGAACCGGTTAACGGGGTCCCTGTAGCGAGAGAGCGATTGGAATCATGGTCATCTTCATCAGAAGACTCAGAGTTTGAGTTAAGGCGAGAAGAAGATTGAATCTTTCGCCTTTTAGTTAGTGGAGCAGAAGATTTATTCTTGCGAGCGATGGTTTTGCCCTTACTTTTTATCCTTTGGCTCTGACTTCTTCAACTCCAACCTTCGCATACAAATAAAGATAAGAAACAGAGACAACAATATTGTTTCAAATAACAAAGGAAGTATTTCTTACTTCACTCGTAAGCGATCGAAGTAGGGTCAGAGTACTCTCCAACGGATTATCCTTGTACTTTCTTCTCAACTTGGCGATATGAAAAATTATACAAACTCAACATATGAAAAAAAAAAGAAAGTTGCAAAGGCAAAGTTTTAAAATGGGAAACATACCTCATTTGCTTTATCAGGCCATTTGAACTCCCAAGGATGATACTCTGCGAGATTCGCAGGAAGAACGTGCGAGCCCGCGATATAAGGACCATTTAAAAACAAGGGTACAACCCACCATTTCTCATCTTTGGAGTGGCGAGGAGTAGTATTATTACCCGGGTGCCAATCAATATCCTGCATGAGCAATTTATCCTCAGGGACATTATCCTTCTTTTTCAGGCGAATGCCCCAGCGAGACTTCGCATTAACCATCTTTATCACTGAATAATTTTCAAAAAAGTTTTCTACAGTGTACTTCTCTGCAGATATTTCCAAGTCTTTGAAATCGGGGTGTCTAACAGTAGTGGAGTATAAAGATCCTTTGCCAGCGCCACGATTCGCGAATTCAAGCATTAGGCGAATACAATCGCCACTCAACTGATAAACAGCCCGAGAGAATTTTTCATGGGCCAAGATTTCATAAAATAGAGGCAACTCTGGATCGTATAAGGGAATGGGAAGTCCCGCGAGAAGTTGACCTAGCGAGACGATAATCCTTTGATCATCACATTGATGATCAGAAAATAACCTTGCAGAGAGAATGGATGAGGGTTCTTGATCAGGAATGGTCGATATGGTGAAACCCTTCTCGAGCAACTTTTGTTGAACTTCATCAAAAGAAGTTTTGTATGCACGACTAATGGCAGCCATTATCAGTATGGGAATGGATGAGAGGTTAAAGGTTAAGATCGATGCTAGAAAAGACGAAGAGAAGATTTGCGGTAGCGGGAGAAGATTTGCAGAACGGGAGCGCAAATTGCGGAAGGAGAAAATCAAAGAAGTTGCGAGAGAGAAACTAAAGAATGAAAAGGAGGGAAAAGAAAACTATATATAGGAAAAAAGATCTTCGAGAAAAACGAGGTCAATTAATGCGAGAAGAGACATGAACGGTCAAGAATAAACGGGTGGAAGAGACGTGTCGAAAAAGGGCATTAATGGTTAAGAACTGTGTACGGAGTTGAACAAATAGAGATAAGCAGTCGCGGCAAATCAAAAGAATCGCTCTCATGATATTCTTCCCTTCGCAAGAAAAGTATGAGGAGAGACAGGAGATGCAAAACTTCGGAACATCGCAAAAGAATAGAGGCAAGTACGTACTTTTCAAGTACAGTATTCTTCTGCTTGTTCCTTCATCAGCAAAGACCAAAGATTACTGCAACAAATTTTTCCTTAAAGATCGCTCTTCAAGCAATATTCAAGGAAAAAGAGGCAAGATGTAGGACCATAATATCGCAATATACAGGACTCGCGGGGTTAATAAACAACGATGTCGCGAGGCAGTCGCAGAGAGCTAAAATAAACGACGCAAAGAATAACGACAGGCGAGACATAAAGAAGACGTGAGATCTGGCGAGGGTTAAGAAGTGTCGCGAGATTGAATAGTTGTACACTGGCGACACTTCGCGAGGCATTCCCGAAAATAAAGGATAGCTTAGCTGTCATCCACTATGTATTACCCTATATAAAGGGTCGAGTGAGTCTGTTGTAAAGAGAGATCTTTTTGGAATTGTTGGGCAAGTCATTAGGAGAGAGAAAGTTCAAGAGTGTTTTATTTGCTAAGTGTAATCCTATTTTTCCTGTGTAAACAACTGTTGAAATTAATCAATAAACATTCTCAATTATGCAACTTTCAATGGACTAATTAACCAAAATATAGTGAGGGGTGTAGTGTGGGAAAACCTGCTACTACAAAAACAATAAGGATGGGGAAACATTTCAGGAATCATTCGGGGCATACGTACTTCTCGAGGCGAACGAATTTAACTTAGCAGAATTTGGAGAAAATATCCAAATAATAGAAATGCATCAGTATTTTTATTTATTTTTATAAAAATAAAAAAAAGTAGATTTAGGAAAAAAAAAACATGACGTTAAGTTCCTGAAACAGAATATACTAACCATCGATCTTTTTAGTTGCCTCAACCAAGTAGAAGAAACCACTTAGAAGCAATGAGCATAAGATGAGAGCCTGACCATACGAATAAAAAGTGAAATAAGATTTCATTTTTGAGTTGAGGAACTACCCATTTTTTTTTATATTTTCATTGCTTGACTGAGGCAATTCATTTATAAAGTGTCTAATGATGCATTAATTACAACAAGATATCAAATATGCTTTTAAAAAGAAAAAAATCTTACAATTAAATAGACTAGATCTTTTAAGTATTCATTTTATTTACCAAATTGTGTTCATCTATGAAATTGTATTTCTAAAATTAGAAAAAGTTTATAGATATTTTAATGGTGTTGAAGTAATAATAGTGGTGGATTTCCACTACCACTTATATGACTACCATCACAACCAATTCTTCATGTAACTCTACACTAATAGATGCATGGTGCTAGTACGTGCATGTATTAATTCTCTTTTAACGCTACATTTAACACCTACTCTATTATACACATATAAATGAAGATCTTCCACAATGTATTCCACGTAGATGAGAAAATATAAAATGTACCAACAACTGAGTTGTAAGGCAGTGGAGCTCGGTGCAAACAAAGAGCTCAGGTCGAGTGAAAGATAAAAAGTTGTCAGCTCGAGTATGAGCTGAAGATAATGAGTCAATAGAGAATGAAAACAAGACCACTAATATCACGTGCAAGACATGAGTTCTGGAGCAGGAAGCGAAGATAAGGCCAAGATTGTTAGAGTCAAGACCTGGAGATCGGGAGATAATGAAGATCACAGGTTGTTCTACTAACTTGCTAACGAAGTAATGAACGAGTGAATTATGACGTCACCTCCAAGTTACACGAGTGGTGCCCGTTAGACATACTTTTAACGTGATTCATACACCATGTAACTGTTTATAATCCCCAAAAAGCTCACTTTGTAACCTAAGACATATTTTTTCTGCCCAACTTAATTAATAAGAATTATTTTTTCTATGTTCTCTCTCCTACTTTCCTTTAGAACTCAACTGTGATAACCGACCTAGAGGTAACTCGATACTCACCTTTAAGACATAGAAATAAGTAATTTACAGGCGAAGATCGATAACTAGATCAAGTTAGGAGATAGATTCATACCAATAACCACATTTAAATCTTGTGTAAGTACGTATTTCCATGATAGGGAAATATGCATCTTCACTGGTGCCGACTAGGGTTGCATCATAATTTTGATTTCTCCTCATAATTCTTTGATGCATACTCATCCTTTATTTGTGAGAAAAAATGATTTTTCTACAAAAATTACATATAAATATGATTCTCTTGATCTCAAATCATGAATATGAATGTCATTGTTGATTATAGATGTTTGATATTTTCATCTGCATCTTAATCCCATACAAAATGAACTTGCATTCATGTTAATAATATTTTTAGCTAAATGATCTGCATATAGATCATATAGATCGATCTCTAATAATTATTTTAACTATTTTATCTTAACATCATTTGCATCAAGCATGTTATCATCTCTAATTTCAATATGCGATAGATTCATATAAATCCATATGCATTCTATCTTTTATCTCAAATTAGAGAATTAATTAGCTAATTCTGGTGATGATTACTAACTTTATCTTTATATTCTCGTTATTTTGATATCTTGAATGCGTAATATCTCATATAATTGCCTCATTTAACCTATAATTTTATGAAATCATGATTCATTTTATCATATCTTTAGGGGATCTTGAACGATCTAATCTTAGTGATCATTATTTTACATGTTAATCATATAGATCTAAGTTGATTAATTAATCCTACATCTCTTAAGCATAATATCTTTATTTTTCATAACTTTAACCGACATAGATTTAATGAATATTTCGGACTTAGAAGTTTCCAGATATGACTATCAAGAATCTTTCTAAAAGAAGGAATTCGAAGTTTCTATAGAGACATCATATCTTTCTTTTAGAGCATAGATTGGTTGGACTCACCAAGCGCTGGTATGTCAAGTTTGTTTGCCATAATTTAGTATCAAAACTCATTTAAAGTCGCTTGATTAAATACTAGAGTCAAATTGGTTTAAGTTAGACTAGAAAGTCTAGGAATGTTGAGACATACAAGTATTACTCTGAAGACCCGAAGAATGAGAAGAAGCAACGACTACAATGATGACATCATCCTTCCACTTGAGGTTAGTAATATTGACTTGAACTTGTTTCATTCATAACGTATCTTTCAAGTCGTGTTATATTGAAAACATAACATGCGAAGCTGTATATATTGTATATAATACTCTAGTGGATAGACATGATCATAATAGTATGGTCATAGTATTAAGGAATTTATTATGAAACATCTAAGCAAGCATGACCCATCAAATGAGATGACAACTAATTAATAAAAATCATAATTCAATTTTAAGTAGTGCAAAAGTCATGTAAGAATAAATTTAATTACCCACGTATGATATTAGGCTTCCTCCATCGTCCCAGTGTTGGGGTTTAGCTCCTCATACTCAAAACACGCTCAGAATAATTTTTTATAGCTCAAAAAGGTATTTTATTAGAGAGATATGAGAAAAAGAATAAAAACAGCTCAACTACAACGTTTATAGTTGTTGCAGACTGAGTGTTACAAAGATTACATAGATAATAAGACTGCTGGTTGACGACTGTTTATTCTGCCGTTGATATACTACAGTTCTATGCGACTGACCTAAACAGGTCTTTGTTCTTCGGCTTATTCTTCTCCTCCACCTGCTGCTGCTGCAACTCTGTAATTCACCTCTGCAGATTTTCTTTCTCCTCTGTAGCGTACCCCAACTCTACCCTAAGTCTCGATTCCCTTTTGTGAACTCCTAGCAGCTCTTATATACACCCCAGGGTCGATAAAACTCCCAAGAAATCTTCGATCCTATTCCTTCCCCTCAAGTCTCGGACTTTCCTTCCTGTCATTCTCTTACATGTATTCCGGCCTTCCAAACCTTCCTAAAATATCTCCATTTGAGCATGTAATAATCCCAGAGGATATACCTTCCTTTTCTACGCGTAACTTCCAAAAGAACCAACGAACTTATCCCGATATAACTCTGATACCATGTTTATTCAAGCCGATAATTTATCCCTAAATCTTCAAATATGAAAGACATATCTTCCCTGTTAAGGCATGAAATATTGTTCCCTATCTTTTCCCGTGTAAAACTCCTCGAATTTCTATTCAAAGTTCTCCAAATATAGAAAATAATCTCGAGAACTTTTGTCTTCCCTGTTTAGATGAGACCGAATTAGAATCCAGTTTTTCTTCGAAACAAAGCCCATTACTTAGCCTATTTTACCATAACAGGTTCATTCAACCCCAGTTCGCCCAAAAACTCCACGAAATTCTCGACCAAAACAATAGCAGAACCCCGTATATTTCATCTTGCCCTGTGTTGTCGAGATCCGTTTATCCAACCCAATCTATGCCATTAAATCACCTATACCAGCCCTGTTAAGCCAAAACAGGTCCATTGAAACCAATTCTGGCGATTGAATCCTTTCCAAAATCTTCTAAAATCCGAACCCTAATCTGCCAGGAAAGAATCACTTTTTCCCGCCAAATTTGAGAATTCAAATGGTGGAAGAAGATGCCCCTTATCCAGACCGGAGTGCAAATAGCAGGTGGTCACCCCTTAGCAATTGAAGTGCCCCTTATCCAAACTGAGGATCCGAATAGTATTTTTCTCCCACGAGCGCAAATACCACTTTTCGAGCCAATTTTCCCGCAAAAGCTTATTTCTCCAAAAATACATACAAAAACATAAAATACCAAAATAAGTACAAAAATGGGTACTAACAATATAGAAAATTGAGATCAAAATAGACACATAAATGCGTCTATCATATAGCTCGTGCATGCCAGTGGCACGGTGGTATAAGTGGCGCCTTGCGTAGCCATGGCCACGAGATTTAAGCGGCTGTTCGCCTAAAAATTGCCACAAGTTTGTCAGTTCGGTGGCTAATTTGGATGGCGCCATTTTCATGGTGGCGTCTGGTGTAGCCATGGCATAGCGGCATACCAGTGGTGTAGCCGTGGAAGTTGTTTTGGCATATTGGGTTTAGACCCAAATATGGCTCTGGCAATATTGGCCCTGTTGTTACATCAAACTTTAAGGCCTTAGGAGAATTACCTGACTTAGTTGCGTGGAAACTTTAGCTAAATTAGGGTTTGGCATATCGAAACCTAATTAGCGTGCGTGGCATGGCCGCGGCACAGTGGTGTCTTATACAATTGGCTCCATGGCCACATTAAAGGAATTATGGCAAGCCATTATAGGAGAATAACCAGGCGCAAGGATGGCCACATGTAGTTATAGAATAACGCCATTTTTAGGGTTTGGCGGGTCCCACATGGCTCATGGCATGTTATGGGGCCAAAGTGGCGTAATTGGGCCACGACTGGAAATTAGGGTTAGGACTAACGCCACTAAGGCAGAGCCGTGTTTGGAATACCCTAATTAGAATATGTTATGGCGTTTGGCCATGAACAAGAAGTGGGTTAGCACATTGACGCGCTATTTATGGTAAGTTGCCACGTTCGGCATGTTTCTGTGGCAAAGTGGCGTGTTTGTCATGTTTGTCATGCCAATTAGCGTATTGGAGCGACTTTTGGAAAGCCAATTTGGCATTTTGACCATCTGGCGCAACTTTGCCTCTTTTAATACAGTGGCAGGTATAGAGCGACCTGATTGGTCGATTAAAAGAGGGGTCGGCCAAACGCGGGCCTGGCCACACTCCTGGTATGCGTGTGGCAAGTTTAGAGCGACCTGATTAGTCGATGGAAAGGGGGCCGACAAGAAGCATGGGGCCGACCTCATTCTAAATGCGTGTGGCACATTTAGAGCGACCTGATTGTTCGATGGAAGGGGGTCCGGCAAGCAAGGGAGTGGCCACACTTCCAGTGCACCATGGCGGATTTAAAGCGACCTGATTGGTCGATGGAAAGGGGGCCGGCAAGCAGCATGGGGACGGGCTCATTCTAAATGCGTGTGGCGCATTTAGAGCGACCTGATTGGTCAATAAAAGTAGGGGCCGGCCAAGCATGGGCGTGGATACCCTTTTGATGCGCGTGGCGGGTTTAATGCGACCTGATTGGTCGATGGGGAATATGGCCGGCAAGTATGGGCCCAGCCACAACTCATGGGAGTGTGGCAGGTTTAAAGTGACCTGATTGGTCGACAAAGGAGTAAGGGCCGGTTAGGTAGCATGGGGCGTGGCCAAGTGGCGCCGGCTAGCCTATGACATGGCCACGCTCCCCTCATTGTTGCTCCTACTCCGCAGCTCTGTTTATTCTTTGCTTTCTGACCAAGTATTTTGTGCAAGGGCCTTAACCTTGGTACTTGGAGGTCCGTGCTACTCTACTGCGAGTGAACACAAATCTGTCATGCCATACCAATATTAAGGGTTCTGCCAGGAACATAAGCACAAGAAAAGTACTCAGCAGGCTCCGACATTTGTGAGTAATGCAGCTAGGAGCTTATACACTCATTAGGCTCTATACTAGTGAACAGTTCATCCAGGAGCTTGAGTTTCGATATAATATGAAGAGAGACATAGGTACTCGTCAGATTTTGATGTATTCTCCAAATTCCCTGCGGAATATAGACATATCAATGTCTACTACATCTGATGTTGAGTCAGGTAGATAGACTTTTACAAATTTAGCCATGATCCAAAAACCACCATGAACATTAAGTCTCCTGCTTAGCTTGTAACAGTGGCATTGTTGCGGGGTAAGCATAAGATGGTGACAGACAAGGATAAAAATCAAAATAACAAGTCATGAATAGATTGTCTGGAAAATTTGGCTAACTTTTGGCATGAGGCATGAAGAATCCGTGGGCTTTGCGTAACTCTGGCTTGGACATAGGGTGTTGGCGTTGGCTCTGCCACTTTGGTCACGGAGCGCTAATGTTTGCGCTGCGAGTTCGGATCTGAGAATGCTAATCTTGCGCAAACTTATCTACGAAATGGTGATGATGACTGGATTGACCACGGAATGGCGGAGATGGTGCTGACAGATTTGGACACGAAAAGGTGGAGATGGCGCCGGCTAGGTCCATGGAGCAGTGAAGATATGGCGCTGGAACTTTGGCTACCAAACGGTGATGATGGCGTTACTTACTTGATCTACAAAGCGGGCGGAAATGGCGGTGCTTTGAGGGGTGAAGGTGGCGCTGCTTTGGCCGTGGAGTGGTGGAAACGGCTTCAGTCCATGGAATGGTGGAAATGGCTTCAGTACATGGAACGGTGGAAACGTCTTCAGTCCGTGGAATGGTGAAAACGGCTTCAGTCCATGGAATGGTGGAAATGGATTCGTTTTCTTGACCACGAGACGGGTAGAGATGTCGTTGAAACTTTGGTTCGACCGTGGAGCTGGAGGATGGAGATGGTGTTGATGGCTTCTGGTTCGTGGAACGGTGGAAATGGCACTTGGCTTCAGTCCGTGGGATGGTGAAAACGACACTTGGCTTCATTCCATGGAACGGTGGATGACGCTGCTACTTCGGCCACATAGCGGTGATGATGGTGCTGCAACTTCGACCACGGAACGCTGATGGTGCTGCAACTTCGACCATGAATTGTTGATGTTGGCGCTCGGAGCATTGGCGCTGGCTTGACCACAGAGCGTTGCAGGTTGAGCGGATGGTGTTCCTCGTGCTGGCGCGCTGCTGGTTCGGCCATGGAGCGGATACATTGGCACACGGCTTGTTCGGATATGGATCATGTCAGGGTTAATCTTGGATATTGTGGTTGCGTTGTTAGTCCATCCTTGACTTTAGGTTATCTGTTGCCTGGACTTTCGGATTGCGATGATGATATGTTGTGGATGCTTGCATGGTTGAAAACTTCTGGAGCCATTGGGTGAAATAAATGAGTTGAGAGACGTTCCGTTGCCGATGTGTTCCTATCAAGTCTTTAAGGACTCGTTCCAAGCAACATCCTTTGAACCATCTTCTGAATTTTGGAATATTGCATGGAACGAGATGCGGTGAGCAGTCCTCAGTTATACTTCTGTTAGATCCGATGGCGTGGACGGACATGTGGCTTGCTCTTGCTTTTAGAGTCTTTGATGGTTGTCGGGATGGACTGCAATTATCAGTCCCCAGTCACACTTCTCTTTAGTTTCTGAATTTATTTTCTCCGAGCAGGCTTGGGATCCGCCGTGGCCTCGTAAAGTGTTGCAGACACCTTCTAGACAAAGAGGTGATGATATTCTTACACTACACCCTTGAAGAGTAGATGACCTTGTCATGGTTATGACCTTTTGGTTGACCGTGTCTTTTGAGATTTGACAGTGAAGGGATTCCGTGTAGAGCCTCAGTCCCCAAGTATGGTTTACATGTTTCTATCTGGTATGGTCGGTGGGTTGACCATGATAAAGATATCGCCATCTTGCATCTGTACTGGTGACTTTGTAGTAATTGTTGCTATGATGAAGCTCTGGATGGTATCAACAAACGAGCGAGTAAACTGTCCACGCCCACGAGATTTTGGCGGTATGGATCAAAAGGTGGCCACGACTACAAACGCTGGCTGGCTGCGATCATGATCCTCGACAGGGGGAGTGTGGCGGCTACGACACGATACTTGGCAGGAAAGAGTGGTTCCTACGGCACGATCCTTGGCATGGAGGAGTGGAAGATACGGCACAATCCTTGGAAAGGAGGAGTGGCGGCTACATGGGAGAATGTTGCGACTTCGGGAGCGAACGTTGAAGCGGAGCGATTTCTGGAGAAAAACATTGAAGAGGCTCCTTCTGAGTTGTGGCCATGTCCGTATGAGTTTTGGAAAGAACTTCCTGTCTCTCCATTAAATCGATAATGGTAATGGGAAGGTTGGTCTCTTCTGGCTCCTCCAGTCTCTCGTCCTTACAAAGAAGTGGTGACAGCTCTGGTGATGATTGGAGGCGGTCATGCTCGAAGAAATATTAGGAGTAGCGGCGGCTCTGGATCTGGTAATAAGAGGCGTCATGTCAGAGGGTATGCTTTCGGTGCCGCTGGTGTTTAGTGGTAGAGGATGTAACGCCATGGGACGTCTTGTGCGTGCTTGCGGATGGTACATTGATGTTGGCCATTCCCTTTTGCTCTCGTCTGATACAACCACATATTCTATTCGCTTAGGGTCTGATAAGCATGTAAGTGCTACATTTTATACCCATATTTATATTAGCTAGAACTCGATATGTTGGCGAATAACACTATTTTAGTGCTTTTGTAGAAAGTACAAGCTATATCGATCGTCCAGGAATAGACGCCTAAACTGCATGACTTAATTGGCGTTTGCGAAGAAATTGAGAAAATCATTCAAAGCATCAAGAGAAGCCAGCTCAATTGTCATGCCAACAGCTCATGTGCCTTGCTTTGCTTCCACGTTTCATGGCTAGTGGGCCAATACAATTGATGAGACGTGGCAACTCTACCACCACGTGTTGAGATACAGAAGTTTTTGATTGAAGAATATAGTGTCGTGTACACAACCAAGTTGGTTTTTAATGGGTCATTTGTTGAACGAAGTTATGGGTTTTCGGGAGTGAAGCTGGTTGTTCATGATGGTGAACAAATGGGTTGAAGGCATTGGTGATGTCCATGGTAAACGGTGAGAAGGTGGAGTTGGCCTGATGCTAGAAATTGTTGTACAGAGCTCGGTTCTTAGAAGCTGGTGTTGGCTGTGGCTCAGAGCAGACGCGAAGAGTGAATTGGTGCGAGTCTGGTGGTTGTATGCCGATGAAGAAGAACAGCAAGCCTATATCTTGTGAGCGGTTGGAGCGACTGCAATGGGAACTTAGAGATTCAAATGGAGGTGCTTTTAAAATCAAGGTCGATGGCGAGGTCACGTTGGCTGAATAATTGGAGGCGGAGATGAAGAGAAGAAGCTGGTGCTGTGACCAGAATTAGTGTAGTCAGCAGTGGTGATATGTACAGTGTGAAAGCCGGTGAGAGCGAGAAGAGAATAGCAGCTGCGGCATGCAGGAAGAATAATTGTTGCTACTTTGGCGAGAAGTTGGTACCGTGAAAGAAGACAAGAAGTGTTGTAGCCGCCGTAGACATAAAAGCGAAAATGGGGTTTCTTTGTGACCGAATAAGGCTTGGTGGTGATGATGAAGCTCAAGCATGAAAGGAAGGCTGGCGTTGATGGTGGAAGCGATTCTTGGAGCTGGTTTGGTATTTGGTTTTTTGATGTACGAACTGGTATATAATGATGATATCTTCTTTGGATTTGGTTCATGGGACATGAAGAAGATGGAAGCAAACAAAGCTTAGAAGAACGGCGTTGGCTGGTCTTGTGCGGGCCGCTGCCATCAGTTCAGTTAATGGAGTTTGGTGGTCGAGTTTAGCCATGAAGAATTGTTTTGTTGGTGCCGTGCCTTGATGGTGGAGTTTGCGGTTGAGAAGAACAATGGAGTTGGGAGATGGAGGAGACATCATAGACGACCAGGGGAGAAGAAGACTTGAGTTGATTATGAAGCTGTATAGAGTCCTGGTGTTTCAATGATGACTCTGTTCATTCACAAAGCAATGACGTTAGGCATTGTTGGAGGAAGCAAGTAGTCTTTGTGTCCAGTGTGGCGCGCTCTATTGGATAGTGATGTGTAATGATCAACACGTGGCAGCTTTCTATTGGATGGTGATGTGTAAAGAACAAAAGTAAAATGAGGAGCGTTCGAAGGCTATATTTTCAACCGGGATAGACTGAAAGGGAGGGGCCGTCTGGACAGCCGCAACTGGAACAGAGAAGAGGGTTTTCATTTCTTGAGTTTTGGTGTCCGCGATTTGGAGGATTCACCCGACTGCAGAGCAGATAGCAAAGAGAAGAGGAGACGACGAATCCTTTCGGTTTAATTTCTCCATCTTGTCTTATTTGTTTTTATGGCTTTTGAGAAAGCCATGTCTTGCTAGAACTTTATAACTAGGGTTTGTGTTGAAACCACTTTTGAGCATTAGACCACTTTGATTGGAAACATATATGGTTTTGAGGCTATTTTGATTTGAATAAATTAATTTCATGATCTTATTTTGTTGATTAATCGAAACATGGGTTGTCGTTTCATAGTTTTGTATAACCTTTGCGCACAATTGTGAGGATCGAAAATATATTTGTCTACTTATTTGATATTCCATGCTTGGGTTAAATCCTTTGATGGGGTATGCTTAGAATAGCCAGGTATTATTTGAGGACCTAAATTAGTTTCGTATAATTTTCTCGCTAACGCAATTTGATGGTGTATGCTTTGGTTTAGTCTCTTGATGTGTCATGCTTAGGGTGTCCCAGTGATATTTGCGACTCTAATACATATAATAGGTGATGTCGATAGAACGAACGATAAATAAATCTTGAATTATGTTTCAATTCAATAATTGAACGAGAAATAGTGGTGGATTCATTAAACCACAGGTTATCGTCTTTCCCATTGGATTTCTTTCATTAGTTTAGTTCAATTTTATTATTTCGTTTTATATTATTCTTTCAAAAATCTAAAAACATTATTGCTGGTTAGTTAATTAGGAATACTGATTATTGATATTTCCTCGCTCCTTGTGGGAACGACCCGTACTTGCCTCTGTCTACTAGTTAGACACCGTGCGATTGCGGTTATTACATATAGGCATCTCCGGATCCTATCAATCAAGGTCTCTCCACGAAACTGAATTTTCAGGTTGCGAATCCAAGTTTATTATGTGACGCAATCCTGGCCGTGATAAGTCCCCAGTCGTCCTTTATTGTCTGTGTAACATCTTTATGCCGATTCGCGAAAAGACAGAGGATCTCCAGTCCTCGGGCGCAATTCCCCTGAATCTATCTTTTCTTGGACGATGCGTTTCAGAGCATTGCATTCACTGGTAGGATGATTGACGAACCTGTGGTAATGGCAATACTTGGGATTTGCCATTTGTTCTTGATTGGTAGGCGCCTAACAGGAGGTAGTTTGATGGCATCGTCTTGAATCCATACTTCCAGGAGTTCGATTACTTTCTCGATCGGTAACGGGAAGTTTGGAACAGTATATCCAGTTTCTTGTTGTTGTACAGGAACCTTAGCCGCAACCTTCTAGGGTGAAGCCATCTGATTCGTTGGTGCCACACGTTTGGGTTGTTGTTTCGCTGCTGGAGTTTGTCTCCTTCTTCCTCCATTAGCGATCGACGGGAGGTTGGATATTTTATTAGAAAGACGCCTGCTTTCCTGAACGTTTTTACGAGTTTCTTCATTTTGGAACGGTTCGGATCGACTGAGTAAAGCAGCAGCGGATCTCTTAACAGCTTCTGATGCCATATGGGA
Organism: Papaver armeniacum; assembly: GCA_023531295.1. Classification (NCBI taxonomy): domain Eukaryota; kingdom Viridiplantae; phylum Streptophyta; class Magnoliopsida; order Ranunculales; family Papaveraceae; genus Papaver; species Papaver armeniacum. The sequence goes on from JAJJWW010015270.1 coordinate 122,369, forward strand.
GTTGATATTTTCCAGGAAGGATGCACATAATGAAATCACCTTTTTATTGCGAGGACTCTGATGAGAACGTGATAAATCCCACGAGTCTTCTTTCTGATCTTGAGGAAACATCTTTTGATCTTCATGAGTAGACAAGTTATCTTAGTGGATACCTTTCCATTCAGCGTGACCATAGGCTTCATCCTCCTAACTATAAGTAGGAATATGAATCTTGGAAAAAGGACTACCACCATCAGCATTGATCCGAAATGAATGGTTGATAGCGCCTCCCACAGAATGAATACGCGTTGGTTCTTTTGACAGTTGACCGTCAGCACTTTCAAAAGCGTAAATACTCCGTCTTGCGTCTTGAAAATAGTAGCTTGATTCTCGACAATATTATTCAGGATTTTCGTCAAATCATGAATAGTTGTTAAATATCGAGACTCCATAGCCTCGACAATGGTTTTGAATGAAAGAACGAATTCAGGGATAACATGTGGAGTATTTTCGGTGCTAGGAGAAGTAAAATTGGGATTGAGGGTTTCTGAAGCATTCCTAAGATCAACCATCTTGAGAAATTTAGGAAATTGAAAATGGGTTTTAATTTGGCCTAAGACCAATGGGGATGAAAATGAAATTGGGAATTGAATTTTCAACCGAGAGATTTAATCTCCCACTGTGGTCGTCAATTGTTTGTGGGTGAAAACTGTTTCTGCCGATTTTGGTAATTTTGGGTGTGTGGATGAGAAACGAATCTAAACCCTAAACAATGCACTGCACGGGAGTACTTTTGATTCGAGAGATCAATCTGTACAATCCTGGCCTAAACCAAGAAATGGCCGTTCCAGGCTTTCTTCGGTCACAAAGTGAAGGAGAAGGGTTGGTCTTAGGGAGGGAAGCGAAGAAAGTGTTGAGACCGGAATAGTTGATTCCGAAGGTGTGGTTGTTTTATGACTTGTATTAGAAAGTGGAAATGGAATGAAAGGTATCAGTTCTTTGGTGATTTCTGGATACTGTGATGTTGCCGACCCAAAAACTTGTCCTTTGGTGGAAATAGGTGAAGCCTATTTATACAAGTCATATTTAAATATACCATGGTCTCGTAGGAAGTGGGAACGATTGGGTGATGGAAGAGTGGAGTAACGTATAACCGTTAGAAACCTATGCTTCCATGATGAAGGAAGTGGATCCGTTTACACCCGTTACTTCTTGCCGCCACTAATTGTCCCGCTTCATGACAATTTCTTATAACGGGCGTATTGCACGCCGCACGCTGTAAACCGCCAGACCAATACCCTAATGAGTATCCCCCAGTTTGTGACATGTTTGATGTCTCGAGTATTTTCGTGGAAAACGTGTAGCAGGTTGCTATGTGTGGCAAGCCAAAGTCAAGAGTTTTTCCGCAGGAAAATAGCATGTGATGGTATTAGGCACGTTTTGGCTGGTCACCTAAAACTTGCCACAAGTCCGTCAGTTCGGTGGCGAACTTGGATGGATGAGATTGCATCTCATGAGGAAGGGTAGCCGTTGATTATGGCTACCTTCTATTGGCGCCTGGTAATGACACAATGGCGTTTTTGGTGTATGCCAGTGGCACAGCGGCATGATTGGTATAGCTCGTGCATGCTAGTGGAACGGTGGTATAAGTGGCGCCTGGCGTAGCCATGGCCACGAGATTTAAGCGGCTGGTCGCCTAAAACTTGCCACAAGTCTTTCAGTTCGGTGATGAATTTGGATGGCTGAGATTGCATCTCATGAGAAAGGATGGCCATTTATTATAGCCATATCTTGTTGTATAGCAAATTGGCGCCATTGGCATGGTGGCGTATGGCATAGCGGCATGCCAGTGGTGTAGCCGTGGCAGCTATTTTGGCATATTGGTGTTAGACCCAATTATGGCTTTGGCAACATTGGCCCTGTTGTTACATCAAACTTTAAGGCCTTAGGAGAATTACCTGACTTAGTTGTGTAGCAACTTTAGATAAATTAGGGTTTTGCATATCGAAACCCTAATTAGCGTGTGTGGCATGGCCGCGGCACGGTGGTGTCTTATACAATTGGCGCCATGGCCACATTAAACGAATTATGGCAGGCCATAATAGGGAATAACCACAGGCGCAAGGATGGCCACGGGTGGTTATAGAATTGCACCATTTTTAGGGTTTGGGGGGTCCCACATGACTCATGGCATGTTATAGGTCTAAAGTGGCGTAATTGGGCCACGACTGGAAATTAGGGTTAGGACTAACGTCACTAAGGCAAAGCCGTGTTTGGAATACCCTAATTGGAATATGTTATGGCGTTTGGCCGTGAACAAGAAGTGGGTTAGCACATTGGCGTGCTATTTATGGTAAGTTGCCACGTTCGGCATGTTTCTGTGGAAAAGTGGCGCGTTCGGCATGTTTGGCAAGCCAATTAGTGTATTGGCGTGAATTTTGGAAAGCCAATTTGGCATTGTGACCATCTGGTGCAACTTTGCCTATTTTAATATTGTGGCAGGTATAGAGCGACATGATTGGTCGATTAAAAAAGGGGCCGGCCAAACGCGGGCATGGCCACACTTCTGGTGTGCGTGTGGCAAGTTTAGAGTGACCTGAGTGGTCGATGGAAAGGGGGCCGGAAAGTAGCATGGGGCCGACCTCATTCTAAATGCGTGTGGCACATTTAGAGCGACATGATTGGTCGATGGGGAATATGGCCGGCAAGTATGGGCCCAGCCACAACTCATGGGAGTTTGGCAGGTTTAAAGCGACATGATTGGTCGAAAAAGGAGTAAGGGACGGTTAGGTAGCATGGGGCGTGGCCAAGTGGCGCCGGTTAGCCTATGGCATGGCCACGCTCCCCTCATTGTTGCTCTACTCCGTGACTCTGTTTATTCTTTGCTTTCTGACTGAGTATTTTGGGCAAGGGCCTTAACCTTGGTACTTGGAGGTTCGTGCTACTCTTCTGCGATTGAACACAAATCCGTCATGCCATACCAATATTAAGGGTTCTGCCATGAAACATAAGCACAAGAAAAGTACTCAGCAGGCTCCGACATTTGTGAGTAATGCAGCTAGGATCTTATACACTCATTAGGCTCTATACTAGTGAACAGTTCATCCAGGAGCTTGAGTTTCGATATAATATGAAGAGAGACATAGGTACTCGTCATATTTTGATGTATTCTCCAAATTCTCTGCGGAATATAGACATATCAATGTCTACTACATCTGATACCGGGTCAGGTAGATAGACTTTTACAAATTTAGCCCTGAGCCAAAAACCACCATCAACACCAACTAATTCAGTTTGTTAGTTAATATAAATCTAATAAAGGATAGTGAGATTCGTAATTGTCGAGCGACCCCTTAAACAAGTAGAAAACGTGAAACTTTGCAGAGGAATTCTATGAAGCAATCACGTGTAAAGATAACACTAGTAAGTAGACCGAGCTTATATGTTTGATGCTAGATTTAACCTAAGTTTAAAAAACCTAAGGCATCCGACTAAGTTACACCTTGAGAGCTTATTATTACTGGCTCAGGCGGACAGAATCTGGTAGTCGAGCGCTTCCATATCCAGTTACATTAGGAATTTAGAGGATAACAAAGCTTATTGTTATTCTACGATTGGTGATAGTCTATGACTAATGACGAATAGATGAATATATAGTAATGAAGAAGGATTCCTTGATCATATCTCTCCCTATTGCTTATAATTTAATATTTTTAATTACTTTATTTTATATAGTTTAAAATCTAAAACAAAACCCCCTTTTTTGTGACGTATTTGACAACTACAACTCACTGCTCTTCGTGGGAACGATCCTTGCTTCCATTATATTACCAGTTAATTGTGTGGCAATAAGTGATTTAATTTGATTGCACTTACGACAACTGAAAAAGCATGGTCTAACAATCTTACCCAATATTTTGTTTAGCAATCTATATGTACTAACTCCAATATACTTTCAAGAGACCCAACTAGACAGTTAGACTCAATCTTTAGAAAAGTATATCAAAGAGTTATATCTATGTTTCTTAATGTAATCAGCAAATCAAACAGATAGAAATCCGTGAGCGGTATCAAAAACCAATATCATAGTGTCAATTAATTCAATCAACAACCCAAAAGCCGGATTCAAGAACTGATTGAACTTATGCACAACCTGTGATATTTCAATTATATAGAAAATATAATGCGAAAAAGAAATAACACAGATACCAGAATTTTGTTAACGAGAAAACCGCAAATGCAGAAAAACCCCAAGACCTAGTCCAGCTTTGAACACCACACTGTATTAAGCCGCTACAGACACTATCCTACTACAAGTTAACTTCAGACTGGAATGTAGTTGATCCCTAACCAATCTCACACTGATCAAGACACAGTTGTGCTCCTTACGTCTCTGAATCCCAACAGGACTCTACACACTTGATTCCCGAAAAAGTGGGAGTACAACAACCTCACCCAATATTTCGTTTAGCAATCTGTATGGACTAACTCCAATATACTTTCAAGATAATCAACTAGACAGTCAGACTCAATCTTAAGAAAATTATATCAAAGAGTTATATCTCAATCTCTCAATTCAATCTGCAATCAAACAAATAATAATTTGCATGCCCGATTGAATGTAAGAGAAATAAACTTGAACGGTACTGTTTGTAGGTAAAAATGGTTTCTGCCGATTTCGGTAATTGTGGGAGTGCAGGTGAGAAACAATTTAAACCCTAAACAATGTACTGCAATGGAATACTTTAGATTCGAGATATCAATCTGTACAAGTCCGGCCTAAACCAAGAAATGGCCGTTCTAGACTTGCTTCGATCACAAAGTGGAGGAGAATGGGTTGGTTTAGGGGAGGGAAGCAAGGAAAGTGGTGAGACCAGAATAGTTGATTCTGGAAGAGTAGTTGGGTTACTACAACTTGTTATCAGAAAAGTGAGAGAGCTAACAAGGTGAGCTAGCAAGTAAGTATTTCTGAGTGTTGTATCTCCCGTATGAACTTGTTGTTCAATGGAAATAGGTAAGACCTATTTATACAAGTCGGAGTAAAAACGTACCCTGGTCTCATTAAGGAGTGGGGAAGTAAATGGGAGAAGGTGTTAACCGTATGCATGGATTGATGTTCCATAAAGTGGTTAACGCATGAAACTGGTTTTCATGAAACTGTTAATGTTATGGAATTGATGTCCCATAAAGTTGTTAACGCATGTTCTTTATGTCCCAAGAACGTTTCCCACATAACTTCCCGTATTTACTAACCGCCTCACCCTTATGACACTTCCTTATGACGGGCGTAGTGTATGCCGCACGCCATAAACCGCCTAAACAATACCCAAAGAGGATCCCCCAGTTTGTGTTGATGTCTTGAATATTTTGGAAAACATGTAGCACGTTGTTGTGGCTTGGCAAGTCAAGCTCTGGAAACTTGCCAGCCTGGTGACCTTCGACAGTCGAGATTTTGCATCTTGAGAGGAGGGGCAACCGTTTACCGTTGCACGCCTTCGTTTTGGTAGCCGTGTAGTGAGGGCCAACGTGGTGGCGTAGCTAGGTTGGCATGCCGTTGGCATGGCAAGGTTTGGCGTGGCCAAACTTACGTTTTTGGGCCAAAGGTTACCATGTGTCGTCTGGTAACCTTGGATGGCTAGGATTTTCTCCTGGGATTGAAGGGCAACCGTTGATTATTGCACGCCTTCGTTTTGGTATCCGCGTAGTGAGGGCCGATGTGGTGGCGCGGCTAGGTTGGCATGCCGTTGGCATGGCAAGGTTTGGCGTGGCCAAACTTAGGTTTTCGGGCCAAAGGTTACCATGTGTCGTCTTTTAACCTTGGATGGCTAGGATTTGCTCCGGGATTGAAGGGCAACCGTTGATTGTTGCACGCCTTCGTTTTGGTAGCCGCGTAGTGAGGGCCAACGTTGTGGCGCGGTTAGGTTGGCATGTCGTTGGCATGGCAAGGTTTGGCGTGGCCAAACTTAGGTTTTCGGTCCAAAGGTTACCATGTGTCGTCTGGTAACCTTGGATGGCTAGGATTTTTTCCTAGGATTGAAGGGCAACCATTGATTATTGCACGCCTTTATTTTGGTGGCCGCGTAGGGAAGGCCAACAGGGTGGCGCGGCTAGGGTGTGGTTAGGTTTGGCATGTGGGGCCAAGGGTTCACCTTGGGCGTGGCTAGCTTTGGCTAGGTATGATTTTGGCTTGGCATGTGGGGCCAAGGGTTTTCCATGGGCGTATGATGTGGCTAGGGCCAAGGCAAGGGCGTTTGTCTTGGCATGACGTGACTAGCATGGTTAGGGCCAAGGCAAAGTGCGTTTGGCATGGCGCGGCTAGCTTGGCTAAGTTTGGTTTGGCTTGGCATGTGGGGCCAAGGTTATTCCATAGGCGTATGATGTGGCTAGGGCCAAGGCAAGGGCGTTTGTCTTGGCATGACGTGACTAGCATGGTTAGGGCCAAGGCAAAGTGCGTTTGGCATGGCGCGGCTAGCTTGGCTAGGTTTGGTTTGGCTTGGCATGTGGGGCCAAGGGTTTGCCATAGGCGTATGGCGTGGCTAGGCCAAGGAAAGGGCGTTTGGCTTGGCATGATGTGACTAGCATTGCTAGGTACAAGGCAAAGTGCGTTTGGCATGGCGCTGCTAGCTTGGCTAGGTTTGGCTTGGCATGTGGGGCCAAGGGTTTGCCATAGGCGCATGACGTGGCTAGGACCAAGGCAAGGGCGTTTGGCTTGGCATGATATGACTAGCATGGCTAGGGCCAAGGAAAGGGCGTTTGGCTTGGCATGATGTGACTAGCATGGCTAGGGCCAAGGCAAAGTGCGTTTGGCATGCCGCGGCTAGCTTGGCTAGGGTTGGTTTGGCTTGGCATGTGGGGCCAAGGGTTTCCCATAGGCGCATGGCGTGGCTAGGTCCAAAGAAAGGGCGTTTGGCTTGGCATGATATGACTAGCATGGCTAGGGACAAGGAAAAGTGCGTTTGGCATGGCGCAGCTAGCTTGGCTAGGTTTGATTTGGCTTGGCATGTGGGTCCAAGGGTTTTCCCTAGGCGCATGGCATGGATAGGGCTAAGGCAAGGGCGTTTGGCTTGGAATGATGTGACTAGCATGGCTAGGGCCAAGGCAAGGGCGTTTGGCTTGGCATGATGTGACTAGCATGGCTAGGGCCAAGGCAAAGTGCGTTTAACATGGCGCGGCTAGTTTGGCTAGGTTTGGTTTGGCTTGGCATGCGGGGCCAAGGGTTTGCCATAGGCGCATGGCCTGGCAAGGGCGTTTGGATTGGAATGATGTGACTAGCATGGCTAGGCCAAGACAGGCGTTTGGATTGGCATGATGTGACTAGCATGGCTAGAGCCAAGGCAAAGTGCGTTTGGCATGGCGCGACTAGCTTGGCTAGGTTTGGTTTGGCTTGGCATGTGGGGCCAAGGGTTTGCCATAGGCGCATGGCGTGGCTAGGTCCAAGGCAAGGGTGTTTGGCTTGGCATGAGGTGTGGCTAGCATGGTTGGCATGCTTTGGCGCGGTCGATGTGGTGGCATAATTTTCCATTGGCACGAGAGGTGCGGCTAGCATGGTTGGCATGCTTTGGCGTGGTCGGTGTGGTCGGCATGATCCGCCATTGGCACAGAGGTGCGGCTAGCATGATTGGCATGCTTTGGTGCGGTCAGTATGGCTGGCATGATTTGCCATTGGCACAGAGGTGCGGCTAGCATGGTTGTCATGCTTTGGCGCGGTCGGTGTGGCTGGCATGATTTTCCATTTTTACAGAGGTGAGGCTAGCATAGTTGGCATGCTTTGGCGCGGTCGGTGTGGCTGGCATGATATGCCATTGACACAGAGGTGCGGCTATCATGGTTGGCATGCTTTGGCGCTGGATCGGTGTGGCTGGCATGATTTGCCATTGGCATGAGGTGCGGCTAGCATGGTTGGCATGCTTTGGCGCTGGTCGGTGTGGCTGGCATGATTTGCCATTGTAACACGTGGGAATTAGGGTTTGGCTTTTCGTAACCCTAATTTGAAAAAGGTACCCCGGTAATTATTTATGGACACATTAAAGGTTTCATTAAATGTGCCTAGTAAATGCTTGTTACTTTAAATGTTGTGACATCACTTTGTTCGCTAGGGTTTAGTGTTTTACGATTTTAACCCTAAGCTAGAAACCACCATCAACATTAAGTCCACTGATTAGCTCGGAACAGGTGCATTTTTGCGAGGTAAGCATATGATGGTGACAGACAAGGACAAAATCGAGGTGTAAATCATTGCAAAGATGGTCAGGAGAATCCGACTAACCCTTTTGAGTGGTAAAGAGAGTTTTAGCTTCCCGTGTTGGCGGCCCTGCGTAAGTTGTACTGGGAATGCAGACCGTGGAGTGGTGAGATGAAAGTTACCGGCTTGGTCTGGTCGTACATCTCCAAGGCAAAGAGGGCGCGGTCTTGGAAGGCGACGCAAGTGGACGGCTTGGCTCAAGGGGCCAAGAGGTGGCGTGGTCTTGGTAAGGCAAACGCGCGTGGATGATAAGGTCGCGACAGTGGAGCAGGCGGCTTGGCATAGTGTGGCCTTGGCAAGACGATACGTACACGGACGGCTAGGCGTGGTGGGGCCGCGGCAATGGAGCGAATGGTTTGGCAGGGGGGCCGCGGCAATGGCATGGTGGAACGTGCAAGGACGGCTAGGCGTGGTGGGGCCGTGGTGTGGCGTGAGTGGTCTTGGACGTGGAAATTGGTTTTTGCGGGACCGGTTTCCTCTTTTCCTTCCATGGATCAAAATTGGAAATCATTTTCTTGTTCGAACTCCCAAGTATCATGCCTATAAAAAGGATGGACGGCCTCTCCCTTTGATTCACGCCCTTATTATTTCTTCCTTTGTTGCTTGGTAGCAGTGAAGCGGGCGAGCGGATTAGGTATGTCTTCCAGTACTTCTTCTTTGTCTTGCTTCCCTTTTGTTTTCTTGTGTTGGTGAAAACCCTAGTTGTAGGCGTACCTTTTATGACCTTGTAGAACATGTTGGTGTGAATCCTAGCCACAGGTATGTCTTGCATGCGCTCATAGTAGTACTTAGTCATGAATACCATAGTAATGTTGACCTCCTCAACTCGTTGTGTAAGGTAAGCATGCGATAGTAATTTGCCATCCCTTTCCCACGAAAACCTAGTTTTTAGGGTTTACTCATTGTCTTGGTGTAGCCGTGTGCATGCTCCCTCCTTTTTGGGCGCGTCTATCCAGAGCCGAGCGAGTTTCCGGCTACATGTAGTGGTGATGTAGAGTCTGCTAGTCCCCACTTTCGCGTATGCACGAAAGGACTTTGAAACCAATTAGTTCTTTCCCGAGGCGGCTCCCTTGCGTCCAATAGAATAATTTCTACACGCTTTATGTAATAATTCCTACTCTTCTTGTTCCATTGAAGTTATCGCAGCCGTGAAAAATAGTGTAAGACAATTTTGGTTAAGATGTCAATGATTCACCCAGCTCCGAGGGATGGGAGTAATTCCAAACCAAACATAGATGACGAGTTATTCACGGCATCAGCCACGATTAGGAGAAACCATCCCCAATACGTGTCGATCCTTCTGACCGGCCCGGAAAGCGAAGGAGAGGATAGATCGGTTCGGCCAGGAGGCGTAATAAGGTTTTGCCTTCAGAGGAAAGAATATCGTGCCTCTTCTATCGACTTTAAAATCCCTGCAAGTCCGTTGCGTTCCTTTGAGAAATGGACGCGATTTATGATGGACCAGGGACCTGTAAAGACCAATTTGACCAGGGCGCAGATTGTCGACGCTGTTGCGGCTTCCGCAGTGCTTCAGATTAGGAAATACATTCCAGGGTTGGTTGCATTTGTTTCCAGATGGTGCCCAGACACCCATACGGCCATATGCAGGTGGGGCGAAACGACCATTTCTTTGGAGAGCGTGGTTGTGCTGCTAAATTTTCCTGTAATTGGAAACCTCGACGTCAGGCTGTCTGCAGATGAAGAAGAAATTCGCGCCACCCCAGGTTGCGAAGTAAAATGGATTCGTTCGGAAGGAAAACGAGACGAATTGCTTTTATGACTCAAAGTGGGTATCTCGGTGGTTTCTGACGAGTTGAGTCGAACCGAGGAAGAATAGCGTACTTCATGTCGCGGCGTTCTTGGCTCTTTGGCTATCCGGGATATTTTTGACGACGTATCGGGCAAGAAAGAGATAAGACAGAACTTATCACATTTGCCATAAAATTAGCAAAGGGCGTCTCTCTCCCCTCGGTGGTTTGTTTCTTGGTTCTCTGTATGCACACTGGATCACTGGTTTCCGACATGCGCGCCTCGAACGACCATATGAAAGTGGATTCGTATGTTCATGCCGCTTTTCTCCAGGCATGGTTGTGGGAGCATTTCGAGAATTACGCCCCGAAACCGTTGGCTATACTTCCTGAGTCTTGGGGTGGCTCCAGAATACTGCGTTGGTCGAACAGGCGCCGAAAACTGGTCTCGAAACTGATTAAGTTTCTTGACAACTCGTATGCGGTTAATTTTCATCCATGGGATCCGTTGCATGAGTCCATAACTCAGATTAGTACCTTTGCTCCTGGTTTGAATATGTCTTTGTCTTCTGATGAGGAGGGCCTGAGCGTTGGATAGATTGTATTCATACGAAGTTGCACGTCTGGCTATATACCGTCTTTCTTTCGAGGATCGTGTCAGGCAGTCTCTTATAATACTGAGCGAGCAGCTCAACATATGGGTTTCGACCAAGGGGTCCCTCTCGTTCGTCAGCTGGCAGCTCCAGAGGATCCATTATCGGATGTTCTTGATGCTAGTGTTCTCGCGCCGGACAGAAGTCTCCCTTTCTTTCTTTCGGAACGAAATCCGTCGACTACCTCCAAGTATAACGATTCTCGCGCAGTGAATTCCTCGTCATCCGGGGAATTTGTGAAAGCCGTAGTGGAGAACACTCGTGGTAGGCCTTCCGCTGATATTTTAGCTAAACATCCATTGTTGAGGGATACTTCTTTAACCAAAAGGAAATCCGTCGGTCTGGACGTGGACAGTCCCCAAGTGAAGGAGCGAAGGTCTAAGAATCGTGCAGGCGGTTTCCAGTCAGATTCCACAGCTCTACCGGCTTTTAGTTCATCCAACATGAGGGTACGTGTGATTTCTTTCTTGACTTCAGCTGGATCACGTATATCCTTGTTTCTTTTCTGAGAACGTGTCCTTGTATCTCGTCTAGGGTTTCAGCAGCACGAACGCCTTTGCCAAACTTGAAAGTAGTCAGAAAGCATCGTTTTTCGAGACAGAGGGTGGGGGTGCCGAGCTCATCCATGGTGATGGGGATTCCGAAAAGGATGAAAGTCCAGAGTCTAGCGATGACAAGAGTAGTTCTTCCGATAACAGTGTTGAATCTTCGTCTAGTCAGTCTGAAACTGAATCGGTGAGTCCCCTCCATGTTTTTCTTCTTTCCCATTTTTTTCTTCCTTTGCAGTAAAACTAAATTTTGATTTTTAGGAGGAAACCGTTTCTAGGGATGATCTTGAAGTGGAAGAACACCAGAGTAAATACGTATCCGTACTTCCCACTGCGGAAACTGTGCCAGCTAGCGACTTGGACATGGAGATTCATCGTCCCGAGGGTGCTGCCGTGACTCAGGTGGAGGAGAGCACTTCGGGGGGTGAAATCGTAGTTAGGGATCTCCTGTTAGTTGTTGATTCGATTCACGAGTGCCACCTTCAATCCTCCGTATCTGGCCCCTTTCCTAGGTCATGTGTTGATTGGTGGATTTAGCGTGCCGGCTAAACATGCGACATTGTACACCAAGATTTGGGAAAGATATGGTCACATTGCCACGACTAAGAATATCACTAGTCGACATGCGTTGGTCAAGCGTGTGGAGGAAGCCTTGTCTTCGATTGATGAGATATGCAACGTGGACCGGCCATACAATTTCGAGGATGTAATCTCGAGCTGGAAGTTCCATCGTGACATGTGCGTGGGCTTCGAATTCAACGTTCCTTGGTTCGTTGAAGGTCTCTCTGTTGTTGAAAGGTCGTTGGCTGGAGCAGTTGAAGGTCCTTCCGCAGACATAGTGAAGAAGCAGGAAGCGGAATTCAAGAAGTTGTACATGCGGCTGAAGTTGAAGAGGGCGGCTCTCCAGAGTACAAAGGAGGCCTTTGCTAAGAGGAGCAAGCTGCTGCTGAAAAACTTTCCTTGAATACATTTCTGTCTTTTGAACATCTTATCTTTAGGTTTTTTTTTTGAAAGGCAAATGAGACGCCTAGTTTTGGTTTTTGATTTTTTGATTTTCTCGGTTTAATAGATAAATGCTACCTTGACGGTTTTGGATTATATATTTTTTTTTTTCGAATGAAATGTTTAGAATTGAATTTTCTTTGGCTATGAATGAAAGTGACGCAGACATCCCAGGAAAACCATGGAACCGTATGTTGGTAGATGACATGGGATGAAACATGACTATAGGTTTTATTAGAACTTGAAAAAGCAAACCACGTATTTTTGTATATATAAGACTTACTCGGTTTTAGGTCTCCTGATGAAAAGTGAACCTTCCGGTGTAAGACCGAGTTTTATGGGAAACACCGTCGTGGAAAGTCCCCAATCGTTATCGAGTCAGTTCGATAACCGAGCCATTGATCCTTGTGCGGATCGTCTATTTCTATCCTTTGGGAACACCGTCGTGGAAAGTCCCCAGTTGTTACTGAGCTATCTGATAACCGAGCCATTGATCCTTGGGCGGATCGTCTGCTTCTATCCTCTGGGAAGTCCCCAGTCGTCCCTTGTCGCGTCATGACTGATAATCGAGTCGTCGGGTAACCGAGTCGTCGGGTAACCAAGTCGGAGTGGATCGCCTTCCTCTACCATCTTGACGTCTGGGTCGAAGAATTAGATTGCTGGTTGAAAATGGGTTAGTTTTGGGGAGGGACGCAAGGAAAGTGGTGAGACCAGAATAGTTGATTCTGGAAGAGTAGTTGGGTTATTACGACTTATTATCAGAAAAGTGAGAGAGCTCACAAGGTGAGCTAGCAAGCAAGTATTTCGAGTATTGTATCTCCCATATGAACTTGTTGTTCAATGGAAATAGGTAAGACCTATTTATACAAGTCGGAGTAAAAACGTACCCTGGTCTCATTAAGGAGTGGGGAAGTAAATGGGAAGAGGTGGTAACCGTATGCATGGAATTGATGTTCCATAAAGTGGTTAATGCATGAAACTGGTTTTCATGAAACTGTTAATGTTATGGAATTGATGTCCCATAAAGTTGTTAACGCATGTGCTTTATGTCCCAAGAACGTTTCACACATAACTTCCCGTATTTACTAACCGCCTCACCCTTATGACACTTCCTTATGACGGGCATAGTGTACGCCGCACGCTGTAAACCTCCAAAGCAATACCCAAAGAGGATCCCCCAGTTTGTGTTGATGTATCGAATGTTTTGGAAAACATGTAGCACGTTGTTGTGGCTTGGCAAGTCAAGCTCGGGAAACTTGCCAGCCTGGTGACCTTCGACGGTCGAGATTTTGCATCTTGAGAGGAGGGGCAACCGTTGATCGTTGCACGCCTTCGTTTTGGTAGCCGCGTAGTTATGGCCAACGTGGTGGAGCGGCTAGGTTGGCATGCCGTTGGCATGGCCAGGTTTGGCGTGGCCAAACTTAGGTTTTCAGGCCAAAGGTTGCCATGTGTCGTCTGGTAACCTTGGATGGCTAGGATTTTCTCCTGGGATTGAAGGGCAACCGTTGATTGTTGCACGCCTTCGTTTTGGTGGCCGCGTAGTGAGGGCCAACGTAGTAGCGCGGCTAGGTTGGTATGCCATTGGCATGGCAAGGTTTGGCGTAGCCAAACTTAGGTTTTCGGGCCAAAGATTACCATGTGTCGTCTGGTAACCTTAGATGGCTAGGATTTTCTCCTGGGATTGAAGGGCAACCGTTGATTATTGCACGCCTTCGTTTTGGTAGCCGCGTAGTCAGGGCCAACGTGGTGCCGCGGCAAGGTTGGCATGCCGTTGGCATGGAAAGGTTTGGCGTGGCCAAACTTAGGTTTTCGGGCCAAAGGTTACCATGTGTCGTCTGGTAACCTTGGATGGCTAGGATTTGCTCCTAGGATTGAAGGGCAACCGTTGATTGTTGCACGCCTTCGTTTTGGTAGCCGCGTAGTGAGGGCCAACGTGGTGGCGCGGCTAGGGTGTGGTTAGGCTTGGCATGTGGGGCCAAGGGTTCGCTTTGGGCGTGGCTACCTTTGGATAGGTATGATTTTGGCTTGGCATGTGGGGACAAGGGTTTGCCATGGGCGTATGGCGTGTCTAGGGCCAAGGCAAGGGCGCTTGGCTTGGCATGATGTGACTAGCATGGCTAGGGCCAAGGCAAAGTGTGTTTGGCATGGCACGGCTAGCTTGGCTAGGTTTGGTTTGGATTGGCATGTGGGGCCAAGGGTTTGCCATAGGCACATGGCGTGGCTAGGGTGTGGTTAGGCTTGGCATGTGGGGCCAAGGGTTCGCCTAAGGTGTGGCTAGCTTTGTCTAGGTGAGATTTTGGCTTGGTGTGGGGCCAAGGGTTTTCCATGGGCGTATGGCGTGGCTAGGGCCAAGGCAATGGCGTTTGGCTTGGCATGATGTGACTAGCATGGCTAGGCCTAGGCAAAGTGCGTTTGGCATGGCGCGGCTAGCTTGGCTAGGTTTGGTTTGGCTTGGCATGTAGGGCCAAGGGTTTTCCATTGGCGTATGGCGTGACTAGCTTGGGCTAGGTGCAGTTTTGGCTTGGCGTGTGTGTAGGATCATAATATCGCAACGTACAAGGATCGCGGGATTAATAAACGACGGTGTCGCGAGGCGATCCATGAGATAGCTAAAATAAACGACGCAATGAATAACGGCAAACAAAACAATTGGAAGACATGAAACCTGGCGAGGGGTAAGAAGTGTCGCGAGAATGAATATTTGCGCATTTGCGACACTTAGCGAGACATTCCCGAAAATAAAGGATAGCTTAGCCGTCATCCACTACGTATTACCCTATATAAAGGGCTAAATGAGTCTGTTGAAAGGGGGGAATCTTTTCGAATGGTGAAGCAAGTCATTAGGAGAGAGAAAGTTTAAGAGCGCTTTAATTTCCAAGTGTAATTCTATTGTACTGTGTAAACATTTCATGGAATCAATTAATAAATATTCTTGATCACATATCTTTCAATGGATTAATCAAGCAAAACTAAGTAAGGGGTGTAGTGTGGGATTTCCTGCAACTACATATGCGCTAGAAACAGGTGGTACAACCCACCACTTCTCATCAAATTTTTGATTTCAAAACAGACGCAAATGTCATAAGGCTATGTTTTCGCAAGAGAATTTAGGCTTGTCATATTTGTGCAATGATCTGCAGAGGCAATAATACTAACGCGAGGGTAAGGCGAGATCAATGGGTCTTTACACGAAAGTGTACGGACGTCCTGCGATTTTCGTCGCAAGACGGCAATGTCATGGGGCTTTATGTTCGCAAGGATATCTAGACCTGTCATATTGTCGCAACTAAAACATCTGCAGAGGCAAAAATACTTGGACAATGATGAGGCAAGATCAATGGGTCTTTACATGCAAGTGTAAAGACGTCCCGCGATTTTGTCGCGATGAAAGGTGGCGGGGAAGACCTCTAATTAGGAGGTCTAACTTGGAAGACCACACAAAAATGATAAGGCAAGGTCAATGGGCCATTGCATGAAAATGTAAAGGCGGCCTGCGATCTTGTCGCCACAAGAAGAGATACAATAAAAACTACTGAAATGATAAGGCGAGAAAAGTAAGTTTCTCCATTCATGGAGATACCCGCGACCTCGTCGCAATATAAAAGTCGACATCAGTGAAGAATACATTTCAAAATGATGATGACTGAGTAAAAATCATTTCGTAAAATTGTAAGCGAATAAGCTTGCGACCTTGTCGCAGTGAGAAGAATTAAAATCAAATCCCTGATTGGGATGGATTTACTTAATAAAAATTCAATGAGCGAACATGCTCGCAAGGTTGTCTTAACTAAGAAAGGAAGAAAGAAATATGGAAATTACTCAATCAAAAGAGTTAAGTCATTCAAACAAAAAGGAATTCTAACAAATTACAAAGAGAATTTAACTCTCTACATCAGCATTATCAAATACAGAGGGTGGTTGAGACTTTTCTGCGCCTTTATCAGCTTCACATCCGCCAGTTGGTGGATTTTCTTCAGAAATGTTTTCATCACCTTTGTTCTCGCCAGTTGCTGGACTTTCATCAGAAATTTTTCTATTCGGATCTTCATCGACAACTTCCTTACTAGGGAGATCTTCGCCGCTTTCATAGTCATAATCACTATCAGGAGAATTAGGGACTTCATCGTCACTTACTTCCAAAGGATCAACATGTATAGGATCAAGAGACTTAGACAGTAAAATCTCATTCACGAGGACTTCAGCTTTGAGGGGGAATTGACGAAGCAGCGCCTTTTGACGGTTTTTACTATCTATGTCTTTGATCGACATGTAATCAAATCTACGTTCTGCACGATCGCGAGAACGAGCGAGGGAGGAAGCGAGTAATCCATTTTCTTTGCGAATTTTGGAATAATCCGATTTGAGAGTAGAAACGACGGCGCGAAGCTTCTTCTCAGAATCTGCATAATAAATACGCAAGAAAAGATTAAAAGAGATCCTTACAACAGATCTTTGGAACTTTCAGAATAATTAAAGATTTGTGAAATAAATGAATTAAGGTAGTCAAATAATTTGACTACCTTCCTTTTGAAGAGTAAGTTGTTGAATTAAAGCCGCGAAGTTATTCCCCAGACAGTCCATGGCATCATCAAATGAGTCTCCAACTAAACCTTTCAATCGAGATCGCAATTTCTTTTCATTAGAAACAAGTATGGAATTTTCGGTGGCGAGAGTAGAGTTGGATTTTTCTAATTTGGTGCATTGTTCCTGGAATTGCTTCGCTTTTACACTCAAAGTTATTCTACCTTGAATAAGTTTATCTCTCTCGGTGGAACTCTCTTCAAGTTGATTTTTCAAAGTATGAATGGCCTGTTCTTGTTCTTCACATAATTTTTGACAAGCATCATACTTTGCAGAGTAGATCGCCACCTTATTCAACGAGAGAACGTTTCTCTTGTGAAAGAGTTCGATTCTCATCGATAAAGTTTCCAACTCCAAATTAGTTTTAGTCAAAGAATAAGAGAGGCGAGATAAGTCATTACTTAATGAGTCTTGCTTTTGCGATAAATCAAAATTCTCTTTCGACAAGTTATTTATTTGATCAGCTGCATAGGTATGAAGATTATCTAAGAGATTATATTGCTCCATCCAAGCATCTCTTTCAACTCGAACTTCTTCAACGATAGACTCCGTCTGATATATCTCCATTATTCGTTTCTGGTTTAATACTTGGAGGACGAGCAAGGGATTGAGTTGTAAAAAAAAAAAAAAAAAAAAAAAAAAAAAAAAAGGGGTGGCGAGAGCATACCTTTTAATTCTTCATTCTTCTTGCGAAGATTATCACGATCTAGTGAGATATTGAGAAATTTTTGATTTTCAAGGTGGAGATTATTGCACTTCACAACCATAACTTGGAGATCATCCTTCAGCTTATTAATCTCTTGAACTAAAGATGCTTGCGAGATCCTATCAGGACCAAGATGCTTACTTAAAATCTCGCAGACATCGGATTTGACAGGATCGTTGAAGTCTTTTTGGCATCATTCACGAGATCAGAAAGAACCTTAAAGGCCACATCTATCCCCTCCAAATTTTCTGCAGTTAGAGGAATTTGTTCAAACAAAGAAGACGAGTCGTCCTTTGTCAAAGGAACCTCATGAGAAGAAGAGGTTTCAGGGAGAGAAGTGATTGGAGAAATAGCAGGGACATTGATAGCAGGAGGAGGTATAAGATCGTTTGTAGTAGGACAGTTGTAAGGAACTTGGTCTATGAGGAGTTGAGGTATAGAAATATTGTCGCTAGTAATGTTACCAGAGGAAAGAGGCACAAAATTATCTTGCGAAGATTTCGCAGCAGGAGACGAAGGTGTGAATGAAGGAAATGGAACATCGGGGGTAACAGGTTTAGAGTAGTGAAGCCTTTTTGGGAGTATTACCAGTAGTTTTACCATCCTGCGAATGACAAATTAAATAAGAAACAAAGGCAACAATGTATTGTTAATAAAAACAAATGTTTCTTAAATACCTTGTCACTCGCAGACTGTCTTTTTTGTAGCCATAGATTTTGCTCGCGAAGAGGGCTTTGGTTGCGTGAGGGATTCTTGTTGCGAAGTAGATTTCGGTGGCGAGCCCAAAGAAAGAAGAGGGTCCTTCACGGTAAATTTAGTTCTGGGTTGGTTCTTGCTAAACAACAATGGCAGAAAGAGAACTACAAAGTTAATCATACCAGTGTGATTTCAACAAGAAAAGCTAATCTCAAATTTAATCAACCACAAAATCAGCCAGATATGGCAAAATTAACAAACCTGGACGCCATGAGAGTAACAACCGGTAGGGAATAGCAAAAGTGGTGAAGAAGACGGTAAGAGACAACAATAGGCAAACACTTGCAGAACGATGAAGAAGAAGAACACTTGCAGACGATGAAGAAGATGAAAAGGAAAAGGAAAATTCTTCACAGGGGATGCTCCTATAAATAGATGAGAAAAATGTTATGACCGGATAACATTAAATGCACCGGTAAAAGAGGTAAATATAGACACGTGTAAACGGTCACTACTAAATCCAAGGAAACCTGACGAAAAGAACTTTAGTAGAATCCAAATATACAACGTATTTCCTAATAGGCGAGAAGAGCTTGCGAAATTGATTATTTTCTGTAATTCATGAGGCAAGAAATGACACTTCGTATATATATTACAAAGAAGCTTCGGAACTTCGCAAAAGAATAGAGGCAAGTACGTACTTTTCAAGTCCAGTATTCTTCCGCTCGTTCCTTCATCAACAAAGATCAAAGATTACTACAACAACAGATTTTTCCTTAAAGATCGCTCTTCAAGCAATATTCAAGGAAAAAGAGGCAAGATGTAGGATCATAATATCGCAACGTACAAGGCTCGCGGGATTAATAAACGACGGTGTCGCGAGGCAGTCGCAGATAGCTAAAATAAACGACGCAATGAATAACGGCAAACAAAACAATTGGAAGACATGAAACCTGGCGAGGGGTAAGAAGTGTCGCGAGAATGAATATTTGCACATTTGCGACACTTCGCGAGACATTCCCGAAAATAAAGGATAGCTTAGCCGTCATCCACTACGTATTACCCTATATAAAGGGCTAAATGAGTCTGTTGAAAGGGGGAATCTTTTGAATGGTGAAGCAAGTCATTAGGAGAGAGAAAGTTTAAGAGCGCTTTAATTTCCAAGTGTAATTCTATTGTACTGTGTAAACATTTCATGGAATCAATTAATAAATATTCTTGATCACATATCTTTCAATGGATTAATCAAGCAAAACTAAGTAAGGGGTGTAGTGTGGGATTTCCTGCAACTACAGTGTGGGGCCAAGGGCTTCCCATAGGCGCGTGGCGTGGCTATTTTGGGCTAGGTGCGTGACCAAGCTAGGGTTTTGGGTCAAAGGTCATTTGGTAACCTTAGACGGCCAGGATTTTCTCCTGGGATTGAAGGGCAACGGTTGATTTTTGCACGCCTTCGTTTTGATAGCCGCGTAGTAAAGGCCAGTATGGTGGCGCTGCATGGGGCCATGGCGAGGTGCGTTTGGCATGGCGCAGTAGGTGTGGCTGGCATGATTTGCTATTTGCACGGAGGTGCGGCTAGCATGCTTTGGCGCAGTCGGTGTGGCTGGCATGATTTGTCATTGGCACAAAGGTGCGGCTAGCATGGTTGGCATGATTTTGGCGAGGTCGATGTGGCTGGCATGATTTGCCATTGGCACGAGGTGCAGCTAGCAATGGTTGGCATGCTTTTGGCGCGGTCGGTGTGGCTGGCATGATTTGCCATTGTCACCGAGGTGCGGCTAGAATGGTTGGCATTCTTTTGCGTCGGTGTCTTTGGCATGATTTGCCATTGGAACAGAGGTGCGGCTAGCATGGTTGACATGCTTTGGCGCGGTCGGTGTGGCTGGCATGATTTTCCATTGGCACAGAGGTGCGGCTAGCATGCTTTGGCACGGTCGGTGTGGCTTGCATGATTTTCCATTGGCACAGAGGTGCAGCTAGCATGGTTGGAATGCTTTGGCGCGGTCGATGTGGCTGGCATGATTTTCCATTGGCACGGAGGTGCGGCTAGCATGGTTGGCATGCTTTGGCGCGGTCGGTGTGGCTGGCATGATTTTCCATTGGCACAGAGGTGCGGCTAGCATGGTTGGCATGCTTTGGCGCGGTCGGTGTGGCTGCAATGGCACAGAGGTGCGGCTAGCATGGTTGGCATGCTTTGGTGCGGTCGGTGTGGCTGGCATGTTTTTCCATTGGCACACGTGGCAATTAGGGTTTGGCTTGTCGTAACCTAATTTGAAAAAGATACCCCGGTAATTATTTCAGGACACATTAAAGGTTTCAGTAAATATGCCTAGTAAATGCTTGTTACTTTAAATGTTGTGACATCACTTTGTCTTCTAGGGTTTAGTGTTTTACGATTTTAACCCTAAGCTGAAACCACCATCAACACCTCCACACGCTTAACCAACGCGCACCGACTAGTAATTTGTTTGGTCGTGGCAATATGACCGTAGTTTTTCCAGATCTTAGTGTATAGTATCGCATGTTTGGTGTGGCACGCTAAACCCTCCAATCAAGATGTGATCACGATGAGGAATCAAGTACAAAGAGGATTAAAGGAGCACAGGACTACATCGGCCAACCGGCAAGGGACTCCTAACAACAATCGCACCAAGCACCACCGGAGTACTTTCCTTTGTCTGATAAAAGAACGACGTTTTCATCTTGATCAACATACATTTCAAGATCACCGATGCAGTTGCCACTGATTGGAGACAAAGTTGTATCTTCCTCAGTCTCTATCTCAGGACCATATTTAGAAAGCGACTGGTGGAAGATTGACCCAGCTATGTATCGGAAGAACTACTCTCTCCATTAGCACGAGACTTGAACTTTCATCCTTCTCTGGTTTCCCATCGCCTGGATAAGCTGCGGTGCCGCCATCCACCATCTCGAAGCGATGTTTTCGACTACTTGCAGAGTTTGTGCAAAGGCGTTCCTTGTTCTTTGAGACCACTAGGAAAGATACTGACTAGCATTCTCGAGAAAAGGAACAAGGATACACACTGATCACATTAAAATCAAGAAGAAAATCATATGTACCAGCATATTAGATGGCTTGAAAGTCGGTGTGGAGTTTGTCAAGGCGGCTTGAGGAACCATACGCACGGCTTTGAGATCTCAGGCTCTTGACTTAGAGTTATTTGCATTACGTCAACGGATTTTTCGCTTGGTGAAAAAGGATCCACTCAATGGTGGATCTTTCAGCTAAAAGCAGCCAGGAGAAGGCTTACGCGGCCGGTTTTCCACCACATCATTCATGTAGGATCGTAATATCGCAACAAACAGGCTCGCGCGGGATTAATACAGCAGCCGGCGTCGCGAAGGAGTCGCAAGGAGCTAAAATGCGCATTGTAATGAATAACAGCACAAACCGAAAACATAAAGAAGAGCGTGAAACACAGCGAGGTTAGGGTGTCGCTGACAGATCTTTGTACATGGAGCACTTGCGGGACATTCTAGAAAATAAAAAAGGATAGCTTTGACAATGCGTCCATTTATCATGTAACCTTATATAGGTACAGGTGAATGCGTAGTGGGAGGAGGGATCTTTTTGGAATTGTTAAGCAAGTCAACTGAGAAAGTGAAAGAGTGTTTTTTTAATTTCTAGGTGTAATTCTATTATCCTTTGTGTAAATAATTTTCCATGAACTCAATCAATAAATATTCTTGATCTTACATCTTCCCATTGGATTAATTAAGCGAAATTGAGTAAGGGTGTAGTGTGGGAAAACACACAGCTACATATGCGTAAAAGCAGGAGACGATCATTTGTAAAAGAGGTTCTGAGTAAAGTTGTTTGAATCGGAAAAATGAAAATCTTAAATCGGATGAAAAGATATGTGCAACACGAGATACAGAGTAATGATTGTGAATTTATTAGAAATAATGGAAGAATACAAAAGCGAGATTTTGAAGGAAAGAAGATTACGGATAGAGAAATACATCACCTTTGAAGGATTGGGAAAAATAAAGAGATAACATTCACGGCGGGAAATATCCAAAGAAAATTTGGATCACGCATCTCCCTTTGGTGTCCTTGTCATCATGCTCAGGAAGAGGTGGGAGCACGGTGAAAACATGGGTAGTGAATGGAGTTTTAATTGATAAATTACGAGTGAGACATCATGTTTTATCTTACAAAAAAGTACAGGATATAAAACCAGAAGATATGGTTGCCATGGCATACAATATTCCAAGGTTTTAGCTAATGATAACAAAAAGTTAAGGG
Organism: Papaver armeniacum; assembly: GCA_023531295.1. Classification (NCBI taxonomy): domain Eukaryota; kingdom Viridiplantae; phylum Streptophyta; class Magnoliopsida; order Ranunculales; family Papaveraceae; genus Papaver; species Papaver armeniacum. The sequence continues at coordinate 144,791 of JAJJWW010015270.1, forward strand.
AGATGAAAACCCGTGTGATTAGGAAGGAATGAAACTGGTGGCGTTGAGTGTAGTGGATATGAATCATATTATAACATGTTACTAGGAAGACCATAGGTATATTGCAATAAAAAACGTGCGTCGGCTGACTTCATCAATGTATCATTCCCACTTGTGAATCGAGATCAAGGGGATGCTGCTAAAGGAAGAATATATTATCAAAATGAAGTAAAGTGTTAGAAGAACAAGTAAACAAAGCGAAAGAGTATATATCAAAGTATAAAGCAAAAGATGGCAGGAAAACAAGAAGAAATTCAAGTTTACATGATAAGAAGCGAAGGAAGGAAAGCATACCTGGCGGGATCTGGGAGAAAATGATCTTTAGAAAGAACCAAAGGACCGACCCCTATGGGAGAAAGAAGGCCAGTTCTTGTCATGACGGGAGCAATAAAAGAAGTGAATATTGGAACTAGGGAGAAAAACCCAAGATGCAAGATTGGAACTAACATGGGAGCGGATGAAAGAAAAAAACCAAGTCGTCCCAATGCGGGATTATAGATATCTTCGGCATTAGGATATAGGATGAAGTGCCTGGAACCGATCCGCTGGTAGCCTGTACAAGTTGGAAATTGATAAATGTAGAAGCCGATGTGAAAAATTAGAAAAGATAGCTTGACATATCTTCGGATAGAAGAAGAAGCTGCGAGAGAATCTTTGGATCTGAGGAATTATTAATTAAACAAATATCTGAATGGATAGCGAATATGGTTGTAGTTCCCGAAGAAGAGACAAAGGAATAAAGTTTGCATTGATTCTTGATCTAAATAAGGCTTGCCCTAAGCTGATTTTCCATTACGAGATATTCATATTTGGTGGTGTGTGGAATGAAGAGTATCATGTTGGATGGATACAAGGTTACAATCAAATTCCTCTCTCACGAAGAAAGACCAAGAGCACACTTTCTTGGCAAGAAGGATTATACTGCTATGCTAAAATACCCCGTTTGGTTTAAATCTTTGGAGCAACGTATCTGAGATGGTAGAAAGGTATTCGCGAGAGGCTGGATATAAAACATTTAGAGGTATACGTAGATGACATGCTAGTAAAAAGTAAAAGAGGAAGATCATGTGCGAGGACTTGAAAATTTTGAACAATGGCGTTTGACATCAAGTCAATCCAGAAAAATGTACCTTCGGGTGTGATTTTTGGTTCACATTCAAAGGAAGAATACATGTTGACCGGAGAAAATGCTTGATTCATGATATGTAGCACCTAACATTAAAGGATGTTCAAAAGCTGAATGGGTTGCCCCAGCATCACTAGGAAGGTTCATCGCGGTCATCGATAAGTGCAAGCACTTTTGATGTTCTGAAAAAGGATCGAAATTTAAGTGGACGGACGGGCGCAGAAAAGGCTTTCTGAGGATCAAAACCTTTAATGGATATATCCATTATGCGGAAAGCGAGAACGGAGGAATTGCATGCCTCAAGTGACTGCATGCCTTAAGTGCAGTTTCTATGAGTGATAGTGAAAAACAATCTATTATATTAGCAAAGCTTTTAATGCGGGGAAAATTATTCGAAAGATTGAAAAACTAATCTGGCTGGTCTATAAGTCGTTAAACTATATTTTTGGGCACATCTTGTTAGAGTGTTATCCCAGGGTACCAGGTAGTCGAGTAATAGAAAAATTAGATGGAAAGTCTCGAAAGATGAGACTAACCAAAATAGCCATTTATAAAACTCAAATATGAAATATTATCTTCAACCAGAGTCACGGGTTGCCAGCAGACTTTACGCGAAATTTCCTTTGGGAAGAAAGATAGAAGCGTGGATGAAATGATGGATGCTTAGAAAGAAGAGCATGGAGATCCAAAAGACTTGTTAATTGAGGCAGACGGTGGAAATATTAGTGGATGGATCATCGAATGGAGAAGGTAAGGGTGGGAATTGTTGTGATTTCGCCGGAAAATAAGTTAGCTTTTTGCTTTTAGATTGGAATTTGAGTCTACCAATAATGGCTTAGTGCAAGCTATAATATGCTACGATTTGCAATAAATAAGCTGGAATGTGAGGATTACCGATTATTCATGGTGTAATTTGTCGGATAACCCAGAAGTATCTTCTGATGATCCATCCTAAATACGAAGCTTGTAGAAGTGTTGTGACTGAATCTAGAAAATAAAATGGGCACATATCAAGGAGAATAGACTGTGAGCAGCCTTTGCCTTTATATCAAGTATGATAGCCAGTTAGCTGAGAATATCAAAATACGAGACGCTCTTGGCGCCATTAATTAATAAAGAGGAGGACGAAGCCAGATATAATGAAATGGTGGTAGATGAAATACAATGTGCAGCGAGAGGCCAGGAAGTAGGAACTACAGCGATTAGCTTAATGGCGAGAGTGCTAGAAATAGAGTGGAAGCACTTGCAAGTTAAGAGGCCCAAGACATCAAATTATGAGTTACGAAGATGGCGTGCTTTATCGGCGTTCTTTTGATGGTACCTTCAGCCGATGTCCTAACAAGGAAAGAAGGAGAAGCCATGTTGAGAGATCTTGTATGGTGGAGATGGGAAATCATAAGCGTGAGAGATCTTACTAACATATAAGGCAAAAAGCGAGATATTATGTGACATATATGCATGAGGCAGCGAACAATATAGCAACTGCGAAGATTGTCAAAGACATGGGAAGATACATGCAGCAGAGCATAGATTAAATTCTTCGAAAGTGTGTGGCCTTTTTGGAAAATGGGGTTTAGATATTGTGGGACCATTTTCAAGGCGGGACGAGAAGGTACTAATTGTCACGCGGACTATTTAGCTAGAGTGAAGAGGTGAAGCGGTCAACAGCATTCGTGATAAGGATGTTTTTACTTTCATATTTGAAAATATTATATGCGAATTGGGATCCCACATAATTAGTATGACGATAATGGGAAGCGGTTTGAAGGAGCAAATACAAGTACTTACACTTAATGCATTTGAATAGAGATAGTGGAAAATCAACCCCAGTATATCCCTGAAGCTAATGGCAGCGGAGGCAACAAACAAAGCAATTGCGATATATTGAAGAAAGTTGGAAGAGACACAATGGGGATGGAGTGCGACAAATGCTCGATGGTATGGAGCTTATGCAACTAGTAATAGAAGAGATGAGGAATGTCCCCTTTGTAACTTGCGAGAGTTGAGCGAGTGACTCCGCAATCGTGATTGACGAAACAGCAAAAGAGGCTGGGATAGAAATGTTGAGCGCGGGCAACATTGTTAATCAAAGTTGGATGAATTGGAAGAAAAACGAAAAAGGCATCTGCGACACGTGGAGAATTATCGATGAGGCAATAGAATATAACAATGATGTAAAAATCATGTGAGTTCTCGACAGACTGGTGTTGCGAAAACTCAATATATGCAACGTGAAGAGGAAGCAAGTTGGCAAGAAAATGGGATGGACCTTATATCATCGAAGATGTAGTTGGTACGGGGCATATGGATGATGGATCCCAGAAGGAAAGATGTGGGACAAAAATTGGATAGACCATGGAATAGATTATATCTAAGAAGTATTACCAGTAATAAGAAAGATGGGAAGGAAAAATGAATCAGATGATATTACCTACCGACGACATGTTGCGACATTCAATAAAATGGAGAGAAAATCCGCGAAGATCTCATGACAGAATAACAAGTAAGTCATGAATAGCTTAACAAACAACAAGAGATAATGAATGATTAAATGAATGAATCGGCGGAAGTATCTACATGAGCAATAACACAATGATGAAGAATGATTGACTAAAGATGAATGAATGGGACGAACCTTTATGCGTACACCTAGTTGCGAATAACGATTCTCGTAAGAGGCAAATGTGCTAAAGTACGTCATATAAGGGTATCTCTCGACATGGCTCGGGAGAGGTTACGTGGCTCCACCACGAAGCTTTAGTCGCCAAAAAATTTGGGGCCCATGAAAACTGTCAAGGGAGAGGTACCTTGGATTCCCAACTATATAAGGTTATCTGCGTTTAGGCGGTAGGTCTCTTCCAAAGATCGATGTATGCTCAAGGCGTAGGAGTACCTGGTTGGGCAGTGCCGGGATGGATGAACTGCCACAGCCGTCTTGGCAAGTCTTGGCATATGTTGCACTCGCGAAGAAAACTCAGCTTGGGTGCGGTCGTAACCATAAACCCTAGACGGTATAAGGACAGAAGGCTGCAGCAGCTGATTTGTTGTTAAGGCCGGGATGGGAGGAGCTAGTCTTGTATGTGATGTTTAGCCTCCTTGAAGGGGCAACAAGGAGAAGATAAGGGCGACATTATCCATTAGGGAAGTGTCAAAAGCAGGCAAATATCATGAGGGTTGTGTTTCGCGAGAATTGGGCTTGTCATATTTGTGCAATGAGTCTATGGAAGGCAATAATACAAGCATGTGAAGATAAGAAGAAGAGATCAATGGGTCTTCTACTACAGCCCGGTGTACGGACGTCACACGATTTAAGTCGCCACAGCTGATGTCATGAGGCTTTATATTCGCATGGATCTTAGGCTGTCATATTAGCAACAAAATATCTGCGGAAGGCAAAAATGCTTGAGAAATGATAGACAAGATCAATGGGTTTTTACATACAAATGTAAGGCATTCATGATTTTGTCGCCAATAAAGTGGCGAGGGAAGACCTCTAATTAGAAGGTCTAACTTGGAGAAGACCACCAAAAAATGATAAAGGGCAAGGTCAATGGACCTTTATGAAAATGTAAGAGCGGCACACGACTAACTAATAGCAGTGAGAAGAATTATAATCAAACTGTTGGGATGGATTACTTTAAAAGATTAATCTGGTAACATGCTGTGAGATTATTTTAAATAAAGGAAGGAAGAAATACTTCAGAGTGAATATTCAAGAGTTAAGTCGGTATAAACAAAAGGAATTCCAAACAAATTACAAAGAAAATTTAACTCTCTACTTCGGCATTTCAAATCTGAGAGGTGGATTTGAGACTTTCTCATGCTTCTCATTAAGCCTCAGTCAATTCTGGTGGATTTTCCTTGGAAATGTTTTCATCACCTTCGTTCATGATTCTTTAGTTTTCGTAGGGTTTTCTATTTGGATCTTCGTGAACAACTTCCCTTAAGCGGGAGATCTTGGCTGCTCATATTCATAATCACTATCACGGAAATTAGGGACTTAAATCATCACTTTCCCTTCAAGGATGCGACATGAATAGGATCAAAGACTGACGGCCAAAATATTATTCACAAGAACCCCAGCACAGGGAATTGACGACGTGCCTTTTGACGATTCTTACTATCAATGTCCTTACAACAAGACATATAATCAAACCCAACTCACGCACGATGTGAGAGCGAGCAAGAGGCATAATGAATGCTTCGTTTTCCTTGCAGAATTTAGAATAATCAGACTGAGGTGGAAATAGTGGAGCGAAGCTTTCTCTAGAGTGCATAACAAATACACAGATCAAAGAAAATTTCATTTCAACAAAGCATTCATGGAATAAATAGGTAAATTAAGATGATCGAATAATTTGACTACCTTCCTTTGAGAAATGCAGATCAGTGGAACTAAGCGCGAGATTATTCCCAAGCAGGTCCATGGCATCATCAAAATAAGATACTCCAAACTAAGCCTTTCAATCGTGTCATAAGTTCTTTTCATTGGAAACAAAGTGTAAATTTTGGAAGGTGAGTAGGTTGATTTTCTAATTTGGCACATTGTTCTTGGAATTGCTTGAGCTTTTGCCAAGTTATTCTTCCATGAATAAGTTTTGTCTCTTGTCGACGATAATTCTTGAGTTGGTTTTGAAATATGATTAGCTTAGTGCTTGTTTTTCACACAATTTTTGTGCAGCCATCATCTCTTTCTGCTTTGTAGTCGTCGCCACACTTGTGACCGAAGCGTTTCTCCTTGCGAAGAGTTCGTTCTCAACCGATAAAGATTCCAACTCAAAATCAGATTTGGTCAACGAATAAGAGAGGCGAGATAATCGTTACTTAATGAGTCTTGCTTTGTAATAAATCAAATTCTCTTTTCGACAAGTTATTTATTTGATCATTTGCATAAGTATGAAGATTAAGTTATATTGTTCAAATCCAAGCATCTCTTTCAACTCGAACTTCTTCGGTGGACTCATCGATATATCTCATTATTAGTTTGGTTTAATCTTGGAGGCATTCAAAATTTGAGTTGTAAAAAAAAAAAAAAAAAAAAAAAAGGAAGTATGAGAGTATACCTTTTAACTCCTCATTTTTTCACATATGTAAAAGTTGTCCAGTCTAGCTGAAGATGTTGTGAAATTCGATTTTGGAAGTGGAGTCTTCATAGCGTTCATAACACAGAATCATCCTTGACTTACTAATCTCTTCAGACAAAAAAAGTCTTGAAACCGTATCGGGACCAAGATGCTGCAAATCTCGCGGACATTGGATTTGTGAGGATCGTGAGAAGTCTTTTTGGCTCGTTCCGAGATCGAAAGAACCTTAAGTACATCTATCCCCTCCAAATTTTTAACGGTTAGGAATTTGTTCAAACAAGGCGAGTGGTCCTTTGTGAAGGAACCTCGTGAGGGTTTCGGGAGAGAAGTGATTGGAGAAATACTTGAGGGACATTAATAGGAGGAGGTAAGATTTTTCTTGGTAGGACGGTTATAAGGAACTTGGTCTAGCAAGGAGTTGAGGTATAGAAATATTGTCAGCTAGTAATATTACCCAGAGGAAAGAGCACAAGTCATCTTGAAGAATTTGTGACAGGCTGGTGTCAGACAGAGGAAGCCGAACGTCCAGGTGCTGGGTTTAGGTAGCGAAGCCTTGCAGGAATATTGCAGTGGTTTTATCAAATCTGCGAATGACAATTGCATCAAAGCGAGAGAAAAAAAAAAAAAAAAAAAGATGTTTCTTAAATACCTTGTCACCATTTTGTCTTTTTGTAAGCCATAGATTTTGCTTTCATGAAAAGGGCTTTAGTTAAACTAGGGATTCTTGTTACGAAACAGGTTTGGTGAGCCCAAAGAAAAGAAGTTCTTCCCGGTAAATCAGATTCCCAGGTTGGTTCTTGCTAAGCAATGTGAGAAAAGAGAACTACAAAGTTAATCAGCTGCAGAGTGATCTCAATGAAAGAGCTAATCTCAGAATTGATCGACCACAAAATGAGATACTGTAAAAATTATAAACACAGGCATGCATAAATCTAATAGCCCAGTGGGAATAACAAAGTGGTGAAAACTGGTAAAGACAATAATAAACCAAACACTTGAAGCAGATGAAGAAGAACACTTGCAGCAAATGAAGAAGATGAAAAGGAAAAGGAAAAATTTTCGAGGATATATTTATAAATAGATAGCAGAAAAATGTTATGACCGGCTAACATTATTACACAGGTAAAAGAGGTAAATATGAATCACATGTGGTCTACTAAATCAAAGGAAGCGGACGAAAGAACTCATTAGAATCCAAATATACAACATATTTCTAATAGGCGAGAATATTGCGAAAGTGATTATTTACACGTAATTCATGAGGCAAGCGCCATAAGCGAACCGCCCAAAGAAGGCAGAAGCAAATCATTGCACTGATCCAGTATTCTTAACAGTTCAACCAGTAACAAGATCACAAAATTACTACCAGCAACGGAGTTTTCCTTAAAGATGCATCTCTTAGACATCTTGAAAAGCAATCTGAGGATCGTAATATCACCATCTGTGGAAGCAGGATGGTAAAACAGGCGATGCTGAAGGTGAGAGCTAAAAATAAGCAGCATAATGAATAGACAAGCAAAACATAAATAAACAATCTCTTGGAAACACAGCGAGGTTAAAGTGTGAAACGAATGTTGTATCTGCGACATAGGGACAATCAGAAAATAAAGGATAAGCAAGTTTGTCATCTACTGTATAACCCTATAAAGGAAGTGAGTGAATACTGTGTGGAGAGATCTTTTGGAATTGTTAAGCAAATTATTAAGAGAGAAAGTGAAAGAGTGTTTTAATTTCTAGGTGTAATTATATTATCCTGACAAACATTTAAATGGTTCAATCGATAAACGATTTTACCATTTGTCTATTAACCACCATCAATAACTACTTTGCAAGATCCTCGAAAGAAAGACGGCACATGATCGGGCGTGCAGCTTCGCATGAACACCATCTCTCCAACACTCATATCCTCTTTATCAGAAGACAAAGACATGCTCGGAGCATGACCAAAGGTACTGATCTGAGTTATGGACGCATGCACCGGAGCCCATTGACGAAAATTAACCATGTGCGAGTTGTCAAGAAATCCAACCAGGTTCGAACCAATCTTTGGGCGCCTATTCGACCAGCGTAGTATCCTAGAGACACTCCAAGACTCGGGAAATACGGCCAACGGTTTTGGAGCATACCTTTCGAAGTGCTCCTATAGCCACGCTTGGAGAAAGGCGGCATGAATATACGAATACACTTTCATGTAGCCATTTGAAGCGCACATGTCAGCAACCAGCTGATCCAAGTGTGTGTACAGAGAACCAAGAAACAAGCCGCCAATAGGGAGACCGACACCTTTTGCCAATTTTATGGCAAACTTGATAAGTTCCTGTCTTATCTCCTTCTTACCCGAGCCGTCATCAAAAATATCTCGGATAACCAAAGAGCCAAAAATGACGCAACATGAAGCGTACTATTCTTCTGATTCGGCTCCAACTCATCAGGAAACCACTGAGACACCCACCAGCCATAGAAGTACCTCGTCTCATTTTCTTTCCGAACGAATCCTTTTGATTTCGCGACCAGAGCGGCGCACATTTCTTCTTCATCTGCAGACAATTTGACATTGAGGTTTCCTATTACGGGAAGATTCAGCAATACGGCCACGCTCTCTAAGGAGATAGTCATTTCACCCCACCTGCATATGTCCGTGTGGGTGTTCGGACACCATCTGGAATTAAAAGCAACCAAGCCTGGAATATCTTTCCTAATTTGAAGCACTAGGGAAGCCGCGACATCATCAATGATCTGCGCCTTGGTCAAACTGGCTTTTACACATTCCTGGCTCATCATGAATCGCATCCATTTCTCAAAGGGACGCAACGGACTCGAGAGATTTTAAAGTCGATAGGAGAAGCATGATATTCTTTCTTCTCAAGACAAAACCTTATTACTCCTCCTGTCCGAACCACGTAGGGCCTCTCCTTCACTTTTGGACCGTCAGGAAGAATCGACACATACTTGGGATGGTTTCTCCTAATCGTGGCGGATGTTGTAAAGAACTCATCATCTATGTTTGGCTTGGAATTGCCAACGTCTTTCGGTACGGCAGAACTTTTCTCAAATGACAAACTAGCGAAAATTCTCTCACGCTACTTCCACTTTCGAAACAACTACAGTAGAACAATACTAAGAGAAATTATTACGGAAAGTGCATGTAAATTATTTTATCGACACAGGAGATCCATCCTGGACGCAGGCCAATTTGTTTCAAAGTCACAATACGTATATGCAAAGAAATGGGTATCGACAGACCCTTCATCACCACCTCATGCCAAGGTAGTACCCTGCAGCGAGAAATTTACGTCCGGCCAAGGAGGCACGCCCCACCATGGGAACCATACACACGGCCACACCAGGAAAAGGAGTAAAACCTAGAAAATAGGTTTTCATGAGAAGGGAATGACAGTTACCAGCTCATGCATGCCTACTTTGCACAATAAATTGAGGCGGTCAACATTGCTAAGGTATTCACGCCTAAATGCTACTACAAAAGTTCGTGCAAAGCATACCTACGGATAGGATTCATGCCAACACAGAAGGAAAATATTTTCTACAAGATCACGAAAAGGTACGCCTGCAGCTAGGGTTTGCACTAACACAAGAAAACAAGAAAAAACAAATTAAAGAGGAAGTGCTGGAAGACATACCTGGGATTCGCTCGTCCGCTTTACTGTTACCACACGACCAGAGTAAAGAAAAAATAATAATAATAAAGGTGTGAAATAAAAGGAGATGTCGGCCCCTTTTATAGGCGTGATACTTGGGAGTTTGAATAAGGAAAGGACTTCCTATTTGAGTCAAGTAAGGAAAAGAGGCAATCGGGCCCGCAAAGACAAATCACCATGCCAAGCCGTCCGCACCATGCCTTGGCCCCACCATGCCAAACCGTCCGCGCATGCTTTGCCTCACAAAACCATGTCATGCCTTACACAACCGTCCGCGCATGCTTTGCCTCACCAAACCAAGTCATGCCTTACACCACCGTCTGCGCCATGCTTGCCTCGCCAAACCGCGTCATGCCTTGCACCACGTGCCGCGCCATGACTTGCCGCGGCAACACCAACAACTCTCCGATCCAGTGTCATGATGTTCCCTAACCCATCCAAGATGATGCATAGCCAGACTAAGCCGACGATCTTCATCTCACCGCTTCACGGTCTACACCACAAATAGAATCTATGCAAGGCTGCCAAACACGGGGATCATGAACTCTCCTTACCTCTCGAAAAAGGTTAGTCGGACCTTCCTGACCATCTTTTCACGACTTGTTGTTTCGATTTTTGTCCTGGCCTGTCACCATCTTATGCTTACCTCGCAACGATGCTCCCGTTCCGAGCTAAGCATGGGACTTAATGTTGATGGTGGTTTTTAGCTTAGGGTTAAAATCGTAAAACTGTACAACTGACATGACGTCACTATGACCATTAGCACAATTATTGAATCGATCAGCATGCCTACGCAAGAATTACCGGGGTACCTTTTTTTTTACATGGGTCATGTTCTACGGCAGAACCCTTAACATTGACCGACATCATCAATGCCAATCCCTAATTCTCATGCTACCGCGCCAAGGCATGCCAACCATGCCAGTTTTGCACCACCTGTGCCAATGGAAAACCATGCTAGCCACATCTCCGCGCCAAGGCATGCCAACCATGCTAGCCGCACCATGCGCCAAGGCATGCCAACCATGACAGCCGCGTCTACCGCGCCAAGGCATGCCAACCATGTTAGCCGCACCATGCGCCGATGGCATGCCAAACCCTTGGCCCCAACCATGCTAGCCGTACCATGCACCAATGGCATGCCAAACCCTTGGCCCCACCATGCCAACCGCACCTTGCCTTGGCCCCACCATGCCAAGCCGTTCGTGCCAAACCCTTGGCCCCATCACGCCAAGCCAACCGCACCTTGCCTTGGCCCCACCATGGCAAGTCATCCGTGCCAAACCCTTGGCCCCACTATGCCAAGCCATCCGCGCCATTTTGCCTTGGCCCCACCATGCCTGCCTTCCCCATGCGGCTACCAAAACGAAGGCGTGCGACGATCAACGACCACCCTTCCATCCTAGATGCAAATCCTAGCCATCCAAGGTCGCCAAACAACGCATGGTAACCTTTGGCCCAAACCCCTAGTTTTGGCCACGCCAAACCGCGCCAAGGCATGCCATGCCACATGTGCCAATGGCATGCCAACCGCCTTGCCATGCCGGCCTTCCTATGCGACTACCAAAACGAAGGCTGTGATAATCAATGGACACTTTCTCATCTAAGGTACAGATCTTAGCCAGTCCAAGGTTACCGACCAACGCATGGCAACCTTTGGCCCTAGTTTAGTCGCGCCTAAACAAAGCCAAAACCCTAACTTTTGGCCACGCCTAAACTAAGCCATATTAAAGCCATATTGATCATGCTTTCATGCCACTGGCCACCAAACGAAGGGTTGCAATAATCAACGGCTATCTTTCCTCTTAAGATGCAAAATCTCGATCGTCGAAGGTCACCACCGAGCCGGCAAGTCTCCCAAGCTCAACTCACGGACAACAACAACGTGCTACATGTTTTCCACGAAAACACTCGAGACATCAACGCATGTCACAAACTGGGGATGCTCATTGGGTATTGGTTTGGCGGTTTACGGCGTGCGGCGTACACTACGCCCGTTATAGGAAAGTGTCATAAGGATGAGGCGGTTAGTAAATACGAGGAGTAATGGTGAAACGCTTTATTTTATGGAACATTAATTCCGGGCGTTACGGTTACCACCTCCTCCCATTTACTCACCCGTTTTCCATTTCTTAATGAGACCAGAGTACGTTTCACTTCGACTTGTATAAATAGGCATTACCTATTTCCACCGAACAACAAGTTCGGGTCAGGAGCATACAACACTCATAAAACATTTGCTAGCTCTCCATCTGTGAGCTTCCCACTTTCTGATACAAGTCGTAAAACAAATACTCTTCCAGAATCAACTATTATGGTCTCAACACTTTTTTCGCTTCCCTCCCCAAAACCAACCCTTCTCCTTCACTTTGTGACCGAAGCAAGTCTGGAACAGTCATTTCTTGGTTTAGGCCGGATTTGTACAGATTGATCTCTCGAATATAAAGTACTCCCTTGTTGTACATTGTTTAGGGTTTAAATTCGTTTCTCACCCACACACCCGAAATTACCAAAATCAGCAAAAACCGTTTTCACCCTCAAACAGATTGATAATAATATTTGATAAAATATGCGATTTGGGACAATCTCATATGCCTATTTATATAGGCTTTTACTAATACCTAAAATAACTATTGCTTTAAACAAAATAAATACTAAACAATGAAATATCTATAACTACTAAATATAGGATAGATGTCCTACATCACTCGCGGAGTCATCCATTTGTTAGGCCCGCCTCTCAGTGAGCGAAATGAGATGTCATGCACTACTTGTAATCTCACTATATAAGAGAACTTGGACTACTGAAAGAAAGGTCAGAAAATATTTGAGAGAACATGAGAGATCATTGTATCTGTAGCTACCATAACTTGTCTTGTTCTTGAGAAGATTTATCCATTAGCTTGTAAATTTCATTAACACATAATGAAACAATCCCATCTCATGGATGCAAGTTTTAACATCGAACCCCATAAAATCGTGTGGGTCTTTTACTCTATCCACTTTCATTGTTTTTGCGACTCACTCGGATTTATATTTATTTCTCAACCTCTAGTATTTTACGGTATAGTTGCAAGTTTTCTTGCAGTTACAGATGTTGTTATTACGTTTGTACCATGCAGATTTAAAGACTTCAATGATGCAATATAGTTTCTAAATTATAATTTCAAAATCTCTAATTCTGGAAAAATCTTGGTTCTCTTAAAAAGAAATTCATTGCATGCTTATAACGTCTTAATTATTAAAAAAGCGTTTATAACGTGAAAACGACCTTAAAAACGCACTTACTTACTATTTATCACATTATTTAGAGGTCACCGTTATACTACATGGCCTCTACCGTTTTTCAAACCTTTGAAAAGTTGCAAACATCTAAATCCATGGTAATTTCTTGTCTTTGAAATTCAAAGTTAGGTAATATTCGCAGCTACGGTAACGTCCTGCTCTTTGTGGCCAACAAAAGCTTTTTAGCCTTTAAAGAAACATTAAAATAGTCTTTAGTAAAAAAGGAATTCAGTGTCTATTTCACAAAACAATCTCTCTCCTCCCCTTTTTTTCCAAAATCTCCATAAATCTTTCTCTATATCTAAAATCTACCGGATTGAATCTGATTTTTCAGATGTTTTGGTTAGATTTGAATACAATTATTTGTAATTATATGTATATCTATAATACAAAATAGAAGGGGTTTTTGAGCTTGGTGGATGGATAACATTTTAAGAGACAAACATTCCATCCGACCATCCCAATCTCATCCCACCTAAATATATTCGATGGATATGAGAGTTGTAACCTATTTTGTTATGAATTTTAATTGATTGGTTCCCTCATAATTGGGGTCATAAACTTCATATTATGAATGTACATTGATTGGATTTCATCTTTTAAATAAAATAAATACAATATTAATATATTAAGAGTATTCTTTATGTCTTTTACAGTTAGAGGTGTAAAACGTGCCGACCCGGCACATCCCAGCACACGAAGTCGCGTGCTTCACGTGCCATGTGTCGTGCTGTGTTGTGCCAACAATTTAAACGTGTTGTGCCGTGATGTGCTTTACTAGTCAAAAGCTAGGCACAGCACAGCCCACGGGCACATCACACGAATAAATGTGTCGTGTTGTGCCGTGCTGGCACACGTGCTATAAACAATTTGAAATCACTTAATGTATTCATTAAGTCAGACATTATCACAAGAATTTAATTAGACAACATATCATTTGAAATTATTTCAAGTAAAATTATCAAGTTTATACAATAAAAAGAAATAGCCCGTCAAATATAAAATTGGATTATTGTCATGTAAATTAATGTTCTAGTTAAATATAGGTGACGACATTATAACAATGATATTGAAATCTATTTTCCAAATATTAAGGTATTATATGTGTTGTTATAAATAAGCCAACATAAAATGTTAAAAACTAGCTAGAATAGTGACTCTTTTGTGAAATATACAAAAAATGTGATGTATTATGCCTTGTTATATGGTGTATTTGTACATGTTATGACGTGCTCTCTTAACGTGTTGTGCTGTGCTGGGCCACGTGTTTATCCGTGACGCGTGTGATAGGTGTAGAATACACCTAATTTACTATCTAGTAGTTTATGCTTTCTTTGCTATTTTTCTTGTAAATTATGTATTTTACGCTTGTTTTGAGTTTTATAGCTACTTTGGAGTCACACGGAGGAAAAGAAGAAGAAATCACCCAATTTGAGCCAAAAGGGCAAAAAAAGGTCATTTTACAGGCGATTGATATATGGAGCCCAGTCAAGGTTAAGGGGCAACTCTTTTGGGAGGATCACTACAGACAGGACAGTTCAAGTTAAGGGGCTGCCAAACTGGGTAGCCCTTATCCAGAAACATAGTGCTGTTATCAATGGTAAAAGGGTTGGGTTATATCCATGGATGTTGAAACCCAAACCCATTTAACCCACACCTTAAACCGTGCTCCACGCCCGAAACCAGATCCAAACCCACTTCACCTAAATTATTACAATCCTATATTCATCTCAATCATTCAGTTCTGAAATTGAGAAACCAAAAAGCTGCGGACCGAGTGAATCCATTAATGGAAGCTCGTGAAGGATTTTCGTCAAATCAACAGAGATCGAGTAAGAAACGGCTGCTAACACCTGAACTTGAAATTGAGAAACAAAGCGTTTTTAGATCGTGAAATTGATCGAATCGACAAGGGAAAATGATAGTGATGGAATTGAAGGATTTTTCTGGGTTTTTGAAGAAACTAGAGTTGAAGCAGATCGTGAGACAAAGAAGAAATTAGGGTTCTGTTAGTTGATTGATAGCTTCTGAATTTAAACCGAGAGAGTTGGATCTGGGATCGTCTCTGTGGTTGAATCGATTCTGTGGATGAAGAATAGAGATGGGTTTCTCGATATGATGAAACCAATGGTTGAGAAGGAGCTGTTACTGGTGGATTTCAAGGAATTGAAGAGTAGAAGAATGAGTGGCAAGTGAGGCTGAAATAGAACCAGGGTTTTGCTTCTGGTGGCTTGAACTGACTCAGGGAGGCTGTTCCTGTGAGTTAATGGGTATGTGGCTGATTGGTTGCTGCTCAAGGGATAACGAAGTGAGTGGTGAGAGAGGTTTGTGATGAATTCAAAAATGAATTAGGCGATGATGATCTTTGTCTCAATGGAGTTTCTGTGGATGTTGTCTCAATGGAGGGGTTGATGATGGTTGGCCCTGGTGTTGATAAAAATGGCTCAGATTGGAGTTACAACTGAAGGTCAGGTGGTGCAGCTGAGGCTAAGGGGAAGAAGGCTGTAATGGCAAAGTGGAGTTGTTGCTCGGAATGATGATTGTGGTCTGCAATGGAAGCCGTGTGCTGCTGTAAATTGGCATGGGTTTGTGGTGGTATTGCCTGTGGAAGTGGAGCTGGTGGTAGCCTGAGGTGGTTTTGCAGCCCAGAAGTGAGCTGAGTGGCAGGTTGCAGTTATTTATAAAGAAGGCAGTGATGGAGCTCAGCTGCAATGGTTGTGTGTAGATGCCATTTGATGCAGGAAAGGCTGGAATGGAGTCTGATGCTGTTGGTGGTTAAATCTTTGGAACTGGAGCTGAGAGCTGTTGCCATGGAATTAAATCTGAGCTTGAGAGTCCAGTATTGTTTGTGCAGCTGAGCTAAGGGATTGAGTCTGGGAATGCAGTTGGAGAATGGCAGTTGTTGGTGGTAATAGTACAGGCACAGAGCTAATGGGTTTGAGCAGTCTGAGTTGAAGCCCTGGTGGTTATGAAACTGAAGCTGCACGGCCATGATGGCTGAGGCGTGAAGCACTATCCTGGTGCAACACACAGCTCTGGCCAGAGCAATGGCTTATGCCATGGCAACTTAGCCGAGTCAGCTCAGTTAGCTGGACTCAGATGCTGACTCGGTTCTGACTCAGTGATTCCCCTTGACATTTGACTAACAGTTGACTGACGGTTGACCTACTTTGACCGTTAGTCCTAACGGAGGACTGACGGAATATTCCGTCGAATATTCCCTGGACGGCGACAACTTTCAGGCGGCCGGCGGTGACGTTTTCCGGCCAAATTCCGGCCACAATCCCAGTTTTCCGGCGAGCAAAAATTCCAGAATTTTCTATGGACTCCTCTCATGGGTGTGAAGACTTGGGCTTGGAATTGGATGGAGAATTGGACTCAAATTTGGAAAGAGAAGGTGGAAGAGTTGAGAAAAGCTTGGAATTGGAAATTGAATTGCTAAAGGAAAAGGATTCTACTCCTTAGAAGATTTGGAGAATATTGAAGCCTATAAATAGAGAAGTTTTCTACAACTTCTACACATCCTCTACACACACATCTCTACACACACAACACTTTTCTTTTCTTATTCTTTGTGTGAACTTTTTAACATGAGTAGTTAATTTTAATTGATTGAGGATGAATTCCTAGTTCTTAATATGATTTGAGTTTTTGTTTTCAATTCTATCTTGAAGTTTTTCACATGATTATCGTTTGTTTTTACTAGTAGGAATGATCTTAATGACATTCATGATTGATTGATAGATTGTTTAGAATGCATGCTAAATTGATTTGTTAATTTGATCTAAAGCTAGTGAAAGTTAGGGGATAAGTAATCGTTTCTTGACTCTTTACATAAGTAGCAAACACGAGACCTTGCGGAGGGATTCCGTGGAGCAATTGTGTGTAGAAACAACGCTAGAAAGTGAACCAAGCGAACCGAGTTTAACTACTAGTACTAAACCTAAATTCATAGATCTTAATGCATTCAGGAATTACATCTTGTAAGCGAACCTCGGGGTGGTTCTTTTGAATAGAATCGATAACTAAGCGGACTGTTACTCGGTGAAATTAGGGATTTTGGGGCTAGCTAAGCGTGCACTGCTATCCTACGGTTGGTGATAATCTGTGACTAATAACAAGTAGAAGAGAACATAACTTTAATCATTGTTTCGTAACGAAGAAGGATTCCTTGATCTTGTCTCTCTTATTGCTTTCAACTTTATCTTTTAATTGTTTTGTTTATTTTCTTTTGCTTTTTACACCCCCTTTCGTGACAATTTTTACAACTAGAATCTCGTGCTCCTCGTGGGATCGACCTTGACTACCCTATATTACTTGTTAATTAGGTAGTAAAGTATTAATTAATTTGTTGTGGTACGACACGCATCAAATTTTGGCGCCGCTGCTTAGGGAGCGACGGATGATTTTAGTTGTTTTTATTTTTCTTTTTGGTTTATTCTTGCTTTGTTGGATTCTATTCCAGTATCTAACTTGGTTTTTGAATCTTATTTCGTGTATCGGTTTTCCATGTATGGTGGACAAGAGCAAGCATATTACAACAATCAATACGGTTTTCAACCTCAACATTATGACAACTTCCAACCATCCTTAGGATACAATCAAAACCAATATTTTGGCTATGATAAATTTCCTAGAACCTTATGGATATTCTCATACATATCAACAACCTTATGACGGGTATGTAAGTGGACAAACACACGGATGGAAGGATAGTTATGCATCTAACAATTTGTTTTCTAGTAATGTGCGACAGAGAATTTGGAATATACTCCTCTTCATCGTGTTTTTCCTTCACTTTTTCCAAAAGAGGAGATACGATCTATAAACTCTATAAACGGTGGTAAGCGTGTGAACGTCGTGAAACTTGCACTTAAATTATACAAATTGGAAGATGATGGAGACTCGGAAGAGCTTGTCGCGAGAAATTAGTAGGACTATTCATATGGAACTTAAACGACGTCGGGATAAAGGTTATGAAACCGATGAAGATTCTTATTATGGTGAGTCTGAAAATGAAGATGATTGTGTTGAAAAGGACCAACCTTTGGAGACTTTTGAAGACACTAGTGTAGCTTACTCGAGCCTTGATCTTAATAATGATCAAGCACCTATTCAAAAGGTAGAGCTTGAAGATGATGCATTTATTGCTTGGAAAAAATTTCTTAGGGAAAGATGGGAGTCCGCGGAAGTGTATGAATGTTCCGACAATGAGGAAGTTATTCCAACTTCGGATCATAATAACGATCCTTCACCTATTCAAAAGGAGGAGATTGGGTGTGACTTACCTATTGTTATAAACGGTGTAACACCCGCACATGAAGATCTTACAATCTATACCGATGAGAATCATTTTAGTGAATGGCCCGATTCCGATGATGAGAATGTTGAAGAGATGATACTAGAGGATGAAACCACATTCATTGATTTTGTGGAAGACCCAATTGAACTTGCTAATGATTATGATGATACCGAGACTTTGGTTAAGGTAGAAAACGACGAAGAATGGTTGCAAGGTTTAATAGAGGACCACGATATACAAGAGGTAAGTAATTCACTTGAATTTTTTAAGGATGAAGAGGATTCTATAATACAAGAAATTGTGAAAGGTTTGTCTAACCCTTTGCATATTGATTCTACTCCTTTACCTCTTATTGGTTTGAATGTATGTGCTTCGAAAGTATTTTTGGATGATTTTGTTTCTAGATATCCACCATTGGAAACTCTTGATGCTAACACTATGCAGGTTTGCCAAGAAGAATACATGGAAGTTCCCAAATTCTATGTTCTTTATACACTTCCGAGTGTGGACGAGAATAAGTGTGGGGGAAATTTCTATCGAGCGATAATTTCACTATTGTTTTCTTGTGCTAATATTTGTATGGAGTTATTGTTTGCAAAACAGGTATTATGGGTGGATCCCCAAATTTTCCGTTTGTTAGTATATGGTAAATGAATCTTACAAGGGCTAAGTCGGGCCGTCGACTTTAAAACAAGCGCTTAATGGGAGGCAACCCATAGGTTTTGTATTTCTTATTCCTTTTGCTTTTGTTATTTCTTTTTCTTGTTTCTTATCATGTTAAAATTTCCCACCTTGACTTTACTAGGAGGATTCAATTACATTGAGGACAATGTAAGGTTTAAGTGTGGGGGAGTGGTTAAGCATGTTTTTAAAACAAAAATTACAAAAAAAAATTTAAAAATTTAAAAAAAAAAAAAAAGTTTTACCTAAAACTTCAACTTTTAAAGATTTTAGAGTCACTAGCATACTTCTAGGTATGTTTACATAGAGATTTTGACCGACATAATTGAACTTGGAAATGTTAGAGAATTACATTCGGATTTCTTGTTTGTTAGAGTGTTAAAATAATGGATTTAATCATGCCGGTGATGCGAATTTGGTGCAGGGAGAAGTGCGTTATTAGAGTTGCTGATCAATCATTAGTGGAGACTACCCGTATTCATATCATGTGAGGCATCGACCAGAAATTTTCCATCTACTAAAGAGCTTCTTTTGAGTGTGTGTCACCGTAAGTAAATTCCGGTAGAATGGTGAGCTACCCAACCTCCCACCAATAGAAGCATTACTCTTTGATCTCTTGAGTGCTAATTTTGTCAATCATGAGGGTGACGTCTATAGATGAAAGCCTCCTTCTTGTAGTTCGATTTGCAGTTAGCACCATTCTCTCTCGCGACAACAACGGATCCATAGAAACACTCTCATCATCAACAAGGAGCGACACCAAAATCTACAAGGAAAGTTGGAAAAGTTTAAGGTTTACAAGCAACGGAACGAGAAAAAGAGCAAATTTCAAATACAAGTAAAGCAACATACAAAGAGCGGATTTTTACATATATGTTGAAGACTTACAATATAATGAGGTAATTTTATATCCAAGTATGAAGACTTATTCATGAAAGCGAAGAAAATCAAAAGGTGAGAATTTTTGAAGTTTATGATTTCAAGACGATACAAGTTGTGAAGAATCAAGTGGTAAAATACTTCTCCCACGGCCATGGTTTATTTTTGTATTTAATTTCTCTTGTTTCAATTCAAAAAAAAAAAAAAAAAAAAAAAAAAAAAAAAAAAAATTGAAGAAAAAAAAAAAAAAAAAAAATATTGAAGAAAAAAAAAAAAAAAAAAAAAAAAAGAGAGAGAGAAACAAGAGAAATATTTGTTCTTATTTAATGAGCCGTGGGGAAGGAAAATTTATAAGGAAGTTTCAAGCGACAAGGATTTTAAGGTACAAGAGTTATAAATTGTTAAGGATTTATGAAATTCGAGCGTTTATCATCAATAGTTGAAACCGAAGACGAAGACCAAGAAGTTAAAGATGAGGAGCGGAAGACGTTTCTATTGGATGCCGTGAGAGTGGTGTTATCATAATTGGCGATCGGATGTGAAGGTGAGTAAGTAATCTCATCCTCGATATGGTTGATTTCCTTTCTTAGAGATCGTCAGAAAAATGGTTTTTCAAAATATTAAAAGATGTGGGTTTTTCAAAATTTCGGAAGTTATTCTTCCCACCTTTCAACGTGTCGCAGAATTCTTTCTTCATTCCTACCCCGCACACATGTGAGAACCATAAAAAAAGCTGTCTTTTTGAGTGCAATTATCATAAAATCCATTTTGGTGAGGCAGAAGTCGAGGCGAAATGCTTATTGATCGTTTCTCAAACACGCGTTCTCTCATTATGGTGTGGTTATTTCTCACTCGACATTTAAGAACGAGAATATGTTCTTTAGTATTTCTAACTTCTTATTACTAGCATGCGAAATTTTATGTCCTCATAACTCTTTGGATGCTTGTGACGCTTGAACGCTTTGAAGTTGTGAGTTTTAGTTTGATTTGCTCGAGGACTAGCAAAGTCTAAGTGTGGGGGAATTTGATAGGTGTAGAATACACCTAATTTACTATCTAGTAGTTTATGCTTTCTTTGCTATTTTTCTTGTAAATTATGTATTTTACGCTTGTTTTGAGTTTTATAGCTACTTTGGAGTCACACGGAGGAAAAGAAGAAGAAATCACCCAATTTGAGCCAAAAGGGCAAAAAAGGTCATTTTACAGGCGATTGATATATGGAGCCCAGTCAAGGTTAAGGGGCAACTCTTTTGGGAGGATCACTACAGACAGGACAGTTCAAGTTAAGGGGCTGCCAAACTGGGTAGCCCTTATCCAGAAACATAGTGCTGTTATCAATGGTAAAAGGGTTGGGTTATATCCATGGATGTTGAAACCCAAACCCATTTAACCCACACCTTAAACCCTGCTCCACGCCCGAAACCAGATCCAAACCCACTTCACCTAAATTATTACAATCCTATATTCATCTCAATCATTCAGTTCTGAAAATGAGAAACCAAAAAGCTGCGGACCGAGTGAATCCATTAATGGAAGCTCGTGAAGGATTTTCGTCAAATCAACAGAGATCGAGTAAGAAACGGCTGCTAACACCTGAACTTGAAATTGAGAAACAAAAGCAGTTTTTAGATCGTGAAATTGATCGAATCGACAAGGGAAAATGATAGTGATGGAATTGAAGGATTTTTCTGGGTTTTTGAAGAAACTAGAGTTGAAGCAGATCGTGAGACAAAGAAGAAATTAGGGTTCTGTTAGTTGATTGATAGCTTCTGAATTTAAACCGAGAGAGTTGGATCTGGGATCGTCTCTGTGGTTGAATCGATTCTGTGGATGAAGAATAGAGATGGGTTTCTCGATATGATGAAACCAATGGTTGAGAAGGAGCTGTTACTGGTGGATTTCAAGGAATTGAAGAGTAGAAGAATGAGTGGCAAGTGAGGCTGAAATAGAACCAGGGTTTTGCTTCTGGTGGCTTGAACTGACTCAGGGAGGCTGTTCCTGTGAGTTAATGGGTATGTGGCTGATTGGTTGCTGCTCAAGGGATAACAGTGAGTGGCAGAGAGGTTTGTGATGAATTCAAAAATGAATTAGCTGATGATGATGATGTCTCAATGGAGTTTCTGTGGATGTTGTCTCAATGGAGGGGTTGATGATGGTTGGCCCTGGTGTTGATAAAAATGGCTCAGATTGGAGTTACAACTGAAGGTCAGGTGGTGCAGCTGAGGCTAAGGGTAAGAAGGCTGTAATGGTAGTGGAGTTGTTGCTCTGGAATGATGATTGTGGTCTGCAATGGAAGCCATGTGCTCTGTAAATTGGCTCGGGTTTGTGGTGGTATTACTGTGGAAGTGGAGTGGTGGTAGCTCGAGGTGGTTTTGCAGCCGAAGTGAGCCGAGTGGCGGGTTGCGATTAGTTATAAAGAAGGCGGTGATGGAGCTCACTGCATGGGCTGTGTGTAGATGCCATTTGATGCAGGAAAGGCTGGAATGGAGTCGATCTTTGTTGGTGGTTAAATCTTTGGAACTGGAGCTGAGAGCTGTTGCCATGGAATTAAATCTGAGCTTGAGAGTCCAGTATTGTTTGTGCAGCCGAGCTAAGGGATTGAGTCTGGGAATGCAGTTGGAGAATGGCAGTTGTTGGTGGTAATAGTACAGGCACAGAGCTAATGGGTTTGAGCAGTCTGAGTTGAAGCCCTGGTGGTTATGAAACTAAAGCTGCACAGCCATGATGGCTGAGGCGTGAAGCACTATCCTGGTGCAACACACAGCTCTGGCCAGAGCAATGCATTTTTTTTATGCCATGGCAACTTAGCCGAAGTCGGCTCGATTAGCTGGACTCGAATCCGACTCAGTCGACTCAGTGATTCCCCTTGACATTTGACTAACAGTTGACTGACGGTTGACCTACTTTGACCGTTAGTCCTAACGGAGGACTGACGGAATATTCCGTCGAATATTCCCTGGACGGCGACAACTTTCAGCGTAGGCGGTGACATTTTCCGGCCAAATTCGCCACAATCCCGATTTTCCGGCGAGCAAAAATTCCGAGAATTTTCTATGGACTCCTCTCATGGGTGTGAAGACTTGGGCTTGGAATTGGATGGAGAATTGGACTCAAATTTGGAAAAAGAAGGTGGAAGAGTTGAGAAAAGCTTGGAATTGGAAATTGAATTGCTAAAGGAAAAGGATTCTACTCCTTAGAAGATTTGGAGAATATTGAAGCCTATAAATAGAGAAGTTTTCTACAACTTCTACACATCCTCTACACACACATCTCTACACACACAACACTTTTCTTTTCTTATTCTTTGTGTGAACTTTTTAACATGAGTAGTTAATTTTAATTGATTGAGGATGAATTCCTAGTTCTTAATATGATTTGAGTTTTTGTTTTCAATTCTATCTTGAAGTTTTTCACATGATTATCGTTTGTTTTTACTAGTAGGAATGATCTTAATGACATTCATGATTGATTGATAGATTGTTTAGAATGCATGCTAAATTGATTTGTTAATTTGATCTAAAGCTAGTGAAAGTTAGGGGATAAGTAATCGTTTCTTGACTCTTTACATAAGTAGCAAACACGAGACCTTGCGGAGGGATTCCGTGGAGCAATTGTGTGTAGAAACAACGCTAGAAAGTGAACCAAGCGAACCGAGTTTAACTACTAGTACTAAACCTAAATTCATAGATCTTAATGCATTCAGGGAATTACATCTTGTAAGCGAACCTCAGGGTGGTTCTTTTGAATAGAATCGATAACTAAGCGGACTGTTACTCGGTGAAATTAGGGATTTTGGGGCTAGCTAAGCGCACTGCTATCCTACGGTTGGTGATAATATGTGACTAATAACAAGTAGAAGAGAACATAACTTTAATCATTGTTTCAGAACGAAGAAGGATTCCTTGATCTTGTCTCTCTTATTGCTTTCAACTTTATCTTTTAATTGTTTTGTTTATTTTCTTTTGCTTTTTACACCCCCTTTCGTGACAATTTTTACAACTAGAATCTCGTGCTCCTCGTGGGATCGACCTTGACTACCCTATATTACTTGTTAATTAGGTAGTAAAGTATTAATTAATTTGTTGTGGTACGACACGCATCGCACGTCTTTGTCTTTGTGCATCGTGCCAATTAGTCAAACCCAAAGACGTCCCATTTAACTAACGTGTTGTGCCGTGATGGGCTAAGTCACGTGCTGGGCTGGGTTGTGCTCGTGCTGGCACAACCCAATTTACACCTCTATTTACAGTTATAAAATTTTATTATTATTTTTTTTACAAAAATGAGGTAAACTTTGTCAATCAAATAGAAGTGAAAAAAATAAAATACTTTGGTACGATTTTTTCTTCTTATCATGTTGCGCCCTCCCTCATTTTGTATGTTTGTATGAAGAAACCAGAGGTGGATCAAAAAATTATTTTCAAGTTAAATTAATAACACGTAAGAATTTTTTATCAAATAAATTTACATTTTTTTTATTTAGTAAAAGGAATTGGTATTAAAATGCATTGGGTTGTTAAATGGATTGATGATACAATCTTAAAGATATTGTATATTATTCCAAGTTTGATCGGGCTTATGCTGTTTTAGTTTTGGTCATTAAAAATAAAATAATATAACACGATAAAATAATTTGACTAGCAAGATTTAATTTCAGTAATTGCTCTTAAATCAACTGATTTTAGACCGACTTGAAAAATTATAAACTTCCGGGTTCATAAGTTCTTATATGTGGAATTACGCCTAACAAGATTTCGATACCTAATTAAATATAATTGTTAATTAGATACACGTCGAAGTACTCTTTTTCTATATGTTTTTATTAAATATTTACTATAACTCTACGTTAGCCTAATACCGTGCCGTTACGGCACAGGTTATTTCTAATTACTTTTAAATAAAACAATCGTTTTTATAGAATAACATTAGGTTTATTACCCCTAAACTCCACTTGTCCCTTACTGCCTCCGTCACTGGTGGCAGTATCCCCAAATCCGGGTTCTTTAATATCCCTTTGTGATGTGAATGCTTATAAGGAGTGTCCTAAATAGAATTAAGTTATTAAATATCCTTAAGTCTGAGAAATAACACTAATACCCTCTCTTATTGTTTATAATATTTTTATTTAATTTTAAAAGGTTTTAAATTTTTTTCTTAATACCTTGGGTGTTCTTAGTATATGAAGAATGCTTAGAGGTTCGGCTGACAAGGGCTATGAAGAATACTTAGAGGTTCGGTTGTCAACTTCCCAGCTGAACATAGGCTTTTTGGAAACATATACCCAGGTTTGGATGATAACTTGTTAGCTGAACGTAGGTGTTGCAAAAACATATCCAGGTTCGGCTAACAGGTTATCAGCCGAACTTAACTCAGAATCTGTCAACTCAGGTTCGACATATTCGAGCACAACCGAACTTAGCATTGTTCTTCATAAAGTGAAGTTCGTCTAGTATTTTTCGTGTTTAATTATCAATGAATCGCTCATCAAAGAACCGAATGAAGAATACTGAGAAGTTCGGCTGATAATTGGACGACCGAATGAAGTCTTTTATGTGTTCACTATGGGGGCTAAAAATGCAATTGCACGCAACGTTTTTTTTCTTATTTTTTATTTTAGATCGATTCGAATTAGAATTTTTTTTCTAAAATTGGTTGGATGATCGGACAATTATCATCCCAAGTATTGTTAAGTGCCATAAAATCGATCAAAACTTGAATTGATTATCGGTTACTACGGCCTAAAAATCATGAAAAAACCATGGCCTAATACAATTGCAACAGTTTTTTTCAATTTAAATTAATTCGTTCAAATTCGGTTGTAAATGATCATCTTTTTCCAAAATTGATTTGATAATCGAACAATTGGGGTCCCTAATTATGTTTAAACCCCATTAAACTGGATCAATTCGATCGATTTCACCCTCAATTGTTTCAAATTAAACCTAAAATTGATTGTGTCTTGCGTATTAGTAACAAATATGTGCATTGCTAAATTTTTTTCCTTGTAAAATGCAAACTACTACTAACGGATATTTTTCTTCGGTAGACAGACCGAAAATTCGGCCGTACCCCCACTGCTGAGTAGAAATAACTCGTGTCGTAACGGCACAACATGAGACGACATAATTTTTAGTCATAAAGATTTAAATAAATACTACAAACAATAATAACTTATTTTGACCCATGAAACTTGTTTAGATATTTGTCCTGTAATGGTTTTTGTATGGTATTTAGATTACTTTTTGAATATTTTCAAAAAATAATTTCATAACCTTCATGGCGATACAATCGATTGTATCAATCGTCTCAAATGTTTCAACCAAAGCAATCTACTTCGGTATAACATGATTTTACATCTATGTGAAGAACAAGGGATACCGAAATTAATTGTGGTAACGATGTTTTGCGCAAATTACTCCCGATTGGGACATTTAAATCTTATTGAAGAAGAAGACTATTCAAAATGTCAGATTACTAAATCACAAGTCATTCCCCTAACATCATCATATTTATCTTTGAAATCCATATTTATTTATATTTGAAACGTGGAGAGTTTATTTATTTAAGAGTGAGTGTTACATTTTACGATCCGAGTTGTTGGGACCGCATTCTGGTCATTTGAAATGATTCTAGTAAGGAATGTTGGGCAAGTAGGGTCCCAGATGTGAGTTGTAGCAGTTGTCGGGTCTTGTATGAGTTTCCTTACTGCCTCGTTAGCTAACTCGTCCGCCGCCTGGTTGGCTTCCCTGTATGTATGCGAGATATTATAGTGCGGGATATGTCGTAGTAATTGGTGGATTTCATGTATCATTTGTCTAAGGTACCAAGGTGTTTTTTCCCAGTGTGGTAGAAGTATTGTCAGTGCCTTAGAGTCAGTTTTGAACCATATATTTTTCCATTGATGTTGAGTTGCTACTGTTATTGCCAGAAGAAGTCCCCATGTTTCTGCATGGATTGTTGTTGTGATTTCTAGAGGTGTTGTTATTTCCTGTTGAATTTGTCCATTGTGGTTATGACAAATTATCCTTGCGCCTGCTGGCCTTGGTGACCTTTTATAGCCGCATTAGTGTTGAATTTTATCCATTCCTGAGGTGGTGGTTGCCAGTATACCAAGATGGTATTGTGGGATGTTTGGTGGCGGTCTCTGGGTATCAATGGGGTGTTGGGTATTAGGGGCATTAGGTGTGTTTGGGCCCACCAGTATTCCTTGCACATTAGGATTGCTATTTGTGCGATATGTGATGGAGTTTGATTGATGTTCTTATAGACCTTCGAGTTTTTGGCATGTGTTAGAGCATAGCTCGGTTGAAACCACCAAGTGTTGGTATGTCAAGTTTGGTTGTCATATTTTAGTGAATCAAAACTCATTCAAAGAGTCGCTTGATTATGTACTAGAGTCAACTTCGTATAGGTTAGCTTGAAAGTATTAGGATATGAGACATTACAAGTATTGGGAAGACTTGAAGAAGTGAAGAAGTAAGAAGCTACAACGACAACATCATCCTTCCGCTTGATGTTAGTGATATTTGACATGAACTGTTTCATTCCTTAACGTATCTTTCAAGTCGTGCATATTGAAAACAAAACTGCGAAGCATGAACACTCTAGATAGACATAGTATTAAGTAATACAATACGAGGTTTAGTGCTTAACCATTAAACTTTGTAGATAAGACATCGACATAATCGTTTAAATGCTATTGTGATTATGTATGGGTATGAGGTGAGGATTTCATCCTAGGAAACAATGTTTTACATGTGTTTTAAGGAAGTAAATTCATAAACTTATTTTGTGAATCGAAAAGGAAATCGCAAGGCGTTATTGGTATTGTTATTCATTGCATATCTTGTGAACAACCAATATGTGTGATTAGTATAACCGTTCATGACTTGTTTGTGTTCTTGGTAAAACTATTCACAAAGGCCTGACTTTTGTATTGGTATGACTTTTATTAGTGAAACCGATCTTAAGTAATCACCTGAGATGGTATGATCGAGTTTGTGATTTTGTAAGACCGACTCGGGTAAAGGGGAACCGATCCTAGTAAGAGGTGCAACACATCGCAAAGGGGGGAATCGATCCTTATATGAGGTGCAACATGTTTAAGCAGAAAGGGGAACCGATCCTATGGACATGTGCAACACGTTTTTTAGGCAAAGGGGAACCGATCCTATGGACATGTGCAACACATTCAAGTTAGATACCATATATATGTGGGGAACCGATCCTAGTACCATAGTCAACCAAATTTTGGAAAGCTAGTGTGACTATGCACAGTACTCACATGGAGGTAGAACCGAAACTTGTTTTGGTAGAACCGTTAAACCCATGATTGGTGATTAAGTGTTCTTGATCAATCACATAGTTCTTGAAAGTCAGATGAACCACTTCTAAACTTGTTTGGAAGTGTGGCAAATCGGTTTCAAGATTGTAAGTATGAAAGAGGACTTACAGAGTAAGGATGTCAACATACTTAGAACATGTGCAGTAACGCTTATCTTCAATTGTTCAAAGTTATTCCTTAATAGCTAAAGGAAGAAAATCCCAGGATCGAAACATAAATAAGTTAAGAATCTTTTATTTAAGGTTTTTAATTTTATTTTAGGAAAATGAGAATTAGTAATGTGCATTTACTAATTGAAGATTTTCCAAAGAGATTTTCGGTCAATATTTTGGACAGAGCATTTCCAGGAATTATGGAAACCGAATTTGGAATATATTGCTTATCTTGAGAATATTTTCGGTTTTGGAAATTCCTTGGTGTCCAAACTTCCTTGTCTATAAATACTTGAAGTTTGCATTTCTAGCAAACTAATCCTTCGTGACAGCAAACTTCCTCGATTGTGTTGTTACCGGTGAAGCCGCCTATTCGGAGAGGAGAGTAACCTAATTAGGCGAAATCTCTTACGAGTCGCTCTCTGTTTAAAGTCTTCTTTGAGATTGAGAAGCTCTATTAGTATCTGTTGGTGGGAAACTAGATAATTGCGGTTTATCTTGTGTTTTCGATTGATTTGATTGACTAACGGTGGTTGAACTTTGATTGCACCTAGGTTGTTTATTCTTGAGAATCTTCTCTTCTGATATAAGATTCAATCAAACTAGATCGAAGTTTCGACAGGGATCTTTAGACTGTTTGTAGATCTAAAGACGTCTTGTGATAATCCATTGTTAACGAGACTCCGTTAAATGCGTGATTGATCACAAGAGATTCAAGTTGTTGTGTGCAGGCGTTTATTGAAGAGCTAAGAAGATTTGAAGACAACGAAGATATTGAAGATTTCGATTTGGGGTTCATAATCTTTGGTGTGCACAATACTTGTTTCTATAGATAGAGGATCCAACTATAATCGGTTTATCCTTGTGGTAGATTAGATTGATTAGTTGTGTAGATCGGCATCAATACAATTCTTTGTGATTATTAGTATTGATTGCAAAACTTAACAATTACCTTTGGTAGTTGAGAATAAGATAGATCTAAGAACCTGACGAATGAGTTTATTGAGATAAACAGAAGAGCCTTTGTCGAACTCACATCACTTGGTTGAAGAGAGTTGCTACTAAACATATTTGTTGTTCCTTTACTGTTTGGAATACGAACCAAAGGAATTGTTCCAAGTACGTGACTTATTCATAAGTTGGAGGCGTGGGAATACAGACGGAACTAGGTGAACTATAGGTTTAGTTGCTTGGTCTCAACTATACGAAGTTGGTTTAATTTTGTATAGCGGCTTAATCTTGAGAGTATTCAATTCTGGACAAGGTCCCGGGGTTTTTCTGCATTTGCGGTTTCCTCGTTAACAAAATCTTGTTGTGTCATTTACTTTTATTTTCCGCAATTATCATTATTTGTTATTATAATTTAAAGTAAATTACACAAACGTTAATTCCTATTTACTTGATAAGTAATCCTATTGTGTTTGGTTAAGTCTGAACCTTTTTATCAAGTAAACATACTTCGTTGTTGTATTGTCTCGATCTCGTATCCATAGACGATCACACGAAGTGTGAACCGATTAGTTGCATTATCTCGACTCTGTCCATAGACAATCACTTTCGGAGAAAGGACTTATAGGTAGGAAAAGTTTTAGCTTGAGGTATATTTGGGTACCCTCGCCTTTTCAGCATGCCATATGTGCCAGATTGTGAATGTGAGAAGTGATTTTGAAGCTGTTGGTAGGTTCATGTTGATTACCTCATTAATATCCTTTAGTGGTGGAGGGTGTAGTATTTGGTGATGCTGGTGCACTGGCGTTTGCTGTTGGTTTTGTTAATGGAGTTGTTGGTGCTGTTGCTGCCCTGTTTGCGGTTGTTGTTGTTGAAGATGTGTACGCATTTGGATTCCTAAATCAGGGCTTCTTGCTAGGTGGTGAAAGATTTGATTTGCGGTTGTTGTTGTTGAAGATGTGTACGCATTTGGATTCCTAAATCATTTTTTGGTGAATGGGCTTCTTGCTAGGTGGTGAAAGATTTGATGCCAAACTATTTAGGTTGCTCGAGTGGGTGCATTCAAAGAAGATGTGTGCGGTTGTTTCACTTGGAAGTTGGTGGTTTGAGCATTGGAGCATATGTTTGTGGTTTCACTTCTTATCAGTGATGTTGAACGAGTTTGAAATGGTTGTGGGTCAATTTATGGGTGGAGGAAATAGAGTGTTGCTAATCCTTCCATGATAACTTTCCACAAGAAAAGTCTAATTTTTTGGAGGTGTGTAGTTTCCAAATATGGTTGAAATTAATTGGGTTTGGTTGTTGAGGGGTTACTGGTGGAGATGAATCGGAGCTTTGGGTGGTGATTAGCGAATCTGTTTTTTTAGACATTTAGAATATATGAACTGTCGGCCTCATAAAATGAAATCTATCCGTTTGATCTCAATGATTTTTGGATATGTTGTATCTAAATTTCAGGATGATCGGACTTGTGAAAGTGTCAGAAACTGCTGCATTTTTGCATTGTATTGCCCATTTTTGGTGAATGGCCGTGTGTGGGAATGCAGTTTCCATTAGAAATATTCTCTCAATCTCAATCTTGTTGTGAGATGATGGTGAGCTCAAGCTACTTAATTAGTGTTTGAATGATGTACATGGAACTTCGGATTCTCGTGGTGCTGTTATTTCCTTGTGAAACAATTGGTGATGTGATAAGTTAGATAGTTGCTATTACAGTTCACACTGTCTTTGAGATGATTTCTGCTATCGTCTAGTTTTTGCCACCGTGGGTAATTCATACTATCTAAATAAAATGACGAACTCGGTCGCCGTGCTTATCCCTTCGAGCAACGGTGATGTTGTTTGAAATGGGTTTGTGTAGGTTTACAAATGCATGTTGTATAAAGAGATTTGTTCACTTATTCTTTTTACTTGTAAATCCCTTTGCATCTAAGGGACTTATCTTTGAATGGTTAAATACAGGTTAACTTGTATTCTCTTGAAACAATATGTTTGTATCACTGAATCTTGGCTTTGATAGTTGGAATGTTGTACCTTGTGTTCACGTATCCATAGCTATGGTATTTATGATCAATAGATGGCGAAGAAATAAAGAATGCAATGTACACTAGATCCATCATTTATTGTTGTTGATGCTTGAGTTCCAATGATATTTCTACTTGGAAACTTAGTCTAATGGATGAAGCCTTGGCATAAATCCCGAATCTGTTTTTTTAGACATTTTAGAATATATGAACTGTCGGCCTCATAAAATGAAATCTATCGTTTGATCTCAATGATTTTTTTGGATATGTTGTTCTCCAATATGTCAGGATGTCGACTAGAATTTCAGGATGATCGGACTTGTAGAAAGTGTCAGAAACTGCTGCATTGCAGGGAACTATACTACAGAATTTTTACAACGTGGCCAGAGGTTTGGAGATTAAAATTAGGTACCTAGACTACGTGAATTTCTCTGATTTTTTGATATGAGGAACCCATATTTGTGATGTTTAATCTATAAAAATTTCAAAGCAAATGGATTCCGGTAAGTACCCCAAGTAGATGACTTTCTACCGTCTTGTAGGAATTCAGTTTCGTTTGAGTTGTTAAAATCTGTAATGTTTATTATTTGTTAGTTGAAATATTTAAATTATCATATGTACCTGCAGTGGCTTAGTTCCTTAGTTGGAAATTTTATAAGGTCCAAACTTTAGTATTCTGTTGGAATTCTTGAGGTGGCCAAAAATGATTGTGTACTTGGTTATGGAACACTATCTCTGTTTGGAAGCTTGTAGGCTATACTGACTTGTTAGATTTAGCATTGATTGATCTTTTGCCTTTGTCTTGTATTGTTTGACTTGATAAGATGAGATACTGTAGTTAAACTAATTAAAATGATGGGATTTGGCATCAGACAAAGAGATGACATAATAATGTACCTTGGCCTCAATTTCTATATTCCTAAATGCACTTTGTGTTAGTTATGGTTAAAGAATTCAAATCACTGGACTTTGGCTTTGATTTATACTCTTAGGTGGTGAAATATTCTCTCATTCTCAAGATTTGATGCCAAACGTCAAGTGTATGGATTTTGGAGCGAGGGATTGCTCGTATATTGATTCGAATGTAGGTGTTTCATTCAGTCCCGAGTCTTAAGAAGATGTGTTTTTGCAGTTGTTTAGCTCGTAAAATTCGGTGGTTTGAGAACCAACCATGAAATGCTTATGGATACCGAAGGACAGTACTGTTTTAACAGTGAGAAATTGCTAAGGGGGTTCTAAAGGATACTTTATTTTTATAGGTTCCCTTCACAATACGTGAGTGATGTTGACCTTTTACTTGTTACATTCTTGCTTTAGTCAGTTACTGGTTATCAAAGGAAATAGAGGTAAGAAGATAAAATGGGGTCTTGAATCTTAATTACTCTTAATCCTTACTTAATTAGTGTTTGAATGATGTACATGGGTATGGTTGGTGGAATCGGAGCTTTGGGTGGTGATTAGCTGGCACCGGCCATGGAAATATTAGTGGTGGTATCATTAGTGGTGGTGGCGGCCATGTTATTGGTGGGCAAGGCGCGCATGAGAGTTTTTGCAATTTGTTATTATGGTGGCCCATGTTATTTTGGTGAAATCTTAGAAATGGCCATATAAGTCCATTATTTTGGTGATGTCATCTCTCATTTTGGTGTCTTTCATAATTGGAGAATAAATACTAAGTGGGCTTATTACTCGGAGGTGATGTGTTGAGCTATGTGTTGAGCTAATTGGTGGGGGAAGGTGTTGAATATCAGCTCATGGTTCCAAGAGTTGGTATGTGGATGGATGAGAGTGGATACCTTTGAGTCTTGTAGTGTGGTTGGTGTGCTGTGGTTGGGGTTGTGTGGAATCCAGTTTGCTGAATGGTTTGTTATTTGACCGTCACCAATTAAGTGACTACAATGTTCCTGCAAAAACAGAGAGAGGTTAGATGAATGTTTCCATGTTGGGATCGCATTTTGGTGTGGATTTGGTATGATTGGAAATGAAGCTGATGCATTGTTGGGGAGATATTTGGCATTGCTCATTGAAGTCCAGATGGAGTCTGGTTTTTCTTTAGTTTGCCAAACTCGTTTGGTAAGCAAGGCAATGTGCTCCTTGCTTTTTCTGATTCCAAGTCCTCCCACACTTTTTGGTTTTGAGAGCTTGTCCCAGCAGATTGGATGCATCTTTCTTGTCGTTGAGTCGTGGACCCAGAAGAAATTTCTGGTGATTTTATCAATTTTCTTATGGACATGAGTGATAAGCGCATAAATGATGCATTTTATACCCATATTTATTTTAGCTAGGACTCGATATTTTGGCTAATAACACCATTTTAGTGCTTTTGTAGAAAGTACAAGCAAATTCGATCATCCGAAGGATAAACGGCTAATATTGGAGTTTTATGGTATTTGCGGTTCACAACACCGAGAAGAGAGAGCTCAATTAACTATGGTCTGTCAAGCCATCACAGTATGTGACCGTGCTACCTGCTTGGTACACATCACAACCAGAAGTTGAAATGACGTGGAATCGAGGACGTGAGCTCCATCTGGGTTAAATGAAAAATAAGACGTGTAAGACATTCACCACAACTCATTTCTATATCAGACAGAAGTGGATATTGGGCACCATTCCTCTGGTGCAATTTTAGTTTTATTTCCAAGCACCTGCTTTGCGAGGTCTGAACTTCATAGAGATATTGATGGTGAACAAACACACACGGACGGTCTAAAATTGGTTTCATTGAAAGTTCTCAATGAAGAAATATTAACCGCCAGTGGAAGAAGACATTGTTGCTAGCCAGAAATGGAACAGGAACAGTTGTTAATGGTTGCGGATTTTTCTCATGGGACCTTGGCATTCGGTTGGTGATTCACAGCAACAAAGATGCAATTTGGGGTTTTGCATGCCGTCAGTTGGAATTGAACAATGGAAGGAATTTGAGCTCGAGTTGGTGGAATTACAAAACAGCTGATTAAATGAGATGTTGTTTACTGAAACAACAATGAAAATGGGTTTTGATTTGATCTGAATTTGGGTTGAATTGGCAGGTCGAGAAAGCTATAAAGAGGGGGTTCGAATTGGTGAAGATGTTGAGCTGAATTTTATGCCGGCACTGTGTAGATACCTGAAAAATACCAAGGAGGAGGTGTGGCTACCCCATATCCAATAGGAGGAACGAAATAGTACCTTACTGTGGCTACCCTATATCCGAGAGGAGGAACGGAATAGTGCTTTACCTAAGGGGAAAGCACCAAGGTCGCCCCTTATCTCGAAGGGGATGCCGTTGAACGAGCCATTTATCCACAACAACCAAACGCACGCGCGGTGATCAAGAAAGGACATGTCTTCTAGAAGGATCTAGAGTACGGTTGTACGGTCAGGAGAGGTAGTAGCAAGATAAGGGAAATAGGAAAGGATACACACCTGACATTTCCATTTGAGGAAATAACTATAAATAAGGGTCCTTTCCCAAGGAAAGGACTCAGTGATATCATTGTGGGAAATTGTGTTCTACTTCCTGGACTAGTCTCTACACCCTACTTCTATCTGTACCTTGGAAATACTCTACTATGTACATTTTGGCGACCACAGTGGGAGACTAGGTCACAGGATTAGCGCATAATTCATCACATGGACACTAAAAGTTATTCTCGCAGTTCACGCCGTATATGATCCATCCAAGCGCACCATCCAAGCGCCTCCATCCCTCTTAATTCATCTTTTATAGCGCCTAGCCGCCTACATCCCTCTCCAAACAAATGCCTAGCCGCCTACATCCCTTTCCTAACAAATTCCTAGCCGCCTACATCCCTCTCCAAACAAATAAAATAACTTAGCCGCGGGCGAGGACCAACATACTCCACCACTTACATCCCTCAACACAAGTATGAAAACCTGTTTGACTATTCAACGTCATCTATAACAATCCAGCGTCATTGTTTTTAATCAATACAAGCGGCAACAAACGGACTACAACTCGCACCCTAGTACTCCGTTGGCGTCTATTCTTCTCCTGTACTGTTATCATCTCTTCTTTCCTCTCGGCGCCT
Source organism: Papaver armeniacum (assembly GCA_023531295.1). Lineage (NCBI taxonomy): Eukaryota > Viridiplantae > Streptophyta > Magnoliopsida > Ranunculales > Papaveraceae > Papaver > Papaver armeniacum. The sequence continues at coordinate 180,345 of JAJJWW010015270.1, forward strand.
ATTTTTCTTTATCCACCATCGTATTGACTGCAACAATGGCGTCTCACACCAATGGCGCCTCACATCACCAGCTTCGTCTCAACAACCCTTCAACGTCATCTCGTATAACCTAATTAATCTCTTCGGTTCAACATATAACACGCCCACATCTTTCTCCAACTTCTCTATCTCAACAACGCCTCCATCTTTCTTTCTTCCTATGTTCCATCTTCTTCAATATTGTACGTCATTTTGCAAGTGCCGGTTTACACCTCCCAGCGCCTTTAAACTTATCAAGACAGCATCGCCTCCGACGCTTGTACACTCAACCCCCTACATCCAACTGCTATCATCTAATGTTTAACGCGTCTTCATCTCTCTCTAATGCTCAACGAATCATCACTACCCACCATCTACAAGTACAGTTTCAAAGTTAGTCTCAATGCAGCAGAGAAAAGAGGAGCTAACGCTTACACAACAACTGTTTAACTTAATTATCTCTTAGTTTATCCAACGCCTCCATCTCTCAATTTATCTAAAGAGAGTAGCTCAAGAAATCATTATCTTCGACGCCTCCATATTCCTCCAACTCCTTTTCAACGCTTCCACCTTCCTCCAATGAACGCCTCAATAACTCATCTTCTACAGCGCCTTCATCTCTCAAGCTTTCCAAAAGCATAAAGAACAACTCACCACCCACCACCATCTTTATCCAGCGGCATCATCTGTGCTTTGCGGCTACTACTTCATACTATCAACGTGCCATTTTTTCTTTCTATCACTCTCAGCGGCTTCGTTTCTCAACAAGCAGCGGCTTTCTTTCTTCACTTCTCTTCATCCGCGCCTGTAATAACCACCGCCTACAGACAACAGCTATCACCTACCCTCAGCGGCTACATACTAAACCAGCGTCTTCATCATTCTCAGCTTCCCCATTCTCCGCGTAAAAGACTCTCAATTTCATCACGCCAGCACCATTCCCTCCTCTCATGTTCCCATTCAATCAAGCAAATGTTTGCAGGAAAACTTGTGCAGGCGTCAATTTATATTACCCACGGCGACATTACCTTCACAAGCCGCAGCAAGAGGTGCCAACTCTTGATGCTAACCATCGCTACCAGCTCTATTTTTCAACGCTGCTAGCACATCCTTATGCTCCCACTAGTTCAAGATCGGCAACACCACCAGCATGTTTAATCCTCATGACACCACCACGTAGACCTCGATCATCGAAAAGATCCCATTCAAAAGCATGCCAGTGTGCTTAATTCCAGATGTTCCTTAAACTTAACCAATCACAATAAAAAAAAATGTTCCTTAAATTTAAGTTCAAACTTATTAGCACAGAGGTGAAATCAGCGACACTAAAAAAAGCGCACACGAACCCAACAAGGCGTGACAGGTTTCTCAACAAAGCATAATACAAGTACCATGTGATTGTCGAACAACACGAAATCGAAGTGTAAAACTTGAACTTGAAGCTAAGTTCTACCTATCTTTGACTAATGAGGCATCAAATCAGAGCTCAAGAAATCCACTAGCGGACACTATGGTAGCGTAACATGATATCTACAGCCGCCGATGGAGAGAATGATATGTACCGTAAATCAAAACCCAACGGTAATGATTTTCAATCCTCCGTATTTTAGCTTTACAACTCTCCATCTTATTTTAAGCATATCCACTGTTTCACTTAAAGTATGTGTATATGACTGCTCCATACACAAGTCGATGCACCCATACAATGAACTAGTATTCCGCCAGAGTTAAGCACTAAGAAAAAATATATGAATCCTGCATTACTTCTAAGGCATGTCCCATATTTTTCTTGTAAAACAACCAAGAGTGTCATACCATAACATAGCATTTTGAATTTTGATTATTCATTGGCTCCCACAGCATTTGAAAATGAAGTTATATAGCCTCGACTCAAGAGTGGTATTGATAAGAATATTGGTCTACATTTTTGAAAGCTCAAAATATTACTATCATCATTGTTGTATAAATTCTTGTATTATGCTAAGGAAGAAAAGAAATCCAAATACTTTCGACAAAATATGTATGTGAAAAATAAAAGTCTCCCTCGACAAGAGGTGCGAGCAACTTAAAAATAAATCCTCCTTCCCTCAACAACCAAGAGGCTCGAGTGCTCTAAACCCTCCCACCCTCGATAAGACTTGAGTGTCTAAATCCTCTTGTGCTCACTCTTTGAGACTTGAGTGTCTAAATCCTCTTGTGCTCACTCTTTGAGACTTGAGTGTCGAAATCCTCTTGCTCTCACTCTTTGAGACTTGAGTGCCTAAATCCTCTTGTTCTCACTCTTTGAGACTTGAGTGCCTAAATCCCCTTGTTCTCACTCTTTGAGACTCGGGCGTCGAAATCCTCTTACTCTCACTCTTTGAGACTTGAGTGCATAAATCCCCTTGTTCTCACTCTTTAAGATTTGGGCGTCGAAATCCTCTTGTTCTCACTCTTTGAGACTGGATCGCCCAAATCCTCCTGCTCTCACTCTTTGAGACTCGGGCGTCGAAATCCTATTGCTCTCACTCTTTGAGACTCGGGCGTCGAAATCCCATTACTCTCACTCTTTGAGACTCGGGCGTCGAAATCCTCTTTTTCTCACTCTTCGAGACTCGAGAACATATTCTCAAAAAAAAAAAAAAAAAAAAAAAATCCAAAGGGGAGAACATCTTTTGCTCCCGCCAAGACAGGGTCCGGGCGTCTACAATGGCGCGGGCCCTAATCACATTTCCATTGAAGAAGAAAAAAAAAAAAAAATCTAAAGGGGAGAACATCTTTTGCTCCCGCCAAAACAGGGTCCGGGCGTCTCCAATGGCGCGGGGCCCTAATCAATTTTCATTAAAAAAAAAAATTAATAATAAATAAATACCAAAGGGGAGAACATCTTTTGCTCCCGCCAAGACAGGGTCCGGGCGTCTTTAATGGCGCGGGCGCGCTAATCACATTTCCATTGAAAAAAAAAAAAAAAAAAAAAAAAAATCCAAAGGGGAGAACATCTTCTGCTCTCGCCAAGACAGGGTCCGTGCGTCTCTAATGGCGCGGGTGCGCTAATCACATTTCCATTGAAAAAAAAAAAATCAAAATTCAAAGGGGAGAACATCTTTTGCTCTCGCTAAGACAGGGTCCGGGCGTCTCCAATGACGCGGGCGCCCTAATCACATTTCCATTGAAAAAATAAATAAAAAAATAATAATAATAAAAAAAAAAGACAAAAGACGCCCAATCCCTTGAAAAAAAAAATAATAATAAGAATAAAAAAAAAAAAAACGCCCAAGCATTTAAAGAAGAAAAAAACGCCCAAAAAAAAAAAGGCTCTTACGCCCTAACCTTGAAAAAAAAAATTCAAAGGAGAGAACATCTTTTACTCCCGCCAAAATAGGAACCTAGCGTCTCCCATGACGCGGGCGCCCTAATCTCATTTCCATTGATGAAAATGCTCAAAACGAAAGGAGGAGAACATCTTTTACTCCCGGATAAAACAGGGTCCTGGCGTCTCCAATGATGCGGGCGCCCTAATCTCATTTCCATTGAGAATACTTTCGTAAAAAAAAGAGAGAAGATAGAATGGGTCCTTGGTTTCTGGGGTACTCATGTCCCATAGAAAGGCGGCTCCTACCATATGACTAACGCCTCTAAGGCAAATCTCCTAAAAAAAAAGAAGAGGGGGCAAACATTTTCCTCCCTTAAGAAGCGGCTTCTACGCCAAGATGTATCTAAGGAGGGCCTCTTAAAAAAAAAAAAAGGACAAACACTTTCATTTCCTGGAAGGAGGCTCATACGCCATAACTCCCACCCCTATGACAAGCCCTTAAAAAGGGGGAAGGACAACCTAGGCGCCCACAAGCGCTCTCTCTACGGTATCAACTAACAAAAACACTTGAATGTAACAATCATAAGTAGAATCCACTTGCTCCAAGTACTAATGGCGATATCTAAAAAACTGAGGTGACAAAAGCGTGATACCCTCATTCACCCCTTGCACAAACTGAGGTGACAAGCATGAAAGTCAGTATCTTTCACAGGGTACTACTAATTACCGCGTATAGTGAACTTGGTGTTGAAACCATAATGCAAGTGCCCCCTGAATTACAAGCCGCCAGATAAAAGGCTGGGAATAAAACTTGAAAAATAATAAATGCGACCACATATTCCCAGGGATTCTAAATAAATATGATATTTTAGTAATTGTGATAAATACGCGGTATGAAATACAAGATGCTTATAATTCTCAAACAAGCGTCATTATCCACTACCATGATTCTTACAAGGTTAAAAAAAAATGATGAATGAGTGAGGACGCCGATCACATGCTTTCGGCACAACCTCATTGCTACGATCTCTTAGACAAGTGCCACCATGTATCCCAACGTAAATAAGTATAGAACTGTCTTACTAAAGGTGTGCCATGCTAGACTCCTTAATATATAACTTACAAAAGCTCCTTTAATACTTAATCTCTATATATAGATTAAACAGCAGATCACGTCCGCCATAGCCGAAGTCTTGAGAGTGGAAGATTTGATGCCACTTCAACTATCAAAGATGAGCAAGGCTACTTAGCCCCTAAACAAACCATGAAGCCGCCTGTAACATAGGCATACCGTCTTGAAGATTTACCTTCCTGGTTAAGTAATGGTATGCCGCCACCTAAATTAATGGACTAAGTAATAACTAATGCATGGGATCACCATATCATACAAGCAACAAAATAAAGTCATAAGCGACATTGTAATATGCCAAGGATAATAAGAGAAAAATGTCAGGAGTAAAAGCATACATGTTAGAAACAACAAAACTGACAAGTCTGCGAGGACAACAACTGCCAAAGAATTACAATTGATGGAGTAGATTCGCTTTTGTACTATTATCGTCGACTAGGGGACTTCTAGTAAACTACAAGTCGTAAGGACAACGCCGATATCATAAACTTCAAAGACGCAAAAGTGCTCCAACCACTGTTAGGGGCCGGACTTGCAGTAAACCGCAAGTCAAATGAAAAGGAGCTGCAGGGATCTTGTTTTCGTTCTCCAAAGCGGACCAGGGATCTTGTAATAAACTGCAAGTCAATGGAGAAAAACCGCCTTAGCCACTGGCTAGGGGACTTGCAGCGAACCGCAAGATAATGAAAATTCAAAATACATCACATTGAAAATAAAGTAAAAATTTATTATGATAAAAGCACGACATCTATCGTAAAAGGTCACGAGTAACAAGTTCACTACGCCAAGTACTTGTCGGTTATGACAAGTACCTATCGGTAAAATAGTTGCCCTTGCGCCTCAAGTGTTTAAGCATATACTAGCGTCACATACTTGTGTTATAAAAATTATTTAACATAAAGAAGTCTCCGCTCCACAACTTCTAGCTACTTGTGGAGCCTCACAAATGTTTGAACCAAATACACAAAACGCCTTCCTAAGTATATTATACAAGTTGGTACAAGTTTGAGATCTTATCCGCCTTGAAGAATCGGGACTTACCAATCCCGGGCGGCTTGAAAAGCCAACTGCAGGACACCTATGGGCTTATCAGTCCCATGAAACATTCAAAGTAATGTAAGCTTCGAAAAATCAAGAATATGTGAGTCAAAGGGCTAAATAAACCTAAGGCTGAAGAAGAATCACGATGAAGGAGGACGCCCAGATGACCATCAACATCCCTAACAGAATTGCTATGAGGATGCTCGAAAACCTCATGAGAAAGCCAGTAGGAAAAGAAAGCTCCTAATTAAAGCCGATCATCAGCGTCGAAAGGAGGAGTCGGAGGATCAGCTCCAGTGAGGATCCCACATCTTCACCCACATATTTAGGAGCACGCCTTGCCGACTGTAAGGGAGTCTGGGAAGCAGCCGCCATCTCTTCTGTCGTCATTGTTCTCCTTCCTGTGGCGGAAGTAGCCTCATCAACCCCTGAAGAAGCAGCTGCAGTCTTGCTCTTTCTACCCTTCCCTGGAGAAGGTTTGACGGCCGGGGAGGTACTTTCCCCGCCTACTCCCTTCTTTGAATTTGTACGCGCTTGCTTGAGAAGACGTAGAAATTCATCATCCTCTGTGTTTAAATTACCATCGCCCCTACCTTCACAAAATCATGACTTCCATGCATACGCAAACCTGTCAACGCCACTATGTCTTCTAATGTTGGAGTCGCCTTTCCCCATGCAAATAACAAAGTGTGAACAATGGATAATTATGTCAAGACAAGGCGGAGTAGATCTTTATTATTGCGAGTCAACTTTCTATGACGAGATGATGAGAGCGCCTCCATCAAACCTATATGATTTATCGTATCACGACAGTAAGGATGAGAATAATAAGCGGCTTACGCTCACCGGTTGATGTCTCGGTACCGCTCATAAGAAGAATAAAAGAAGACCTTCAGAAAGAGGAGGAAATTCATCAATATAAGAAATAAATATGAGCCAAAGGGTCAGCGGCTATATATATATATATATATATATATATATATATATATATATATATATATATATATCTTCGATAGAAGCGTTCGTGGAAACCCTAAGAACGAACCAAATCGTGCATGAGCAACACCAGGGGACTTGCAATAATTATGCAAGTCCCGACGGTTTCTAATTCAGAATCAGGGGACTTGTAGCAGCGTACAAGTCTGAGAGCCGCCAAGGGAACAAAGGGACTTGTGAAGCATTAATCTAAGAACAAGGGGACTTGAAAAATATGCAAGTCTGGGCGCATAGAACAAGGGGACTTGCGAGAAAGACACGAGTATCAAGATAAGCCGACTAAGGAACACCGCAGAAAAGCAATAGGATGTTGAGAAGGCTAACGCCTCGCCCAAACAGCCAGGGGACTTAATGTAGATACCCGAAAAATACCAAGGAGGAGGTGTGGCTACCCCATATCCAATAGGAGGAACGGAATAGTACCTTACTGTGGCTACCCCATATCCGAGAGGAGGAACGGAATAGTGCTTTACCTAAGGGGAAAGCACCAAGGTCGCCTCTTATCTCGAAGGGGATGCCGTTGAACGAGCCATTTATCCACAACAACCAAACGCACGCGCGGTGATCAAGAAAGGACATGTCTTCTAGAAGGATCTAGAGTACGGTTGTACGGTCAGGAGAGGTAGTAGCAAGATAAGGGAAATAGGAAAGGATACACACCTGACATTTCCATTTGAGGAAATAACTATAAATAAGGGTCCTTTCCCAAGGAAAGGACTCAGTGATATCATTGTGGGAAATTGTGTTCTACTTCCTGGACTAGTCTCTACACCCTACTTCTATCTGTACCTTGGAAATACTCTACTGTGTACATTTTGGCGACCACAGTGGGAGACTAGGTCACAGGATTAGCGCATAATTCATCACATGGACACTAAAAGTTATTCTCGCGGTTCACGCCGTATATGATCCATCCAAGCGCACCATCCAAGCGCCTCCATCCCTCTTAATTCATATTTTATAGTGCCTAGCCGCCTACATCCCTCTCCAAACAAATGCCTAGCCGCCTACATCCCTTTCCAAACAAATTCCTAGCCGCCTACATCCCTCTCCAAACAAATAAAATAACTTAGCCGCGGGCGAGGACCAACATACTCCACCACTTACATCCCTCAACACAAGTATGAAAACCTATTTGACTATTCAACGTCATCTATAACAATCCAGCGTCATTGTTTTTAATCAATACAAGCGGCAACAAATGGACTACAACTCGCACCCTAGTACTCCGTTGGCGTGTATTCTTCTCCTGTACTGTTATCATCTCTTCTTTCCTCTCGGCGCCTATTTTTCTTTATCCACCATCGTATTGACTGCAACAATGGCGTCTCACACCAATGGCGCCTCACATCACCAGCTTCGTCTCAACAACCCTTCAACGTCATCTCGTATAACCTAATTAATCTCTTCGGTTCAACATATAACACGCCCACATCTTTCTCCAACTTCTCTATCTCAACAACGCCTCCATCTTTCTTTCTTCATATGTTCCATCTTCTTCAATATTGAACGTCATTTTGCAAGTGCCGGTTTACATCTCCCAGCGCCTTTAAACTTATCAAGACAGCATCGCCTCCGACGCTTGTACACTCAACCCCCTACATCCAACTGCTATCATCTAATGTTTAACGCGTCTTCATCTCTCTCAAAGCGTCTTCACCAACATCTAATGCTCAACGAATCATCACTACCCACCATCTACAAGTACAGTTTCAAAGTTAGTCTCAATGCAGCAGAGAAAAGAAGAGCTAACGCTTACACAACAACTGTTTAACTTAATTATCTCTTAGTTTATCCAGCGCCTCCATCTCTCAATTTATCTAAAGAGAGTAGCTCAAGAAATCATTATCTTCGGCGCCTCCATCTTCCTCCAACTCCTTTTCAACGCTTCCACCTTCAACCAATGAACGCCTCAATAACTCATCTTCTACAGCGCCTTCATCTCTCAAGCTTCTCAAAAGCATAAAGAACAACTCACCACCCACCACCATCTTTATCCAGCGGCATCATCTGTGCTTTGCGGCTACTAATTCATACTATCAACGTGCCATTTTTTCTTTCTATCACTCTCAGTGGCTTCGTTTCTCAACAAGCAGCGGCTTTCTTTCTTCACTTCTCTTCATCCGCGCCTGTAATAACCACCGCCTACAGACAACAGCTATCACCTACCCTCAGCGGCTACCAACTTAACCAGCGTCTTCATCATTCTCAGCTTCCCCATTCTCTGCATAAAAGACTCTCAATTTCATCACGCCAGCACCATTCCTTCCGCTCATGTTCCCATTCAATCAAGAAAATGTTTGCAGGAAAACTTGTGCAGGCGTCAATTTATATTACCCACGGCGACATTATCTTCACAAGCCGCAGCAAGAGGTGCCAACTCTTGATGCTAACCATCGCTACCAGCTCTATTTTTCAACGCTGCTAGCACATCCTTATGCTCCCACTAGTTCAAGATCGGCAACACCACCAGCATGTTTAATCCTCATGACACCACCACGTAGACCTCGATCATCGAAAAGATCCCATTCAAAAGCATGCCAGCGTGCTTAATTCCAGATGTTCCTTAAACTTAACCAATCCACAATAAAAAAAAAATCGTCTTCACAAGTCGCCACAACAACTATTGTCAGTTCAAACTTATTAGCAACCAGAGGTGAAATCAGCGACACTAGCTTGGTACGAGAAAGCGCACACGAAACCAACTTTAAGGCGTGACAGTTTCTCAACAAAGCATACTACAAGTACCATGTGAGCCTTTGGTCGAACAACACGAAATCAGAAGTGTAAAAGCCTTGAACTTGAAGCTAATTTCTACCTATCTTTGACTAATGAGGCATCAAATCAGAGCTCAAGAAATCCAGGTAGCGGACACTATCACAATGCACAACGCAGCGTAACATGATTTCTATATCCGCCGATGGAGAGAATGATATGTACCCGTAAATCAAAACGCCACATCGGTAATGATTTACTCAATCCTCCGTATTTTAGCTTTACAACTCTCCATCTTATTTTAAGCATATCCGCCTGTTTCACTTAAAGTATGTGTATATGACTGCTCCATACATGCTGATACGATGCACCCATACAATGAACTAGCATGCCGGCCACCCAGTTAAGCACTAAGAAAAATATATATGATGTTTGTCTGCTTGCATACGATGATGCATTACTTCTAAGGCATGTCCACATATTTTTCTTGTAAAGTAGTAGCTTGGTAGGTGTCATACCATAACATAGCATTTTGAATTTTGATTATTCATTGGCTCACTCTTACAGATTTGAAAATGAAGTTATATAGCATGTTTACGTGCGACTCCAATAGTGAGTATTGATAAGAATATTGGTCTACATTTTTGAAAGCTCAAAATATTACTATCATCATTGTTGTATAAATTACTGTATTATGCTAAGGAAGAAAAGAAATCCAAATACTTTCGACAAAATATGTATGTGAAAAATAAAAGTCTCCCTCGACAAGAGGTGCGAGCAACTTAAAAATAAATCCTCCTGCCCTCAACAACCAAGAGGCTCGAGTGTCTAAACCCTCCCACCCTCGATAAGAGGCGGAGTGTCTAAATCCTCTTGTGCTCACTCTTTGAGACTTGAGTGTCTAAATCCTCTTGTGCTCACTCTTTGAGACTTGAGTGTCGAAATCCTCTTTCTCTCACTCTTTGAGACTTCAGTGTCTAAATCCTCTTGTTCTCACTCTTTGAGACTTGAGTGCCTAAATCCCCTTGTTCTCACTCTTTGAGACTCGGGCGTCGAAATCCTCTTACTCTCACTCATTGAGACTTGAGTGCATAAATCCCCTTGTTCTCACTCTTTAAGATTTGGGCGTCGAAATCCTCTTGTTCTCACTCTTTGAGACTGGAGCGCCCAAATCCTCTTGCTCTCACTCTTTGAGACTCGGGCGTCGAAATCCTATTGCTCTCACTCTTTGAGACTCGGGCGTCGAAATCCCATTACTCTCACTCTTTGAGACTCGGGCGTCGAAATCCTCTTTTTCTCACTCTTCGAGACTCGAGAACATATTCTCAAAAAAAAAAAAAAAAAAAAAAAAAAATCCAAAGGGGAGAACATCTTTTGCTCCCTCCAAGACAGGGTCCGGGCGTCTACAATGGCGCGGGCGCCCTAATCACATTTCCATTGAAGAAAAAAAAAAAAATCTAAAGAGGAGAACATCTTTTGCTCCCGCCATGACAGGGTCCGGGCGTCTCCAATGGCGCGGGGCCCTAATCAATTTTCATTAAAAAAAAAAAAATTATAATAAATAAATACCAAAGGGGAGAACATCTTTTGCTCCCGCCAAGACAGGGTCCGGGCGTCTTTAATGGCGCGGGCGCGCTAATCACATTACCATTGAAAAAAAAAAAAAAATCCAAAGGGGAGAACATCTTCTGCTCTCGCCAAGACAAGGTCCGTGCGTCTCTAATGGAGCGGGCGCGCTAATCACATTTCCATTGAAAAAAAAAAAAATCAAAATTCAAAGGGGAGAACATCTTTTGCTCTCGCCAAGACAGGGTCCGGGCGTCTCCAATGGCGCGGGCGCCCTAATTACATTTCCATTGAAAAAAATAATAATAATAATAAAAAAAAAAAGACAAAAGACGCCCAATCCCTTGAAAAAAAAAATAATAATAAGAATAATAAAAAAAAAACGCCCAAGCATTTAAATTAGAAAAAAACGCCCAAACCTAAAAAAAAAAAAAAAAAAAAAAAAAAAAGGGCTCTTATGCCCTAACCTTGAAAAAAAAAAATTCAAATGAGAGAACATCTTTTACTCCCGCCAAAACAGGAACCTAGCGTCTCCCATGACGCGGGCGCCCTAATCTCATTTCCATTGATGAAAATGCTCAAAACGAAATGAGGAGAACATCTTTTACTCCCGGCAAAACAGGGTCCTGGCGTCTCCAATGATGCGGGCGCCCTAATCTCATTTCCATTGAGAATACTTCTGTAAAAAAAAGAGAGAAGAGAGAATGGGTCCTGGGTTTCTGGGGTACTCATGTCCCATAGAAAGGCGGCTCCTACCATATGACTAACGCCTCTAAGGCAAATCTCCTAAAAAAAAAAAAAAAGAGGGGGCAAACATTTTCCTCCCTTAAGAAGCGGCTTCTACGCCAAGATGTATCTAAGGCGGGCCTCTTAAAAAAAAAAAAGGGACAAACACTTTCATTTCCTGGAAGGAGGCTCATACGCCATAACTCCCACCCCTATGACAAGCCCTTAAAAAGGTTGGAAGGACAACCTGGGCGCCCACAAGCGCTCTCTCTACGGTATCAACTAACAAAAACACTTAAATGTAACAATCATAAGTAGAATCCACTTGCTCCAAGTAGTAATGGCGAAATCTAAAAAACTGAGGTGACAAAAGCGTGATACCCTCTTTCACCCCTTGCACAAACTGAGGTGACAAGCATGAAAGTCAGTATCTTTCACAGGGTACTACTAATTACCGCGTATAGTGAACTTGGTGTTGAAACCATAATGCAAGTGCCCCCTGAATTACAAGCCGCCAGATAAAAGGCTGGGAATAAAACTTGAAAAATAATAAATGCGACCACATATTCCCAGGGATTCTAAATAAAGATGATATTTTAGTAATTGTGATAAATACACGGTATGAAATACAAGACGCTTATAATTCTCAAACAAGCGTCATTAGCCACTACCATGATTCTTACAAGGTTAAAAAAAAAAAAAAATGATGAATGAGTGAGGACGCCGATCACATGCTTTCGGCACAACCTCATTGCTACGATCTCTTAGACAAGTGCCACCATGTATCCCAACGTAAATAAGTATAGAACTGTCTTACTAAAGGTGTGCCATGCTAGACTCCTTAATATATAACTTACAGAAGCTCCTTTAATACTTAATCTCTATATATAGATTAAACAGCAGATCACGTCCGCCATAGCCGAAGTCTTGAGAGTGGTAGATTTGATGCCACTTCAACTATCAAAGATGAGCAAGACTACTTAGCCCCTAAACAAACCATGAAGCCGCCTGTAACATAGGCATACCGTCTTGAAGATTTACCTTCCTGGTTAAGTAATGGTATGCCGCCACCTGAATTAATGGACTAAGTAATAACTAATGCATGGGATCACCATATCATACAAGCAACAAAATAAAGTCATAAGCGACATTGTAATATGCCAAGGATAATAAGAGAAAAAATGTCAGGAGTAAAACCATACATGTTAGAAACAACAAAACTGACAAGTCTGCGAGGACAACAACTGCCAAAGAATTACAATTGATGGAGTAGATTCGCTTTTGTCCTATTATCGTCGACTAGGGGACTTCTAGTAAACTACAAGTCGTAAGGACAACGCCGATATCATAAACTTCAAAGACGCAAAAGTGCTCCAACCACTGTTAGGGTCCGGACTTGCAGTAAACCGCAAGTCAAATGAAAAGGAGCTGCAGGGATCTTGTTTTCGTTCTCCAAAGCGGACCAGGGATCTTGTAATAAACTGCAAGTCAATGGAGAAAAACCGCCTTAGCCACTGGCTAGGGGACTTGCAGCGAACCGCAAGATAATGAAAATTCAAAATACATCACATTGAAAATAAAGTAAAAATTTATTATGATAAAATCACGACATCTATCGTAAAAGGTCACGAGTAACAAGTTCACTATGCCAAGTACTTGTCGGTTATGACAAGTACCTATCGGTAAAATAGTTGCCCTTGCGCCTCAAGTGTTTAAGCATATACTAGCGTCACATACTTGTGTTATAACAATTATTTAACATAAAGAAGTCTCCGCTCCACAACTTCTAGCTACTTGTGGAGCCTCACAAATGTTTGAACCAAATACACAAAACGCCTTCCTAAGTATATTATACAAGTTGGTACAAGTTTGAGATCTTATCCGCCAGTAACTGGGGACTTACCAATCCCAGGCGGCTTGAAAAGCCAACCTGCAGACACCTATGGGCTTATCAGTCCCATGAAACATTCAAAGTAATGTAAGCTTCGAAAAATCAAGAATATGTGAGTCAAAGGGCTAAATAAACCTAAGGCTGAAGAAGAATCACGATGAAGGAGGACGCCCAGATAACCATCAACATCCCTAACAGAATTGCTATGAGGATGCTCGAAAACCTCATGAGAATGCCAATAGGAAAAGAAAGCTCCTAATTAAAGCCGATCATCAGTGTCGAAAGGAGGAGTCGGAGGATCAGCTCCAGTGAGGATCCCACATCTTCACCCACATATTTAGTAGCACGCCTTGCCGACTGTAAGGGAGTCTGGGAAGCAGCCGCCATCTCTTCTGTCGTCATTGTTCTCCTTCCTGTGGCGGAAGTAGCCTCATCAACCCCTGAAGAAGCAGCTGCAGTCTTGCTCTTTCTACCCTTCCCTGGAGAAGGTTTGACGGCCGGGGAGGTACTTTCCCCGCCTACTCTCTTCTTTGAATCTGTACGCGCTTGCTTGAGAAGACATAGAAATTCATCATCCTCTGTGTTTAAATTACCATCGCCCCCTACCTTCACAAAATCATGACTTCCATGCATACGCAAACCTGTCAACGCCACTATGTCTTCTAATGTTGGAGTCGCCTCTCCCCAGGCAAATAACAAAGTGTGAACAATGGATAATTATGTCAAGACAAGGCGGAGTAGATCTTTATTATTGCGAGTCAACTTTCTATGACGAGATGATGAGAGCGCCTCCATCAAACCTATATGATTTATCGTATCACGACAGTAAGGATGAGAATAATAAGCGGCTTACGCTCACCGGTTGATGTCTCGGTACCGCTCATAAGAAGAATAAAAGAAGGCCTTCAGAAAGAGGAGGAAATTCATCAATATAAGAAATAAATATGAGCCAAAGGGTCAGCGGCTATATATATATATATATCTTCGATAGAAGCGTTCGTGGAAACCCTAAGAACGAACCAAATCGTGCATGAGCAACACCAGGGGACTTGCAATAATTATGCAAGTCCCGACGGTTTCTAATTCGAGAATCGGGGGACTTGTAGCAGCGTACAAGTCGAGAGCCGCCAAGGGAACAAAGGGACTTGTGAAGCATTAATCTAAGAACAAGGGGACTTGAAAAATATGCAAGTCTGGGCGCATAGAACAAGGGGACTTGCGAGAAAGACACGAGTATCAAGATAAGCCGACTAAGGAACACCGCAGAAAAGCAATAGGCTGTTGAGAAGGCTAACGCCTCGCCCAAACAGCCAGGGGACTTAATGTAGATACCCGAAAAATACCAAGGAGGAGGTGTGGCTACCCCATATCCAATAGGAGGAATGGAATAGTACCTTACTGTGGCTACCCCATATCCGAGAGGAGGAACGGAATAGTGCTTTACCTAAGGGGAAAGCACCAAGGTCGCCCCTTATCTCGAAGGGGATGCCGTTGAACGAGCCATTTATCCACAACAACCAAACGCACGCGCGGTGATCAAGAAAGGACATGTCTTCTAGAAGGATCTAGAGTACGGTTGTACGGTCAGGAGAGGTAGTAGCAAGATAAGGGAAATAGGAAAGGATACACACCTGACATTTCCATTTGAGGAAATAACTATAAATAAGGGTCCTTTCCCAAGGAAAGGACTCAGTGATATCATTGTGGGAAATTGTGTTCTACTTCCTGGACTAGTCTCTACACCCTACTTCTATCTGTACCTTGGAAATACTCTACTATGTACATTTTGGCGACCACAGTGGGAGACTAGGTCACAGGATTAGCGCATAATTCATCACATGGACACTAAAAGTTATTCTCGCGGTTCACGCCGTATATGATCCATCCAAGCGCCTCCATCCCTCTTAATTCATCTTTTATAGCGCCTAGCCGCCTACATCCCTCTCCAAAAAAATGCCTAGCCGTCTACATCCCTTTCCAAACAAATTCCTAGCCGCCTACATCCCTCTCCAAACAAATAAAATAACTTAGCCGCGGGCGAGGGCCAACATACTCCACCACTTACATCCCTCAAAACAAGTATGAAAACCTGTTTGACTATTCAACGTCATCTATAACAATCCAGCGTCATTGTTTTTAATCAATACAAGCGGCAACAAACGGACTACAACTCGCACCCTAGTACTCCGTTGGCGTCTATTCTTCTCCTGTACTGTTATCAACTCTTCTTTCCTCTCGGCGCCTATTTTTCTTTATCCACCATCGTATTGACTGCAACAATGGCGTCTCACACCAATGGCGCCTCACATCACCAGCTTCGTCTCAACAACCCTTCAACATCATCTCGTATAACCTAATTAATCTCTTCGGTTCAACATATAACACGCCCACATCTTTCTCCAACTTCTCTATCTCAACAACGCTTCCATCTTTCTTTCTTCCTATGTTCCATCTTCTTCAATATTGTACGTCATTTTGCAAGTGCCGGTTTACACCTCCCAGCGCCTTTAAACTTATCAAGACAGCATCGCCTCCGACGCTTGTACACTCAACTCCCTACATCCAACTGCTATCATCTAATGTTTAACGCGTCTTCATCTCTCCCAAAGCGTCTTCACCAACATCTAATGCTCAACAAATCATCACTACCCACCATCTACAAGTACAGTTTCAAAGTTAGTCTCAATGCAGCAGAGAAAAGAGGAGCTAACACTTACACAACAACTGTTTAACTTAATTATCTCTTAGTTTATCCAGCGCCTCCATCTCTCAATTTATCTAAAGAGAGTAGCTCAAGAAATCATTATCTTCGGCGCCTCCATCTTCCTCCAACTCCTTTTCAACGCTTCCACCTTCCTCCAATGAACGCCTCAATAACTCATCTTCTACAGCGCCTTCATCTCTCAAGCTTCTCAAAAGCATAAAGAACAACTCACCACCCACCACCATCTTTATCCAGCATCATCATCTGTGCTTTGCGGCTACTACTTCATACTATCAACGTGCCATTTTTTCTTTCTATCACTCTCAACGGCTTCGTTTCTCAACAAGCAGCGGCTTTCTTTCTTCACTTCTCTTCATCCGTGCCTGTAATAACCACCGCCTACAGACAACAGCTATCACCTACCCTCAGCGGCTACCAACTTAACCAGCGTCTTCATCATTCTCAGCTTCCCCATTCTCCGCATAAAAGACTCTCAATTTCATCACGCCAGCACCATTCCCTCCGCTCATGTTCCCATTCAATCAAGCAAATGTTTGCAGGAAAACTTGTGCAGGCGTCAATTTATATTACCCACGGCGACATTACCTTCACAAGCCGCAGCAAGAGGTGCCAACTCTTGATGCTAACCATCGCTACCAGCTCTATTTTTCAATGCTGCTAGCACATCCTTATGCTCCCACTAGTTCAAGATCGGCAACACCACCAGCATGTTTAATCCTCATGACACCACCACGTCGACCTCGATCATCGAAAAGATCCCATTCAAAAGCATGCCAGCGTGCTTAATTCCAGATGTTCCTTAAACTTAACCAATCCACAATCAAAAAAAAATCGTCTTCACAAGTCGCCACAACAACTATTGTCAGTTCAAACTTATTAGCAACCAGAGGTGAAATCAGCGACACTAGCTTGGTACGAGAAAGCGCTCACGAACCCAACTTTAAGGCGTGACAGTTTCTCAACAAAGCATAATACAAGTACCATGTGAGCCTTTGGTCGAACAACACGAAATCAGAAGTGTAAAAGCCTTGAACTTGAAGCTAAGTTCTACCTATCTTTGACTAATGAGGCATCAAATCAGAGCTCAAGAAATCCAGGTAACAGACACTATCACAATGCACAACGCATCGTAACATGATATCTACAGCCGCCGATGGAGAGAATGATATGTACCCGTAAATCAAAACGCCACATCGGTAATGATTTACTCAATCCTCCGTATTTTAGCTTTACAACTCTCCATCTTATTTTAAGCATATCCGCCTGTTTCACTTAAAGTATGTGTATATGACTGCTCCATACATGCTGATACGATGCACCCATACAATGAACTAGCATGCCGGCCACCCAGTTAAGCACTAAGAAAAATATATATGATGTTTGTCTGCTTGCATACGATGATGCATTACTTCTAAGGCATGTCCACATATTTTTCTTGTAAAGTAGTAGCTTGGTAGGTGTCATACCATAACATAGCATTTTGAATTTTGATTATTCATTGGCTCACTCTTACAGATTTGAAAATGAAGTTATATAGCATGTTTACGTGCGACTCCAATAGTGAGTATTGATAAGAATATTGGTCTACATTTTTGAAATCTCAAAATATTACTATCATCATTGTTGTATAAATTACTGTATTATGCTAAGGAAGAAAAGAAATCCAAATACTTTCGACAAAATATGTATGTGAAAAATAAAAGTCTCCCTCGACAAGAGGTGCGAGCAACTTAAAAATAAATCCTCCTTCCCTCAACAACCAAAAGGCTCGAGTGTCTAAACCCTCCCACCCTCGATAAGAGGGGGAGTGTCTAAATCCTCTTGTGCTCACTCTTTGAGACTTGAGTGTCTAAATCCTCTTGTGCTCACTCTTTGAGACTTGAGTGTCGAAATCCTCTTGCTCTCACTCTTTGAGACTTGAGTGCCTAAATCCTCTTGTTCTCACTCTTTGAGACTTGAGTGCCTAAATCCCCTTGTTCTCACTCTTTGAGACTCGGGCGTCGAAATCCTCTTACTCTCACTCTTTGAGACTTGAGTGCATAAATCCCCTTGTTCTCACTCTTTAAGATTTGGGCGTCGAAATCCTCTTGTTCTCACTCTTTGAGACTGGAGCGCCCAAATCCTCCTGCTCTCACTCTTTGAGACTCGGGCGTCGAAATCCTCTTACTCTCACTCTTTGAGACTTGAGTGCATAAATCCCCTTGTTCTCACTCTTTAAGATTTGGGCGTCGAAATCCTCTTGTTCTCACTCTTTGAGACTCGAGAACATATTCTCAAAAAAAAAAAAAAAAAAAAAAAAAAAAAAAAAAAATCCAAAGGGGAGAACATCTTTTGCTCCCACCAAGACAGGGTCCGGGCGTCTACAATGGCGCGGGCGCCCTAATCACATTTCCATTGAAGAAGAAAAAATAAAAAATCTAAAGGGGAGAACATCTTTTGCTCCCGCCAAGACAGGGTCCGGGCGTCTCCAATGGCGCGGGGCCCTAATCAATTTTCATTAAAAAAAAATTAATAATAAATAAATACCAAAGGGGAGAACATCTTTTGCTCCCGCCAAGACAGGGTCCGGGCGTCTTTAATGGCGCGGGCGCGCTAATCACATTTCCATTGAAAAAAAAAAAAAAAAAATCCAAAGGGGAGAACATCTTCTGCTCTCGCCAAGACAGGGTCCGTGCGTCTCTAATGGCGCGGGCGCGCTAATCACATTTCCATTGAAAAAAAAAAAAAATCAAAATTCAAAGGGGAGAACATCTTTTGCTCTCGCCAAGACAGGGTCCGGGCGTCTCCAATGGCGCGGGCACCCTAATCACATTTCCATTGAAAAAAAATAAAATAAATTCTTTATATAAAAATAGAGTTTTTTCGAACGCTCTCATTAATCGGAGCTGCTGGTTGATTCTGGCCCCACCATTTAAAATCTTAGCCAATAAAATTCGAGAAGAATCTTTAGGCCCCACAATATATATTTGCGGCCAATCATATTTGAGAGAAAAAATATATTACCAAAAACAAATAAATTAATAAAATTTTATAAATCACCAAAAATATTATAAAATAGGACATCATATATATTTATTCTAATAATAAAAATCACTATTAAACTAAATAAAATCACATCGTCATATTATTGTTTATCATGATTTCATCACAATATTAAATCAATCATAAATATTAAAAATAAAAATGTCTAATGTCCAAAGTCCAGTTACATCTATTTTAATTAAACTAATCCTAATTACATTCCCAGGCGAATAATAATTAAATTATTTACAACTACAATTAAGAAAAAGATAAAAAATACTAGATAATTGATTAAATTTAAGATCATAATACAATAAGTTATGAATACTTACCCAAACAATCGAAGCATGCCTTCTCTTCCGCAAAAAAAATATGATTTGATCCTGCTGAATATCCAAAATAAAAAAGTGTTAAAATCACTGGGTAAGTGAAGATGATTTGAAGTAAAATATTGAGAGCGAGAGGACAAAGTAGAAAAGTGCATAACAAAACAGTAAACGAATTTCAATTTCATGCAATTTCAATAATCATTTTTCTTAATATTATTTATTCCACAAAAAGAAAAAAAAAAAACACGGGTTAATCTTATTTCCTATACCGTGCAGGATATCTTACATATATTTTTTTTTGACATAAATGAAAAAATATATGTGATTATCCAAAAATACAAAGATTTAGAATTAATTAATATTATTTTCAAAGAAAGGCTTTTCTAATACAAAATTTAATACGGCTGAATAAAAATAGTAGAATTTAAGATATTTTCGTAAAAAGAATCTGAAAATGAAGACGAATAATCTTTTTAAAGTTTTTATGGGTAAATAATATATTTATTTCAAATATATTTATTCCAAAAAAAGTAAGTTTCTCGCGGCCTCTGTACTATATAAAATGTATGAAAAGAACCCAAACCTCATTTTATGTTGCCTTCTTTATTATATATATGCCTATTGGATATTCAAATTTTTTGCTTTAGTTAATTTTTTGCATATATCGTGAATTTTTTGTTACACCTAATTGTCGTTTGCTTTCTAGATAATCATGGAAAGTGCATTCGACAAATGTTGTATTCATGGATTTGGAGTTTGAACAACAATTCAGGTGATTTTTCTTCTCACTTCTTCATTCTACTGTATGTTCTGATTATTATTTTATTTTTATTTTTTTTTTGCTGATAACTACATGGATAAATGGAGATAGAATATAAAGGTTTCGCTATATTATTTATCGCAGTTTTGTCGATCTTCCGCTTTTGCAGGCGAGTGATATATCTGTTGTGTTTTTGTAAATCCATCACGTTAGTTATTTTTCTTCATTATCTATTTTGTGTTTCTGTAGAAAAATTCTTCAATATCATTCGATGAGTTTGTTATTTTTGGAGTAATTTTGTTTATTCTTTACAGGAAGGTGGTTATGATGGTGTTATTGGTTTACTGCACCGGGTTAGCCGATAAATGGTAAACTCTTATTATTATTTTTTCTATTTTTCGGGGATTATTCGTGTCTATACTGTTTTTTCTTAGTCCATTTAGGAGGTCCATGAGGAATTTTTGGTTTTTTGATTTGTATTCCTGGGGCCAATTGTATGTTTACTCACATTCCCACACGATGTGAAAGTTATTCTCATGTAATATGCTATTAATATATTTTTTGATGTACGAAAAGTTCTATATTTTAAAGGAAGGAGATGATACGCTGGTACATTTTACTCCTGGTTGGTATAGACAGATTTGCCTCCTTTGGTGATTGAGAGATATGAGGTACTCTGTTTCCAAATTTTGACGTGATTTAACTTGGAACGTATAGGTGTCAAGGTTTTGGATTTCATGGCAAAGGCTATTTTTGGATATCTTGATTGGGGCAGGGTTCTTATCTTTATATATAATAAGGGACTCCAAATACGCCACATGGCTTCACTAAAATCATTCTAATTTGTAGTGGAGACACCTCATTGGAACTTTCCATGTCATTATCCACATCATCCTAACTTAGTCATGCTTGTTCAAGTTCATTTAAAACTCCCTTGAAAGGTCATTCGTCTGATATATGAAAAGGCACGGAGTTTGGCAACCTAGAAACCCTTTAGAATGATTCTACCAAAAAAACAAAAGAAAAAAGAAACCCTTTAGAATGACCGGTAAAACCAAAGGACACATTAGAATGGCCAGAACTCATTTAAAAATTAATGTTCATGATCTTCTCTTACAAAACACAGAAATGTGAGAAATAATGAGTTTTAAGTTAGGAGACCAAATGCGCATGAAACTCATATAAGTACTACTGATGTTAGATGCTAAACAAAACGTGGAGCGAAGAAAAACCATTTCACTCTCGGAATTGCGTCGAATAAATGGTTGCCTACGACTAACTTTTCCATTTTCCTTCCTGAATCCTGAAGTCCTCTCAGAAAATCTTTGAAAGTCTATTTCAATGTTCTTATTAATTCTTTTTTCATTCTTTGGCACAAAGAATTGATTTAGTAATGATGTCAATCACTGTTCAGTAACTCAAAGATGTACGGTAGATTGCAGATCCTCACGATATTTGGGACGTTAAAGTCGGAGATGTTTTTTTAAATGGCAGAATATGGGTCGACTGTCGACAACTTTTGAATTTTTGGATTTCAACTACCATTGCCGGCCTCCCGCCTCTATATTCGTTTCATTTCATTTCTTCAGTATCTCCAATCAACATCTGGAATTATTCCGCCCCTAAATGTCTCATGTATCATCATGTATGTATCACTTAGATGAGCATCAAGAATTTTTTAAGTAAGTGATCACAAGTCAAAAAAGACAAAAAAAAAAAAAAAAAAAAAAAAAGACAACTACCACACCACAGAATTTCTTAGTTCACAAATGCAGTACGCAATACAAAATGTATAACACGCATGATTGACAATCTCAGCACATACTCAGTGTATGAAAAGAAAAAGAGGCGAAAATAGAAATATATTTTCATAGCTTATATCCTATCAACACGAACAGTATATGATTAGGTCTCAAATCATTCGCGTCCAGTTTTCAGCCGTGATCCGCGTCCAGTTTGAAGCATATAATTAACTTTAGTATATATACAAGAGGAATATCACAAGATATTTTTCATTTCTCAATTTTGTTTCTCTCTCTTCTCCATTCTCTTTCTCTCCCAGCTCCAGCGATTTCAGATCTGTGAAGAAGAAGACGAATCGATTCAATCGATTTCATTTGCATCTAGGTTTTAGTTGGTTATACTATTAACAAAGATGAAGAAGTTTTAGGGTTTTCTTTCACGTTTTTCATCTTCTCCATCGATTCCTCTGTAGTCTCAGTTGTTACGAAGATCAATCACATCCGGTAGAGAGAGATAATATGGAAGATGAAGAAGATCAACTGCACTTGAAGATTCATCTACAAAATCAAATCGACCTGCAGATAAGTTTCATTTGTTTCTACGAATTTTATACTTTGATTTTTGAAGCGATTCAAGCAAATATCAATCTGTATCTGTTCTTCAAAGTTTGATTTTCAAAGTAATATGTTATAATCTCACCTTAATCATGCTTTTGAGAGAAAATCACTAAAAAATTTCAAGAAAAATTATAAGAAATTTTTTAGGGTTCTTGAATAAAGTTCGATTTATAGTTTAATCTCTTATCTCGATCGAATTTTTGTTTTTAGATTTGAAATCTGTGATTCATTATCTCTTTTACCCATCCATTTGATACGAATTTTATTTACTTTGATTATCGAACTAATTTGAGCTCATGTCTAGCGTTATATGTTATTGATTGATTGTTTTAAGTTCGATCCAGATTTGCTTTAGTTGTTCAAAGTTGAATAACAAGATTAAATACGATTTCAAGACTTAGATTGTATATCTAATCGATTTTTTTATCTTAAATTTGTCATCAGCTAACATCTGTTATAGAAACTGATACATAATGCTCAATTCAGAATGAAACTTATTAAGTCTTTGCTTAATAGGGTGAAGGAGGAGCAGATGTTGCTGAAGCTAGGTTTGTGATTGCAAGTGAAAACAACTCTGACTTGGAGAAACAATTGTATTAAAATGATTTTAACTCTGCTACGGAGATAAAGGTAAGTGTATAACTTCCTAAATATGTTTGTGTTATGGCAATTGGATAATATTATCAGGTTTGTGGTTAGGCTAGTTCAACTTGATTTCAGTGCCTAATGTTGTTATTATGTGATACAATGGACTCTTCTTCTTCGAGCTGTAGCAAAACTAGGAGCTTCTGTGGTGACTTACCCTCTTCTAGTTTTGAACGTAATTATTCATACTAACATGTGAATACATTGTGAGATAAAATCTTGTCTTTGCGGCAAAACTTGGCTGTTTTTAATTTGACTTAGTAGTAAGTACCCATTGTCATCATTGATACAGGAGTTACTTGTCGTGTTGGATGTATTTCAGTAGTTATATGGATGTGTAACTAGTAGTTACATAGGCTATATGGATGTGTAACTGCTAGTTACACATGCTGGTAAAACCACTGATATTATCCAAGAAAACTTGCAAGATGAAGTTTATGATTCTTCTGTAAATGGCAATGGAACCACTGATATTGTCTGAAGCTTTATTTTCTATTGATACGGAGTTACTTGTCGTGTTGGATGTATTTTAGTAGTTATATGGATGTGTAACTAGTAGTTACACATGCTATATGGATGTGTAAGCGCTAGTTACACATCCGGTAAAACCAACGATATTATCCAAGAAAACTTGCAAGATGGAGTTTATGATTCTTCCGTAAATGGCAATGGAACCGCGATATTGTCTGAAGCTTTATTTTCTATTGCTTAAAATGTCCTTCTTCATCGTCGATTTACCTAATGGTAAGCTTTATTGACTTGTTGGTGTTTTTTTGTTGCTTATCTTGAGTCTTGGACTACGCATGTTGAGATTTAACAAATCTGTGGTGGTGTTGATGGTGGAGATGCAGGTTTTGGAGGAGGATGGGGAGGCGTGGTGTTAGAGGTGGTGGTATCGGAACAAGTTTGGAGGGGATTGGAAATCGGTGGTGGTGTTCAGTGGAATAGGTATTCAAATTTCGCGTGCAAGCAAGTCATTATCTATACAAAATCGGTTAAGTGATAAAATAAATGGCTTGTAGGTATTGTAACTTATAGATACACATGCTAAATGGATGTGCAGGTACTAGTTACTGATAGAAATAATAGAACCTTGCGTTCTTTTTTTTTTCACCTGAATGCTAATGTTCTTTTTTTCACCTGCTGGGATACATAACTAGTAGTTACACAGGCTATATGGATGTGTAACTGCTAGTTACACATGCTGGTAAAACCACTGATATTATCCAAGAAAACTTGCAAGATGAAGTTTATGATTCTTCTGTAAATGGCAATGGAACCACTGATACTGTCTGAAGCTTTATTTTCTATTGATACAGGAGTTACTTGTCGTGTTGGATGTATTTTAGTAGTTATATGGATGTGTAACTAGTAGTTACACATGCTATATGGATGTGTAACTGCTAGTTACACATGCTGGTAAAACCACTGATATTATCCAAGAAAACTTGCAAGATGGAGTTTATGATTCTTCTGTAAATGGCAATGGAACCACTGAATATAGAACTAGTGGGAGACTCTCTCAATATAGAACTAGATATAGAGAAGTTGCATAGAGGAAAGATATAAATGAAGTATTGTACTGATTGTATGTGTCACTGCGAGTTACACATGCATGTTAGATGTGTAACGGCTAGTTCCTAGGTTACACATGCATATTTGCATGTGTAACTAATGATTACATATGACATATGTATGTGTAACTACTAATTACACATGCATTTAGTATTCCTAGGTTTTTTGCTGATAGTAGCTTTTTGATTGTCATGGTTACCTTACTTGAAGGTGTGGAGGTGAGCACAAGCTTGCATTTTCGGCTGCATTCCTCTTATTTTATACATGTAATGTAAGATCTGACTATGTCAATTTCAATGTGATTACAACCATTTGGGTGGATAAAGAACAAGCCAGAGGAAGCTCAATGATTTATGAAGGACTCGGCAAAAAAGTTTCTGGAAACCCGATTAATAGAGATTTTCATCCTAATAATGCAACTTGATTGTGTTTCTTGTTAACTTATTGTTTATACTTGGAGGATTTTGGTGAATACTCTCTGAAATCAATAGAGGATATGTATTGTTACAAAATTTGATTGCTCCCTTTCTTTTCGTTTCCATTTAATTATCTATCTACCTTATAGTATGTTCATACAGGATATAGTTGTGCAGCCGAGGAGTCGTAAAAATAGGGGTTCTGGTGGAGCAAAAGTTGACTGACACAGTGAAGCATCACATTTTATGATGTTGCAGGAGTCGACTGTAAAATAAGTTGGAAGATATTGTGGTATGCCTAAGAACTTCCTTTATTGGTTGGTAGATGTAAAAGAAGTTACACTAGAAGCTACTAGTTATATACCTTTCAAATTAGTATATTGCATTTTCAATTGATAAGTGTTATTGAGTAGATTTTACTGTTTAAAAATCGCAAGTAGCTCGTGTGATGTCCTGTTTCTAGCTTGATAAAGAATATGCTCTGAGTACCACAGGGCATATGGATGTGTAACTGCAGATTACACAAGCCATATGGATGTGTAACTGTAGTTTACACACGCTATATGGATGTGTAAGTGAAGGTTACACAAGCCATATGCATGTG
Organism: Papaver armeniacum; assembly: GCA_023531295.1. Classification (NCBI taxonomy): domain Eukaryota; kingdom Viridiplantae; phylum Streptophyta; class Magnoliopsida; order Ranunculales; family Papaveraceae; genus Papaver; species Papaver armeniacum. The sequence goes on from JAJJWW010015270.1 coordinate 206,154, forward strand.
TAACTTTCGTTTACACAATCCGTTGTATGTACTCTGTAATCATAATCATTCGATCTTGCTTTTTTTTTTTTTTTCATAGTCCTTGGTTTTATGTATTGTAATGCAAATGTTCGGTGTAAGTCAGGATTATGCTCTTTGCTCTGCATAGACGATATATTATATTAGTCATGATGTTACATGGAGTTATATGGTGTTTGAAGCTCGGTAATAACAAATGGTCTTCTAGTTGGGTTGTTTTCATAGTGTTGTAATAGAGGTAGCAGCAAAAACTTTCATGTTTGATCTTATGATGGTTGGATAGGTAGTATCTTGAAGTGTCTACAGATTACAGAATGGTTGGATAGGTAGTAGCTTTGAGTGTCTCCAGTGTCACTAAGATCTCTGTTGATTCTATGTCACCTTCATGTGAGCCTATTTGTTGTTTTAATAGCAAACCACCATTCTGTAGAAAGAATTTCTCTATGAGTTTGGATAGTTTTCTTTTTTTGATGCTCAAAAATAACAATGAGGTTGTTGAGTTATATAGAAAATAGGTTTAAGTTCTTATACTTCAGCTAAGCCCTTTTGTTGTTTAATTTTGTTTTTCAGGTAACTTTTCGTGTTAAAATTGGTAAAGAAAATAGGACTGCAAGGTTGTTCAAGATACTGCGGCACAACTCTAGGAGGTAAAAACTAAACTCCAAGAGCCTTGTTTCTTTTCTCAATTCTCAACATTATGTGAACATCTGTGCGGAAAATTCACATGAACTCTTAGTTACACTAGGAAAATGCATGTGTAACTACCAATTACTCTAGGAAGATGTTGATGATTTTGCTAGATTCGATGTGAAATCGAATGCAACTGCTGTTAAAAAGAAAGAAGAAATAGAACTAGAACCGAAGTAGTGGTTGTTTTGGTCTTTGAATTCCAATATGAATGTGTAACTTCTAGTTACACTAGTCATATGCATGTGTAACTGCTAGTTATACTAGCAAGATGTATGTGAAACTGAATATACATTTGTTGTGTGTACTGTTCATTCAATCTTATAAAAGCTGATTGCTTGTTGTTATATTTCAGGTTTCCTATAACTTCTCGCTGGTACTAGAGTTGACGTTGATTATACAAGTCAAATGCATGTGTAACTCACAATTACACTAGATAAATGTATGTGTAACTTTCATTTACATGAGACAAATGCGTGTGTAACTTCTAGTTACACATGCTAAAAATTATTGATATAATTAACCCGACAATCCGGTCCGTATGCACCGGGTTAGGGGCTTGTGTTTATGGTACTTACGGGTGGAAATATCTTGATTCTCTTGTTGGTATGTTGTGCACACTATAGGTGTAAACAATCATCTTACCTCAAATTGTTTTTTAGAAGTTAGTAAACTAACTGCGGCAAATCCACACTTAAGTTTCAAGCTGCTGGTGGCTTCGCTACGTCAACCTTTATATATCCTCTTTCACAGTAGTTAACCTTTGGGTTATGTCTTATTTATCATTTGGTCTTTAATTGCTAAAAAAAAAAAAAAAATACCCCTACACCTTTTAGTTTTACATTTATTTATCTTTTTGATCCTTAGTAATTTAATTTATCTAGATACTTAATTAATTCTGTTCCATAAGCCGATAATCATTTGTATGGATTGTCCCTTATAATTGTGTTCATTGGTGCTTAGCAGGGCCTATCAATTTATGAAAAACTTTATTGATTGTTGTACAATAGAATCAAGATGGTCACTCCTCGAGTTAAAGTAAATAATTTAGATAAATATCGATCGATTATGCTCCATGTGAAATTCCAAAGGTTAATTTCTATTAAAAACTTTAACAATATATTCATTTGGTAGAATAACAACAGTTTAGTTCGATTCCTATGATTTCTTTTCTTTAAGCAAATAGAATACTAGGACGGGGAGGATTTGAAAATGTAAATGGCTAGATCATGACTCTTTCCTTGAGAAATCTTTTAAGGTTGCATTAAATTTTGTTATATATCATGAACTTCCTTTGCAAGAAGAACACTAGCCAGTGAAACTTGAGACAGGTCACCATGATGCCCAGTCGATGACTCCTGCTTCACATAGAGATGATGCTTACTCTACTTGCAGCTGACTTATGTTGGCCATCGCATGGACCTACAATGAAATAGATATGCATAAGCTCTGTGGCTGTGTCTCAACATATTATTTTTAGAGAATAGACAAGTAAAAAAAAATGCATATTTTCATCTGTGGCACTAACTTACCTGGAAACATTCGTTAATGCATATTTTTTTTTGTATACTACAAGAAATTCACAAATCTTTTCTGTATTATTAGTATAGTTTCTTTGGATTGTCAATTTTATTAATTATATGCATGTTACCAAGTCCATGTATGGTCTCTGAATCTAACTATTGTGTCATCCATGGCTGATTTCTTTAAAACTCATTTTGGAAAGCTTGATATGTATACTTCAGACAGGTCATAAAGAGAACATATAATGGATAGACCTTATACTCAATGAGAACCTACACTATGTTTGTTGGTGGATGGTGGTTATAATGAGCATGTAGAAAAATTTGGCTACTACTATGTTTTCTTAAACTTCTGTGATTCTTTTGAATATAACAAACCAATAAAAAATTTGCATGTAGAAAAAATACACGAGGTTATGTCATAAAGTGATAAAGTAAAAATCACGAGGAAAAAGCTTAAACAACAAAATATAATAGAGATGATAAACTTTGTCGTTTCAGTTTTCAGTGGTAAGTATAGGCATGCCTCAACAAATCTTGGATTAATAAACGAGTTCAAAAAACCTTAGTAATAGGTCCGAATGTAATAAAATCCAAGGATGCAATACCACTTACTAGATGTCAATTTTTGGTAAAAGTTGGCTTTGCGATGCACATAAACAGGTGTTCTATACAGAGCTTATACAATCTGATGTACATTGGCATTCTAAATACAACAAATGGACTATCGAAATAAAAAATTACTATCATCAAGAAGAATGAGAATGGTGAATAGATTTGGTGTCAAATTTGATGCATTCAGGGTATGTAGTTAGAGTTTTTCTTTTATTTTTTAGAACGTACTTTAAGTTGTTTTTTCTTAGGAACCACGGTTCATTAACTGTTTTGGTAGACTATTTAGAAGTCACAAATTAATTACTTCCTATTTCAAGTCTTTTTTTTTTTTTTTTTTTTAGATTCTTATATAGTTTTGCACTTATTTTACAATTTGCTTACTCAAATTTTTTTCAACCTGATATGCTATTGTGGAGTGTTATTTCGTGTAATATAGATACTCTGTCCCCTTTATGCATTTTGTTACCTAGCAATGACACCATCCTAAAATTCCTCGGTGCATTTATCCTTCACATCATTTGTTACGTATAAAATTGACGAAGACAAAAAATAATGCTGCGTCACCCAAAAAAATAAGTATTAGTTCTGGAATCTTGAAACATGGATAAACAAAAGTATAAGTAGAGAAGTTCTTATTAAAAAAACTTTACTTGGATACCAGTGGTTAGAATTTAGTGACTCTAACCAATTTTCTTCCAATATTCCATAAACAAGGAACAGACCCGTGCATCGCACGGGTGAGAAACTAGTAATAATAATAATAAAAAAAAAGACAAAAGACGCCCAATCCCTTGAAAAAAAAAATAATAAGAAGAAGAAAAAAAAAAACGCCCAAGCTTTTAAAGAAGAAAAAAAAAAAAAAAAAAAAAAAAAAAAAAAAAAAAAAAAAAAGGCTCTTACGCCCTAACCTTGAAAAAAAAAAATTCAAAGGAGAGAACATCTTTTACTCCCGCCAAAACAGGAACCTAGCGTCTCCCATGACGCGGGCGCCCTAATCTCATTTCCATTGATGAAAATGCTCAAAACGAAAGGAGGAGAACATCTTTTACTCCCGGCAAAACAGGGTCTTGGCGTCTCCAATGATGCGGGCGCCCTAATCTCATTTCCATTGAGAATACTTCCGTAAAAAAAAAAGAGAAGAGAGAATGGGTCCTGGGTTTCTGGGGTACTCATGTCCCATAGAAAGGCGGCTCCTACCATATGACTAACGCCTCTAAGGCAAATCTCCTAAAAAAAAAAGAAGAGGGGGCAAACATTTTCCTCCCTTAAGAAGCGGCTTCTACGCCAAGATGTATCTAAGGCGGGCCTCTTAAAAAAAAAGAAGGGACAAATACTTTCATTTCCTAGAAGGAGGCTCATACGCCATAACTCCCACCCCTATGACAAGCCCTTAAAAATGGGGGAAGGACAACCTGGGCGCCCACAAGCGCTCTCTCTACGGTATCAACTAACAAAAACACTTGAATGTAACAATCATAAGTAGAATCCACTTGCTCCAAGTAGTAATGGCGATATCTAAAAAACTGAGGTGACAAAAGCGTAATACCCTCATTCACCCCTTGCACAAACTGAGGTAACAAGCATGAAAGTCAGTATCTTTCACAGGGTACTACTAATTACCGCGTATAGTGAACTTGGTGTTGAAACCATAATGCAAAAGGAGATGGGTTTGGATGAGGATGTATGCTTGTGTATGAATCTCGAATTGCAGGTTGAATGAGCTATAGGAGGAACCTATTGGAACCAGCTGAAGTACACCAAAGGACACACTGAAATTGTGCCTCAAGTGTTCGTGAAAGGCCTGAAAGAATATCAGATTTTGTTCTTGTGTTGCTTAATTGTGTATGGAGCATTTTTGGGCAGTCTGTAGCGGTGAATACAGTTAAATTGAAAGGAACGGATAGAATTTGGGGTTCACTGGATATGCAGGCATGAGCTTTGCAGACTAACTGATGAAGAATTTTAATATACAACGAAGAAGATGTTCATCCTGCTGTTCTCTTTATCAAAAATTAGTCGGGTCAGTTCAAGGTGTTTTTGTGTCCAAGACAGTGAAAAGAAGTGAATGGATGGAGCTGACTGCGATATGAAATTATGAGATGGAGACGTCATGGATCAATATAGATAGAAGGTCGAGTTTGCGTGTAGTCGATGGAGAAAATAAGTAGAATTAGAATGAGCTGACATCGATGGGAGAGTATATTGCTTGTCATGAAAAGTTCTAGTATGAAGAGCTGGTGCAGTGAGAAGGGTCTATATGTCAGCCGGGATGAAGATGATTGAGCCGAGATGATTGAGTATATGATCGGTGCAAGGAGAAAATTCAGGTGGTGCGGAAGCAGTAGTTAGCTGGAAATGCAGCCGGTGGCTAGATGAACTTAGGTGCTACGGTTGGTCGAGAATTTGAGTAGAGAGTAGAAAGTTAGCTAGTGGGCTAGTATCGGTCAGTGGAGTGGGCCTTGGCACAAGATCCATTAGGTCTTATTTCCTTCGCAATACAATACATAAGGAACGGAGACAGACAGAAGAAAAGAATGAAGCCGGAGGCAGCTACAGAGCCGCGAGTGGGAGAAAAGAAGGGTTTGCCATTTTGATATAGGAAACTGAAACAACTTGACAACCTTAGTCTACTCTGTGGGAACGATTCTTTCTTGCCCTTGCTTCATTATATATTTTTAGTAGTAAGAAAGTGTAATTATTTTTGACCCTACGACAGTGATCAAATTTTGGCGCCGTTGCCGGGGAGGCAGCGGTTGTAATTTGTTTTTGGTTTCTTATTTTTGTTTTTAATTTTGTTTCTTATTTTTATTTTTTCTTATTTTCTGGTTTTTAACCTTGGTTTGAGAACTCTTGTTTCAGGTACCTATTATGGAAGGAGCATATTGTAATAATGGATACGGTTTTCAACCTCCTCAACACTATGAAGATATCCCACCATCTATGGGATACGATCGGAACCAATTTATTGGCTATGATCAATATCCAAGAGCTTATGATGATTTTCATACATACCAAGAACAACCTTGTAGTGGGTATGTAAGTTAAGCACCTAGGTGGGACAATTCTTCCTCTAATTGGCTTTATCCCAGATGTATGAATGTTATAAATGGACTAGACCAACTAGACCGTGATAAAAGGAACGTCGCACAAACCAATTTCTGCAACACTTTTTCTTACCCGACTCTAGATCGTAGTTATTATCATTCACCCATTCAAAGGGAAGAGTCATGGGAAAGAGAACCTATTGTAGCCAATGGTGGAAAGCGTGTGAACGTTAGAAAACTTGCACATAAATTATACAAGTTTAAAGATGATGGAGCCTCGGAAGAGCTTGTCGATGAAATTAGTAGGACCATTCATATGGAAGTTAAATGACGTCGTGATAAAGGTTGGGAAACCGACGACGATTCTGATTTCAGTGAGTCTGAAAATGAAGTCGAATATGAGTATGTTGAGAATGGAACCGATTTGATCCATATTGTGGAAGACCCAATTGAGCTTGCAAAGGACTGCAATGATGATGTTGATGTCAAGACTTTGGTTAAGGCAGAACCAGAAGAAGAATGCTTGCAAGGTTTGATAGAGGACCACGATGTGCAAGAGGTAAGTAATTCACTTAAATTCTTTAAGGATGAAGATAATTTCGTTATCCAAGAGATTGTGATAGGTTTGTCTAACCCTTTGTATATTGATTCTTTTCCTTTACCTCTTATTGGTTTGAATGTATGTGCTTCGAGAATATTGTTGAATGACTTTATTTCTCGATATCCGCCATTAGAAACATTTGATTCTCATACTATGCAAGTTTGCAAAGAATAAACCATAGAAGTTCCTGATTTCTATGTTCTTTATACACTTCCAAGTGTAGAAAATAAAAAGTGTGGGGGAAACTTCTATGGGGCGATAGCTTCACATCTGTTTTCTTGTACTAATATTTGTTTGAAGCGATTATTTGCAAAACAGGGTACATGGAAGGATCCCCAACTTTTCAAATTATTGGTGTATGGGGAATTTGTCTTGCAAGTCTGGCTGACGACTTTAAACCAAGCGCTACATGGGAGGAAACCTATGGGATGAGTATTTCTTCTCTTGTTTTTATTTTTTTCTTGTCTTGTTTTTACTTTTTCTGATTTTTGTCTCATATCATTATAAGATTTCCCACCTTGACTTTATTTGGACGATTCAATTTACATTGAGGACAATGTAAAGTTTAATTGTGGGAGAGTGGTTAAGCTTGCATTGTAAAATTTCAAATTTTTCATGATTTTTCAACTTTTTTGTAAATTAGTGCATGAGAAACTCCAACTTGTAGTTAATTTAGAGTCACATAGTATACATGTCGCTAAGATTACATCGAAATTCTCACAAGAGTGACTGAACTTAGAGATGCCAGAGAACGTGATCGGGTTTCTTGTTTGTATGAGAGTTAAAGTTGGATTTAACCATGCCAGTGGCAAATGAGGTGCAGACTGAATTTGTTATTAGAGTTGTGGTCCCCAATAGTGGAAACTACCCATTGTTACATCATGAGAGTCACCGACCTTCAATTCTTTGTACGTGTCTAAATATGTGCTTTTAGAGTGTGTGTCACCATACGTAAACTCCGGGTAGAATCGTGAGCTACCCGACCTCCCACCAATAAAAGCACTACTTTGATCTCTTGAGTGCTATTTTATCAATCATGATGGTGACATCGAATTGCTAACTTACATACCACTTGTAATCTTGTTCGCAGTTAGCACCATCCACTTTATCTCTCTCTACACAACAGGTCCATAGAAACACTATCATCATCAACAAGAGGAGCATCACAAATTCAAAGGAAAGTTGAAGACGTTCAAGGTTTACAAGCAATAGTACAGATATGAGCAGATTTCATATTCAAGTAAAGCAACAAGACAAGGAGAAGAATTTCTACAAGTTGAAGACTTATGTACAAGAGTGAAGGACGAGAGTTCAAGAAGTTTATGATATCGAGACATACAAGTTGTGAAGAATCAAGCGGTAAAGTACTTACACCATGGCCTTTGTACTTGTATTTTTATTTTATTTTATTTTGTATTTTATTTTCTCTTGTCAAAAATAAAAATATAACTTGGGACATGGTCATCATCATGCTAGGTCCCTTGGTCATCATCATCTATGTGAAATAATCAGAGAAAATTTCTTTTGGTTCATTATTAGTTTTTTTTTATTTTGTTTTGTTTTCATTTGTATTTGTTTTATTTTTCTTGTCTCAATTAAAAAAAAAAGAAAAAAAGAGAAAAAAAAATAGGAAAAAAAAAAAAACAAGTAAAATGTGTTGTATCATATTTTGTTTTTTTTTTAGTTTTGTTCTTTCAATAAAGTCAATGGAAAGAAGGAATATCCGTAATGAAGTTTCAAGCAACAAGGAATTAGAGGAAAGAATCACATTGTCAAAATTCTACGAAGTTATAGAGTTATCATCGACAATTGAAGACCGAAGACGAAGATGAAGACAAGGATTGAAGACCGAAGACGTTTCTATGGATGCTGTGAGAGTGGTACTAACAGCACGTCGAACGGATAACAAGGTAAGTAAGTATATTGCCACCTTCGTTAAGTGGTTGATTTCCTTTTTTAGAGATCGTCAGAAAGAAAAGGGTTTTCAAAATTATAAAAGATGTGGGTTTTCAAAACGATTCGGAGGGTTTTTTCCTTCTTACCATTCAACGTGCCGCAGGATTCTCTCTTCATTCCTACCTGGACACATGTGTGACCTGGTGTTGTTTTGAAGTTGTTTGTAAAGTGGTAGTAAAAGTTCGTTCAACTCGGGCTTGTAAAGGTTTGATTTAAGAAAATACTAAAAACAATGAAAATATATTCACAAGTTTGTCACGATATCGAGAGATTACTGAGACTCAGGATTCCACCAATTCTTACATTCATGTGGTTCAACTAATAATTCTAGACATTTATAGCTCAAATTTATTGACTCTAATTCATTGCCGAAAGTAGATTTTGAAAGTAATGACTGTATATCTAAAGCATGAGACATCAAAACACTTAAGAAAGCATGACCTCATCAATTGAAATCGCAATCATTCAATAAAAATCATAAGATACGATTAAAAATCAATGCAATAAGTCATAAAAGAATTAATAGAATTACCACATGCATGAAAAATGGCTTCCTCCATCGTCCCAGTGTTCGGGTTTAGCTCCTCATGTTATTCATGTGCTCGAAATAGTTGTTCTTAGCTCAAATAGGTGAAAAACAAGAGAAAACTAATAAAGTAGACAATTTGCAACGCTGTATTGGCGTTACAAACAGTTCTTACAACGGGTGGTGAACTGTTACAGAGAAAAGATGACAAGCTTATGATGTATGTGATCTAATATTGATGAACAACGATACTTCTTTTGTTCTGTTTAAATAAGACTGCCCCTGTTGTCTGTTCTTCGTGTTCTTGAGAACGACACTTCTTTAGTGTCGCCTGCAACTCTTCCTTCTTCTTCTCTCCAATTCTTATTTTTCACCTCTGCAGCCTCCGTCTCGACCCCAAACTCCCCTAAAGTCTCGACTTCTCTGCTATGACTCCAACCAACGCCTTATATACACAGCAGGTCCACCCATCACTCGAGTTAATCTCTGTTTTTTTCTTTCCTTGCATGTTACGGATATTTCCTTCACTGGAAGTCACGAGAAATTCTCTACACGGCTTCTGAGATGTCCAAACTCTCTATTGACTCGTACATGGAATGTATTACATCCCGTAACTCATGTAGCTTCCTTAAATATTAAAACTATCCCGAAACAGAAACCCGAGTATGATATCTTCTTTCCTAATCTTTTTATGCCGGTTTCCTGGGTTGTAGAAACTTTCCTTTTTCCGCGTACACAAATCTAATACCTTCCGTGGATGGATGTAATAATTCGGTGCGAACCCAAATCCAAGAAATTCTTCGATTAAACCTCTCCTAAAATCTTCCAGTAATTCCCATAACTTCTCTTTCCACTGTTTTACTTCAACTCGAGTTTCTAGCCAAATCCAGCCCAACAGAATACCCGAAACATCCTGTATATCCATAACAGGTCCAATCCATGAGAATCAGCGATTGAATCTTGTTAAATTCCGTCCAATTTCCGAACCCTAATTCTGCCAGAAACTCCCCTTGATCTCCCGCCAAAACTCAAAGTTCAAATGAAGAGGATGGGTTGCCCCCTATCCTCGGCTGAGGTATAAATAGCAGCTGTCTAGTTGGTGTCTTGGGGTTACCCCTTATCGACTGGGTGCCCCTTATCCATTTGAGGTGTGCGAATAGTAATTTTCTCCCACGAGCGCAAAAAAAAACACTTTTCGAGCCAATTTCGCCGCAAAAGCTAATTTCTCCAAAAACACCTATAAAACCATAAAATACCAAAATAAGTACAAAATCGAGCACTAACAAAACACATAATTGAGAACAAAATAGACACATAAATATGTCCATCAAATACCCCCAAACTTATTATTTGCTAGTCCTCGAGCAAATCAAATTTAAAAAAATAAAATCCTAACTCACTATCGCAGGCATCGTCGATTGCATTTAGCGTATGCAACAAGCCTTTAAACCCCTAGGTGGCCCTAGTGGCCGAGTTATAGTCTCGGGAGGGTTTACCAGAGGTGTACCCACAAAACCTTTACTCCAGACCCTAACTATCTACGCAGACTTTGGAAGGCACTAAAGAATCTCCTTGGTTGGCATACTTATTGATTACATGAGGAAGTACCCTGATGCGAAATTCCAATTGATGTACACGAGTTTGCACTCAAGCATACTAAAATTCATATATAAGTCACAGAGCTCTACTCAGATAGTTTCTGGACATCATAACCGAAGTCAACCAATCACATGGATAGATTAAGAAGATGGATGTAGAGAAAACGTAGATGGTTTTGATGTTGACTAAGGTGAACAGTGTTTCTCATATCTGTCTGAAGGCCACTGCCAAAACGAACCTATCCTAATGGACTGAGATACTAGTCTGACTAATACCAACACACTGGCATATACAAGGGAACCAGTGGTCGAAAATCCTAACTCTAGGTCAACACAACTGGCATATACAAGGGTTCCAGTGGTCGAATTTATTGAATTTATTCCGTTTGGTATGATGGTCTGGTCTCAATTTCTCTTTCTTTTTTTTTTTTTTTTTTTTTTCAACTTTTTTCAACTTTTTTTTTTTTTTTTTATATCAATCACTTTATTTCACCCTAGCAGTGGTAACAACTTGAATCGTGAGCCCAACCTAATCACTTAGAGAAACATATTTTAAAGAAAACAAAATAAAAATAGAAGTGAAAAGGATTCAACGAGATATGGCGAAACTACCATGTTTTTTCTTTAATTCTAACACATGAGAGCTCGTGCTTTTATGAATAGACTCTTTAGATGTTTCCATCTAATCAGATTGGTTCCTCAACTCCTACAACCAAAATGCTTCCATCCACTTAGATTAGTTAGTGCCAACCTTAATAAGCATAAATTTCTAGTCTCTGGAGTTTATTTATTGCAACTAAAAAGTTTCTCCCATACCCACAAACTTAAATCTAACATTGTCCTCAATGTTCTAAAGATAAAATTAAAAGCATGAACAAGGAGAAACTGCTACCATTTGAAGTAAAAGAGTTAAGGAAAGATATTACCGTGTCGCATGAATATTGGGTTACCTCCCAAGAAGTGATAAGTTTAAAGTCTTCAGCCAGACTAAGAAAGGATTAGTCACCTCATAGAATCATAAAGTAATATCCGGAATTTCTGTGGGTCATCAAAACCAAATAGAGCTATCACAAGTAAAAGGAATCTGCAACATGCCAAGAAAATTAACAAATAAAGCACACCCTTGTCTAGTTTCCTGTTTAATACAAATACATCTAGCTGTGGTTCAGGTTCAGGTTCTATAACTGGGTCCAAATAAAATATTTTCATGGGTTTCATTTCCTCGTAGGTAAGATCCGATTCAGGTATTAGAGTCTGGAAAAACTCAAGTAAAACCTTAGAAGCACATAATAATAACCTAAATAACTGCGGATCCTTAAAGTCAATCAGTTTTGACTCACACAATTGACCACGATGAAAGTGGTGGTCAATCTGAAGCAAATGTGTCATTTCTATTCTCCTAAAGTACATAGGTTTAGTCTCGAAACTTAATAATTGACACATCTGAAACATATACGTTCCCATAATTGGTTGAAAAATATTTGGTGGGAAAACAAAGTCAATCTGGGTATCATAGCCTGGGCTAACCACATCAACCAGAGGATGGGTTTCTAACAACTGAACTTCCCTATGGACATCACTAGGTTCAGGAAAACGTGTATGAAGATAATCTTTTAAAGTGGTTGAGGCACATATGTCAAGTCCCAAGTGAGGGACCGTTTTAAGAGTTAAAGCACATGAAGAATGATAATCACCCCCAAACTTAGAGTTTTCAATGTCTCTAGAAAGACTAGTCACAACTTCCCTAATTTCAAGGTCATCAGATTCCTGAAAATGGTCAATTGATTCTTCTAAGTCAGGTTCATTCTCACTCATCTCTACGAGTTCATTTTCTTTATCTAAGACTAATGTTTCTAAATTGCTAGACTCTAAAACAATATTCTCATAAGAAACTCGTTCCTCAAAACTATCATCAGCTTCGTAATCATAAGGAAATACTACATCGTCTAAAACGGGGGTATCTCTAGTCAAATCCTCGTCCTTTTGAATAGGTGAATAATTATTAAAATTATTTGGATTTGAATTAGAAACATTATCATTATTAAGCTCAATTGGAGTAACAAATTCCTGACCACTATGCCTACTTATTTCAAATTCTTCATCAACACTATCCTCATCATAATCATCATTATAATAACATGAAAATGGTTGAACCTCATCTAAACAAGTAGTGTTACCAATTTTATCCTCGTCATCTTGATTATGTGAATAACTATCTTCATTTTCAAAGGTACTATTGGAAACACTATATTGGAAATTAGGACTATCTTGAGCAGTTCTTTCCTGGGCCTCTAACAACATTTTCTGAGTTGACTCACATGACTTCCTGATTTTATCTAGTAAAGAAGGTTCACATGTTGCATTGCTTTCGTCCATAACTAAGTTATTCATCTCATCTGAACTACGTGCCGACTCAAGTAACTTTTGTGATGACTCAGCTAACTTACGTGCGGACTCTAGTAGAGAGGAATTTTGCTCGTATGACCGATGGGCGTATGGATAGTAATTGGGCTCACCATGGTATGGACCATAACCTTCAAAAGGCTGATGTTCCCAACCACTATTCACACTATGGTCAAAGTAGTAACGTCCATTTTGAAACTCAGTCGGATATTCGTTGTATTGGCTATTGTAATACCAGTTCAACATTCTATTACAGGGGTGTGATTTGTCACACAGAATAAAACCCACTGACAGGGGATTCGTGGGTGGATAGAGTCTTACCTCCCGTACCAGACGGGCGATGAACCATTGAAGTCAACTCAGGCCACCGACTCCTATGTCGATTGTACGAACCGAGGGGCCGAGACAGTATCGTAACTGTCGTCCTTCCCTGCAAACAGTTTATATTTAATTTTTAACCCTTCCTTAGGGTTTTAAAAATAATGTCCAAGTCCAAAAGAAAAATAAAGTCCAAAAAGTGTCCAAAAATAAAAAGAAAAATTACAAAAATACAACCCTATTTACAGTTTCTAAAAAAACAAAATAGTTATATACAAAATATTCTTCTTCACTCCTTTTGAATTCCTCTGTTCTTTCCTTCTTTGGAAGATGCTTTCCTTTTATAGCACTTTTTATTTCCTTGTAGCTTCGCTCCAAATCTGAAAAGAATCGAAAAATACCAAAAGGCGTAAAAGAGAACAAAAAAATAAAAATAGAAATAACTCTAAAACCTTAAACCTAAATACAAGTCCGCGTCGGCGGCGCCAAAAATTGGTGTTGTTTTGAAGTTGTTTGTAAAGTGGTAGTAAAAGTTCGTTCAACTCGGGCTTGTAAAGGTTTGATTTAAGAAAATACTAAAAACAATGAAAATATATTCACAAGTTTGTCACGATATCGAGAGATTACTGAGACTCAGGATTCCACCAATTCTTACATTCATGTGGTTCAACTAATAATTCTAGACATTTATAGCTCAAATTTATTGACTCTAATTCATTGCCGAAAGTAGATTTTGAAAGTAATGACTGTATATCTAAAGCATGAGACATCAAAACACTTAAGAAAGCATGACCTCATCAATTGATATCACAATCATTCAATAAAAATCATAAGATACGATTAAAAATCAAAGCAATAAGTCATAAAAGAATTAATAGAATTACCAAATGCATGAAAAATGGCTTCCTCCATCGTCCCAGTATTGGGGTTTAGCTCCTCATGTTATTCATGTGCTCGAAATAGTTGTTCTTAGCTCAAATAGGTGAAAACAAGAGAAAACTAATAAAGTAGACAGTTTGCAACGTTTGTATTGGCATTACAAACAGTTGTTACAACGGGTGGTGAACTGTTACAGAGAAAAGATGACAAGCTTATGATGTATGTGATCTAATATTGATGAACAACGATACTTCTTTTGTGCTGTTTAAATAAGACTGCCCCTGTTAGTCTGTTCTTCGTGTTCTTGAGAACGACACTTCTTTAGTGTCGTCTGCAACTCTTCCTTCTTCTTCTCTGCAATTCTTATTTTTCACCTCTGCAGCCTCCGTCTCGACCCCAAACTCCCCTAAAGTCTCGACTTCTCTGCTATGACTCCAACCAACGCCTTATATACACAGCAGGTCCACCCATCACTCGAGTTAATCTCTGTTTTTTTTCTTTCCTTGCATGTTACGGATATTTCCTTCACTGGAAGTCACGAGAAATTCTCTACACGGCTTCTGAGATGTCCAAACTCTCTATTGACTCGTACATGGAATGTATTACATCCCATAACTCACGTAGCTTCCTTAAATATTCAAACTATCCCGAAACAGAAACCCGAGTATGATATCTTCTTTCCTTATCTTTTTATGCCGATTTCCTGGGTTGTAGAAACTTTCCTTTTTCCGCGTACACAAATCTAATACCTTCCGTGGATGGATGTAATAATTCGGTGCGAACCCAAATCCAAGAAATTCTTCGATTAAACCTCTCCTAAAATCTTCCAGTAATTCCCATAACTTCTCTTTCCACTGTTTTACTTCAACTCGAGTTTCTAGCCAAATCCAGCCCAACAGAATACCCGAAACATCCTTGTATATCCATAACAGGTCCAATCCGTGAGAATCAACGATTGAATATTGTTAAATTCCGTCCAATTTCCGAACCCTAATTCTGCCAGAAACTCCCCTTGATCTCCCGCCAAAACTCAAAGTTCAAATGAAGAGGATGGGTTTCCCCCTATCCTCGGCTGAGGTATAAATAGCAGCTGTCTAGTTGGTGTCCTGGGGTTACCCCTTATCCATTTGAGGTGTGCGAATAGTAATTTTCTCCCACGAGCGCAAAAAAAACACTTTTCGAGCCAATTTCGCCGCAAAAGCTGATTTCTCCAAAAACACCTATAAAACCATAAAATACCAAAATAAGTAGAAAATCGAGCACTAACAAAACACATAATTGAGAAGAAAATAGACACATAAATATGTCCATCATGACCCATAAAAAATTGTTTTTTATTGAGAGCAACTTCATAAAACCCTTTCTTGTGAGGCAGAGTCGAGACTTTCGATCACTCTCGAACCCGAATTTATTTCGATAAGGGATGGTTATTTCTCTCTCAACTTTGAAGGATGAGATTGTTTCATATATATATCTAACTTCTTATGACTAGTGTGCAGAATCTTTATGTCTTCTTAGCGCGTTGGATGCTATCATTTCGGAGAACTTGTAAGTCGGAAAGTAGGTTTTGTGGGTATATCTCTAGTAAACCCTCACGAGACTATAACTCGTCCACTAGGACACCTAGGGGTTCAAAGGCTTGTTATACGCGCTAAGTGTGACCGTATCCTCAACGACAGGGAGTTATATGTTTTAGAATTAATTTTGTTTGATTTGCTCAAGGACTAGCAAAGTAGTGTGGGGGAATTTGATAGGTGTCTTATACACCATAATTTTATCTATAGTTTATGCTTTCTTTGTTATGTTTTCCTGTAAATTATGTATTATTACATGTGTGTTGAGTTTTATAGGTGTTTTGGAGTCATATGGCCAAAAAGAGGAGAAATATGAGCTAAAGGCTTTACTTGGAGGCACAGGGCGTTAGCGGATGCAAAGCTAGCAAGCACACGGCTATTTAAGGCATTGAAAGAAAGATTATGCAGGAAATTAAACTGTCAGTCTTTCAAAACTGATAGACCAAATGGTCACTGGGTGGCCCATATCAAATAGTGGGTACCTTAAGTAGTTTCACACAATCACACTTACCTTAACCCAAAAATTTAGCCCAATCATTTTGTTGGTTGTGGGATTTTTGTGTCCTGAAATCAGAGAGAGAATGAGGGCTGAGAAGAACAAGGATCTGGTGCTGTTTCGATGGCGTTTTGAATCAATTTGTGGCATTTAGGGTTTGAATGAAGATAAGATTTGTATTGATGGCTACATGAAGACTTGGGGTTCGTCTTGAATTTACTTTGAATTAGATCGAGATGAAGAAGATGTTGTTAGATTTAAGAAACACGGGTTTGGTGGTCTGAGCTGTGGATTTGACTGAGATGGGTATGAATTTGATGAATCAGTAGAAGATAGGGAAGAAACAAAGCTTCTGCTAATTTCTAGGGTTTTATGGAGATGAAGATTCAGAAGCTAATCAAGACTTTAAATGTGAGAAGAATTGGAGATGGGTTGATGAGATTGAGCAGAATCAGAAGATGGGTTGAACTCGAATTCGAGTTTGGATCGATTATAGCAGTGAACACGGATAGTTGTGAAGTTCCAGCAAAGCTTCAATGGAAGATGAATTATGACATGGTGGTATTGTTTTGCAGTATGAAGACGATGATGTTCATTGGTTCGAAATGGTGGTTGTTGTTGAGACAGGGGAAGGCCAAGAGGATACAATGTAGTTGCAGTTGGTGGTAATGAATTGCTACGGTTTCAAATGGTGTTGGTATGCAGTGTAATTGCAGGTGGTGATGCTGATGGCTGCGAGCTAACGGATACTGGTGGTTATTGATCGAATTTTAGATAGTGGTAAGTAGAGTTGCCGTTCACTCGGACTTGTTGAAATCGATTTTAGGATTTAATAAAGAAAAATAATAAAAATAGAGAATATATACAATTTATGTCACAAGATGAAGAGAGTTACTGGGACTCGGTATTCCACCGATTCTCACATTCATGCGGTTCATCTATTAATTCCGGACAATTAAAGCTCATAAAATAACAAACATCGACTCTAATTCTTTGCCAAGGTAGATTTTATAAAGAATTATATGTAATTCACAAGCATGACGCATCTAAAGTACCTAAGACTAAGCATGCGACATCTAACGAATTCACAAATAATCAAGAAAAATCATAAATCAATTATAATAGTGCAAATAGTCATAAAGTAATTAAATAGAATTACCACATGGGTGCAAAACAGCTTCCTCCGTCGTCCAAAGTGATGGGTTCTAGCTCCGCATGGTAAAAACACCCTCAAAGGATTTTTTATTGCTCAAAAAGGTGTGTTTACAATGGTGAAAAGGAGAAAAGTAATAAAAACCGGGTTTGTAACAGTTATAATTGTTACAAACGGACTGTTACAGAGAACGATAAATGTAAAGTGTCACTGTCGCTGTAGTTTTAAGACTGTCTCCAGAACTACGACCCTCAGTGGTTCGTTTTTACTGTAGCATTTACGACTGTCCTACGTGCGTCATATGTTCTTCGTGTTCTTCAGCAGCAGCAGCAGAGAAATATTCTCTGCAACTCGATCAAACCTCTCTGTTGTTGCTCTAAACTGTCCCAAACTCTCCCCCCATATCTCACTGATATACCATCACCTATTTATAATCAAACAGCCCCGAAAATCACATTATAATTGCATATAATCCTCCCATCACTCGGTGTTTAAAGAAAATATTTTCTTTCCTTTTTTTACTTCTGATTTTGATTTTCACACGCTATGAAGCTGTCAAATCTCCTTATTTATCTTCTGCACGCTCCAAATGGTGACTCAAATCTTCCAAGCACGTGTAGAACTCCCTGTAATTCACGCATCCCGTGAATATCTTCTTTTCTGTTTTGCTCTAGTACGAATTATCTAGCCAAATTTGGACGACAAATCGACCCATATCACGCCTGTTACGCTTAATCAAGTCATCCCATGAAATTTCAGCCATTGAATCGCATTAAAACCCCTCCAAATGACGAACTGAAAATCTGCCAGTAGTGCCACCATTTTCCCTCCAAAAATAAAATTCAAATGAAGAAGAAGGTCAGCCCTTATCCAACAGCTGGGGGTGCGAATATCAGTTGGGTGCCCCTTAGTAATTGGGTTACCCCTTATCCAAAGTGGGAGTCCGAATAGCAAATGTCCTCCGGGGGGTGTTCCGAGCAACTTTTCGAGCCGAATTTTCCAACAATCTTTATTTCCAAAAAATACCTACAAACACACAAAACTCCATAATAAGGACAAAAACGAGTACTAACAATACGAAACATTGAGGACAAATTAGACACATAAATGCGTCTATCAAATACCCCCAAACTTATTATTTGCTAGTCCTCGAGCAAATTTATTCTAGAAAATAAAAATCATTTGAACCCCTAGGTGGCCCTAGTGGCGGAGTGTTGTCTCCGGAGGGTTTACCATAGGTGTACCCACTAAACCTTTACTCCAGACCCTAGCTATCTACGCAGAACCTTGGAAGGCACTAAAGAATCTCCTTGGTTGGCATACTTATTGACTACAGGAGGAAGTACCCTGATGGGAAATTCCAATTGCTGTACACGAGTTTGCACTCAAGCATACTAAAATTCATATAAAGTGTGAGCTCTAATCGGATAGTTTGGACATCATAAACCGGAGTCAACCAATCACATGGATAGATTAAGAAGATGGATGTAGAGAAAATCGTAGATGATGTTGACTAAGGTAATCCTATCCTAATGGATCGAGATACCGCATTCGACTAATATCAACCCAACTGGCATATACAAGGGGACCAGTGGTCGATAATCCTAACTCTAGGTCAACACAACTGGCATATACAAGGGTACCAGTGGTCGACTTTATTGTTTTTATTCCGGTTGGTCTAGTGGTCTGGTCTCTTTTTTTTTTTTTTTTTTTTTTGGTATCTCAGTCACTCTATTTCACCCTAGCAATGGTAAAGAGAAAAATAAAATAAGTGATCAGGATTCTTTCGATGTTACCATCACGAGGATATGGCGAAACTACCATGTTTTCTTTTTCTAACACCTGAGCTCTGTGCTTTTATGAATAGACTCTTTAGATGTTTCCATCTAATCAGATTGGTTCCTCAACTCCTACAACCAAGATGTTCCCATCCACTTAGATTAGTTAGTGCCAACCTTAATAAGCATAAATTTCTAGTCTCTGGAGTTTATTTATTGCAACTAAAAAAGTTTCTCCCATACCCCTAAACTTAAATCTAACATTGTCCTCAATGTTCTAAAGATGAAATTAAAAACATGAACAAGGAGAAACTGTTACCATTTGAAGCAAAAGAGATAAGGAAAGATATTAAGATGTCGCATGAATATTGGGTTACCTCCCAAGAAGTGCTAAGTTTAAAGTCTTCAGCCAGACATCAGAAGGAATTAGTCACCTCATAGAATCATAAAGTAATAGCCGGAATAACTGCGGATCCCCAAAACCAAATAGGGCTATCACAAGTAAAAGGAATCTGCAACATTGATGTGAATCAATAATGTTGTACTAAAAAGGTTCGTTGAGACTTGTGAAAGCAATGGATTTTAGACTTATAAAAATTAATAATAAAGAAAACTTAACACAAAATTGATTCAAGATATGAGAAAATAACCAAGACACTGATTCCACTATTACACATGAATGAATAACGGTAAATAACCCAAAACTCTAATTATCTTTTAAATCCCTTGTTTCTTAATTCACAAATAATCAGACAAATTCTCAAAAATTAATTGTATCCCCTAAGCATAGATTATCTTAAAACAAGCATAACCTATCTAATTGAATCACAACTAATGAAAAGATTTTTGCAAACAATTAAAACTCTGCAAAAGCAGTGATTGAGTGAATTATTAATTATAAATTAGAGAAAATAAAATAGTTACCAATTATTCATGCGTAAATAGCTTCCTCATTGCCTTGGTTTTGGGAGAATTAGCCGCTCATCATGTTGGAAACACGCTCAAAAATCATTATTATTGCTCAAAGGAGGTGTACAAATGATGAAATGGAGAAAATGATGAAAATCGGGTGTTTGCAACGATTATAATTGTTGCAAACACTGTTACAAAGAACTATAAAGAAAAACTGTCATTGTTGCTTTAAGACTGTCTCCAGAACTACGACCCACGATTATGAGTCGTTATCACTGTTGATAAACGACGGTTTGAGGTGCGTTGAATGTTCTTCGTGTTCTTCAATGGCAGCAGCAGCAGAATTCTCTAACTTGATTTTTATTGCTCTGTGGTTGCTCTGGACTCTCCCAATCTCTCCGTAAACCTTTGTGTATCCCCCAATCACCTATTTATACACAACAGATCGATATCTTTCGAGTTAATCACCATGTATATCCATAATGACTCCCATATATTCTTCTTTCCTTTTTTGCGGCTGCATGGAAATAATTCCCTAACTAAACTCTCTCATGCTGTTGTCTTGGTGTTGACACACTCCATCACGCAAGGTTCACGTCAAAAATTGAGATAGAATACTTGCAGCCACATGAAATTCTCGGTTAAACTTTGAAAATCCCGTGAGTATTTTTTCTCCGGACAACCTCCCCTGTTTTGCTTCCACACGACTAACCAGCCAAACTGGATTGATTCCAACGACCCTACCACGCCTGTTAAGCTAAATAAAGTCTTCCCATGAATTTTCGGCCATTAAGTCGCATTAAAACTCCTCCAAATGACGAACTGAAAATCTACCAGGCGAGAGTATTTTTTTCCCGCCAAAACTTTTTTTTTTTTTTTTGAACGAAGAAGATGGTGTCCCCCTATCCTGTTCTGGGGTGCGAAAAGCAGGTGGCTCCTTGGGATGCCCCTTAGCAATTGGGTTACCCCTTATCCAAAGACGAGAGTCCGAATAACACGTGTCTTCCGGAGGTGATCCGAGCAACTTTTCGAGCCGAATTTTCCAATAAAATTTATTTCCAAAAAAAATACCTACAAACACACAAAATACCATAATAAGGACGAAACGAGTACTAACAATACGAAACATTGAGGACAAATTAGACACATAAATGCGTCTATCAAATACCCCCAAACTTATTATTTGCTAGTCCTCGAGCAAAACTAATAATAAAATGACTACACTAAGTACGTGCAGCAAATCATTTTAAACCGCTAGGTGGCCCTAGTGGCGGAGTGTCGTCTCCGGAGGGTTTACCAGAGGTGTACCCACAAAACCTTTACTCCGGACCCTAGCTATCTACGCTTAACCTTGGAAGGCACTAAAGAATCTCCTTGGTTGGCATACTTATTGACTACGGGAGGAAGTACACGATGCGAAATTCCAATTGATGTACACGAGTTTGCACTCAAGCATACTAAAATTCATATAAAGAGACAGATCTCTACTCGGATAGTTTCGGACATCATAAACCGGAGTCAACCAATCACATGGATAGATTAAGAAGATGGATGTAGAGAAAACGTAGATGATGTTGACTAAGGTGAACCTATCCTAATGGGTGAGATACCGGTCGACTAATATCAACCCAACCTGGCATATACAGGGGACCAAAGTGGTCGATAATCCTAACTCTAGGTCAACACAACTGGCATATACAAGGGTACCAGTGGTCGACTTTATTGTATTTATTCCGGTTGGTCTAGTGGTCTGGTCTCTTTTTTTTTTTTTTTTTCTTTTTTTTTTTGGTATCTCAGTCACTCTATTTCACCCTAGCAATGGTAAAGAGAAAAATAAAAGAAGTGATCAGGATTCTTTCGATGTTACCATCACGAGGATATGGCGAAACTACCATGTTTTCTTTTTCTAACACCTGAGCTCTGTGCTTTTATGAATAGACTCTTTAGATGTTTCCATCTAATCAGATTGGTTCCTCAACTCCTACAACCAAGATGTTCCCATCCACTTAGATTAGTTAGTGCCAACCTTAATAAGCATAAATTTCTAGTCTCTGGAGTTTATTTATTGCAACTAAAAGCTAACAAAAAGTTTCTTCCCCACCCCCAAACTTAAATCTAACATTGTCCTCAATGTTTCTAATGAAAGAGCAATACCAAAAAGTAAAGTAACATGAGGAATCAGTAAAGAGAGAAGTGGCGACAGATAGTACCTGGGTGAAGAGAGAAATCAAAAACTAATATACAACATACAATCACCTCGATGGTCAATCAAGGGTAAACAGGGTCCTCCAGAGGGACCTCCTCAACATCACCTGTAGGAAAGAGCTCTAAAAAGGGTTTCAATCTCTGACCGTTAACCTTCGAAGAACTACTACCGTCCGGTGTCTCGATCTCAACAGCTCCATGAGGAAATACAGTTGGAACAATAAAAGGACCCGTCCACCGAGAACGTAATTTCCCAGGGAAAAGATGCAAGCGGGTATCATACAGAAGAACTTTTTGACCTGGAGAAAATGACTTCCGTAAAATATTTCTATCATGCACAAGTTTCATTTTGTTCTTATACTCCTTCGCACTATCGTAAGCATCTATACGAATCTCATCCAACTCATTGAGCTGGAGTTTCCTATGGGCTCCTGCCTTGTCAAGTGAAAAATTTAGCTGCTTAACAGCCCAATAAGCTCTATGTTCTAACTCAACAGGTAAATGACATGCCTTGCCATAAACAAGCCGATAAGGCGACATTCCAATAGGGGTTTTAAACGCAGTATGGTAAGCCCATAAGGCATCAGTAAGCCTAGATGACCAGTCTTTCCGATTAGGATTAACTATTTTCTCTAATATACGTTTTATCTCCCGATTAGAAACCTCTACATGACCACTAGTCTTCGGATGATATGGGGTAGCTACCTTATGTGTAATACCATATTTCTTCATCAGAAGCCTAAAAGGTCCATTACAAAAGTGCGACCCTCCATCACTAATTATAGCTCGCGGTGTACCAAAACGTGTAAGTATATTATTTTTCAAGAACTCAATCACAACCCTATGGTCATTGGTTTTACACGCAACCGCCTCAATCCACTTAGAGACATAGTCTACGGCGACAAGGATGTATAGGTTACCAAAGGAATTAGGAAACGGACCCATAAAGTCAATACCCCACACATCAAAGACCTCAACGATTAAAATAGGGTTCAAGGGCATCATGTTCCTACGGGAAATGGTTCCTAATTTCTGACAACGTTCACAAGTAACACAGTAACTGTGGGAGTCTTTAAACCACGACGGCCAGTAGAATCCACACAACAATATCTTAGCAGCAGTCTTCTTAGCACTAAAGTGACCCCCACAAGCATGATCATGACAAAAGGAAATAATCTTGGGTGGTCAATCTCGGGTATACATCTCCTAATAACAGTCCGGACAATACTTAAATAAATAAGGATCATCCCAAAAGAAGTGCTTAACCTCGGCTAAAAACCTAGAACGATCTTGTTTACCCCAATGTTGGGGCATTCGACCAGTAACAAGATAATTCACTATATTTGCATACCAAGGTGATTGGGAAACATAGAACAGTTGTTCATCAGGAAAGCTATCCCTTATATGAAGGGAATCATTATGAGAACTAACAACCAGCCTAGACAAGTGGTCTGCTACTACATTTTCTGCACCCTTTTTGTCTCTAATGTTTGGACAAAATTCTTGTAATAAAAGGATCCATCTAATCAATGTAGGTTTGGTATCCTTCTTAGACAAAATGTATTTCAAAGCAGCATGATCAGTATAGATTACGATCTTAGAACCTAAGAGATAGGGTCTAAACTTGTCTAAGGCAAACACAATGGCCAACAGTTCCTTCTCTGTAGTGGTATAGTTCAACTGGGCATTATTCAGAGTTTTGCTAGCATAGTAAATCACATGAAGTAATTTGTTTTCTCGCTGACCTAGCACAACACCAATAGCATAATCTGAAGCATCGCACATGATCTCAAAGGGTAGGTTCCAGTTAGGTGCCTGGACTATGGGTGCGGTAGTGAGTAAAGTCTTAAGCTTCTCAAAAGCCTCTAAACAAGCATCATCAAAGACAAACTTAACATCTTTTGCAAGCAAATTGCAAAGAGGTCTAGAAATCAAGCTAAAATCCTTAATGAATCGACGATAAAAACCTGCATGCCCTAAGAATGACCTAATATCTTTTACGGTTTTTGGGACCTGTAAAGTCTTGATAAGGTCAACTTTGGCTTTATCTACCTCTATACCCTTAGAAGATACGATATGCCCTAGAACAATTTCTTAACGAACCATGAAGTGATATTTTTCCCAATTAAGTACTAAATTCTTTTCCTTACATCTAGTCAACACTAATGACAAATGATGCAAGCACTCATCGAAAGATGAACCAAACACTGAAAAATCATCCATAAAGACCTCTAAGAATCGTTCTACCATATCTGAAAATATGCTCATCATGCAACGCTGAAAAGTCGCAGGGCGTTACATAGCCCGAAAGGCATGCGTCTATACGCAAAGGTACCAAAGGGACAGGTAAAAGTGGTTTTCTCCGGGTCTTACGGGGCAATAACGATCGATTATAGCCATAGTAGCCATCTAAAAAGCAGTAATGACTATGTCCAGCTAATCTCTCTAGCATTTGGTCGATGAAGGGAAGGGGAAAGTGGTCCTTCCTAGTGACCTAGTTCAATTTCCTATAGTCAATACAAACACGCCAACCCGTGGTCACTCGGGTTGGGATTAACTCATTATTATCATTACGGACTACAAAGAATGTCCGGATTTCTTGGGAACAACACGAACGGGCTGACCCACTTACATATCCGAAATGGGGTAGATAATGCCTGCATCTAACAGCTTAAGAACCTCGGTTCGAACTACTTATTTCATATTAGGTTTTAGTCTTCGTTGCATCTCCCTAGAAGGTTTGGTATCTTCCTCTAAATAAATCTGATGCATACAAATAGTAGGACTTATACCCTTAATGTCTGCTATGGTCCACCCTAAATCTTCCTTGTTGTTTTGAAGGACGGTCACTAGCCTACTTTCCTGATCACTATCTAAGTCGGAAGCAACAATCACAGGTAAAGTTTCAGATGGGCCTAAAAACACATACTTCAGGGTAGCTGTAAATGGTTTTAGGTCCAACTTAGGAGGCTCTTCTAACGAAGGAACTAGGGTAGACTTAGAAACTGGTAGTGGTTCGAACTTAGGTTTCCATCCATTACTAGTGTATAACAAAGGGGTTGAATCTAACAAATCATTCACCTCATTAATCACATCATCATCATCAAAATCAATCCCAAAGTGAGCTAGGCATTTCTCTAATGGATCTTCTAACAAAGTGTTTGGTAATGACTCCTCGACTAATGTTCCTATCATGTTCACCTCTTCTATGCTTGAGTCATCTAGTTCAGAGGGTAGCTTACTAATATGGAAGACGTTCAACTCAATAGTCATATTACCAAAAGACAAATTCATAATACCAGTTCGACAGTTAATGATCGCATTGGATGTAGCTAAAAACGGGCGACCTAAAATTACCGGATTCGGTTTCTCGGGTCGGGACAGGTTGGGTATCTAGGATAACAAAATCCACCGGATAAATAAACTTGTCGACCTCTATGAGAACATCCTCGATTACACTCCGAGGAATTTTAACGGACCTATCATCTAACTGAAGAGTCATCTGGGTAGGTTTCATCTCACCAAGTCCTAGCTTAAGGTACACATGGTATGGAAGTAAGTTCACACTGGCTCCTAAGTCAAGCAAAGCTTTCTCAACACGGTATTTACCTATTGTGCAAGAAATGGTAGGGGACCCTGGGTCTTTGTATTTAGGAGTAGTGGTATTCTGAATAATAGAACTCACGTGACTAGCTAGGAAGGCTTTCTTTTGAACACTAAGCTTACACTTTCGTGTACACAAGTCCTTAAGAAACTTGGCATAAGAGGGAATCTGCTTAATCGCATCCAACAATGGGAGGTTGATAGTAACCTGCTTAAAAACCTCCAATATATCATTAAAGTTGGACTCTCTCTTAGTTGGAACTAGCAGCTGTGGGAATGGGGCTCTAGGAACAAAGCCTGGCTCAATATGACCCTCATTGGTCTCTTTAGAGACTCTATCAGCCTCCTCGGTTTCTGGTTCGGAAGGGTGAACTACAGCATGTTCACTATCAGGCATGGTTACCTTGTTGTCTACCACTCTACCACTCCTAAGGGTTTTAATAGCATTCACATGATGGGATGGTCCTTCACCTACTTGATGAACTCCTCTAGGATTGGGCTGAGTTTGACTAGGAAACTTACCTTTTTCCCTCAAAGACTCATTTATCCGACTAACCCGGGTTTTCAACTCTTGGAAATAGCACGAGAGTTAGCATAACCTATACTCTTACTTTCTTTTATCCCGAGAAGATGCTGCGCAACCATTTGGTTGATCTTTTGCACGGAGCTTTTAATAAATGAGGCGAGAGTATCCTCTAAACTTGTGATCTTTTTATCCGAAGGGTTAAACCGGGGTTTGACCTGAAGAGTTCTTAGCATAACCAAAACCCAAAAAAGGGGAGGGCGAGAATTACTAGACCGACCTTGATTCTGTCCCTTTGACCAAGAAAAGTTAGGATGGTTTCTCCAAGCAGGGTTGTAGGTCTCTGAGTATGTGTCAAACTTTTGACGGTTCTCGAACCTAGCGTTGTTATAGACAGCATGGGCTTGTTCTTCACTAACATGACCTCCCCAAAATGAGTTATCGGGCTCTATTCCACAACTAGAGACTTGAGAGGCTCTATTAGGTTCAACAAGGGACCTATTTTTATCACTAACATGACCTCCCGACCCATTTCCAAAGCTTTTAACAAAGCTTTTAACCTTCTAGACAAAGCAGCAAACTGAGCATCTGACTCGAAGCTTGTATCTACCACATTGGTGCTACCTCTATTGATCAAGAGTCTTTTAGGGGGTTCAACACAAGACTCCCACTGTTGGGATTTTTCAGCGATAGTTTCTAAGAAGGTAAAAGCATCATCAGCAGTTTTATTAGTGAACTCACCAGCACACATAGACTCGACCATGGCTTTGGTCGAATAGTCTAAACCATTATAAATAATCTCTACAAGTTTCATCTTATCAAATCCATGGTGAGGACACTGGGATAGGAGATCATTGAATCTCTCTAAAAACCTATAAAGAGACTCTCCCTCTTGTTGCACACTAGCACTAATTTTCTGCCTAACTTGATTTGCGTTTTATGCTTAGGGTAGAATTTCATATAGAAAGCTGCAATCAGTTCTGCCATGTTTCAATGGATTCACTGGTAGGTTGTTCACCCAGTCTTGGCTTTATCTCTCAAGGAAAAGGGAAACATCTTAAGTTTCAAGACTTCATCAGTAAGGTCTTTTATTCTAACTGTCCCACAAATTTCCTCAAAGTCCCTAATATGAAAATAAGGGTTCTCATCATCTTTTCCTAAGAATATAGGGATCATCTGAAGAATACTAGCTTTTATCTCGAAGTTAGTCGTATTGGCTGGCAATTTAATACACGAAGCTCGGTTGGTCCTAGTTGGGAACATGTAATCTTTCAAAGTAGTCATTGCTGGCACAGCTGAAGTACTAGGGGTACTTTCTTCAAGAAGAGACAGATTCTCGAAACTGAAGTTTCCAAAAAACGGGGCTCTCAAAAGAAGAGTCTTCGAGTTCCCCGCCTTCACAAGAAGAACTACTAGGTTTGTCACTAATCAAACGACCTAGAGTATTTCTTTTCCAAGCCCGTTCTCTAATGACCTCGGGCATACACTAGAAAACAAAATAAAAAGAAAAAGAAAAATCCTAAAAGGAAGGGAGGTTCTATGCAAACACAAACAAGGCTGACTCCACCACAGCAAACCTAATGATATCTAGCAAACAAAAAGCATGATGGCTCCACTTAGATTGTTTTCTAGACCAGCTTCTAATCCTTCGAAAGGGAATTCGTTACAATCTAAGCAAACCCCTCTGGATCAATCCGAGTCAAAGTAAGTTGAATCAAGGCGAGGGAAGCTACGTGGAGCTTTGATACCCAAGGCCTCACCGCTATTACAAGGCGGCGCAGTCACTCATTCAACTTCACAGAAACCATCATGAACTTCGAAGTATGCTAAAAGAGTAACCAATATTTTTCGAGCGACTTTCCTACTAAGATCGTTACCCTATCGGTCTCGTTCTATTCCAAATTTTAAAGCTTGGGTTCGCGTTAAGTATTGTTTTCCTAAGGCGGGCAAGAAGAGAACGGTGATGAAATCCGAACCCTTATCTTGTATGGCCAGGCCTTGCCCTTTACTAGGAAATTAAAACAGCCGTTTTCAATTCCTCAACATATATGCAAACGAAGGAATACAGTAACTCGCTGACAGGGGATTCGCGAGTGTTTCGACAAACTTACCTCCCGTGCCAGACGGGGGATGAAACGTTGTAGTCGACTCGGGCCACGGATCCTATGTCATGTACGAACCCGAGGGGCCGAGACGATATCGTAATCGTCGTCCTTCTCTGCACACAATTTATATTTAATACTACCCTTCCATAGGGTTTAAAAAAAAAGGAATGTCCTAATGTCCGAATGTCCAAATGTCCAAGTCCAAAAAGTAAAAGTGCAAAAGAAAAGGAAAGTCTAAAAAAAATATCAAAAAAAATATCAAAAAAATAAAAATAAAAATGCCTTTTTTTTTTCTCTCTTTTATAAAATATAAAAAAAAATCTTCTTCTTTCGCTCCTTTCGCTTTGTCTTTAACTCCAAATCTTTAAGTATCCACCAAAAGCTTTGGCAAATTTTTCTTTCGCTCCAAATCCCAAAATCTGAAAGGAAAAGACAAAAACCCAAAAACGTAAAGAAGAACAAATAAATAAAAACCTAAAAGAAAATCTAAAAACTCTAGCCTAAAGACAAGTCCGCGTCGGCGGCGCCAAAAATTGATGTGAATCAATAATGTTGTAGTAAAAAGATTCGTTGAGACTTGTGAAAGCAATGGATTTTAGACTTATAAAAATTAATAATAAAGAAAACTTAACACAAAATTGATTCAAGATATGAGAAAATAACCAAGACACTGATTCCACTATTACATATGAATGAATAACGGTAAATAACCCAAAACTCTAATTATCTTTTAAATCCCTTGTTTCTTAATTCACAAATAATCAGGAAAATTCTCAAAAATTAATTGTATCCCCTAAGCATAGATTATTTTAAAACAAGCATAACCTATCTAATTGAATCACAACTAATGAAAAGAATTTTGTAAACAATTAAAACTCTGCAAAAGCAGTGATTGAGTGAATTATTAATTATAAATTAGAGAAAATAAAATAGTTACCAATTATTCATGCGTAAATAGCTTCCTCATTGCCTTGGTTTTGGGAGAATTAGCCGCTCATCATGTTGGAAACACGCTCAAAAATCATTATTATTGCTCAAAGGAGGTGTACAAATGATGAAATGGAGAAAATGATGAAAATCGGGTGTTTGCAACGATTATAATTGTTGCAAACACTGTTACAAAGAACTATAAAGAAAAACTGTCACTGTTGCTTTAAGACTGTCTCCAGAACTACGACCCACGATTGTGAGTCGTTATCACTGTTGATAAACGACGGTTTGAGGTGCGTTGAATGTTCTTCGTGTTCTTCAAAGCGGCAGCAGCAGAGAATTCTCTAACTTGATTTTTATTTTATGGTTGCTCTTGGACTCTCCCAATCTCTCCGTAAACCTTTGTGTATCCCCCAATCACCTATTTATACCCAACAGGTCGATATCTTTCGAGTTAATCACCATGTATATCCATAATGACTCCCATATATTCTTCTTTCCTTTTCTGCGGCTGCATGGAAATAATTCCCTAACTAAACTCTCTCACGATGTTGTCTTGGTGTTGACACACTCCATCACGCAAGGTTCACGTCACAAATTGAGATAGAATACTTGCAGCCACATGAAATTCTCGGTTAAACTTTGAAAATCCCGTGAGTATTTTTTCTCCGGACAACCTCCCCTGTTTTGCTTCCACACGACTAACTAGCCAAACTGGATTGATTCCAACGACCCTACCACGCCTGTTAACCTAAATAAAGTCTTCCCATGAATTTTCAGCCATTAAGTCGCATTAAAACTCCTCCAAATGACGAACTGAAAATCTGCCAGGCGAGAGTATTTTTTTTCCCGCCAAAACTGTTTTTTTTTTTTTGAACGAAGAAGATGGTGTCCCCCTATCCTGTTCTGGGGTGCGAAAAGCAGGTGGCTCCTTGGGGTTCCCCTTAGCAATTGGGTTACCCCTTATCCAAAGACGAGAGTCCGAATAACACGTGTCTTCCGGAGGTGCTCCGAGCAACTTTTCGAGCCGAATTTTCCAACAAAATTTATTTCCAAAAAAAATACCTACAAACACACAAAATACCATAATAAGGACGAAACGAGTACCGACAATACGAAACATTGAGGACAAATTAGACACATAAATGCGTCTATCAAACATCCCAAGAAAATTAGGAAATAAAACACACCCTTGTCTAGTTTCCTGTTTAAGACAACTACATCTAGTTGTGGTTCGGAGTTCGGAGTTCTATAACCTGGATCTAGATAACATATTTTCATGGGTTACATTTCCTCAAAAGTTGAATCTGAATGTTTAGGTTCTAGAGTCTGGAAAAACTCAAATAAAAACTTAGAAGCACATAATAATAACCTAAATAATTGCGGATCCTCGAAGTCAATCAGACTTGACTCATATAGTTGACCACAGTAGTGGTCATTCTTAAGCAAATGTGTCGACCCTAATATGCTAAAGTAATTAGGTTTAGTCTCAAAACTTAATAATTGACACATCTGAAACTTATACGTTCCCACAATTGAAAGGAAGGTTTTTGGTGGGAAAACAAAGTCAATCGTGGTATCATAGCCTGGGTTAACCACATCAACCAGAGGATGGGTTTCTAACAACTGAACTTCTTTATGGACACAACTAGGTTCAGGAAAAAGTGTATGAAGATAATCTTTTAGAATGGTTGAGGAATATATGTCAAGTCCCAAGCTATGGACCTTTATAAGAGTTAAAGCACATGGAGAATGATAATCACCCCCAAACTTAGAGTTTTCAGTGTCTCTAGAAAGACTAGTCACAACTTCCCTAATTTCAAGGTCATCTGATTCCTGAAAATGGTTAATTGATTCTTATAAGTCAGGTTCATCCTCACTAATCTCTACAAGTTCATTTTCTTTGTCTAAGTCTATTGTTTCTAAATTGCTAGACTCAAAATAAACTCGTTGCTCTAAACCTTCGTTGGCTTCGTGAAAAGGAAATACTACATCGTCTAAAACAGAGATATTTCTAGTCAAACCCTCGTCCTTTTGAATAGGTGAATAATTATTAAAATTATTTGGATTTGTACTAGAATTAACATTATCATTATAAAGCTCGTTGGGAGTAACAAATTCCTCATCACTATGCTTACATATTTCAGATTCTTCATCAATATTATCCTCATCACAATCATCATTATAATAACATGAAGATGATCGAACCTTATCTAAACAAGTAGTGTTACAAATTCTAACCCCGTCATCCTGATTATAAAAATTGTCCTCATTTTCACGGGTGATATTGGAAAGAATGTATTGGCAATCAAGAGTAATTCGAGCAATTCTTTCTTCCGTCTCTAACTCTAACCTACGTGTTGTCTCAGCAAACTCACGTGTTGACTCAGTTAACTTACACGTTGACTTAAGTATCTTACGTTCTTCATCTAGAGAAGAGGAATTATAGGAATTTTGCTCGTATGACCGGTATTCATGCGAATAGTAATTGGGATCACCATGGTATGAGCCATAATCTTCAAAAGGTTGGCGTTCCCAACCACTATTCACACTCTGGTCATAAAAAGAGTGATGTCCATATTTTTCAGTTGGATATCCATATTCATTGTGATGGCTATTATAATACCAGTTTGACATCCTAACTGCAAGGGAATTCTACACAAGCACAAACAAGGCTGACTCGACCACAACAAACCTATTGATTTCTAGCAAACAAAAAGCATGATGGCTCCACTTAGATTGTTTTCTAGACCAGCTTCTAATCCTTCGAAAGGGAATTCGTTACAATCTGAGCAAACCCCTCTGGAATCAATCCGAGTTTAAGTAAGTTGAATAGAGGCAAGGGAAGCTGCGTGGAGCTTTGATACCCAAGGCCTCACCGCATTACAAGGCGGCGCAGTCACACATTCAACTCACAGAAACCATCATGAACTTCGAAGTATGCTTAAAAGAGTAACCAATATTTTTCGAACGACTTTCCTATTAAGCTCGTTACCCTATCGGTCTCGTTCTATTCAAAATTTTAGGCTTAGGTTCGCGTTTGGTTTCGTTTTCCTAAGGCGGGCAAGAAGAGAACGTGCTGAAATCCGAACCCTTATCTTGTATGGCCAGTCCTTGCCCTTTACTAGGAAATTAAAGCAGCCGTATTCAATACCTCAACATATATGCATACAAAATCATCCAGTAAACCCGCTGACAGGGGATTCGCGGGTGTTTAGAATTCTTACCTCCCGTTCCAGACGGGGGATGAACCGTTGAGGTCGACTCGGGCCACGACTCCTATGTCGTGTGCGAACCCGAGGGGCCGAGACAGTATCGTAACTGTCGTCCTTCCCTGTGCAGTTTTTATTTAAACTAACCCTTCCTTAGGGTTTTAAAAATAATAAATGTCCAAAAGTCCAAAAATAAAGTCCAAAAAAGTGTCCAAAAATAAAAAGAAAAAAATAGAATAGTGAAACCCTATTTACAGTTTCTAAAAAAAATAAAAAAATAAAAAATAAATAAAGTCCAAATAAAATAAATATGTACAAAATCTTCTTTACTCCTTGGACTCCTCTTTCTTTC
This sequence comes from Papaver armeniacum, assembly GCA_023531295.1. Lineage (NCBI taxonomy): Eukaryota > Viridiplantae > Streptophyta > Magnoliopsida > Ranunculales > Papaveraceae > Papaver > Papaver armeniacum. The sequence continues at coordinate 239,165 of JAJJWW010015270.1, forward strand.
CTTCTTTGGCGATGCTTTCCTTTTATAGCACTTTTTATTTCCTTGTAGCTTCGCTCCAAATCTGAAAAGAATCAAAAAAATACCAAAGGCGTAAAAGAGAACAAAAATAAAACCTAAAAACAAATCTATACACAAGTCCGCGTCCACGGCGCCAAAAATTGATCGAATTTCAGATAGTGGTAAGTAGAGTTGTCGTTCACTCGGACTTGTTGAAATCGATTTTAGGATTTAATAAAGAAAAATAATAAAAATAGAGAATATATACAATTTATGTCACAAGATGAAGAGAGTTACTGGGACTCGGGATTCCACCGATTCTCACATTCATGCGGTTCATCTATTAATTCCGGACAATTAAAGCTCATAAAATAACAAACATCGACTCTAATTCTTTGCCAAGGTAGATTTTATAAAGAATTATATGTAATTCACAAGCATGACGCATCTAAAGTACCTAAGACTAAGCATGCGACATCTAACGAATTCACAAATAATCAAGAAAAATCATAAATCAATTATAATAGTGCAAATAGTCATAAAGGAATTAAATAGAATTACCACATGGGTGCAAAACAGCTTCCTCCATCGTCCCAGTGATGGGTTCTAGCTCCGCATGGTAAAAACACCCTCAAAGGATTTTTTATTGCTCAAAAAGGTGTGTTTACAATGGTGAAAAGGAGAAAAGTAATAAAAACCGGGTTTGTAACAGTTATAATTGTTACAAACGGACTGTTACAGAGAACGATAAATGTTGTAGGATCAGAATATCGCGACATCAATACCTCGCGAGATCAGTAAACGACAGTGTTGCGAAGGTATCGCAGATGAGTAATATAAATAACGCAATGAATGACGACAGCCAAAATACGAGAAAGATATGAAGACCTAGCGAGATCTAGGAGAACTGCGAGATTATGTATTTGTACACTTGCGATATTTTGCAAGTCATTCCCGAAAATAAAGGACAGCTTAGCTGTCATCCATTGTGTAATAAGCTATATAAGGAGTCGAGCAGGACTGTTGAGGGGGATCTCTTTTCGAGTGTGAGGCAAGTCATTAAGAGAGAGAAAGTTAGTAGTGATTGTAATTTCTTTAGCTCTTTTCCACTTTATCTTGTAAACATTCAAGGAATTAATCAATAAAAATCATAGTTGTTCATCTTTAATGGTTTAGTTGTGTGGATTCTTGTGAGGGGTGTAGTGTAGGATTTCCTGCAACTACATATTGGCGCTAGAAACAGGGACGATTGAAGATAAGAGATTGGATATTGTCACTAAAATTGTTCAAATCAAGAGTATGATGGATAAATTGGAGAAAGCCAGAATCAAAGAGAGTAATGGAGAATTGGAATGTAGTATGATTACAAAAACAATGGTTAATGAATTTCATGAAAGTATCAGAGGGAGAATACACAAAAGAGATTTTGAAGAAAAGAAAATTATAACAGCAGAGAAGGCGTCACCCTTGAAAGAATGGGAAAAACAGAAGATTATGTTCATAGCAACGGAGATATCAAGAGAGAATTTAAATCACACATCTCCACTAGTAATTACGGTAAGTGCAAGCAAAGAAGAAGGAAAATTAACAAAAACAGTGGAAGAATGGGCAATAAATAGAACTTTGGTGGACACGGGGAATTCAGTGAATATAATGTTTTATCATGCTTATAAAGAATTGGGATACAAAGTTGAAGAAATGACTTCCGCAACATATCATATCTATGGTTTTGGCAAATCCATAACAAAACCTAAAGGGGAAATAAAAATACGAATTTTGTTGGGAGAAATTGAAACACATGTGACGTTATGTGTAGTGGATATGGAATCACCATATAACATGATGTTGGGAAGACCATGGATAAAGCAATAAAAGCTGTAGCATCGACATTTCATCAGTGTGTCAAATTTCCTATGCCAAGTGGAATTGGAGAAATCAGAGGAGATACCGATAAAGGAAGGATATATCATCAAATCGAAGTAAAACATTATGAAGAACAGGTGAAGAGGCGTAAAGATTGCAAGAAGATGGCAAAAGCAGCGAAAAAGGAAGAAGAATTTAGAACTTACATGATAAGAGCAGAAGAAGGAAAAGGAATATATGGCGAAGAGAATGAACTTGCGAAGGAAATAAAAGGACCAACGCCCATGGGATAACCGAAGGCTAGCTACACTGCGACAGAGCCAACAAAGGAAGTGAATATCGGAACTGAAGAAAAACCCAAGATGTTAAAAATTGGGACTAAAATGGAGGCAGATAAGGAAAGAAAGACTATTGATTTGTTGCGAGATTATAAAGACATTTTCGCGTGGGATATGGATGAGATGCCTGATAGGTGTATAATACACCGTATTTATTATCTATTGGTTATGCTTTCTTTTGCTATTTTTCTTGTAAATTATGTATTTTACGCTTGTTTTGAGTCTTATAGCTACTATGGAGTCGCACGGACGAAAAGAAGAAGAAACTATCCAAATCGAGTTAAAAAGGGCGAAAAGGTTATTTCATCGGCGAGTGATATTGGGAGCCTGGCCAAGGTTAAGGGATAACCCTTTTGTGTTTATAAAGAATTGTTAAAAGCACCCAAGAAGTTATTCAGGGCATCCAGCTGGGGATTGTTCTTATCTGGGGTGCAAATAGTTGTCCCAGTTTTAAAACCCACCCTAGAATCGTGAAATATCACGTCTTCAATTATTTGCTCCTGAAACTGAAAAAAAGAACGAGCAGCAGAGTTGCTGTTATAACACCTGAAACAGCAAAACACAGAGAGGATGAAATTGAGGATTCCGTGGATGAATCAGATCGAGAATGAAATGGAAGAAGATGATTTGATGTTGTTGTTGAAGAAAGAAATTGGAGATGGGTTTGTGGTTGAGTTGAGACGAGACTGTTGCTGTGTGGTTGAAGCAGATGGTAGAGAGGTTTAGTTGATGGAGATAGCAGGATGAGTTAGCTGCAGAAATGGTTTTGCTGGTGGACAAGAAGTTGGAGCTGAGTGGATTGTGTTTTGAGTACGAGAGAGGTTGAGGTTGATTGGAGAACTGAAGGTGGATTGGAGTTTACAGGCCATGAAACTAGGGTTTGTTCAAGAAGAGAAAAGGGGATCTGTTGTTGTTGATTTCTAATGGGGGAGAAATTGGGATCGAATTCGAAGAGAAACAATGGAGAAATTGAGTGTTGTTGCTCAGTTGACGAGAGGAAGATGATGAAAATGAATCTGCTGCTGTAATTAGAAACTTGGGTTGATGATATTATCAAGAAATTCGAATGGAGAAATGGGTTGAGTCTCAGATTTGAATCTGTTTGTGTGGGTATTTGCCATGGATGTCTTTCGAGGGTCTAGTGAGAAATTTGATCAAGATGGAGAATAACAGTGAAAGGAGTTAGGTCATTACAGCAGTAGGTAATGGAGCTAGCAATACAAGGGCTTATGACCAAGGAAGTGGGTGATTGCAGGCATGGGAGTTCAGGTGAAGCAATTGGTATGGCGGTACTTGTTATGGTCTGTAATTGTGCGAGAGATGGTTCAACTAAAATGGCCTTGAGTTGGTGTTGTTGGTCTGAGAAGTCTTTGGTTGCAGATGTGACTGAGATTGCAGGTGGCACTGATGAGGATTTGTTTGCTGCAGAGTCGAGAATGGGGAGATATTGACGGCAGCTATGATGAACTGGTGTTGTCGTCACTGGAAGCGATGTGAAGATGGAGCTCGAGTCTGTGGTGGTACTGAAATGGTGGTGTTGTGTTTGCTGCCAGGGATTCAGTGGATGTTGTTGAGGTGATTGAGCCAAGAGAAATGTGAAGTTCATGGTCAATGTCATTGAGAGATGGAGTTATTGTCGATTCTGTAGTGGTTTGTTGCTTGAGGAGATGATGAACACTTCAAATGGTTTGAATTGAGAAGTGTATGGAAGGTAGGAGAATGCTGGTACTGCAGTGATGTGAGAATCCACCAGGGTTGGATGAGGTTATGTGAGCTGGTATGAGGCAGTGTTGAAGAACTGGTGCTCAGCTAGATGTATGTTAGGATGTTAACATTGCAGGTTCATCTGAAATGGAGTAAGTTGTTGCCATGGCTCGATTGTTGAGATGATGAAGAATACAGGGAGCAGTGAAGGGAAGCCTCAAATGTGCTTAGATGTATGCCTAGGATTTGAAAAAGTCATGATATTTATGTTTCTCTAAACCTAAATATCTACATTAGGGAGGCTTCTACCTGGAATGAGCTGGATGTCTTTCTCTAAAGTCATGATATGAACTGGGTCTGGCAGAGAAGGAATGAGCCACTATGGCTGGGAGTAAAGTTGTGATGCACAATCCTGGTGCAACACAACTTTGGCCTTTGCAAAATGGCTTTGGCCAAGAACCCAACTCAGCCTAGTCACCCAGTTAAGACAGACTCAACTGACTCATGATCTGACCCGAGTTAACTCAGCTAACTTTCCTGGTTTACCGAGTTGGATCGTTTGACCGGTGACCGGGTTGACTTTGCCGGTCACCTGAGATGCTTTCCGGCGACTTTTCCGGCCAATTTTCGTCCATAATCCCAGTTTTCCGGCGACGGATTTTGGACATAATTTTACATGGGTTTTTTCTCACACATGGGCTTGGTGGACCACCTGGAGATGGGTTTTGAGAAGACCTAATATTGGAAGGAGTATCCTTTATGGAAATTGAAGAAGCATATAAATAGAAAAGTCTTTCTCTAAACCTAAATATCTCCATTAGGGAGGCTTCTACTTTTGTTCTAGGGTTTCACATGGTAGTTCTTCTTTGCTTTCTTTGATGATTTCCAAAAACACAAGTAACTAAGTTTTTATTATTGGTTGAAGATGTAGTTGGATTTTGCAACCAAGTTATGATTTTTTATGAATTAGTTTTCTCTCAATATTATCGTTTGATTTCTACGGGTTATAATAATTGCATGATTGATGTATTGCAATATGATTGAATGTTTGTTTAGTTAAGTCTAGAATTGATTGAACTCACATCCATATCTATAGCTATTTTTAGGGTTTTTCATCGAGCGATAACCTTGAATACGAGTAGCATGATATGATTCTAGGTTGTAGTGATACATCCTTGTAGTCATATGTAGAAATTGATCTTTGTTCGAATTGTTTGCGCAATGTATTAAAATTGCATTGATTAGCCTATTTCTGAAACTTAATGCTCCTAGGAATTGAACTTGATTAGAGCAAGGCGTTAGGTTATTCTTTAGGTAGAATTCACATGCGCAGCTCTAATGTGTGTGTGATGAATTAGGAAATTTACGGAGTATTCTTGCAATAAGGTATTCTATGGCTTTTGATGATAGCGAGATTAAATACGAATTCTATTCATATATTCATAAACTTGTTTACAATTGAAGATGAAACATTTATCCAATATTTCACATCCTTGATTTGCGTGTTTACTTTTTATTGTTTTGTTTTTACTTTATTTTAGTATATAAAAATCAGCAAACCCCCGGTGTTAATTATACGAAACCGAAACAATTTGACAACCAAGACCTCTCTGTGGGAACGATCCTTTCTTGCCCTTGCTTCATTATATATTTTGAGTAGTAAGAAAGTGTAATTTATTTTTGACGGATTGACAACCGATCAAATTTTGGCGCCGTTGCCGGGGAGGCAGCGGGTTGTTAATTGTTTTTGGTTTCTTATTTTTTGTTTTTAGTTTTGTTTTACTTTTTCTTATTCTTTGGTTTTTAACCGAGTTTTGAGAATCTTGTTTCAGGTACCGATTTCTATGGACGGAGCATATTGGAGCAATCAATACGGCTTTCAACCTCAACAATATGATAACTATCACCCTTACGGGGAGTATAATCAAAACCAATCCTTTGGTTATGGTCCATACTCCACGTACCCTTTTAGTTGTTCTCATACATTCCAACCTTCTTATGGTGGGTATGTAAGTGAGCAACCACAAAGAGGGGATGATACTTGTGCTCCTATTCATATTTCTTCTAGTTTGGTAGATGAAATGCAACAATTTATGGATAGCATGGAGTCAATTCATGGACAACCAAGCGTGGAACCAATTTCACCGACCGAATGTGCTCATAGTATGTTTGGTCCAATTTCTGATCGTAGTTATGATCATTCACCCATTCAAAGGGAAGATAATTGGCCTAACAATACTGAAGTAAGTAATTCTACTTTTGCCTTGTCGAATGAGCTTTACAAACAAATGGAACACTATATTCAGAATTTGGATGGATCACTCCAAGAGCTTCAAAGAGGTGTTTCCGACGTAAGAAAGGGCATTGATGAATACATAGAGGAAATGAATAATTATGTTGAAAAAGGCGAACCTTTGGGGACTTTCGTTGATATTTGTGTAGTTAACTCAACTCTTGATCGTAATAATGATCATTCACCTATTCAAAAGGATGAGTTGGAGATTAGCAACACTAAATTCAGCGAGAACCAATCTTATGTTAACTATGATAGTGACGGTGATTATGATACATTGCTTGAACCAACTCATGGTGACATCCCCGAGGAGTGTACAATGGAGTCTTTTTGGGATCAAGATGAAGACGAAGAGGATTATGATGACACTTGTGTAGATTACTCAAGCATTGATCTTAATAATGATCAAGAGCCTATTCAAAGGGTGGAGCTTGAGGATGATGCATTTTCGAGTGTTCTAAAAAAGTTTCTTATAATAAAATTTGGATCCGCAAAAGAGTATGTGCCTTACAACAAAAAGGAGTGTGTTGAGAATGAGACTGTTATGACCACTATTGTGGAAGACCCAATTGAGCTTGCAAATGATTATAATGATGATGTTTATGTCGAGACTTTGGTTAAGGCAGAAACGGACGAAGAATGGTTGCAAGGTTTGATAGAGGACCACGATATACAAGAGGTAAATAATTCACTTGAGTTTTTCAAGGATGAAGAGGATTCCGTAATACAAGAGATTATGCATGGTTTGTCTAACCCTTTGCCTATTGTTTCTTCTCCTTTACCTCTTATTGGTTTGAATGTATGTGCTTCGAGAGTATTGTTGAATGACTTTGTTTCTCGATTTTCGCCATTAGAGATACTTGATTCTCATACTATGCAGGTTTTGGAACAAGAAACAGTGGTAGTCCCAGACTTCTATATTCTTTATACACTTCCAAGTGTGGACAAGAATAAGTGTGGGGGAAACGTTTATCGGTTAATAGCTTCATTTGTGTTTTATATTACTAATATTTGTGTGAAGCTAGTGTTTGCAAAACAGGTTACATGGAAGGATCCCCAACTTTTAAGATTGTTGGTATATGGACAATAACAAAAGAGTCGGGCTGACGACTTTAAACCAAGCGCTAAATGGGAGGCAACCCATAGGTTTTGTATCTTAAACCCTTTTATTTATTTATTTTCATAGTTTTCATATCATATTTGCATCCCCATGTTTAATTTCATTGCGTCCGGAATCTATCTTAGAAGAGAATAATGACGAATACCTTTTCATCAGAAAAATTCAGACTGCACGTAGTTCAGTCCAGAGACCATAACTGTCAGACCGTTTATCGAAACACTGTGCCCTTTTGACACTTTGTAGAAAACACGTATATGAACAACTTTTGTGAAATGGAGTTTTTCCAAATTCCTTACCAATTTGTACAGTTTTTGCGTTTTATCTGCTGTTACGTCAGAATTCAGAATTTTCGGTTTTACACATTGAGGACAATGTGAAGTTGAAGTGTGGGGGAGTCTTTTGCATATAGAGTTTTTAGCCTTTTTGAGTCAAAATTTTCAATTTTTTTTGTATATATTTGAATAAAACTCCAACTTGTAGTTAGTTTAGAGTCACATAGTATACATGTCGCTAAGATTACATCGAGAATCTCATAATAGTGATTGAACTTAGAGATGACAGAGAACATGATCGGGTTTCTTAATTGTATGAGAGTTAAAGTTGGATTTAACCATGCCAGTGGAAAATAAGGTGCAGACTGAATTCGGTATTAGAGTAGTGATCCCCTATAGTGGAGACTACCCATGTTACATAATGTGAGGCACCGACCTTCAATTCTTTGTACCTGTCTAAATTTGTGCTTTTAGAGTGTGTGTCACCGTACGTTAATTCCGGGCAGAATGGTGAGCTGTCCAACCTCCCACCATAGAAGCACTATTTTGATCTCTTGAGTGCTATTTTTATCAACCATGTTGGTGACATCGAATTGCTAACTTACATACCACTTGTAATCTTGTTCGCAGTTAGCACCATCCACCTTATCTCTCTCTACACCAACAGGTCCATAGAAACACCATCATCATCAACAAGAAGAGCATCACAAATTCGAAGGAAAGTTGAACACGTTCGAGGTTTACAAGTAACGGTACAAAAATGATCAGATTTGATTCAAGTAAAGCAACAAGACAAGGAGCAGAATATTTATAAGTTGAAGACTATTGTACAAGAGCGAAGATTATAAAGATGAGAATTCGAGAAATTTATGATATCAAGACATACAAGTTGTGAAGAATCAAGCGGTAAAGTACTTACACCATGGCCTTTCTACTTACGTTTTTATTTTATCTTATTTGTATTTTATTTTTCTCTTGTCAAAAAAAAAAAAAAAAAAAAAAAAAAAAAAAAAAAAAAAAAAAAAAATAAAATAGAAAAAAAAAAAAAAAAAAAAAAAAAAAAAAAAAAAAAAAAAAAAAAATTGATATTTTGGGTTTGTATAGTTCGTTTTTAGTTTTGTATTCGTTCAATAAAGCCAATGGAAAGAAGGAATATCTATAATGAAGTTTCAAGCAACAAGAATTTGAGGAAAGAATCATATTGTCGAGATTCTACGAAGTTCAAGAGTTATCATCAAGAGTTGAAGACCGAAGACGAAGATGAAGACACCGATTGAAGACCGAAGACGTTTCTATGGATGCTGTGAGAGCGGTGCTAGCTGCACGCCGAACGGATAACGAGGTAAGTAAGCATATTCCCACCTTCGTTAAATGGTTGATTTCCTTTCGAAGAGATCGTCAGAAAAATGGGTTTTCAAAAATGAATAAAAGATGTGGGTTTTCAAAATATTTCGGAAGGTTTTACCTTCCTACCATTCAACGTGTCGCAGGATTCTCTCTTCATTCCTACCTGGACACATGTGTGACCCATAAAAAGTTGTTTATTATTGAGAGCAATATCATAAAATCCTTTCTTGTGAGGCAGAGTCGAGACTTTTGATCACTCCGAACCCGAATTTTTGTCGAGAAGGGATGGTTATTTCTCTCTCAATTTTTAAGAATGAGATTGTGTTCATTTATGTGTCTAACTTCTTATGACTAGTGTGCAGAATCTCTATGTCTTCTTAGCGCGTTGGATGCTATCATTACGGAGAACTAGTAAGTTGGAAATTTAGGTTTTGTGGGTATATCTCTAGTAAACCCTCACGAGACTATAACTCGTCCACTAGGGACACCTAGGGGTTTAAAGGCTTGTTATTTATGCTAAAAGTGACCGTAGCCTCGACGACACGGAGTTGTATGTATTCTTTAGAATTGTTTTGTTTGATTTGCTCGAGGACTAGCAAAGTCTAAGTGTGGGGGAATTTGATAGGTGTAGAATACACCGTATTTATTATCTATTGGTTATGCTTTCTTTTGCTATTTTTCTTGTAAATTATGTATTTTACGCTTGTTTTGAGTCTTATAGCTACTATGGAGTCGCACGGACGAAAAGAAGAAGAAACTATCCAAATCGAGTTAAAAAGGGCGAAAAGGTTATTTCATCGGCGAGTGATATTGGGAGCCTGGCCAAGGTTAAGGGATAACCCTTTTGTGTTTATAAAGAATTGTTAAAAGCACCCAAGAAGTTATTCGGGGCATCCAGTGGGATTGTTCTTATACGGGGTGCAAATAGTTGTCCCAGTTTTAAAACCCACCCTAGAATCGTGAAATATCACGTCTTCAATTATTTGCTCCTGAAACTGAAAAAAAGAACGAGCAGCAGAGTTCTTTGTTATAACACCAAACTTGACAAAACACGAGAGAGGATGAAATTGAGGATTCCGTGGATGAATCGGATCGAGAATAAAATGGAAGAAGATGATTTGATGTTCTTTGTTGAAGAAAGAAATTGGAGATGGGTTTGTGGTTGAGTTGAGACAGAGGCTGTTCTTTGTGTGGTTGAAGCGAGATGGCGAGAGAGGTTTAGTTGATGGAGATAGCAGGATGAGTTAGGCTGCAGAAATGGGTTTCTTTGGTGGACAAGAAGTTGTTTGAGTGGATTGTGTTTTGAGTACGAGATAGGTTGAGGTTGATTGGAGGCGAAGGTGGATTGGAGTTTCTGAGGCCATGAAACTAGGGTTTGTTCAAGAAGAGAAAAGGGGATCTGTTGTTGTTGATTTCTAACGGGGGAGAAATTGGGATCGAATTCTAAGAGAAACAATGGAGAAATTGAGTGTTGTTGCTCAGTTGACGAGAGGAAGATGATGAAAATGAATCTGCTGCTGTAATTAGAAACTTGGGTTGATGATATTATCAAGAAATTCGAATGGAGAAATGGGTTGAGTATCAGATTTGAATCTGTTTGTGTGGGTATTTGCCATGGATGTCTTTCGAGGGTCTAGTGAGAAATTTGATCAAGATGGAGAATAACAGTGAAAGGAGTTAGGTCATTACAGCAGTAGGTAATGGAGCTGGCAGTACAAGGGCTTATGACCAAGGAAGTGGGTGATTGCAGGCATGGAAGTTCAGGTGAAGCAATTGGTATGGCTGGTACTTGTTATGGTTGTAATTGTGCAGAGATGGTTCAACTAAAATGGCCTTGAGTTGGTGTTGTTGGTCTGAGAAGTCTTTGGTTGCAGATGTGACTGAGATTGCAGGTGGCACTGATGAGGATTTGTTTGCTGCAGAGTCGAGAATGGGGAGATATTGACGGCAGCTATGATGAACTGGTGTTGTCGTCACTGGAAGCGATGTGAAGATAGTGCTCGAGTCTGTGGTGGTACTGAAATGGTGGTGTTGTGTTTGCTGCCAGGGATTCAGTGGATGTTGTTGAGGTGATTGAGCCAAGAGAAATGTGAAGTTCATGGTCAATGTCATTGAGAGATGGAGTTATTGTCGATTCTGTAGTGGTTTGTTGCTTGAGGAGATGATGAACACTTCAAATGGTTTGAATTGAGAAGTGTATGGAAGGTAGGAGAATGCTGGTACTGCAGTGATGTGAGAATCCACCAGGGTTGGATGAGGTTATGTGAGCTGGTATGAGGCAGTATTGAAGAAATGGTGCTCAGCTAGATGTATGTTAGGATGTTAACATTGCAGGTTCAGCTGAAATGGAGTAAGTTGCTGCCATGGCTCGATTGTTGAGATGATGAAGAATACAGGGAGCGGTGAAGGGAAGCCTCAAATGTGCTTATATGTATGCCTAGGATTTGAAAAAGTCATGATATTTATGTTTCTCTAAACCTAAATATCTCCATTAGGGAGGCTTCTACCTGGAATGAGCTGGATGTCTTTCTCTAAAGTCATGATATGAACTGGGTCTGGCAGAGAAGGAATGAGCCACTATGGCTGGGAGCAAAGTTGTGATGCACAATCCTGGTGCAACACAACTTTGGCCTTTGCAAAATGGCTTTGGCCAAGAACCCAACTCGGCCCTAGTCACCCAGTTAAGACAGACTCAACTGACTCATGATCTGACCCGAGTTAACTCAGATAACTTTCCTGGTTGACCGAGTTGGATCGTTTGACCGGTGACCGGGTTGACTTTGCCGGTCAACTGAGATTTTTGCCGACGACTTTTCCGGCCAATTTCCGGCCATAATCCCATTTTCCGGCGACGGATTTTGGACATAATTTTACATGGGTTTTTTCTCACACATGGGCTTGGTGGACCACCTGGAGATGGGTTTTGAGAAGACCTAATATTGGAAGGAGTATCCTTTATGGAAATTAAAGAAGCATATAAATAGAAAAGTCTTTCTCTAAACCTAAATATCTCCATTAGGGAGGCTTCTACTTTTGTTCTAGGGTTTCACATGATAGTTCTTCTTTGCTTTCTATGATGATTTCCAAAAACACAAGTAACTAAGTTTTTATTATTGGTTGAAGATGTAGTTGGATTTTGCAACCAAGTTATGATTTTTATGAATTAGTTTTCTCTCAATATTATCGTTTGATTTCTACGGGTTATAATAATTGCATGATTGATGTATTGCAATATGATTGAATGTTTGTTTAGTTAAGTCTAGAATTGATTGAACTCACATCCATATCTATAGCTATTTTTAGGGTTTTTCATCGAGCGATAACCTTGAATACGAGTAGCATGATATGATTCTAGGTTGTAGTGATACATCCTTGTAGTCATATGTAGAAATTGACCTTTGTTCGAATTGTTTGCGCAATGTATTACAATTGCATTGATTAGCCTATTTCTGAAACTTAATGCTCCTAGGAATTGAACTTGATTAGAGGAAGGCATTAGGTTATTCTTTAGGTAGAATTCACATGCGCAGCTCTAATGTGTGTGTGATGAATTAGGAAATTTACGGAGTATTCTTGCAATAAGGTATTCTATGGCTTTTGATGATAGCGAGATTAAATACGAATTCTATTCATATATTCATAAACTTGTTTACAATTGAAGATGAAACCTTTATCCAATATTTCACATCCTTGATTTGCGTGTTTACTTTTTATTGTTTTGTTTTTACTTTATTTTAGTATATAAAAATCAGCAAACCCCCGGTGTTATTTATAGGAAACCGAAACAATTTGACAACCAAGACCTCTCTGTGGGAACGATCCTTTCTTGCCCTTGCTTCATTATATATTTTGAGTAGTAAGAAAGTGTAATTTATTTTTGACGGATTGACATCCGATCAATGCCTGGAATAGATCCATATGTAGCTTGCCATAAATTAGAGATTGATAAAAATGCAAGACCAATCAAGCAGAGAATTAGAAAAATTGCAACAACATATCATCCTCAAATAGAAGAAGAGTTACAGAAGATGCTTGACGCCGGAATTATTAGACAAGCAAAATATCCCGAATGGATAGCAAATATGGTCGTAGTCCCAAAGAAGAAAAAAGGGATAAGAATTTGCATAGATTTTACCGATCTAAACAAAGCTTGTCCAAAAGATAGTTTTCCTTTGCCAGATATTCCGCAAATGGTTGAGTCAGCGACAGGAAATGAAAGGATATCCTCTCTTGATGGATACAAGGGATACAATAAAATTCCTCTCGTTGAAGAAGACCAAGAGCATCTTGCCTTTTCGCTCCAAGAGGGTTATCTTGTTACACAAAAATGCCCTTTGGTCTCGTGAAATCTTTGGAGCAACATACCAAAGGATGGTAGAAAAAGTGTTCGAAAAATGGATACATAAAACACTAGAGGTGTACGTGGATGACATGTTAATAAAAAGTAAAGAAGCAAAAGATCATGTACGGGATTTGAAGGAAATTTTTGAACAAATGAGACATTTCAATATCAAAGTAAATCCGGAAAAATGTACCTTTGGGGTGGCATACGGAAAAAATTTAGGATACATTGTGTCAAAAGAAGGGATACAAGTCGATCCGAGAGAAAGTACAAGCAATTCGCGATATGCCGACACCAAAGAATAAAGTGAAAGATGTGCAAAAGTTAAATGGACTATTAGCTTCGCTAGGAAGATTCATCTTGCGATTATCTGATAAGTGCAAGCATTTTTTCAACATACTTAAAAAGGGAGCGAAATTTAGATGGACAGATGAATGTGAAAAGGCGTTACAATGAATAAAAGAACATCTAATGGATATATCAATTTTACAAAAAGCAGAGCCAGGGGAAGAATTACTAATTTACCTTGCGACAACCTCGCATGCACTAAGCGCAGTAATATTGCGAATGGACACAGGAGTGGAAAAGCCAATCTATTACATCAGCAAAACATTCAATGCCGTGGAGAAAAATTATTCAAAAATTGAAAAACTAATTTTGGCATTAGTTTACGCAACATTTAAACTTCTCATCTACTTCGAAGCACACACAGTTAAGGTAATGACAAAAGTACCAATTGAGTCAGTAATGAAAAATTCAAAAAGGTCAGGAAGGGTTGAAAGATGGAATGCTCAAGTAAGTCATTGCAAACTCAAATATGAAATACTATCCTCACCCAAATCACAAGTTGTTGCAGACTTTTTTGGCAGAATTTCCATTGGAAGAGGATGAAGCAGTGGAAGAAATGATGGATATAGAAGAAGAACATGGAAATCCAAGGGATTTATTAACTGAGCCAAACAGATGGGAAATATTGGTAGATGGATCGTCAAATGGAGAAGGTAACGGAATTGGGATCATTGTAATTTCGCCAGAAGGCAATAAAATGGCTTTTTCTTTCAGATTGGAGTTTGCATCTACCAACAATGAAACAAAATATGAAGCTATAATACATGCTTTGCGATTCGCAATAGAAATGAAGTTGGAGAATGTGAGGGTCACCAGTGATTCCCAATTAGCTATTCGCTAGATAAAAGAAGATTATACTACAAATGAACCATCCTTGAAAAAATACAAAAAACTTGTTGAAGAATTGTCGGCGAAGATACCAAAAATAAAATGGAGACACATATAAAGAAGAGACAATAGACTCGCGGATGCTTTTGCTTTTATATCAAGTATGATGACAGATCCAACTGCGAGATGTATAAAAATACAGACACTTCTATCACCGTCAATCAACAAAGAGGAAGAGGAAGAAGCAGAAGTAATGCTCATAGAAGATGGAGCACAAAGACCCTATTGCGAAGATTGGAGAACAGAACTCCATGCTTATCTAATGAAAGGGGAAACGCCAAGAAATAGATTAGAGATGCACAAAATAAAAAGCCGTGCAACAAATTATGAATTAAGAGACGGGGTATTGTACCGAAGATCCTTTAATGGACCCTCGCTTAGATGTTTAACACGAAAGGAAGGAGAAGCAATATTAAAAATGTTACACAGTGGGGATGCTGGCAATCATAGTGGCGGAAGATCCTTAGCACATAAGGCGAAAATGCAAGGCTATTATTGGCCATATATGCATGAAGATACGAAACAAATATCAAGACGTTGCGAAGATTGTCAAAGGCACGGAAAGAAAATACATGCACCAGGAGCACCATTAACCTCTTCAACAAGTGTATGGCCTTTTGGAAAGTGGGGGTTAGATATTGTAGGACCATTTTTACTAGGTACAGGGCAGAGGAGATATCTGATTGTCGCTACAGATTATTTCACAAAGTGGGCGAAGTAAAAGCAAAGTACAACACATTCGCGATAAAGATATTTTTACCTTCATATTCGAAAACATAATATGCAGATTTGGAATTCCAAAGACAGTTGGTATCCGATAATGGGAAACAGTTTGAGGGACAAAATATAGAATTCCGCTTAATGCATTTCAAATAAAATGTGGGAAATCAACTCCTTTATACCCATGAGCCAATGGACAGGCGGAAGCAACAAATAAAACAATCGCAGATATACTGAAGAAGAAGTTAGAAGGACATAATAAAGCATGGTGTGAACAAGTGCATAATGCAGTATGGTCTTACAATACAACAAGGCGAGAAGCTACGGGAATGTCACCATTTTGTCTAACATATGGAGTTGAAGCTATACTTCCGACAGAAGTTATTATTCTAACAACAAAGAGAGAAGCTTGGGAGAAAAATCTTAGTGTGGGTAACATTTTGGTTAAATTAGATGAATTAGAGGAAAAGAGAGAAAGAGCACTACAGCATATGGAGAATTATCAGCGAAGAATAGCCAGAGAATATAACAAACGTGTCAAGACACGCGAATTTCAACCAGGTGATATGGTATTAAGAGAAACACCAGTATATCAGCGAGAAAGTGGTGGCAAGTTGAAGAAAAAATGGGATGGACCTTATATCATCAAGGAGATAGTTGGAACAGAGGCATATAGATTAATGGATCCTGAGGGCAAAGATGTGGGCCAAAGATTGGATAGACCGTGGAATAGATTATATCTCAAGAAATATTACCCATAGAAGATGGAAGGGAAAGAATAGGTTGCGAAATATTGAATGGATGAAATGAAATGAATTCATATGAAAAGTTCTTGCGACAGAGTGATTGCGAAATTGCATAAAATAAAGAAAGAATGTGCGAATATTTCGCAAATAAAATAACAAGAGATAATCAAAAATGAATGATTTATACGAATGGGACGAACCTTTATGGCGTACACCCTAGTTCGCGAATGATATTTCGTAAGAGGCAAATGTAAGACCTAAAGTGCGTCATATAAGGGGGTATCTCTTGACATGACTCAGGGAAAAGGTTACACCGCCCCTGGAACCTGAGTCATGGAAATTTGGGGTCAATAAAGCCCATCCGGGAGAGATACCTTGGATTTCCAACTATATAAGGTTATACCCTGGTTGGACGACCGAGGGTCTCTTCCAAGGAGTCAGTGTATGACCAAGGCGCCGAGGTACACGGTTGAGCCAAGAGTGCCTGGGGCATTTGAAGTGTCTCGGCCATTCTTGGCAAGTCTTGGCACATGATGCACTCGGCCCGAAGAAAACTCCACTTAGGGTGCAGTCTCGTAACCATAAGCCCTATAGGTATAAGGGATAAGAGGCTGCGAAAACAACTGGTTGTTGTTAAGACCGGATGGGAGGAGCTAGTCTTGTATGGCCGATGTACGCCTTCTTGAATGGCAACCAGGGAGATGATAAGGGCGGCACCCTCCATTAGGGAGCTGATAAGTGTCTTAAGACGCAAATGTCATGAGGCTCTATTTTCGCAAGAAAATTTAGGCTTGTCATATTTGTGCGATGATCCTGAAGAGGCAATAATACTAACGCGAGGTTAAGACGAGATCAATGGGTCTTTACATGAAAGTGTAAAGACGTCCTGCGATTTCGTCGCAAGACGGCAATGTCATGGGGCTTTAAGTTCGAAAGAATTTTTTAGGCCTGTCATATTGTCGTAACAAAAATATCCTGCAGAGGCAACAATACTAAAGAAATGATAAGGCAAGATCAATGGGTCGTTACATGAAAATGTAAAGACGTCCTGCGATTTTGTCGCAATGAGGGGTGGCAAAATAAGACCTTTAACTAGGAAGGCAAAATAAGACCACACAAGAGCAAGATAAGGCAAGATCAATGGGTCATTACATGAAAATGTAAAGACGTCCTGCGATCTTGTCGCAACGATGAATTTTAATATAAATGAAGATAATGGAAAACAAAAGAGTAATTATTAAATATCAAGAATTATACTCGTTGCAAGAAAGAGTAATAATAAGTAGATGAACACATCTAAAAGATGATTGAAGTACGTAAAGAAGTAACAGTACAAGAAGAAAAATTACAAGAGAGAGTCAATTCTCAAATATCAGTTTTTTCACCAGAAGGAGATACTGGATTTTCTTCAGCAACTTTATCCATATTTTCGCCAGTTATTATATTTCCACCAGATCCTCCTTCACCCAGATCATCGTTGACAGCTTTACTAGGAGGGACCGTCTCTTCATTTGCGAACTCTTCACCACTATTGTAGTCATAATCGCTGTCAGGAGGGTTAGGAACTTCATCATCGCTTACTTCCAGAGGTTCGATAGATACAGGATCAAGAGATTTAGATAGTAACACATCATTCACAAGAACTTCGGCTTTAAGATGAAATTGACGAAGGAGTGCTTTACGATAATTTCTACTCTCTATATCTTTACTGATCGGACATATAATCGAATCTTCTTTCTGCACGATCGCGAGAGCGAGCAAGGGAAGCAACGAGTATTCCATTTTCTTTGCGAATTTTTGAATAGTCAGATATTAGAGTGGCAATAGAGGAATGAAGATTTTTCTCAGAATCTGCAAAAGAAAAGAACATAGAAAATTATTCAGATTTTTGGAATTCGCAAGGAAAATATCACAAAATAATAAATAAATGGGTTAAGGTAGTCAAATAATATGACTACCTTCCTTTTGCGAGGTAAGATATTGGATTAAAGCCGAACAACTATTCTCCAAGTGATCCATGGCATTGTCAAAATTATCTCCAATTAAACCTTTCAGTCAAGATCGCAATCTTTTTTCGTTAGAAACAAGTGAGGCATTTTCTTTCGCAAGGAAAGAAATGGACTCTTCTAACTTGGAACATTGATCCTTGAATTGGTTTGCCTTTACACTTAAGATTATTCTACCTTGGATAAGTTTATCCTTCTCGGCAGTAACTTCTTCGAGTTTATTTCTCAGCGAACAAAGAGATCGTTCTTGTTCTTTACATATTTTTTGACAAACATCATACTGTTGCGAGTAAATCGCCACCTTGTTTAACAGAGTTCGCTTCTCTTGAGGAAGAATTCCATTCTCATATGATAAAGTTTCCAACTCCAAATTAGCTTTAGTCAAAGAGTAAGAGAGGCGAGATAATTCATTACTTAATGAGCCTTGTTTCTGAACTAAGTCAGCATTTTCTTTAGAAAGATTATCTATTTGATCAAAAGAATATGTATGAAGATTATCTAATTGGTTATATTGCTCCATCCAAGCATCTCTATCCATTCGAGCTTCTTCAACAGTAGATTCCAACTGATATATCTCAATTTTTCGCTTCTGGTTTAAAGCTTGAAGGGCGAACAAGGGCTTGAGGATCAAAAAAAAAAAAAAAAAAAAGGAGATTCTTACTTTAGAAATACAGAGGTAAGATTGTACCTTTCAATTCTTCGTTCTTCTTGCGAAGATTATCACGATCCAGTGAAACATTTTGAAGTTTTTGATTCTCAAGTTGGAGAATATTACACTTTGCAGTCATAGCTTGGAGATTATTCTTCAAAATATTAACTTCTTGCTCCAAAGATGTTTGCGAAATTCTATCGGAGCCAAGGTATTTGCTCAAAACCTCGCAGACATTAGACTTGATAGGATCAACAGAAGTCTTCTTGGCATCATTCATAATATCTGATAGAACTTTGAAGGTCACGTCTATTCCTTCCAAATTTTCCTTAGTAAGAGGGATTTGCTCAGATAAGGAAGTAACGACGATAGAAGAAGGAAGAGATGAGTCATTTTTTGTTAAAGGAATATCATGAGAAGAGGAAGTCTCATGAAGATCAATGACTGGGGAAATGGTAGAGGCATTGACAATAGGAGAAGAAATGGGCTCATTCGCAATAGGACTGTTATGAGGGATTTGATCTATGAAAAATTCGGGCATAGGAGAAAGATCATCAACAATATTTTCGCAGGTAGAAACAGTAGGTTTATCTTGTGAAGATTTCGCAGGAGGAGTTATAAGTTTGAATGTAGGAAAGGAAATAGCAGGTGCAACAGGTTTAGAACGGCGAGGTTTCTTGGGGGACCTATCAGCATTTTTGTCATCCTGCGAATTACAAGTTAAATAAGAAACAGAGGCAACAATATTGTTATTAAAAGAGTAAATGTTTCTTAAATACCTTGCTACTCGCAGGCTTTCTTTTAGTGACAGTGGTTTTCGGTTGCGAGCCCACGGAGACAGTAGGGTTCACAATGGTGAACTTGGTGTTAGATTTGTTCTTGCTAAAACAAAAACAACAGGGGAATCATTAAAAGAAGAACAATATCAAAACAAAACAACTTCAATAAGAAAGATCAATCACAAAGTGATCAAATTCAGCAAAATTAACAAACCTTGATGGCTCCATAGAAATAGTAGCAGAAAAAGAAAGATGAGAACAGTAGCAAAAGAATAATAGCAAAAAAATGATGAAGAAGACGAAGTAAAAGAAAAGAAATACTTTCATAAGGAATTCCCCTTTAAATAGACAAGAAAAGAGTAACCGGATAACATTAAATGTGCCGGTAAAAAGGGAAAATTTTATACACGTGTAAGCAGTCATCCCTAATCCACGGAATCTTGTCGGCAAAAATTGATGAAAAACAAATGATTGCGGCATTTCAGAATACTGGTTCTCATGACATTCTCTTCTTCGCAGAGAAGACATGAGAAGAGGCAAGATGTAGGATCAGAATATCGCGACATCAATACCTCGCGAGATCAATAAACGACGTTGTTGCGAAGGTATCATAGATGAGTAATATAAATGACGCAATGAATGACGACAGCCAAAATACGAGAAAGATATGAAGACCTAGCGAGATCTAGGAGAACTGCGAGATTATGTATTTGTACACTTGCGATATTTCGCAAGTCATTCCCGAAAATAAAGGACAGCTTAGCTGTCATCCATTGTGTAATACCCTATATAAGGAGTCGAGCAGGACTGTTGAGGGGGATCTCTTTTCGAGTGTGAGGCAAGTCATTAAGAGAGAGAAAGTTAGTAGTGATTGTAATTTCTTTAGCTCTTTTCCATTTTATCTTGTAAACATTCAAGGAATTAATCAATAAAAATCATAGTTGTTCATCTTTAATGGTTTAGTTGTGTGGATTCTTGTGAGGGGTGTAGTGTAGGATTTCCTGCAACTACAAATGTCAAGTGTCGCTGTCGCTGTAGTTTTAAGACTGTCTCCAGAACTACGACCCTCAGTGGTTCGTTTTTACTGTAGCATTTACGACTGTTCTATGTGCGTCATATGTTCTTCGTGTTCTTCAGCAGCAGCAGCAGAGAAATATTCTCTGCAACTCGATCAAACCTCTCTGTTGTTGCTCTAAACTGTCCCAAACTCTCCCCCCATCTCTCATTGATATACCAGCACCTATTTATAATCAAACAGCCCCGAAATATCACATTATAGTTGCATATAATCCTCCCATCACTCGGTGTTTAAAGAAAATATTTTGTTTCCTTTTTTTACTTCAGATTTTGATTTTCACACGCTATGAAGCTGTCAAATCTCCTTATTTATCTTCTGCACGCTCCAAATGGTGACTCAAATCTTCCAAGCACGTGTAGAACTCCCTGTAATTCACGCATCCCGTGAATATCTTCTTTTCTGTTTTGCTCCAGCACGAATTACCTAGCCAAATTTGGACGACGAATCGACCCATATCACGCCTATTACGCTTAATCAAGTCATCCCATGAAATTTCAGCCATTGAATCGCATTAAAACCCCTCCAAATGACGAACTGAAAATCTGCCAGTAGTGCCACCATTTTCCCGCCAAAAAAAAAATTCAAATGAAGAAGAAGGTCAGCCCTTATCCAACAGCCGGGAGTGCGAATATCAGTTGGGTGCCCTTAGTAATTGGGTTACCCCTTATCCAAAGTGGGAGTCCGAATAGCAAATGTCCTCCGGGGGTGTTCCGAGCAACTTTTCGAGCCGAATTTTCCAACAATCTTTATTTCCAAAAAATACCTACAAACACACAAAACACCATAATAAGGACAAAAACGAGTACTAACAATACGAAACATTGAGGACAAATTAGACACATAAATGCGTCTATCAGTTATGAGCTGAAAGGTGTTGGAATTGCAGTTGTAATGGGTTGAATGGAACAATGTGGTCGCACTGATGGTAGATTCTCTCAAGTTGCAGCTGAAGCGAAGTCGTGAAGCTGCAGTTCAACTGAAGTTAAAGCAGGTGCAGTTTAAGTTGGTAATTGCTACAGTTGAAGTTGGGGTTGTTAACTGGTGGTGCTGTAGTTGGTTGAAGCAGTGGAAGTAACGGGGAAGCTCATTGATGGCCATGGCTAGAAGGGATTGCAGTTGGGTACTA
Organism: Papaver armeniacum; assembly: GCA_023531295.1. Taxonomy (NCBI): domain Eukaryota; kingdom Viridiplantae; phylum Streptophyta; class Magnoliopsida; order Ranunculales; family Papaveraceae; genus Papaver; species Papaver armeniacum. Next base: position 260,781 of record JAJJWW010015270.1, read on the forward strand.
TGATGTCGTTGGAGCTGAACTCGAATGCAGGGAAGTGCTGAGATGGAATCAAAGCAGTGATGCAGCTACAATGAGAACAAGAAGAAGAAGTATTGTGAAGAAGTTGGGGATGGTGATTGCATCTCAGGTGGAGCTAATAGGGAACAAAAGATGGTAACTGGTGGTGTTGCTGCCAGTGGAGTGTCAATTCAGAAAACTTGATGTTTCCCGGAACAAGGACCTGAGATGCTGGCAATTTGAGAGAAGGGTTGTGCTCAAGTTGAAATCGCAGGAACTGTAGAAGAAATTCATGGGTTGCAGGTGAAAGAGAATGGTGTTGGTGGACGGTTGGATGTCAGATGGAGCTACATGGTTGCTCTGTTGGTGGTATATTTAGTTAAGCAGTTGCAGGTAAAGCTACAGGTGAAGATGCAATTCAAGTTGGTTCTTGGTATGAAATGTAGTTGCAGCTGGAGTTTGCATTGTGAGTTCCACAAAACTGACTGGCATAGCAGTAATGGACCTGATGGGTTCTTGAATTATTGGGCTTGTTCTAATCATTGGGCCAGGATTTAGCCGAGCAAATAAAAGTTTTGGTTGGCTCGGATTTGGAAAGGGTTTTTAGGCAGAGGAAGTATATAAAGGAAGAGTTTTATCTCTTATCTCTTGTGCTACTTTGGTTCGAGGGTTTTAGACATGGAAACTTTTATTTTTCTTCTTGTTATGAACCCCATAAAAGGTTAATTGTATAAAAGAAAAATGTAAAAAGACCAGGCCCTGAGAAGAACCTATCCCCCATTTTCAAGTGATACATATACAGATATTTCAGTTATCTATAACAACCTTCCAGTGTGTAATTAGTTCTCTAAATACATTGTTTGTAAACCATTTTTGATCTGCTCCCCACTGGTAAATAAAAGTTTGATCTCAATGATAACTTCTTCTACAGTTTTTGGTCTTTTATGAGCCATTACTATTCTATTCCTCGCATCCCAAATAGCCCAACAAACTGCAAAGATGATAAGAGGCCATATCTTTCTTCCCCTATTCCTCCTCTTCTAAATTTCCAAGCTTGCAGTTGAGCTGATAAGGGACCCCCTTGAACCCATTTAATATTGTATCCACTTATAAAATAGCTCCAAACTTTGTGAGAGAAGTCACAATGCAAAAGCAGGTGGCTGACAGATTCCTGCTGAGAGTTGAAAAGTGAGCATTGTAGGTTTTGAATTTGACACCCTCTTCTCAATAAATTATCAGTTGTGGGGATGGCATTCTGTGATGCAGACCAGATGAAAAATTGCACCTTTGGTGGCACAAATTGAATCCAAATGGAAGAATAAGGAACAAGATTATGTGCCTCAGGCAGTTGTTCTACTAACCATCTATAACAGACTTTTGCAGTGAGTCCTCTAGGTGCTGAGAATATAAGTGCATCTTCATTATCTTCATCAAGTATTGGAGGAACTCCAAGTTATGTAAAATGTTGTAGCATTTCTGGAATTTCAGTTGGATACAAGTTTCTTTTCAATTTAATATCCCAAGCACCATTTGAGATCATGTCTTTAACTGAAGCTTCTTTTAGGGTTGCAATCTTGAATATTTTGGGATATCTTGTTTTCAAAGGTTGTGTGCCATTCCATGCATCCCACCATAAGTAGACTGCATTCCCTTTGTGCATTTGAATTGTAGTCAGATTCTTAACTATCTCTTTTTGTTTTTGTATGTTTATCCACACACCTCTGCCCTGAGTTTGATTTGAATCTTTCACCGTTAGTGCCTCTGGCTTTGTCTTCATTTTTTCTTGAATAATTCTCCTCCACATGAACTTCTTTTCTTTTGAGAATCTCCATGTCCACTTTGCAAGAAGTGCTTTATTTGTGAGCTTCAAATTTCTTATCGCCAACCTCCAAGATTCTTCGGCTTCATAACTTTCTTCCATTTGACCCAATTGATTCTTTTTTTGTCAGTTGTTGAGCCCCATAGGAAGTTCATCATTATCTGGATTAATTTTTTCTCAACACTTGCAGGCATCTGAAAAATGGACATGAAATAAATGGGTAAAGTGGCTAAAGAAGTGTTTATCAAAGTAACTCTCCCTGCTTTTGTGAAAAAATTTCTCTTCCAAAGTGCAAGTTTCTTCTGAATTTTCTCAATCACTGAATCACATATGATTTTTGTTCTTGATGTTGCTCCCACAGGCATTCCAAGATATTTGAGTGGTAAAGATTTTATCTTGCACTTTAGAATCTGTGCAATTGCATCTGTTAGGTTATCTGCCCCAATACTTATGACTGCACTCTTCTGGAAGTTGACACACAAACCTGTTATGGCTTCAAAAATATGGAGAATTAGCACTAGATTGTCAGCTTCTTCTTCTTTAGCATCTAGAAAAAGCAGAGTATCATCCGCAAACTGCAAATGAGATACTTGGATGGCATTGATTGAGAAACCTGAAATCATATTTAGTTGCACAACATTCTTCATTAACTTGGAGAATATTTCTGCAACTAAGATGAAAAGGAAAGGTGACAATGGGTCACCTTGTCGCAGACCTTTCTGTGGTTTGAATTTCTGAGTTGAGCTTCCATTTATCAGAATTGAATGTTGAGCAGAATTCACACACCAATCCATCCAGTTTATCCATTTGTCTCCAAACCCAGAGATTCTTAGGACATTAGAAATAGTGTGCCAGCTGACATTGTCAAAAGCTTTTTGAATGTCAAGCTTACATAGAATTCCTGGTTTTTTTGTTTTAAATCTTGAATCAATCAATTCTCCTGCTACTAAGATACCATCTAAGATTTGTTTATCAGCAATGAAGGCACCTTGATTCTCTGAAATCAACTTTGGAAGTACTTCTTTGAATCTCTGTGAAAGAACTTTAGACACCACTTTATACACACTACTGATTAAACTTATTGGTCCGAAGTCTTTTGGAGAACCAACTTGATCAATCTTAGGAATGAGACTAATAAAAGAACAATTAACCCTCCAATCCATTTTCTTTTGAGATTCAAATTCCTTGATGACTGCCATAAAATCTGTTTTGATTACATCCCATGCCACTTTGTAAAACTCCATGTTATACCCATCAGGACCTGGAGATTTGTTGTTTTTAAATCTCTTGATCACCATCCAGACTTCCTCTTCTGTAATTGCTTTCTCCACAGCTAAACTATTTTCTTCTGATATTTTTGTGAAAAATTCATCATTCATTTGTGGTCTTATATGATGCTTATCTTAAAAAATATTGAAGAAGTAAGAAGAAATTTCTTCCTTTATCTCCTCTTGATTGAAGTCATCTTCCCCATTAATCACAAGCTTATGTATTGTGTTTCTTCTTCTTCTTCCATTTGCAAGAGTGTGAAAATATTTTGTGTTGGCATCTCCTTGAAATGTTGAGTTTTTGCTCTTGCTAACCATTTCCTTGCATTGTCCAGATTTATTTGTTTGAGTTTGGTTCTCCATTCTTCTCTGTCATTGAATTGTTGAGTAGTTAATCTTATCATTGGTTATGGATTAATTTGATTTCACAAAGCATTTTTCTTTTTCTATAAATTAGTTTTGTCTCATAATTATCGATCATGATTCACTAGAATTATCGCCATGTATGATTCGATTGATTGTTTAGTTGAGTGGCCAATTGATTGAACCTGCATTCACATCTATTGCTAGTTTAGGGTTTATTATACGCAAAAGTGGTATACCTTGAATCCAAGTAGCATAATTGTGGTTATTGCTTGTAGTGATGCATCATAGTAATTGCAAGTGATTTATGACCTTTGTTAAATCAGATTAGTGCTTTTACACGTTCGATTGCTTTGATTGGCCTGATTTCATAGAACTTAATGCATCTAGGGAATTAAACTTGATTAGTGCTTTTACACGTTAGGTTGTTCTCTTAGATAGAATTCATATTCGCATCTTTTAATGTGTTTGTTGATGACAAGAGGAAATTAGCGGGATATTCTTGCGATCAAGGTATCCTAGGGCATTTGATAATGAGAGATTAAATATCAATTCTAGTTATTAAGACAAGAACATGTTTGTGACTGAAAACGAAATCCTAAGCCGATATCTTTCCTTGCTTGATTTGATTATTTTTCTTTATTTGCTTTTAGTTTAATTTCCTTTACATAAAATCAGAAAATCCCCCCATTGTTTTATATAGGAAACCGAAACAACTTGACAACCTTAGTCCTCTCTGTGGGAACGATCCTTTCTTGCCCTTGCTTCATTATATATTTTGAGTAGTAAGAAAGTGTAATTATTTTTGACGCCTACGACAACGATCATGCACCTCAACAAGAAGCTATTGAACAGTTTATACCTATTTGTGTGAATTATTTACATATCCCGACAATGCATGGATTGATTAATAAGGATTGTTTTGTATGGGGAATGGATTCACATATGTCTTTGGATGATTATAGTGTTTGCAGGTGCATATTTTCAGCTGACCGGATTAGTTGGGTTGATCCCCAACTTTTCAGACTCTATATATATGATTGGCAACTTACTTTGAGGTACTAACCTCATCTTGTTTGAGAATGTGTTGCTGGTAAAAAGGGAGATAAATACCTTTCGCTTCATGGGAGTCAACCCATCAGATTTGTTCCCTTAACTCTACTTCTATTTTGTTTACTTTTTTTTCATATTTTAATTTAGAATTTCCCACCTTAATTTCTACGTTGGATGACTCAATTACATTAAGGACAATGTAATGTTTAAGTGTGGGGGAGTGGCACTTTCGTTAGGATACTTGAAGAAAAAAAATTTGCATATTATGACCAGCTGTTGAGCGGGTCTAAAAAAATTTTTGCATTTCATTGCATAATATGACCAGCTGTTGAGCGGGTCTTTCTGATTATATGTATCGTTGTTTAGCAGGCTTCTCTACACCACTGTTTAGTGGTTCGGTCTCGCTTTTTAGCAGACATTTCTATACCACTGTTTAGTGGTTCCGTCTAGCTATTTAGCAGACGTCTCTTTATCCAGCTGTAGAGCGAATATCTCTCTTCATATCCATCTGTGGAGCGTATATATTTTATGTTTTGCTCGAGGACTAGCAAAATATAAGTGTGGGGGTGTTTGATACACGGGTAAATGCTACATTTTATACCCATATTTATATTAGTTAGGACTCGATATTTTGGCTAATAACACCATTTTAGTGCTTTTGTAGAAAGTACAAGCAAATTCGATCATCCGAAGGATAAACGGCTAATATTGGAGTTTTATGGTCTTTGCGGTTCACAACACCGAGAAGAGACAGCTCAATTAACTATGGTCTGTCAAGCCAGCACAATATGTGAGCGTACTACCTGCTTGGTACACATCACGGTCAGAAGTTGAAATGACGTGGAATCGAGAACGTGAGCTCCATCTGGGTTAAATGAAAAATGAGATGTGTAAGACATTCACCATAGCTCAAAAAAAAAAAAAGACAAGAGAAAATTTCTTTTGGTTCATTATTAGTTTTATTATTTTGTTTTGTTTTCATTTGTATTTTTTTTATTTTTCTTGTCTCAATTAAAAAAAAAAAAGAGAAAGAAAAAAATAGGAAAAACAAAAAAAACAAGGAAAATGTGTTGTATCAATTTTTTTTTTTTTTTTTTTTAGTTTTGTTCTTTCAATAAAGCCAATGGAAAGAAGGAATATCCATAATGAAGTTTCAAGCAACAAGGAATTAGAGGAAAGAATCACATTGTCAAGATTCTACGAAGTTCTAGAGTTATCATCGACAGTTGAAGACCGAAGACGAAGATGAAGACAAGGATTGAAGACCGAAGACGTTTCTATGGATGATGTGAGAGTGGTGCTAACAGCACATCGAACGGATAACGAGGTAAGTAAGCATATCCCCACCTTCGTTAAGTGGTTGATTTCCTTTCTTAGAGATCGTCAGAAAGAAAGGGGTTTTCAAAATTATAAAAGAAATGGGTTTTCAAAACGATTCGGAGGGTTTTTGCCTTCTTACCATTCAACGTGTCGCATGATTCTCTCTTCATTCCTACATGGACACATGTGTGACCCATAAAAAAGTTGTTTATTATTGAGAGCAACTTCATAAAACCCTTTCTTGTGAGGCAGAGTCGAGACTTTCGATCACTTTCGAACCCGAATTTCTTTCTATAAGGGATGGTTATTTCTGTCTCAACTTTTAAGGATGAGATTGTGTTCATATATATGTATAACTTCTTATGACTAGTGTGCAGAATCTTTATGTCTTCTTAGTACGTTGGATGCTATCATTTCGGAGAACTTGTAAGTTGGAAAGTAGGTTTTGTGGGTATATCTCTAGTAAACCCTCACGAGACTATAACTCGTCCACTAGGGACACCTAGGGGTTCAAAGGCTTGTTATACGTGCTAAGTGTGACCGTATCCGCAACGACAGGGAGTTGTATGTTTTAAAATTAATTTTGTTTGATTTGATCGAGGACTAGCAAAGTCTAAGTGTGGGGAAATTTGATAGGTGTCTTATGCACCATAACTTTATCTATAGTTTATGCTTTCTTTGCTGTGTTTTCCTGTAAATTATGTATTATTACATGTGTTTTGAGTTTTATAGGTGTTTTGGAGTCATACGTCCAAAAAGAAGAGAAATATGAGCTAAAGGCTTTACTTGGAGGCACAGGGCGTTAGCGGATGCAAAGCTAGCAAGCACACGGCTCTTTAAGACATTGAAAGAAAGATTATGCAGGAAATTAAACCGTCAGTCTTTCAAAACTGACAGGCCAAATGGTCATTGGGTGGTCCATATCAAATAGTGGGTGCCTTAAGTAGTTTCACACAGTCACACTTACCTTAACCCAAAAATTTAGCCTAATCATTTTGTTGGCTGCAGGATTTTTGTGTCCTGAAAGCAGAGGGAGAATGAGTGCTGAGAAGAACGAGGATCTGGTGTTGTTTCGATGGCATTTTGAATCAATCTGTGACATTTAGGGTTTGAATGGAGATAAGATTTGTGTTGATAACTACATGAAGACTTAGGGTTCGTCTTGAATTTACTTTGAATTAGATCGAGATGAAGAAGATGTTGTTGGATTTAATAAACACGAGTTTGGTGGTCTGAGCTGTGGATTTGACTGAGATGGGTATGAATTTGATGAATCAGTAGAAGATAGTGAAGAAACAAAGCTGCTGCTAATTTCTAGGGTTTTATGGAGATGAAGATTCAGAAGATAATTTAGACTTTAAATGTGAGAAGAATTGGAGATGTGTTGACGAGATTGAGCAGAATCAGAAGATGGGTTGATTATTTACATATCCCGACAATGCATGGATTGATTATTAAGGATTGTTTTGTATGGGGAATGGATTCAAATATGTCTTTGGATGATTATAGTGTTTGCATGTGCATATTTTCAGCTGACCGGATTAGTTGGGTTGACCCCCAACTTTTCAGACTCTATATATATGATTGGCAGCATACTTTGAGTTACTAACCTCATCTCGTTTGAGAATGTGCTACTGGTAAAAAGGGAGACAAATACCTTTCGCTTCATGGGAGTCAACCCTTCAGATTTGTTCCCTTAACTCTACTTCTATTTTGTTTAGTTATTTTTCATATTTTATTTTAGAATTTCCCACCTTAATTTCTACGTTGGATGATTCAATTACATTGAGGACAATGTAATGTTTAAGTGAGGGGGGGTGGCACTTTCGTTAGGATACTTGAAGAAAGAATATTTTTTTGCATATTATGACCAGTTGTTGATCGGTTGTCAGCCGAGCAAAAATAATTTCACTTTCTCACTCTACTAAATACAAATGAAGTACGTGGTAAGAAAGAGTTCGTTCCCACAGAGAGGCTTTTGTTGTTATAGAATTTCAGTTTCTTAGTAACCAATGGGGGGGGGGGGGGATTTTTGTTTAAGCAAAACAATAAAAATAATTGAAAGCAATAAAATATTTTGAATAATCAATAAGGAGAAGATATTGTTCACAGGATAGTATCATTCACAAACATGTATTTTCATCAATGACTAGAATTGATAATTTAATCTCTCATTTACTAAAAGTCCTAGGATACCTTGATCGCAAGAATATCCAGCTAATTCCCTGATTTCATCACAACCACATTAAAAGATGTATATGTGAATTCTTCCTAGAAAGCAACCTAACGTGTAAAAGCACAATCAAGTTTAACTCCCCAAAAGCAATAAGTTCTATGGAATAAGACTAATCAATGCAAACGAACGCGTAAAAGCACTAATCCGTTTAAAAAAAGTTATGATTCACTTGTGACTAGTAGGATATATCACTACAAGCACTACCCACAATTATGCTACTTAGAATCAGGGATAAACAACTTTTTCGTATTGAAAACCCTAATATAGCTCTAGAAATGAATGCAAATCGGATTGATTCCGGAATCAACCTAACAAGTATTCAAATCATATGACAATATAAACCATGAATCATAAACAATAACTTATTGAGACAAAACTAATTCATAGATTCAAATAACATGTTGAGAAATCAACTTTATCCCATAACCAATAATATGTGTTTAGCTACTCATAGCTTTTGAGTTCATCATAATCATAATCAATAATAAAATAATGAAGAAGATGAAAAACAAATGAAAAGCAAACCCTAGTCGCCGCTCTCCAAAACTCCAAGTAGAAAAAAATACGTGATCCAAAGTTGTAGAAAACTTTCTCCTTTTGTAGCTTTTCATCCTTCCAAAACTAGGTCTTCAAGGCCCAAAGTCCAATAACAAAATGTCCACCAAGCCCATATGTGAGGAATACCCATATGAAAATATGTCCCAAAAATAGTCACCGGAAAACTGGTATTATGGCCGGAAATTGGCCGGAGAAGTGACCAGAAAATAGCTCAGGTGACCGACAAAGTCCACCCGGTCACCAGTCAAACAGGCTAACTCGGGAAGTCAACTAAGTCAACTCAGCTGAGTCAGGGCCTAACTGGTTTGCCAGGCCAAAGCCATTTTGCAAAGGCCAAAGTTTGTGTTGCACCAGGATGGTGCATCACTGCTTCACTTCCAGCCATAGTGGCGCGTTATTCCTTCTCAAGCTTGAGACAGCTGCAACCAAAGCCAAACAGCTCCAAATCCAGTTCCATATCCTGCAACTGCTGCTTTAGCCTGCCATTCTCACCAGCACAGCAGCAACTTCATGTATCCTCCATTTCCTTGCTTAACCAACTGCAGCACCACCTGTTCTCATCTTAATCTCACAGCAGCACAAACCTCCAGATCTATTGCCTTGCCTACAATTCCGCTTCTCAACCTCCAGCAAGCCTGCACATTCCCTAACACTTTCTTTTACAGCTGCACAGCCTCAAACCATCCATCCATAGCAATAGCTCATCTTAGCTCTCTTACAATGCCTCCAAACCAACGCCAAACCCACCATCAATACCAGTCATTCGCATTACAGTTCAGCTTCACATACACAAATTCTCCATAATTATCTTTTAACTCATTCACAAGGACACCTTCAACTGCATCTCAGTTATAGCTCCATCTCAGAAACACCACAGATTCAGCTCTTAATTGCAATATCTCAAACCCAGTAGCAGCAACACCATAATCCACTTCACCACCATTCCGTCACCCGAGCCACTGAATTACACCTCAATTACCTGTAATCTCAACTGCAATCAACCAGCAGCTCAGTTCAATTTCATTGCTTCAATCTCAGCTGCTTCACTCTATCACAACCTGCACCATTGCATCACCTAACCCTGGCAAGTCATCTCAAAACCACAAAGAAACACTCCTCATGTCATCTCAGTTCATCATCAATTTCATTCTCAAAACCTCCCTCTTCATTCATTGTTCATCACTGCCATAACAACACCTCCAGGACCATTGTCTGCTTCCAGCTGTAAAACCTAACATATATCTAGGTCATTCTTGAGCCAACACAACACCATATTAATTCCAGCACAAAGCTTCATTTGTAATCCCCAGTGCCTTCACTTCAGCTGCCATTCAGTTAAGCAGCAACCCAACTGCAACAACAGTTCACCTGCAACACCCCAGACATCATCACTATCATCTCAGGCCATATACACAACTAAAGCAGCAACCACTTCAAGCTTCCACTGGCAACACTAATCTGCAGTTTCAGTTCAGACCAATAACCAACATCAAATCCACCACAAGTAAGCATATCCATCTCTCCTGGCCACATGCAATTCCATTTGTTGCCATCCACAGCTTCAAGACCACCAACTGCAACCTCCTCCTTTTCACAGTTGTAACAAATCACAATCTGCCAAACCCTAACCTCAAATTTCTCAGGAATACTAAATTCCTCCATTGATTCTTTTCACTGCTCAAATCCCTGGCTTCTGAAGCTTCAATTCCTTCTGTATCTTCCTTCACCAGCCCCATAACTTCCATGAAAACTCAAATTTGAGATTACCCATCTTTGATTTTACAGTAGCAGCATCAACCCTATATTCCTTTTTCTGAATCGAACTCATCTGCTATTTGTCTTCTATCATCTCTTTACTTGCTGATTCTCAGTCTAAGTTTCACAGGCTTCAATCGATTCACCAACATAGACCCTTGCTTCTCCGCTGCAATCAACACAATCCATGACAGCAGCTTCATCTTCTTGTTTAATTTATAGTCTCAGCTGATTTCTTGAGTCCAGATCTCTAGCTCATCTCACTGCAACTTGAATCCAACAGAAACCCAACTTTCCTTTTCTTCTTCCTTACAGAAACATACTCGAATCAATCACAACTCCGACTCCAACCCATCTTCAATCGATCGGAAATATCAACCTAAACTCGTCCATCATCTTCAACCACACTACCAGAAACCCTGGACTTCTCGATCTGCTCTCAGTCACCAGCAACAACCTCATCTTCACGACAACTGCAACCGCAACAATCATTTTCACTTTTCTCTGAAATTTATCAACATCATTTGATTACAGAGGAGAATGGTCTTAGACAACCATCTCCGCCTCTCTTCTCTTAATTTCAGGTGGAAAAAGTAAAGCAAGAATAATGAGACACTGAATTTTAGGTTTAGTGTAGGAATTGTTCTGGATATAGCCACCCAAATGAACTGGATAAGGGCCAGCCAAAATTACATATGACTTGTCAGTTTCGCAGAACCGACAGCCTAATTCAACTGTCAGTTCATTTTCCTTCTTCTGGCGTAACCTCAGCTGGCTCTGAGTGTCGCTCGCCTGTGAATGGACCTCTTTGCTCCCTTTACGCTCCAAATGGACGTTTCCTCCTTCTTTTGCTCCAAATGACTCCAAAGTACCTAAATACTCAAAAATAAACATAAGAGATACAATTCACGAGGATAATAGCAAAGAAAGCATAAATACTAGATATAAAATTATGTGTTTTACAACACCTATCAGCTGTTGAGCGGGTCTAAAAAAAAAATTTGCATTCCATTGCATAATATGACCAGTTGTTGAGCGGGTCTTTCTGATTATATGTCTCGTTGTTTAGCAGGCTTCTCTACACCACTGTTTAGTGGTTCGGTCTCTCTGTTTAGAAGACATTTCTATACCAATGTATAGTGGTTCCGTCCAGATGTTTAGCAGACGTCTCTTTATCCAGCTGTAGAGCGGATATCTCTCTTCATATCCAGCTGTGGAGCGTATATATTTTATGTTTTGCTCGAGGACTAGCAAAATATAAGTGTGAGGGTGTTTGATAAGCGCGTAAATGCTGCATTTTATACCCATATTTATATTATCTAGGACTGGATATTTTGGCTAATAACACCATTTTAGTGCTTTTGTAGAAAGTACAAGCAAATTCGATCATCCGAAGGATAAACGGCTAATATTGGAGTTTTATGGTCTTTGCGGTTCACAACACCGAGAAGAGACAGCTCAATTAATATTTGTAGAAATTGACGTTTAGTCCCAAAGTTACTAGGCTTGGGACGCTTTAGTCCACTCATCTCAGGCCTAGTACCCTCTAGTCCAAAAATTCCCCGTCTCAAACAGTTCAGTCCAAATATGGACGAGTCGGTCCTTTGCTCCACCGATCCGATTATTTTTGGTGCCCGAAATGTCCTTGAATCATAATAATATGTTATAGTAGTTTTGGAAGAGAAAAATTAGATTAGAGAAATGAAAGGGAGACGCAGAGAGGCGATTTTCAAGCTGGAGATTCAGAAACATTCGAATCATCTCGATTTGATTTGAAATAAGCCCGAAAAACCTAAAAATTATCATCAACAACGCTTGTTTTTGGAGATCTACTTGAAACCAGTGATGAAAAATTGATGAGCATAATCATGAACAATTGAATCTAAAGATTTTCGTCACCCAAAATGATTATGAAGATAAGTTTCATCTTCTCTTATCACTTATCTATATCTTGAACATTCGATTTGGAGTTATTAGGTTTACCGTTTTCAAAATAGAATTTCATTTAATTTTTTTTTAGGGTTTTTATATGATTAAACTAAAGATTTCTTTTGATTAACATTTCTGATTTGAAATTATAAATATTTTTTTATTGTTATTATTATTTTCTTAGATTAGATCTGAGAGGTACGATTTTAGATGAGATTCATAAAGAGAGAGACAATTTATTCGATGAAGAAGAAATTTGTGAAGATAATCTGGTAGAATTCTTATGTGCATTGCTTTTATTGTCCCGGTTGTACGAGGTGTACTTTTTACTATACCAGTTGTATGCAGTGTATTTTTTAGTACACCTGTTTTCAAAACAGCTAAACACCTGCACATACTTGTTTTGCTGTTAAAAATGGGTGTAACAGATGGTACACATGTTGATCTTTAATGTATTGTTGATCTTACTGTGTACATAATTATACCCCCCATTGATCGTTAATGTACACATATGTTTACACATATAGATCGTTTATGTGCACATAATTTTTCCTATTTAGTAATTGGTTGCATCGCTGTAGTCTTTCTTTTTCCAGCTTATATGGTTTGCTATTTCAATTTTTTTAGATGAATTATCTTTGATACTTCTTGGAAGAAATCCTAGAAGTTAGGTGTTGTTGGTATTTCTTATTATATGTTAATTGTAGAATAAATTGAGTGTGACATGTATTAGTTCTAGAAGCGCGTTGACTTAGAAAACATGCATATTTTGTGGTACTTAATGTGAAAATAGTTCTGCACGCGTTGATTCTTAATGTGTACAAAATTATACACCCATTTATTTGTTAATATGCACCAAATTATACACCTGTTGATTTGTTAATATATACATAATTAGTCGTACACATGCTAATCTAACACTAGACTCACTTCCATTTTAAACTTTTGTTTCATATCTATAACAAATACTTTCTTCATGGATTCCTAATTTAGGTGATTTTTTTGGCATCCTTGGACTTTTTTTTATTGAATTGAATACATGTCATGAATCGCCAATAATTTCAATAGCTCATGATTTCTTTTTGAAAATTCCATAATCAATAGAAAAGCTATTTTAAATGGTCGATGTGCAAGATATATTTATGCTTACTGATATTTTCTAGTTACCGCCTTGTTTTTCTACTTTATTTGTCTTATATTTTCTTTCATCTCTTGGATTGTCTTTTTGTAGATAACGATATCGTCAACAAGAAAACGAGTTACATCTCTAAATAGTAAAGTTCACTAGGTAAATTCTTAATTTGTGATTTCTTTAACCATTATTCCTTTCCTTGTGAAATTTGTGAAGATATTCTTTTTAAAGGTTAAATACCGGTATAATCTTTATGTGCATTGTTTTCACTATACCGGATGTACGAGGTGTACTTGTTTGTATACCAGTTATGCGCAGTGTACTTTTTAGTGCACTAGGTTATCATAGATGATTGATGTAAACAGGATCACCTCTGTCATTCCCATGATGCTTGTTAAGCACATATGCATGTTTTGAAGCGGTGTACGTATTGGTGCACCTCTGTCGTTCCCATGTAAACGTAGGTTTGTGTGTGGTTATGAATGATCATTTTTCTACATGTTTTGCATGGGTGTACACATTGCTGCACCTGTATAATTCCCATGAAAAAGTCTGCCCAAATGTGAATATGAATGATCGATTTTATGCATGTTTTGCAGGGGTGTACATATTGGTGCACCAGTGTATTTTCAATGAAAAAGTAGGTTTGTTTGTGGCTATAAAGGATTGGTTTTAGGAATGTTTCACATGGATGAATATATTGATGCACCAATATACTTGACATGAAAAAGTAGGTCTGGGTGTGAGCATGATTGATTTGTTGTGCATGTTAGTAATCTCCTTTTCAGTAAAGTGCAATGAATTACTGTACTGGGATATTTTGAAGCCATATTAAGTTTGTGTAGTAATGCCCACATGGATTGTGTCTCTGACCATAAACTAACTTTTTATTTTGATAGTTTTTTTTGCTTTGTTTTCTTATGTGGATGTTGGTGAAAGGATAATCACTTTCTTTTCAAGCTGCGATTTCTTATGTTCATTGTTTTGTCCTCGATGCAGTTCGGCTATTATGGATGTTATCCAACTGAAGCTTGGCATGGCTGATATTTTTCTCAGTCTGTGCGGACTAGGGTGGCAGTCTGGCTATCATGGATTTTAGATATTTTAGATCTTTGCAGCGGTGTACATAATTGTACACACAAATATAAATTAAAAAATTTTAAAAATGAAAATTATATAGTCATATAGGTACTCTTTTTGTAGCTCTCGGAAAATGCTTTCCAAATATATAAAGTTTGTCGATTTTGGATGAGCGGTTTAAAAGATAAATTGTTTTTAATTATTTTTTATTTTATTTAAAATTGCTGACGTGTCACGTTCACTTTGAATGTGTCAGTTACAAAACAGTTTACCCTCGCTGCACGTGTGCTTTATGAAACACGTGTGGAGGTCAGCAGCGTCTTTATACATTTTTTGGACTAATCTGTTCCTAATTGGAACGGGGTGGACTAATCTGTTCTTTATACAGTATGTGACCATGCTACCTGCTTGGTACACATCACGGCCAGAAGTTTAAATGACGTTGGGAAAAAACAGCTGATGAAATGAGATGTTGATTTGGGGTTTTGCAATTTTATGCCGTCGAGGTCCAGAAAGAGCGATGGACTTTGGATATTGATGAAGTTGAGCAATGGTTTCATTTAAAGAAGGTTAAATTTGAGCTCGCTAGTATTAGGGATTGAGTCATGGGACCTTGGAATTAAAAAACAGCTGATTTCGTGGAGTAGATGGGATATGATATGAAAATGAAAAGAGGGCGTTAGTGGATAGAAACATGTGGACAATGAGAAACAGTGTGTACCACTTGGAAAAAGGAAATACCAGGACCTTGGCATGATTGTAACAAGATGCAAACGGTTGGAATTGAGCAATAAGACATTAGGCACCACAACTCATTTCTATATAATACAGAAACAATTGAATGCGTGCACGATTGAGGTGACAAGTTGGAGAGACCTCCCATAGTTGATTTGGTGAACGGGCGCCCAATCCTTGTCTGCGTACACACAACGGTCTGAAATTTTGGTCCTACCTTTTCCCCTTTGAGGATTTAAAACAATGAAAATGGGTTGAAAAAAAACTAGGAATCAAATTGGTTAGCGGATCATTTGAAGGAAAATGGAATCGAGGACGTGAGCTCCATCTGGGTTAAATGAAAAATGAGACGTGTAAGACATTCACCACAACTCATTTCTATATAATACAGAAGTGGATACGGGCACCATTCCTCTGGTGCAATTTTAGTTTTCTTTCCAAGCACCTGCTTTGCGAGGTATGGACTTCATAGAGATATTGATGGTGAACAAACACACACGGACGGTCTGAAATTGGTTTCATTTAAAGTTCTCAATGAAGAAATTTTAACCGCCAGTGGAAGAAGACATTGTTGCTAGCCAGAAATGGAAAAGGAACAGTTATTAATGGTTGCGTATTTCTCTCATGGGACCTTGGCATTCGGTTGGTGATTCAACAACAAAGAATGCCGTCAGTTGGAATTGAGCAATGAGTTGGTGGAATTAAAAAAACAGCTGATGAAATGAGATGTTGTTAACTGAAACAACAATGAAAATGGGTTTTGATTTGATCTGAATTTGGGTTGAATTGGAAGGTCGAGAAAGCTTTAAAGAGGGGGTTCGAATTGGTGAAGATGTTGAGCTGAATTTTATGCCGACACTTAACATTGGACCGAGAATGGGTTTAATTAAGAATTCACGCAACAAAAGGAGATGGGTTTCGATGAGGATGTATGCTTGTGTATGAATCTCGAATTGCAGGTTGAATGAGCTATATGAGGAACATATTGGAACCAGCTGAAGTACACCAAAGGACACACTGAAATTGTGCCTCAAGTATTCGTGAAAAAGGCCTGAAAGAAGATCAGATTTTGTTCTTGTGTTGCTTTATTGTGTATGGAGCATTTTTGGGCAGTCTGCAGCGGTGAATACAGTTGAATTGAAAAGGAACGGAAAGAATTTGGGGTTCATTGGATATGCAGGCATGAGCTTTGCAGACTAACTGATGAAGAATTTTAATATACAACGAAGAAGATGCTCATCCTGCTGTTCTCTTTCTCAAAAATTAGTCGGGTCAGTTCAAGGTGTTGTTGCGTCCAAGACAGTGAGAGGAAGTGAATAGATGGAGCTGACTGCGATGTGAAATTATGAGATGGAGATGTCATGGATCGATATAGATAGAATGTCGAGTTGGCGTGCAGTCGATGGAGAAAATAAGTAGAATTAGAATGAGCTGACATCGATGGGAGAGTATATTGCTTATCATGAAAAGTTCAGGTGTGCAGAGCTGGTGCAGTGAGAAGGGTCTATATGTCAGCCGGGATGAAGATAAGATGATTGAGTATATGATCGGTGCAAGGAAAAAATTCAGGTGGTGCGGAAGCAGTAGTTAGCTGGAAATGCAGCCGGTGGCTAGATGAACTTAGGTGCTACGGTTGGTCGAGAATTTGAGTAGAGAGTAGAAAGTTGACTGGTGGGCTAGTATCGGTCAGTGGAGCGGGCCTTGGCACAAGATCTACTGGGTCTTATTTCCTTCGCAATACAATACATAAGGAACGGAGACATACAGAAGAAAAGAAGGAAGCCGGAGGCGGCTACAGAGCCGTGAGTGGGGAGAAAAGAAGGGTTTGCCATTTTGATTTACTTTTCTCTATGTCTTGCTAAAACTGTTGTTAGGGTTTAGATGGAAGCCAATTTGATTTTATGAACTCTACGATGATATTTCTAATAATGATTCATTGAGTAGTAATTTCTCTTCATATAGCTTGGTATTTAATCGATTATGTGATTTTCTTGATTACTTATGCTTCTTAATTGATGTTGCGTGCTTGGTTAAATTCTTTGACACCATATTCTTTAGGATTGATATGTAATGCTTTAAAATCACTACCCATGCAGCGAAGGAAGTTACAACGGAGAAACTATATTTTAGAATTTAACATATTATTTTCCGAGACATGAGATTGATTTTGAAATTTGTCTTGAGTAATAAATAGAGATTAGTAGAGTTTTATATGATTGAATTGGTGGAAATCGAAAACCCTAATAACACATTCTCATTTTGATTATTATTAAAATTATTTATCATTTCATTTTGTTTTGAATTTCTGAAAACCGTTAAAATATCATCTTGTTGATTAGTCATTTTGGATATTAGTTAGTAGTAGTATTTTCACACTCCTCGTGGGAACGACCTGTACTTGCCATTGTTCTACTAGTTAGACACTGTGCACTTGTAGTATTTTATTGTAGGTTTCTAAGCCTATCAATGAGCTTGGTTTAAACATTTAGTTTGCAAGCCAGCTGCTTTCCTCTCCAGTCGGTTGAGCAAGTCAGTTGAGACGTGTACCGAGTTTCTTCCTTGCTTGAATTGGATTCCAAGGTATGTTGGTGGGGATGAGGCAGATGGTATTTGGAAATGATTGGTTAGCCATGCAATGTAGGGTGGGGTGAGGTTTGGGTGGTGGATGATGGATGATTTTGATTTATTTATGATTTGGCCAGCCGATGTAGAGTATGAGTGTAACACCAGTACTAGCGTGTCACTGGTTGATTGGTCTGCGGCATAAGTGATTAGCAGATCATCGGCATAGAGCAGATGCAGGATTGGCGGTGCCTTGTTTGATATTTTGAGCCCTTTCAGTTTCCGTTGTTGCTCCAGCATTCCCAGGTTTGTTGAGAGGACTTCAGCACAGAGGATAAAAATGTATGGTGATAATGGGTCTCCTTGAAGAAGGCCTCCTTTTGGTTAAAGTGGCCTTATGTTGTACCGTTGAAGTTGATGGAGTATGTGACAGAGCTGATGCAGGTCATGATGTAGTTGGTGAATGGCGTCGGGAATCCCATTGAAATAAGAGCTTTGTGTATGAAGTTCCAGTCCAGGATATCAAAAGCTTTTTGGATGTCCAGCTTCAGAGAAATTTTTGGTATGCTTGATGGTTTTGAGGTTCTGATGTGATGGAAAAGTTCCCCTGCAATTGCAATTTTTTCGTGGATGGCTCTATTTGGGACGAAAGCACTTTGAAAAGGACTGATGATGGATTGCAGCAGTGGTCGGATTCTGTTGACTAGAATTTTTGTAATTATTTTGTAAATGATGTTGCAAATTCCAATGGGCCGGAAATGTGCAGGGTTTGTTGGGTTTTGATTTTTTGGTATGAGGGTGAGGTGGGTGTGGTTTATGGGGTATTGTATATGGTTATGTTGGAAGAAGTGGTTTACCATTTCAATGATTTGTGATTTGGTGGTTTCCCAAAATTTCTTGTAAAATTTGCTCGTGAATCCATCTGGTCCGGGAGCTTTGTCTGATCCAATGGAGAGAAGAGCTTGATGAATTTCTTCCGAAGTTACTGGGGCCATTAACCCATTTTGCTGAGAGGCTGTGAGTCTTGTTGAAATACAAGAGAACAAGTTGGGGTCAATTGTTGTTGGGGGGATTGGGGGGGCGTATTGGGCTGAGTAATGCTTGATTAAAAGTCGGCCCATTGCCAGCGAGTCTGTGATCCAGTTTTGATGTTCATCTTGTAGTTGCTTAATGTGATTGCGGCTTCGATGAATTGTTGCATATGTGTGAAAGAAGGTTGTGTTTAGATCACCTTGTTGTAGCCACTGGATACGTGATCTTTGTTTCCAATTGTAGATGGTGGATTTTCGACAAAGGCTAAAATCGTAAACCCATACTTATACGTATTCCTGATCCAGCAATCAGATAAATATTGAGGCTCATGTCTCTTATCGGAAGCATGAAAGATCATGCTATAAGAATCTCTGACTGAGAATACTGTCTCTCAAAGTATATATATATAGATATGTAGTCTCCCAACTGAGGCAGCGGCATATCTCACGAATACTGAGCAATTTCAGTAATTACTTCTATATAGAATCAAAAGATTAGACGGCTCCTAGACAGCTAGCCTGCTAGTATAGAGCAATAACGTCTTCAGGATGTAACAATATTTTCCCTGACTATATGAAAGAAAATATGACGCTTCAACAAGCTCATATCACTCAATTTATGAATAATTAATGCTCCTAGATGATCGTGCTAGTATAGAGCCATTAATTAATTATTCTCGAAATCAATAGATTCATTAACTGAATCCCTGGAAAATATTCAATATTTTCATAATATTTTGTGACTTCAATTTATGGTTCTTCTCAGCATAATTCCATGGGTTAGTAATAAATATTCAACACACGGGCATCTGAGCTACCTTTGAGTAAGCCCCGACCAAAATGGTGTATGTGTACTCAACGATGATGCACTAACAATCACTGCACGAACAAGTATTTCAAAATACGACGAGACGATGAACCTATGCAAATAGGAAAGAAAATAATAAAATAATAGTCAAGGCGCTAGGGACTGGCTCACCACCGGCCAGTCATGCCGTGACCAGTCCCACGCCCAAATTCTATATTTTATCATATTTTATTATTTTCCTTGATCTCATGAAAATCCTTTCATTTGAACAAATATCCTTCGTTTTTAGGAAACTCCTCAGTTTCATGGTGTTTCCTTCACACTGAGGAAATAATATAAAATTAGGGAAAATATTGTGGGGCCGTGATTATTGGCCAACCGGCCATGCCTTGATCCCGGTCGGCCCCACACCTCATGGTTCCTCATTATTTTATTAGTATTTCCCTAATCTCATGAAAACTCCTTAATCTCATGATATTTCCTTGATCCCATGAAAAATAATATAAAATTAAGAAGACCCGTGAGACCGGGCCATAGCCGGCCGGTCATGCCCTAGCTGGCCCCACACGTCTTATTTTATTATTATTATATTTTTCATGTTTTCTCAATCCCATGAAATTCCTTGAATTCATGATGTTTCCTTCAAATCATGAAATAATACATAAAATTAGGGAAAACTCACGGGACCGGGCCCTAGCCGTCCAACCATGCCCAAGCCGGTCCCACACGTCCCTTTTTTTATTATTTTTTATGTTTTCCTCATCTCATGGAAACTCCTTGATTTCAACAAAACTCCTTGGTTTTAACAAACTCCTTGGTTTTATGATTTTTCCCTAAAATCATGAAAACATAATAAAATTAGGAAAAATACCATGCGACCGGCCTGATGAGTGCCAAATATTGCATATTTCTACACCTTTTTATTGAATGATTAATTGGGGGATATAAAAAGGAATTGGGGGATATAGGAAAAGGACAAAAAAAAAGTCCAAATATCAATTCGGGGTCACCCCTTATCTAAGTATTTTTTTAAATCCTAATCTACCCCTCACTAATCAGGTTTAGTGGTTAATAATAATTAGTAAAAATCTTAAGTATTTGTTAAATGATTAGTGTGTATTTGTATTTGGGTGAATGAGATGAGAGTAGAAAGATGGAAAAAAAATTTGAGAGGGAACTTTTTTTGGTGGAAGTGGAGGATGATTGTGAAGAGAGAATTGTTGCTAAGAGGTTGAAAATTTGATTTTTTTTCTTTGAATCCACCATTGTTGCAGCTGAAAAAGCTTGGTGCCGGCATGGTATTCAACCAAAAAACCATGCCGGCATTTGCTGGAAATTTTTATAAATTGTTTGCCACTATCCGGGGGGTTCGGGGGGGCGCAGTTATGTGATTTTCGAGCATGCCGGAACTACTTCCGGCATGGTTTTTGCTTAAATTTCTATGCCGGAACATGATGAAAAGTATCCAGGAAACTTCAATTTTTTTTCACTTGACTACCGGCATTGATAGATTTCTATCGAGCATGCCGGCACCATTTTCCGGCGTGGTTCTTCACCAATTCCGGCATGGTCTTCATCACTTCCGGCGATGTAAAAAAATATTCCGTTTTGAGTTTTTTCTGGTTTTAATCAGTCCACTTCCGGCACAAGTAGTTAATTCTCGAGCATGCCGGCACCGGTTTCCGCATAGTATGTTGCTGAAAATTTCTATGCCGGCACATGATGAAAAGTATCCAGAAACTTCAATTTTTTTTTTTTTCACTTGACTACCGGCATTGATAAATTTCTATTGAGCATGCTGGGGTCATTCGATTCTGGCATTGAATGTTAGTTACCAACCATGCCGCAGCACCAGCTTCCGGCATGGTCTTCATCAATTCCGGCATGGTCTTCATCACTTGCAAGCATGATTTTCATCACTTACGAATTAAAAAAAAAAAAAAAAATTGTTTCCAAAGTGAGGAGCCTGAGAGAGAAGGAGAAGAGAATTTGAAAGAGAGTGGGGAGAGTTTAGAATTTGAAAGGGAATGGGGAATATTTGGGTTTCAAATTCTAACCCTGAAAGTGATTAATAAGAAGTGGAGATGGAAATGGGGGATATGATTTTGTTTTTTGATTTTAAGTTTTTGATTTTTATTTTGAGGGAAGGGTATTTTAGTATTTTCGCCTCCAAAAGTCACCCCTTAGCACACACCATGGGTTGGGGGAAGTAATTCATATCCCCCAATTAGTTTTTATATCCCCCAATTGCGTGTTCTTTTTATTGGCATTTAACTCATCTTTTGTGCTCAGAAATCAGATATTATCCCAGATTCTGTATTTTCTTTGTTTTCAAGAATAAATATTTGTACTAATTAATTTTGTGTTTTTAGGTAGTAAATAAAGCTCGGAGAAATTGAGGAGCCAAAAGAGCATAAAATTGGAGACGAGCGTCTATGGAGCAGAAAGCCAAAGCCCGCGCGCGCTTCAGTTGCAACCCAACAAGAAGCAACCCAACTTACAAGACATGGGCTTGAGCTATCCAAGACCCGGCCCATAACCCGGATCCAAAGCCCATCTTATCCCGAGCCGTGAGATCTTACACTTCCACATCCGATGGTCGCTCCACCCTACGCATCATCTCTGCTTGCTCTCGCCTCACAACGAAACCATCAACTCCCTTACCCATCGACCAAACACTCATTTTCTCATTCATTTTCTCTTTCTCTCCCGACAACACTTGCAGAGCTCTCCCATACCTCCTTCACCCGACCAGCAGCCGATTTCGCCACCACCATCTCTTTCCCCGACAACACCAGCACCACAGCTACACCAGCAGCCGCCGTTCCCCCTTCTCTAGGTCTAGACATCTCCTTCATAGCTTCTCCCATAACCCTAGAAGCTAGGTTTGAGATAACTAGAGCTAGGGTTTCCCCAATAATCAATTGATGGAGCTCAGAGCCGAATTCACAGAGCCGACAACTGATTCAGCAAGTTTGGGTGAGAGGGTTTTCACTAAATTACTGATTTGAAGAGAGTTAGGGTTTGCATGTATAAATAGAGGATGAGCAGTGTATGTAGTTTTCATGCCTGGATTAGCCAGTGCAACAACTCTAGTTTAATTTGTGTGTTTAATTATGTTCTAAGTTAATTTACTAGGGTGTTGATGAAACCCTAATTTTCATGTCAAGCATATCTATCTTTGATTGTATTCTTGCTGAGTTATAATTTGTTAGGAGTAGTAATTAATCGATAAGCTTGCAAGCTGTGATGAGTTGTACTTGTAAGAAGACAACTCATACTAGGGGTTAGTTAGTAAAATTAGTTAATGAACATCTATGTTAGACCTTCATGGGAAGGCACAAGAACACAACTTAAGATACATTGCCTGAGCATGAGATTAGAGGTGGATTCACTACCCCGGTGTTCTCCAAATTGTTACAATCTATTTGCTTTGCCTTAGCTTAGAGTCACAAAGAATCCTTAGTCGTATCGACACCCAAACAACATTTGTGCTATTTCCATAGAAAATCAGTTAGTGAAGCTTAAGATCAACTTAACAGTAACCCCATCTCCCTGAGGATCGACCTGTACTTGCCCTTGCCTCCAATAGGCACTGTGCACTTGCATTTTAAACGTAGGCGAAACACATTTACAAGCCTACCAAGTTTTTGGCGCCGTTTCCGGGGATTTGGTAGTGTTGTTGTTGATTACTAGCTTTCTTCACTGAATTTGAGTTCACCCCTGTGCATATTTGCTTTGAATTATTGTTTTTAATCCTTTATTAGTTTAACTTAGCTGTTAGTTTTCTTTTTCTGCATCTTCCATTGCATATTGTTAACTATATCATTGCATTTTAGTTAATTTATCTCACTTGCATACTTGCATATCTACATTCTCTTAGTGTTTCTTTTTAGCTTGCACCTCATCTGTGCATCTCAGTCAGCATATGACCTAGACTGAGCTCAAGCTTTCCTGACTTGGTCCGTCACTTCTGTCTTAAGGCAACTTTGCATCAATTTTCAGCATATGTAGCTTAGTTGGAACATTAGTTAATTCTATAGGCTTTCCAGCCTTCAGATCATACTCCCATCTGTACATATCATCAGTAAGTTTACTAGTGTAGTGTTTAACTTTTCTTTGTCACCTTGTTGATACCTGTTGTTTCACTCAACATATGGTTTAACCACAATTGCTAGATTCCTGTCACCTGCACTTAAGCTTGAAACTTCAAAGCCTGAGTTTTCCATATCTCAGCAACATTGTGACACCCCCTTTTGAAATCACTAAACCTTTGGTTGTGCTAGCCAATCCGGCAGAACTAATTTTTCCCCCGTGTCAGTCCAAATTACTCTCAGGCTTATACTAGTATCAATATTGGTCTCTTTGCTTTAACCTGCACATTTACGGGAACCGAGATTTCTTTGTTGAGCTAGCAGTGCTGTCGTGCCGAAAGCCGAGCAAACCCGGGAAATACAAGGGGCGAGAACAACATAGACATTGTGGCTAAAACCGGTTGGTCATTCTCAAATCCTGTTATACTTTATATCTGTGTGATGACATGTGTGCAAGCATCTGGTGATATTTGAGCTTTACTTTGGTTAGATGGACTCATTATTTATGCATTGCATGATTTGTGAAACTAGCAGTGTGCTGCCCTGCTGAATATTGCTCAACTTTGTGTATGCATAACTTATTATTTGGCCAACTGTGTTGAATCCTAGGCATTGTTCACATGACAAATTAGCTACCCCGCTGAGCAACCATCTCTAATTGTCTGTTAAACTAGTTGCCTGAACATTTCTGTGACACTTGAGCAAACTTTGAAAACCTGAAATGTGTGCTGTGCTTAATCTGTGCTATAACTCCTTGGCCTCGACAAGGCCTGCGCTTAGCTCCAGCCCCTGTAGCTGTTGAGCTTAAGCTGCAACCTGGTTAACCAAGTTAGCTTTTAGCCCTAGTTGACATCAACCGAGAAAGTTGATATCAACCGAGATAGTTGACTTCATCCGCCTGTGCCCGGTGTGTTTTATTGATCGCCTAAAGCATTAACGGCCTTGTGTGATCATCTGTGTGACCCTGTTGGCATCATCTGTGCATCTGTGCATATCAAGAGTAGCTGAATTGTTGTATCTGAGTAGCCTGCTGAGTTGTGCATCATATCCATCTGTGCATCTGCCCTGCATCTTTGCACATGATTTGTGAACTTGAGTAGCATGCTGACTTGTTGATTCAATGAACCCTTAATGTTTTGAATCTTTGTAGCATGCTTCCTTGTTGAGTCTTTCATCCTTCTGTTCAATTTGCTATCTCAGAACTTATGACATCTATGCTTGCATAATCTTGATACTCTCTGACCTAAGCCCCGAGTTTCAAAAATTGTTGGTTGCCTGAATAAATTGTTGTTGACTCTGTGTGCATGCCCCTGTAATAATTGGGTAACATATCTGCTAGCTAAATTGCTACAACATTGTGAATCTCCCAAACTCTGCAAAGCCCTGTGCACCTCACCCAATTTTTACTCTTTCTTGTGCACCTGAGAACCAGTGTTGAAGCCCACATAGACTGGGCTGTGCAACAAACTGAAGCCCACATAAACTGGGCTGTGCAACAAACTGAAGCCCACATAAATCCTGGTTGTGCATTTACAACAACACCCAAAGCAATTATGTGTGCTGAATTCTAAGAATTGGTGTGTCGCCCATGTGGGCTTAGCTTCCCTGTTTTGAGAAATCATTGGTTGTTTGAGTGATATACATGCTTGATGTGTGCTAGGCTATGTATGCTTCTTTTTGAGTTCAAATTGAGTTGCTAGATCATGTCAGGATTTTGGTTTGCAATTGGGGATGAAAACAGATCCATCAGAGAACATGCTTATGGGCATGCTTCACAATATGAACCACCCACAGACCATGATGTCAATAGTTTTAGGGATTATTATGAACCTTTTCTAGGTCATGAGCCTCATTATGAAAACCCTAATCATTATTCACACATGTGTCATCAACCGCCATGGGAGGTTGAACAATGCTATCCTCCAATGAACCCTTGTATGCAGTCGATAATGGAGGATATTAAACTCATAGAGCAAAACAATGCTATACTTGAATGGAAAGCATCACATGATCATCCATCTAGCAACATGTCTGAGTTTCCCTTGTGTAGTGAACCCTGTGCACAACCATATAATGATCATTCATGTGAAGCATTCATACCCACTAGTGAAGACTCCCCTTCAATTGAACAGCTTAACATGTTCTTAAGGATGAATCTCAGTCATCTACAAAATGTAGAAAGGGAGTATGCCCTTAGTCAATCCACTAATGTTGAAAATGAACCTAACCTAGAGGTAAATGAGGGCACTGGAAATGCTACAATTTTGAATAGGGAAATGCATTTTTTGTTATGATGATGATGATGAATATGATATGTTAGAAGAGCATGTGTATGCTGAAAATATGGTGGAACCTTTGGGTTCGGCGACGTTAAGCGTCTCTACCGTGAACCTTATGACTAATGTTTCTTCTAATATTCAATCCATACATACATGTGATTTTGAATTGGGGTTTGAACAATTGTTCGCTGAAAATGAGCATGCTACACAACTTGTTTGTGACTTAAGAAAGGATGAATCTTACGTTGACACTAATGTTCTTATGGATCATGATATTATTTTTGTGTCTCGATTCCCCGCCCATGTCACAATATGTTGCCTCCTCTGATTTGCCTATGCATGACACAAAGCTTTTGGATAATGATGATTATGACATAGAGATTGATGAATTTTTCTATGCAAGTGAGCATGATTTACCTTTGTCTGACTTTAGGAAAGTGTGTAATGGTGCAAATGATCTTATACACGAAAACAGCTTAGATGTACCTACTTTCTTTCCTAAGTCACAGATTGAAACTCCTCCACCAAACCTAGATGTGGTTTGTCACAAAATATCTAAACCAACTATTCCGAGAGTTCCTAATCTAGGCCTAGAGCTTTGTGCTTCCCAAGTCCTCTTGGACTATTTTGCATCAAAGTATAACACCTTTAGGGAACCACAGTTGGAATGTGTATGTCTTTGTTCTTAGCAAAACTCATTTTGAATTAGACCTTGTGCATGATGTACCTTTAAAATTGCAAGATTTTGTGCTCAAAAACACATCCGTCGACAAGTTTAGGATTGGGGGTAACTTATTCACATATGCAGTCTTACTTGCACTCTCATGTTATATTTGTGTAAGGCTATTGATGTTTGTGCATATCTTCTTTTGGGTTGATCCTCAACTCTTTAGATTGTTGGTGTATGGTGAATTTTTCTTGTATATAATAAAGAGGTCTTGTTAAATCTTCTATCTTGAATCGGTTGAGTCTTCTTTTGTATATATTGTGCAAATCCAATATGATCTCGCTGAGAATGTTGGATTCTAGCCTTGATTAATGAAGCTCTAACCTTGCTTTTGATCCGACATACCTTAATGTTATAATATTTTTCAAGGATGAATATGAGTAATCTCTTCCCTTTTCTCTACTCAACATAGTTCTCTTGGTATGTGACTTTTCATCTGTTGACACATTGAGGACAATGTTTGATTTAGGTTTGGGGGTGCATTTGCATATAGAGTTTGTGCATATAGAGTTTTTAGTCTTTTATTTAAAAAAAAAAAAAAAAAAAACTCTTTGTAAATACTTGCATAAAAACCTCCAACTTTTAGAGATTTTAGAGTCACTAGCATGCTTCTAGCTATGTTTACATAGAGAGTCCGACCGAAATAACATAAAGGATGAACTTGGAAGTACTGGAGAACACAATCGGGTTTCTTAGTTGATTAGAGCGTTAAAGTTGGATTTAACCATGCAACTTTTAGAGAGAGGCGAATTAGGTGTTGTATAGATATTCGGTAGTAGAATTGTGATCACCCATAGTGGAGACTACCCATTTTTACATCAAGCGAGGCACCAACCTTCAATTTTTGTGACTTTCTAAAAAAAATCTGTTAGAGTGTGTGTCACCGTATGTCAATTCCGGGTAGGAATGGTGAGCTACCCAACTTCGCACCACTTTCAGCACTATTTTTGATCTCTTGAGTGCTAAATTTTGTCAATCATGAGGGTGACGTTTAAAGACGAAAACTCCTTCTTGTAGTTCGATTTGCAGTTAGCATCACTCTCTCTCTCTCTCTCAACAACATCAACAGATTCATAGAAACACATCGTCGTCAGCAAGCGGAGCAACATCAGAATATTTGAAGAAAAGTTGAAATAGTCCAAGGTTTACATGCAACAAAGAAAAGAAAAGAAAATAAGATGAGAATTAGTGAAGTTTATGAAATCAAGACAATACAAGTGTGGAAGATTGAGTTTTATTTTTATTTTCATTTCAAGTTAATCTAAAAAAATAAAATAAAATATGTTTGTCAAGTTTTTGTGAAGTTCAGAAGTTCATCATCAACAGTTGAAGACCGAAGACCGAAGATTGAAGACGTTTCTATGAATGCTGAGAGAGTGATATTAATTGCCGATCGGGTGAGAAGGTAAGTGAGTACTCCCATCCTTGCTAATGGTTGATTTCCTTTCTTAGAGATCATCGAAAAGATTCTTTTTGTCCACAACTCGTGGAGTCTCAGAAATTATTTCGGAAGGTTATCCTTCTCATCTTCAACGTGTGCAGGATTTCTCTCTTTATTCCTGCTTGCACACATGAGAGACTAAAAAAGCGATCTTTTTGAGTGCAATTATCATGAAACCCTATTGGTGAGGCAGAAGTCGAGGCTTGTGATCACTATCGAATCCGAATTCTTTCATATGGTATGGTTACTTCTCGCTCAACTCTTAAGGATGAGAATGCGTTCTTTGGTAGTTCTAACTTCGTGTTACTAGCATGCAGAAACTCTATGTCCTCATAGCTCCTTGGATGCTTGAGACTCTTTTACACTCTAAAGTTGGAGAAGGTTTTGTGGGTACACCTCTGGTAAACCCTCACGAGACTACAACTCGTCCACTAGGGACACCTAGGGGTTTAAAGGCTTAGTGCATACGCTAAATGCATTCGAGAGACCAGCGACAAGTGGTACAGTTAGGACTTCTTAATTTTGTTTCACTTGAGGACAAGTAAAATTCAGGTTTGGGGGTATTTGATGAGTGCCAAATATTGCATATTTCTACACCTTTTTATTGGCATTTAACTCATCTTTTGTGCTCGTAAATCGATATTATCCCAGCATTCTCGTATTTTCTTTGTTTTCAAGAATAAATATTTGTACTAATTAATTTTGTGTTTTTAGGTAGTAAATAAAGCTCGGAGAAATTGAGGAGCCAAAAGAGCATAAAATTGGAGACGAGCGTCTATGGAGCGAAAGCCAAAGCCGCGCGCGCTCGGTTGCAACCCAACAAGAAGCAACCCAACTTACAAGACATGGGCTTGAGCTATCCAAGACCCGGCCCATAACCCGGATCCAAAGCCCATCTTATCCCGAGCCGTGAGATCTTACACTTCCACATCCGATGGTCGCTCCACCCTACGCATCATCTCTTCTTCGCTCTCGCCTCACAACGAAACCATCAACTCCCTTACCCATCGACCAAACACTCATTTTCTCATTCATTTCTCTTTCTCTCCCGACAACACTTGCAGAGCTCTCCCATACCTCCTTCACCCGACCAACAGCCCGATTTCGCCACCACCATCTCTTTCCCCGACAACACAAAGACCACAACTACACCAAGAGCCGCTGTTCCCCTTCTCTAGGTCTAGTCATCTCCTTCATAGCTTCTCCCATAACCCTAGAAGCTAGGTTTGAGATAACTAGAGCTAGGGTTTCCCAATAATCAATTGATGGAGCTCGAGCCGAATTCACAGAGCCGACAACCGATTGACAAGTTTGGGTGAGAGGGTTTTCACTAAATTACCGATTTGAAGAGAGTTAGGGTTTGCATGTATAAATAGAGGATGAGAAGTGTATGTAGTTTTCATGCCTGGATTAGCCAAATGCACCAACTCTAGTTTAATTTGTGTGTTTAATTATGTTCTAAGTTAATTTACTAGGGTGTTGATGAAACCCTAATTTTCATGTCAAGCATATCTATCTTTGATTGTATTCTTGCTTTGAGTTATAATTTGTTAGGAGTAGTAATTAAGCGATAAGCTTGCAAGCCCGTGATGAGTTGTACTGTAAGAAGACAACTCATACTAGGGGTTAGTTAGTAAAATTAGTTAATGAACATCTATGTTAGACCTTCATGGGAAGGCACAAGAACACAACTTAAGATACATTGCTTGAGCATGAGATTAGAGGTGGATTCACTACCCCGGTGTTCTCCAAATTGTTACAATCTATTTGTTTGCCTTAGCTTAGAGTCACAAAGAATCCTTAGTCGTATCGACACCCAAACAACATTTGTGCTATTTCCATAGAAAATCAGTTAGTGAAGCTTAAGATCAACTTAATAGTAACCCCATCTCCCTGAGGATCGACCTGTACTTACCCTTGCCTCAAATAGGCACTGTGCACTTGCAGTTTAAACGTAGGCGAAACACATTTACAAGCCTACCACGGCCCCTTGGCCGGCCGGCCATGCCTTGGCCATAGTCGCCCACACTTTATGATTCCTTCATTATTTTATTATTTTTCCTCCATCTCATGAAGTTTTCATGGTCTTAGCAAAAATCCCTGATTTCTCCATATTTTCTCAAAATGTTGCTCAAACGCACACCAGAAAATATCAAAATTCTCATAACTGAGATACGAACACTTTGGTGACGTGAGCATGTTACCTTGACCGACCAGGGTTGGCTCTTTGGCTTGCAAAAGGCCGGTCCCATGTATTTTGACAATTTTGACCTAATTTGCGTAATTGCACGTATTAGGCCAAAACTCTTCCAAACAACTTGGAACTTCATAAGACGATCAATATTCGATCCCGTGACTACCCAGGGCCGGTTTCATGACCCCTTGGTCGGTCCCTCACATCTTCATAATTAATTAGGTTTTATTACCTAAGGTTCAGACGAGCATTATTTTAAAAAATGATTAAACCAGCATTTAATCATCCTTTCATCAAATCAACTGGTCTTCATGAGACCTTGATATTTTCTCACGTGAGCATCTGGATGCTACATAGTTGATCCATAATCCCATGTAGCCGGTCCCTCCTTCGCTCCGTGGTTAATTTTCAATAAAACATCAGTTAATCATCAATTGATCAAATTAGGGTTTTGAGTCCAAGGTTCATAATTCCAGATTCAACGCTAATAATTTTACGTTGATCCCGTGATCAACATTTTATTTATCATACTCGGTTCAATTGCCAGTATCTTATTTGGTCATGCTACCAATAATTCATCGAATGAGCAACATCTGCTCAAATGAGCAATATTTGCTCAAACCAAGGAATACTGGTTCAACTATCAGTATTCAACAATTCATCGAATGAGCAATATTTACTCACGTTAACTTATTCACACATCATATCTCTATCTCAACAGACATGTTCAATTCATGAGACTCAGAACATTTCCAAACCACGTTCGACTCAACAATACAAGGACTCATCATCCCATGAAGTCATGAAGTCAACAACTGACTAACTAAATACAGTTTGCCTTGCAGACTCCACAATCACATGAGACATCAATCGTGTTACATGGGGGGATATTAACTAGGGTTTTGGTCTGGCGGTCTACGGCACGTGTGTTCATACACACGATGAGAATGTGAGCAATTCGTGTAATCAGTTGAAGGAGTTAACAAAGTAGTGGATGGAAAATCAACCAAGTCTCCGCACGTTGAGCAACTGGTTTTAACACGATTTCCACTTCCCCATTCTTTGATTCCATCAACTGTCACATTTCATGAGATCATGGTGTTTTCAATTCTAGCAATATAAATAAATCTCTGAATCATGATTGAAACAAGGATAATCTCACGTCAAACAGACAACATGAGATTAACAATCCAACTCTCAACAGAGCAAATTCAATCATTCAGAACTTATCTTATTTTCAGAATACACAAAACACCTACAATCTTTGATCACCATTGATCTCACACATTTTTCAGCTTCCCTCTCCTACAGACCGAACCATCCTCTCTTGTGACCGAATTTACTCTGGAACGGCCATTGTCTTGGTTTAGGCCGGAGTACTACAGATTGATCTCTTGAATTCAAAGCACTCCCTTCTTGCAGTGCATCTGTGTGAGGTTAAGCATTTCGCTCGGTTCAAGGAGTCTCCTCCGCGCGATCATCTCCTCAATTCCGTAAAAACTAGCGAATCGTTTTTCCCCGTCTACAGATTGGCGACCACAGTGGGAGATAATTTTCTTGGTTGCAATTTCAATTCTCACAAAGATGGTCGGTCTCAGATCTAATTCAGTTACACAAAACTCCAATCAGGGTCTCTCGAATGGTGATGCTTCTCCGGCTCAGCCGAATGATTCCGGTAATATTCGTCATCTGTACTTTACTACTCCTTTTTCATCTATCAATGCATTCGATGGAGAAATTCCGTCACCAGCCGAACTGGCACGAAGGCAAGAGGTCTTAGAAAGGAACATAAATCGATTGAAGGGAGTAATCGATAATTTGTTCAACTGCATGGTGGACTTGACAAGAATCTTAGAAGCTCAGGGAGCGCCCGCCTCTTGACACCATTGACGTTAACCCTCAAACCAACACCTTCACCACTTACAAAAAACCGGTGGACCAAGAAGTTGCACACCTGATCGAGGGTTTATGTGAGATTCTACACTTCTCCAGGGACAAACGAACGAGTATATTTGCTGCCCTCAACCAGATATCGTCAGACATACCCCTGACTCCGTCGTGCCTAGCAGCTGAGGAAACACCTGTGATGTCTGGCCATTCGATCAACAACATCACTTTCGGAGAAGAAGACCGCATGGCAGACGAAGGACATAATCGAGCCCTATACGTGACCGGTTTCATCAGAGACTATGAATTCAAGAGATCCCTCATTGACACGGGCGCTTCTACAAATATTGTCACTATGAAGACTCTCAAATCAGACAGGTTCCCACAGAATAAGATTGTCCGGCACCCCATCCTAATGACAGGCTTTGAAGGAAATCAGATCCATACGTACGGATATGAATACATAGATTTGAAGGTGGGGCCTATTCAATCAAAAGTCAAGTTCCACGTGATCGAACAAGAGCCAGATTATCACATGATACTTGGACGTCCATGGCTCCATGATAACAAGGTGGTTCCTTCAACGTACCATCAATGTATGAAGGCTCTACTCAACAACAAGATTGTTCGCATCCCGGTTTCATCATCTCCTTATGCTCCTGTCTATGATGTTGAATTCCTTGAATCTCAAAAGAGCGTCCTGGAGCCTCCAGGCAAGGTTTACAACACTCTACTCCCAAGTTGGAAGACTATTGAAAAGGTCGCTGACAAGCCATCATCCTCGGATGCTAAGGTGATCAAATCATCTACCTCAGATGCTAAGGTGATCAAATCATCTACCACAGCGGTAAAACGTCGTAACGACTAGGTTTCAACTCCAAGGTCGAACTTCATAACCAGCCATGACGCGGAGGGGAGGGTCATTTATCGCCGACGGTAAGATTAGCAATTAATCGGGGAGAACGATGAAAAGTCTCCCCACCCCAAAGAATCATGCCAGAACGAACCGTCACTCGAGGAAGAGGTTCAGGATGCCCTACGACAATTACAAGACGGTACTGACTCTACCACTGAGAATCTCGAAACAATCAACATTGGGACTGAGGATGATCCAAGGCCGATCCTGATCAGCTCAGCGCTTCATCAGAGGAATGGACGGAATTGATAAAGCTATTAAAAGAATATCAAGATGTCTTCGCCTGGACGTACGAAGAAATGCCAGGTCTAGATGACAAATTGGTTACTCATCATCTGCACATTACTCCTGGCTCCAAAGCTGTCAAACAACCGCCGAGACAGTTCAGACATGAAGTCGAAGAACAAATCAAAGTCGAGATTCGGAAACTACTAGTAGCAGGGTTCATCAAACCTATTCAACATCCAACATGGATGGCAAATGTTGTTCCTGTCAAGAAGAAAAATGGTCAAATCAGATATTGTGTTGATTTTAGAAATCTGAATAAATGTTGTCCGAAGGATGATTTTCCTTTACCCAATATTGATATGCTCGTTGATGCTACCAGTGGTCACGGTATGTTCTCATTTATGGATGGTTACAGCGGATACAACCAGATCAAGATGTACGAACACGATGCTAACAAAACTGCATTCCGCACGCTATCGGGAATTTCCACTACATTGTGATGCCCTTCGGATTAAAGAATGCCGGTGCTACTTATCAACGAGCCATGACTGATATATTCCACGACATGATGCACAAGCAAGCGGAAGATTATGTAGATGATGTGGTGGTGAAATCGAAAACTCGAGCATCTCACTTCGAAGTCCTGAGACAAGTCTTTGAAAGATGCAGAGAATACAAATTAAAGATGAACCCTCTGAAGTGTGCATTTGGTGTCTCCTCTGGGAAATTTTTAGGATTCTGGTCACGGCAGAAGGAATCAAAGTCGATCCAGACAAGACGAAAGCTATTACTACCATGCCTCCTCCACGCACTGTGAAAGAACTCGAGAGTTTCATGGGCAAGGTAAATTATATCCGACGCTTCATTCCCGGATTGGATCAACTCGTTGCTTCGTTCACCCCCTTACTGAGGAAAGGAGCAAGTTTTACATGGACGACCGCTCAACAAGAAGCATTCCAGAAGATACAACAGATATTGTTATCACATGCTGTCATGAAGTCGCGGTGCAAGGACGACCGCCGATACTTTACGGACTTCTAGTGATGTCGCTATCGGAGCACTCCCGGCTCAAGAAGACGACGAAGGCATCGAACGACCAATCTACTACTTCAGTCGTACAATGCGAGATGCTCAACTCCGGTACCCAAAGGCTGAGAAAGCATGTCTGGCATTAGTGCATGCAATTTAGAAATTCAGGCACTATTTACTATCCAACAGGGTCGTGCTTGTTTCCAAAGCTGGCCCTATAAAGTTTCCACTATCAAAGCCATCCTTGATAGGAAGACCAGCAAAATGGTTACTCCAAATGTCAGAATTTGACATAGCGTGTACACCGCCTAAAGCGATCAAAGGCTCGTGGGAAGTGGAAGAACTTGTGTGTCGGTGATACACGACTAGTCTTGCCTTTTCCATGTTCATCTTTAACCGCCCATGATAACACACAATGACTTGCATGATGGAGTGCGGAATGTGGATCGATCCACGAAAGATATATCCTAGTGTTGATTTTCGATTGACTCCGACCAGGGTTTTGGTAATTTGGGGGTGTGGAGAGGATGCAACAATGTTACATGAATATGTGCTAACGCCATGTCCGGTGAGTTTCGTTTTGGATTAGGCATGATATGCCTTGCATGGAGAGGTAAGGAGATGGGGTTGATATCCTAGCTATTAAAGAAGATGCGTGGCATGGTTTTTTATACTTTGATGGTTCGATCCATTCTCCCTAGCAACGACACATGTTTCTAACGGGTACAAGAAGGTGGAGTCACACGTTCGGAGGAGCAAGCATAAGGAAGAACTTATTTACTTTGGAGATATGTTCCGTCTCTATTCAATGGGCCAACTGACTCCGTATAATATTGCGTGTTGTCAAATGGGATTCGATCGGGGGTGTCCCATTTATCCGTCCACGAGGGGAAAGAATTTCTGTAGGTGCTAATGTGTTTCTAGAACGGGTGAGCCTTCCTTTTTGGCCTATTGGGAGAAACCCGGTGGTAACCGATAAGTATAAGGAGTTTTGGATAATGTTAGTCTCTCCATCCGTTTTGGATCAAAGGATGAAAGTCTCTCTTGCCCAGAAGGATAAGTTCTTTGTTGAAGGACTTCCCTTGAAAGATTATGACTTGTCTTTTCTTTTAGGCTTTTTGAGTGATAGTGAGGATTTTCTTTTTGACTTAGGTTTTGAATTTAATAGGTAATTGAATTGGGAGATAGTTTTGTGAACAACCTTTTTGAAAGAGATTATGTTAAATGAGATTTGCATCTTGGTCATGAATGATTGCACATATATGAAATTGCAAATGTTATGTAAAAGTCTTCTCACATTCATTCATGGAGCTTGATTTGCCAAGACAAACCTAGTTACACTTATACCGCCTTTGTGGTTTCCACGATACATTGTGAGATGGAAACCGAAAAATTGAGAATTCGTCCATAATCAATCTTGTATGGATTTGGTAATTTGGGGGTTCCACCCCTAGCAGGAGTGTTTGAATACGGTTTTTGAATCGTATTGAACTTGTGTTGTTCGTTTCCTTGTTGTTTGAGATAGGGCGAGAGAACCGCACCATGGACCAATACCCCGCATGTATCCCCGGTTTGTGACATGCTGGAACAATTCGGCGAGAATATTGAAGCCTTCTTACTAGGTTACTCGTAAGAGAGTAACACTCGGTCGTCTTTGATAATTGCTTGGATTGTCCCTAGTTATTTACAAATTTAACCTTAAACAAAAATCCACCATCAACACCTAGCTATTAAAGAAGAGACGTGGCTTTTATACTTTGATGGTTCTGCTACCCCTAGCAACGACACTGGAGGAGCAGGCATAATGTTAGTCTCTCCATCCCAGAAGTCTTCTCACATTCAAGCATGAAGCCTTCTTACTAGGATTGTCCCTAGCCAAGCAAGCAGGAGCAACGCACCTCGAGATAAGAGGAGATTTAAAACTACTGGTTAATCAAATGAATTGAACATACTCCCTTAAAGAAATCACACTTGCTCCATTCAGGACTGAAGCTCAACGGCTTTTAACCTACTTCGCTAATGCAACGATTGTCCATACTGGACGAACCAACAATAGGCATGCTGACTGCCTGGCAACTCTCGCTTCTAAGCTGCAATTTGAAGGAGCAGAGAAAATAATCATTGTACAAAGGCGCGCTGTTTCATCCACATGGCTCGCTCAAGTCGAAGATATTCAAGCAGATGATTGGCGAGCACCTATTATTCATGAATTGAGCAGTTCTCTTTCAGAAGGGAAAGTCAGTCTCAAGGAATTAAAGAATTATCTCTTACTTCATGGAGCGTTATACTATCGAAACTCTGATGGGTCATTATCACGATGCCTTGGAAATGATGAAACGGACGAACAACTCAAGCGCATACATGAAGAAACATGCGGACAGACATTGGTGGTAACACTCTACATAAAGCTTCAAAGAATGGGATACTATTGGCCTTCCATGGAAGCTCAATCAAGAATTCTGCAAAAGTCACGTCCCAATTGTCAGATGCCTCCTCATCACTTAGAAGCTCTGACATCCCATCACACTGGGTACTGGAGGGAACCTTATATCAAATATCTCCGGGACAATGAATTACCATCAGAAAAGAAAGAAACCATCAAACTCATTCAAAGGGCTAAGATATTTGTCTTTCTTGATGGAATCTTATACCGTAAAAGCTTTGGTGGAAACTTGCTGAGATGCTTAACCGAGCATGAAATCCCAACGATTTTAAAGAGATGCATGATGGGTAACATCAAGGAAAAAGGAAATTATTTCTCCAGATTCATGAGAAATATTATTGGCCAACCATGGAAGACGATGCAGCTGCACACGTTCAAAGGTGTCATCAATGCCAAGTACATGGTAACCTCATTCACACTCCTTGTCTTCCATTGAATTCGTGAATAGTCCATGGCCTTTCTATAGCCGGGACTTGGATATCATCGGGAAAATCAATCCAAGATCTTGAAGCAAAGCATGAATACATCATCACCGCAACCGAATATTTTACCAAATGGGTTGAAGCTATTCCTCTTGAAGCACCACCGGAGTCACGATTGCGACCTTCATCAAAGAATACATAATATGCAGATTCGGTGTTCCCAAACACATTGTCACTGATAATGGGACTCGTTTTTTCCAATAAGCACGTGACAGAATTGCTCGAGGAATACGGCATCAAACAAGTTTTCTCCACGCCATATTATCCCCAAGGAAACGGACAAGCAGAGAGTACCAACAAAACTTTGATCCGGATTCTCAGCCGAACAGTCCATGATAATCCTCGAACCTGGCATGAAAAGTTACCTATGGCTTTATGGGCTTATCGAACCGCGCCAAGGAGTTCGATCGGGACTTCACCATATTCTCTTGTCTATGGGGACGACGCCATACTGCCGGCAGAAATAAAAATTCCTTCAGCACGGATTACAACATCTAGTGGAATACAATGGGATGATGCCGAAGTGTCCAACTCAAGAGTTGCTGAAATAGACATGCTCGAGTCGAAGCGAGCTAAGGTGGAAAAATATGTAAAAGCCTACAAACAAAGAATCGCCAGAGCCTACAACAAAATGGTAAGATCTCGAACATTTCAAGTAGGAGATTTGGTATTAAAGACTGCAAAGCATATTCAACAAGACATGTCCGATCACAAGTTCTCTCTAAAATGGGAAGGACCATGTGTAGTTATCAAAGCAGTGTCCAGCGGATATTACAAAATCTTAAAGATTGATGGAGGAGTGGAAGGAAATATAATCAATGGTAAATGGCTCAAAGCATATTACGCCTGATCCATGGAAAACAATTATCTTTTCACTATTTCATCATTTCAAAGCATTTTTCAGAAAAGCAACAATCATAAATACTCACTTAGAGTAAACCATCCAGCAAAGAGTAATTCTTAAAAACAGCCATGTCAAGCTTCTTTTGAAAGTTCCTGGTCTTCACCTTCAAATCCTGGACAGCTTTCTCAACTCTCGCCGACTCCAAGGCAAGTGCCTTCTCCTATTCCAAAAAAGCAGTTGTGGTGGAAATTGCTTCAGCAGCGGCCGCTGCCCTTTCAACCTTGATCATCTCAATCCGACGGCGAAGCCAACTTACATTGAACCTCAAGGTCTCATAGTTCGATATCATACCATCCCACATATGAAGGTCACGATTCTTAACATCTTGCAGATTCGTCTCCATCATCTCTTCAATAATTGGTAGAACCCCAGCGACTGTAGTCAGGAGGGTCGGCAAAAAGTCTCTCCACACCTCAGTAGTGGCAATGTGACCATATCGTCTCCAAATCTTGGTATACAAAGACGCATGACATTTGGGAACCACAAAGCCGCCAACTATTTCCTTGCCCGGGAAATTATTGATCATGGGAGTCTCAAACGGGAGTCCAGCCGTTGGGTAGTAAGTTCCAGCCCCGGCCTTCACGGAGTTAATAGAACTTTCGTCGACGTCATCATCATCGGTCACAGACTTTCCATTCCTCTTCTTTCATGCATCAACAACAACATGCACATCAATCTGCAGTAAAGAAATCTTAATTTCATATGAAGATTGGATAAAACCATCGAGTAATACACCACTCGAAAATCATAGAATTACTCACGGATGCGCCGGCTTCAACATGAGTTGATCTATATCGAGCAAGGGCTCTAACAGTCCGCTTAGGTCTCGAATTATGAGAAGAAGACGGATTCTTCTGATTATCCTGCAACAAATTATTTTCCTGTGATCAATAACTCTGATCAAATGGAGACAAAAGAAAAGACACAACTTACTGAGACAGACGCTTCTACTTCATGCTTCGACTGAGGTTCATTCCGAGAAGAAATGCTACTGCTGGACATAGCGACGAAAAGGTATGATAATCAAGATTTCCTCCGCAGAAACTGACTCAGGATTAGAAGAAATATTTGCGCAAATGCTAAATCCTGAGTCCTGGGGATATATACAAGATACAGTGGATACTTATCTTCTGCAGATAGTCAAATTCAGTTGCGGATTTTACTGAAACCCTAAGATTCAAGTAAGATCAATACTGAAGATGCGGAGATAAATAACTGGGGACTGACGGGATTGACGGAAGCTGCGCACGGTATACACATATTTGCGTGTGATACGTGTTTTTTCTCACGTAACTTATCTTAGTATTTTCGCAAATGGAAATCACCAAGGCAATTCGAAAATGATCATGATGAATTTTGGGGGCATGGACATTGGTCCATTCCATTCAATTTGGGAAGAATCAACATTCACAAAAGGGTTTCTCATTCGAAAGAAAAATCCTAA
Source organism: Papaver armeniacum (assembly GCA_023531295.1). Lineage (NCBI taxonomy): Eukaryota > Viridiplantae > Streptophyta > Magnoliopsida > Ranunculales > Papaveraceae > Papaver > Papaver armeniacum. The sequence goes on from JAJJWW010015270.1 coordinate 300,495, forward strand.
TCCAGAAGAAAACTGTTCAGATCATCAAAGAAACGTCTACTACGAGGATAAAAAAAAACACACATTCAAATGTTTAAATAAGATCACGAGCAAGACTAGTCAAAGTCATCCGCATCGCCGTCTTCATCATCATCATCATCCTTCTCATCATCTGAAGGATCCTCTTCAGACTCTTTCTCGGAGTCACTGTCCGAGTCAAAAAATTCTTCTTCTTCGTCATCACCCTCTATCGCATCCTGTAGATCTTCATCGTCACGTTCAGCTTGGAGATCAGCCCTAACCTGTCGTTCAATCTCCCTGTGTGGAGGGTATTACCTATCCTTGCGTGTTGTAGAATCCCATACGAGCTCTTCTTCTTCATCCTCAACATCTAAATCTGAGGCCACACCATAAGGACGGGATCGGAGTCTTTCCTCGGCTCTTTGTCTTTTCCACTCAATTCTACGCATTTTCTTTCGAGACTAAGCAAGTATCTCCTCATTTTCTTTCCTCTTCAAGAGCTCTTCAATATCAGCTTTCAGTTTATCAAGAGACCTGCTATTTTCCAATAAAGCAAGATCTATGCTTGCACGAGCTTTGGCCTCGAAGTCCTTGAATCCTCCTCGGAAGAGCTGGAAGAATAATCGATGCTGGAAGACACAATTATCTGCTGGAACCAGAGGCACAGAGTTATAGATGCGCATATGTCAATTCCACAAAATGGTAATCCTCAACTCTTACCTTTTTACGATTCCACCAACATTAGTGATCACAACGTAAGAGTTAAACACTGCAAAACTTGCTCGTTTCTTCAAATCTACAAAAGACGAGCACAAAACTCAGATTTTCATAAAATCATGAACATCTCTACTATGTGAACATTCACCCTGGAATCATGAAAACCAAAACATTATTTCATCATAAATAATTGTTTACTTTGAATTACTCAAAATCAAACTTGGGTTTTGAAAATATATGTTTACAAAAAACGGGAACAATACCTCGCGTTCTTGTCTTGTGAGTCACAACTCACATAAAAAAAATTTCTCCACAAGGGCATGTCACGGTTTTGCTTACAAAAATATTTTTCGTGGACAGGCCACGGTTATATATAAAAAAAAAAAAAAAAAAATTCCTTCGAAACGAAGGTTTATTCCAATTTTGTGAAAACTCACACATTATAAGATAAAGTTTTGATTTACATGAAAGCTCATAAACAAAATTTTATCACTGGACACAAGTGCATATATATATATATACAAGAAAAAAAAAAAAAAACTCTTCCTTCTTGTCATAGTCATTCCTTAAAACGAGGGTTTATTTCGGATTTGTGAAAGATCACCTTTTCATGATAAAACTTTGATCCACATGAAAGCTCATAAACTTAGTTTTATCACTGGACCTAAATCTTCATATATGAAGAAAAATCTCTCCTAAATCAGGGACTATTATTAGTTTTCGAAACTAACGATCAAATGAACATACGTTTTCAAAAACGAGGGTTTTCGACGAAACCTACACTCATATATGCACATGTGTATAATTTTATCATGATCAAGGTATGAACAACTCATAAACTCAGCAACTTCTGTAAAAAAAAAATATGTGCTGACGTACCTGGTCGGCGTCGGCCGGAAATTGGCCGGACGGTGATTACTCCGGTCGGACGGCGGCGGCGCTCCGACAAAATTTTCTCTTCTCCTGTTGACGTGAAGGAGATGATGAGTTGATGAAGGTGGCGGTCGTTCAAGGTGAAATAAAAAAAGGGGGATTAATTCCCTTTTATATCAAATCTTATTTCCAAAACCTAATCTCACAAGGATTTCCTTATTGGGCCCAGCCCGAGAATCCTAAAGCGACCAAGGTCCCGTCATCAAAATCAGCGGTTCAACACCAATTTATGCTCATTAAACGATGCTCTATCATGCCACTGGAATCTTCATTCAAGTTGTCGTTTGCTCGTACTATCAAAATCCGGTAAGGTCTTATCTAATGACTAAGTTCAATTGCTTATATTGTTTGTGACCGGAAAATCACCATTCAGTGCTGACTGAGGAACATGACTGTCCCTCACTAAGCGGGGGACTTAATGTAGATGGTGGATTTTCGACAAAGGCTAAAATCGTAAACCCATACTTATACGTATTCCGATCCAGCAATCAGATAAATATTGAGGCTCATGTCTCTTATCGGAAGCATGAAAGATCATGCTATAAGAATCTCTGACTGAGAATACTGCCTCTCAGAGTATATATATATAGATATGTAGTCTCTCAACTGAGGCAGCGACATATCTCACGAATATTGAGCAATTTCAGTAATTACTTCTATATAAAATCAAAAGATTAGACGGCTCCTAGACAGCTAGCCTGCTAGTATAGAGCAATAACGTCTTCAGGATGTAACAATGTTTTCCCTGACTATATGAAAGAAAATATGACGCTTCAACAAGATCATATCACTCAATTTCCGAATAATTAATGCTCCTAGATGATCGTGCTAGTATAGAGACATTAATTAATTATTCTCGAAATCAATAGATTCATTAACTGAATCCCTGGAAAATATTCAATATTTTCATAATATTTCGTTACTTCAATTTATGGTTCTTCTCAACAGAATTCCATGGTTTGGTAATAAATATTCAACACACAGGCATCTGAGCTACCTTTAAGTAAGCCCCGACCAAAATGGTGTAAGTGTACTCAACGATGATGCACTAACAATCACCGCACGAATAAGTATTTCAAAATACGACGAGACGATGAACCTATGCAAATAGGAAAGAAAATAATAAAATAATAGTCAAGGCGCTAGGGGACTGGCTCACCGGCTGGCCAGTCATGCCGTGACCAGTCCCACGCCCAAATTCTATATTTTATTATATTTTATTATATTCCTTGATCTCATGAAAATCCTTTCATTTGAACAAATATCCTTCGTTTTGAGGAAACTCCTCAGTTTCATGGTGTTTCCTTCACACTGAGGAAATAATATAAAATTAGGGAAAATATTGTGGGGGGGCCGTGATTATTGGCCAACCGGCCATGCCTTGATCCCGGCCGGCCCCACACCTCATGGTTCCTCATTATTTTATTATTATTTCCCTAATCTCATGAAAACTCCTTAATCTCATGATATTTCCTTGATCCCATGAAAAATAATATAAAATTAAGGAAACATGTGGGGCCGGGCCATAGCCGGCCGGTCATGCCCTAGCCGGCCCCACACGTCTTATTTTATTATTATTATATTTTTCATGTTTCCTTAATCCCATGAAATTCCTTGAATTCATGATGTTTCCTTCAAATTATGAAAATTCCTTCAAATCATGAAATAATACATAAAATTAGGGAAAACTCACGGGACCAGGGCCCTAAAAACCAACCATGCCCAAGCCGGTCCCACACGTCCCTTATTTTTTATTATTATTTTTTATGTTTTCCTCATCTCATGGAAACTCCTTGATTTCAACAAAACTCCTTGGTTTTATGATATTTCCCTAAAATCATGAAAACATAATAAAATTAGGAAAAATACCATGGGACCGGCCCCTTGGCCATAGCCGGTCCCACACTTTATGATTCCTTCATTATTTTATTATTTTTCCTTCATCTCATGAAGTTTTCATGGTCTCAGCAAAAATCCCTGATTTCTCCATATTTTCTCAAAATGTTGCTCAAACGCACACCAGAAAATATCAAAATTCTCATAACTGAGATACGAACACTTTGGTGACGTGAGCATGTTACCTTGACCGACCAGGGTTGGCTCTTTGGCTTGCAAAAGGCCGGTCCCATGTATTTTGACAATTTTGACCTAATTTGTGTAATTGCACGTATTAGGCCAAAACTCTTCCAAACAACTTGGAACTTCATAAGACGATCAATATTCGATCCCGTGACTACCCAGGGCCGGTTTCATGACCCCTTGGTCGGTCCCTCACATCTTCATAATTAATTAGGTTTTATTACCTAAGGTTCAGACGAGCATTATTTTAAAAAATGATTAAACCAGCATTTAATCATCCTTTCATCAAATCAACTGGTCTTCATGAGACCTTGATATTTTCTCACGTGAGCATTGGATGCTACATAGTTGATCCATAATCCCATGTAGCCGGTCCCTCCTTCGCTCCGTGGTTAATTTTCAATAAACCATCAGTTAATCATCAATTGATCAAATTAGGGTTTTGAGTCCAAGGTTCATAATTCCAGATTCAACGCTAATAATTTTACGTTGATCCCGTGATCAACATTTTATTTATCATACTCGGTTCAATTGCCGCGTATCTTATTTGGTCATGCTACCAATAATTCATCGAATGAGCAACATCTGCTCAAATGAGCAATATTTGCTCAAACCAAGGAATACTGGTTCAACTATCAGTATTCAACAATTCATCGAATGAGCAATATTTACTCACGTTTAACTTATTCACACATCATATCTCTATCTCAACAGACATGTTCAATTCATGAGTCTCAGAGCATTTCCAAACCACGTTCGACTCAACAATACAAGGACTCATCGTCCCATGAAGTCATGAAGTCAACAACTGACTAACTAAATACAGTCTGCCTTGCAGACTCCACAATCACACGAGACATCAATCGTGTTACATGGGGGGATATTAACTAGGGTTTTGGTCTGGCGGTCTACGGCACGTGTGTTCATACACACGATGAGAATGTGAGCAAGTCGTGCACTCAGTTGAAGGAGTTAACAAAGTAGTGGATGGAAAATCAACCAAGTCTCCGCACGTTGAGCAACTGGTTTTAACACGATTTCCACTCCCCATTATTTGATTCCATCAACTGTCACACTTCATGAGATCATGGTGTTTTCAATTCCAGCAATATAAATAAATCTCTGAATCATGATTGAAACAAGGATAATCTCACCTCAAACAGATAACACGAGATTAACAATCCAACTCTCAACAGAGCAAATTCAATCATTCAGAACTTATCTTATTTTCAGAATACACAAAACACCTACAATATTCGATCACCATTGATCTCACACATTTCTCAGCTTCCCTCCTACAGACCGACCCATCCTCTCTTGTGACCGAATTTACTCTGGAACGGCCATTGTCTTGGTTTAGGCCGGAGTACTACAGATTGATCTCTCGAATTCAAAGCACTCCCTTCTTGCAGTGCATCTGTGTGAGGTTAAGCATTTCGCTCGGTTCAAGGAGTCTCCTCCGCGCGATCATCTCCTCAATTCCGTAAAAACCTGCGAATCATTTTTCCCCATCTACACCAATATTCGTTGAGGCACTGGGAAAGAGGTAGATGTGTGTTTCTGCAATTATTTTCTTGTAGAAGCCAAAATTCGAGCAAGGGTCCAGTTGATGTGGCACAGTTTGTTGGGCTATTGCAATCTGCTTCTCTGCGGCTTTTATTAATGAAGGTAGGTGCCCAAAGGTTGTCTTACGCCATTGTTGCAGGGCTGTGGAAGTGTCTTCCATTTTTATCAACAGGTTGGCCGGAGGTGATTCCATGAAAGATTTGGACCATGCTTCAGCGACCACTGCTTGCATGTGTGGGTGAAGGAACCAAAGGTGTTCCATTTTGAATCTGCTGTAGTTGGGCTTTTGTATTGTTGATTCATCCAAAAGAATGGGAGCGTGGTCCGATCCAATTCTCGGTAGATGAGTGATCATAGCATGCGGGTGATCGGTTAGCCAGAGTTGGTTCGACATACCTCTGTCAAGTCTTTCCATGATGAATCATGTTCCCGTTTGTTTGTTGGTCCAAGTGAATGGATCTCCTTTGAATCCTAAGTCGATGAGCCCAGTTGTGTTAATGAAGTTTAGAAAATGTTTAGTTTTTGTTGTTGTGACAGGCCGGCCACCTTTTTTTTCTTGTTGAGATGTTATCTCATTGAAGTTGCCCATTAAGAGCCACGGCAAGTTTGGTGTTGGGATGATGGAGTCGAAATGTTTCCAAAGGTCTTCTCTTGTCGTGGGCTGAGGGGGACCGTAGATGCCGGTGAATAACCATGGTTGGGACGGTGGTGTCGGAGTAATATAAACATGAACTAAACTTTGATTAGCAACTAAGACTTGGACTTTCAGATGGGACTTCCACATCAGACATAGTTCACCTTTCCGGCCAATACAAGGAACAGAAAAACATTTATGAAAACCAAAAGAGCCTCTGAGACGAAACATATGCTGGTTTGAGGCTAAAGTGTCAGAAAAAAACAAAATATCTAACTTAAAGCACCGCGTGAACTCACGCAGTTTTGAAACCGTCAAGGGATTGTGTACACCTTGACAGTTCCAGGATAAGTGATTCATAATGTTCGCGAGTGTTGGCCAGAGCCAACATCTCGCCTTGCAGATGATGGATTGTAACCTTCAGCTTCAGTCTCTTCATTCATGGATAGTTGCCAAGCAGGTTTTGTTTGGTTTGTTTGGGGTTGGTGGCAATGGTTGATGTGGGTTTGGATTGGGGGGATGGGTTGATGAAGATATGAGGGCCAGAGGAGGCAGAATTTGGTTGTTTTCGGGATTTTCTGGTTCTTGGTATTGGGACTTCATGGCTTGGTTGGTGAGATCTTGAGGATATTGGGTGGAGGGAGGAGAGTGAAAGAAATTTTCTTATTTTTTGAGGGGGTGAAGGAGCAGCAAAGGACGAGGTTGAGGGTAGGTTTAGGTGTTCTGGTGGTGGTGGTGGTGGGTTTGTGTGCCTCTTCCTTCTTGAATAGGTGCGGATTGGTTTGAGTGCATGGGTTTTTCTTGGTAGGACAGGCTCCACCGTGTGTAGATGGTTGACGAACACTTGGGGTACACCTTTGTACTTTGTGACAACAAGCTTCACCTGTGCATCTTTGTATTGTAGGTAAGCCTCTAGGATTCAGGTGTATTGAGGTGTGAAATAGTCAGGAAGATTGTTTTGTTGTTGTGGTGAGTCTTGGGGTTCCTTTGATGGGTCTTGATATGGTTGAGGTGAGGGTGGGGTATGATGTGGAGGTGTATTTTTTGGTTCTGGTTGGTCATGATGTGGTACCTCAGGGTAGATTGGTGTTTTGCCTTTGGTGGTTGTTGTTGGTGTATGGTGTTGAGTGGGGTGGATTAATGGGTTGGATATAGGCACCCCATAGTGGATTGTTACACCTAGACTTTCTCGGTACGAGCTTGGCTGGTTTGCATAAAAACCGTGCATACCCTGTAATGGTTCTAACCGACCAAACATTGAATTCAGGTTGATTAGAATATTCTATGCTTTTGGCAGTGTCAGAAACAGGCGGCTTGTTCCTGCAGAGTTGTGGTTCCTAGTAGATGGAATTTTCCGGCTGTTTTTGCAGAACTGGGGTCCAGTTGAGGCCTTGTTGAGTCATGTTGCTTGCTAACTCGGTTGGGACGGCTGGAACGGTGGACCATATATTTTTCTTTGGTGGTGATGAACTTTTTTTGGTGGTGGGGGGAGTGGGTTGTGGTGGCGAAGGTGTTGCATGGTGGTGGGTTGATGAGTGTGATTGGTCGATTGAGTGGTGCGTTGAGTTTGAGTTTTTGGAATAGGGGTTTGATGATGAAGATGATGGGATGTAGGTAAGAGCATGTATCTTAGGGTTCGAAGCTTTCATTCTAATGTTAAGCTTATGGTAGGGGAAGCCAGGGAATTGGTTGTCGCTAATAGCATCATCCAAGTTTTGAAACTTGTTACAGTTGTTGGCAATATGACCCGGGAAGCCACATAGAAAGCAAAGCGTTGGGAGATACTCATAGGCAAACTGTACCCAGCCTGCTATTTCTAGTTCAACACCAGGATAGAAAGGTTTTTGAAGATCGAGTCTTACCTTTGCTCTTGGTGGTGAGCCTTCCAAGTCAGTTTCTAGAACATGACCGGCAATTTGCAAGATGTCTACTACAGCTTCATCAATCAGGAAGGGTGGTAGGTTTGGTAGTTGGATCCAGTAGACTACTGATTTGAAACAAGCATCAGGGTTTGCAGCAAAGATACTCCAGTCTTCTAGCATCACTGTGTGGTTTGAGATTATCCAGGGTTGATGACTGAGGAGTGTTTTTTTGTCTTGTTGATGCTCCATTGTGAGTTGATAAATTTCAGCACCAGGGGCTGGGCTAGATACAGTTTGAAACTTTTTGATTTGATGGGTGACCATTTTGATGCAAGCGAGGACCTGAGGGTGCTGAACTTAAAGTTTCCAGCAAGGACTTTGACCGCTATGCAATGATTTATGTGGTCCTGGAGGAGATCTTTCATCCTTTCAGTGAGTTGAAAGATTAGGGTTTCTTTTTGTTGAACTTTTTGTAAAGTTGAAACTCTGTTCTGAATAGTGGGGGGGTGGTTCTGAAGGTGATGGTAATGAGAACTTTTGAGTTTGATTTGCTGATGGAAGCTTTTTGGATTGATTTTGTTGGTTTTTTGATGCACTTTCTTTACGGAATGTTCTTGTACTGATGTTGTCTTGAGATGGTTGAGTGAAAGCAGATTGTGTAGATGTAGACGAGGTAGAATAAGCTGGGTTGTTTAAATTATTTGCGTGGGTGGGCGAGTTATCATTGTTTTCTTCTCTCGACTACTGTGTAAAACTGTGGGTGAGAGAAACTTTATGAGGCGTGCAAATAGATTGGGAAGAGGGGTTTTCAGATGGAAGAGGTGGTGTAGTTTGGTGGTTGGTTGAGGGTGGCGGTGTTGCATGATCCTTAATCGATTCTCGAGTTGAAAGGGTTGTGATTGGGTAGAGCAAAGATGAAAAGGAGATAATTAGCTGACAGAGAGATTAATTCAAGGAACTCGTGCTCGCAGTTTTTTTCTTGTACGAAAGGATTAAATGATGAAATTTGAGAATCTCTAAGAGTAGAGAGGGATCATCAAGATTGAATCCTAACAGGACGAAGAACAAATAACTGTAGACGATATGCAAATTAAATCTTGACTTTAGTCAACTTCAATTTTTTCCGCCTTTTCCTACCTTAATTGTGATACCATCAAATTGAATTAGTTTTGAAATCCATATATTTGATAATTAATGTTTTTATTTTTTTTCATGTTTTTCATTGTTGATATATTTGAAAATGATGTATGAATTCTTATTATTTTAATAAAATCAACAAGAAATATCTCGATTATTTCCCTTCGAGCTTGTGAACTAGTTTGGAGGAAGTCGGTACTCGGTAGTCAATTCTTAAAACAATATAACAGGGGGTACATTATTAACACAGGGAAGAATACATTAATGCACTTGACAAATTCAATATCTTGTGCAAATCAGCTGAATGGCGGATTTACCTAAGCTAACACCTTGTAGTATTACATGTTAGCAGACCAACACAACCTTCTAGTTCAATGAAGCAGCAGGCTAATTGCTTCGTCCTCCAATCAACCCTTTCTGTTATCACTGTATGATTTTGTTGAGAGTTGATGAAGGATTCTGAAGAGATGGAAAAGCCAAAGGATCGAATGAACAACGAACACACTGACACACACACAGTTGGAAAAGGTGCCTGAAAGACACGGCGACTCATTTAGTTATTTGGAATATTGAAGCTTTCTGCGCCTGGATATTTCAAATTGCCCTCCTGTGCCCTCCAAAAGCCCAAATCTGCAAACAGGATATTATTATTTGCTAAAAATTGGAGGAAAAAAGATCTGCTCTAATTCTGGTAAGGACAATTGATCCATCCACAAACAGGCTCTTATTTCTATTTCAAGGCATCATGGACTCGTTTATTTAACTAGGATTTAACAATTCTCTAAAGTTGCTTCCAGACTTCCAAGGAACAATGAGGCATCCACTAAGAATATCATAAGACAAACTCGATTGAAAAGTTTGTTACCAAATCATTAAGTTATAACCATGGTTAGGTCAGGGGAATATCTTACTTTAAGGTCTCTATCCCAACTTCCTGTACATAAAGCACTCCCATCAGCAGACAAACCTAAACAACTGATCCGTCCATTATGTGAGTTCTGTAATGATCCCAAGTTCAGAACCACCTGAGACGAGAAAAATAAGTAGTTAGAGCCAGCATACCTCCTGACTTGGTAGAAATTCAATTCCTCAAAAGTCGTAGACTTATTGACTTACATGCAGACAACATCTGAGAGAAAAAGAGGAAACCGGATATTTCATATATAATTCAGGAGTAGTTTTGTAATCTATTGAAGCACTAGTATGGTCAAACAGATTATCCTAATGGTTGCCTTGATTGCCTGCCAATATAATGTTTATTATGGTGTATGCTACATCAAGCGAAGATTCAATTTTCACAATGGAAGACTTCTCGTCATAAATACTCTAACAACTTTAATCCAGCAAAGGCATGTTCTTCGTGTTGAAACTTCAAAAAGGAGCACGTACCTTTGCCAATAAAGTATCCCATACATAACAATCACCATTTGAGTATCCGACAAACAAAAGTCTGCCTGATATTGAAAAGGCAATGGATGTCACTGCAGGTATACTATCATCATTGTGTTGCTGATGGTAGACCTGGAGCTCGTGTCCAGTCCTCACATCAAACAACCTGCATGTACCATCATCTGACCCAGTTCCAAACCGCTGCCCATCTGGGAAGAATTTTATGGTGTTCACATCTCCCTTATGGCCGTGATATGTACGCACAGCTCGAGTACCTTTGCGACTATCCCATAAACGAGCAGTTGTGTCACATGAACCAGAAACAAATATACTTGGATCTGATGCGTTGATCGAGACACTGAAAGAATTAAAGCAACAGGTCAGTGTAGTCAGAAAAAAATGCATAAACACAATGCTTTAAAATCTACAGTTGTAACCGGAAAGCAGAGTTTTTGTATAGAAATGTGCAATCCTACTGAATAACAACGAGTGTAACGTAAGACTGCCCCGCCACGACAAGATTTACTTGCAGAGCTATGCAGATTACCGGATATAAAGACAAGAAGAGTCGTATAGCTAGAAAGTAGGAGACACTATTTCGTTGATAAGACGTACTATTACTCCAATGGTACCTCAATACATCAGCAGTGTGGCCTGAAGGAAATTCACCACCGAAAACAGAAACTCTCTGACCTGTAGTCACATCCCACAAAACGCATGTCTGATCACCAGAGCTTGTTATTAGGTGAGCATCCTCATTAGGAACATATTGACATGAGGATACATAACCTTTGTGCCCACTCAGCATTTTCGATATAGGCAAATTTCCATCTTTGTCAACTGAAGAATTAAGATTGAAGGTGGAGCACAGGTTATCAAGGCCCCCACATGCCACAGACTGACCATTGGGAGAAAAGGCACACGTCATAACCCATGCACAGGGTAGTTTAATAGCATGTGTTTTCTGGCTCGTTAGAGCATTCCACACAATTAACCTTCCATCTTGAGATGCGCTGACAATTCTATTCTTTTCAGGAGTCCAATCTAATGAGTACACCTGCCAAAAAAAAAATTAGAAAACAGAAGTTAGATTCTATCATTTCGAAATCAAAACAAGCAATTTTCAATGTTCTATCACTTGATCAGAAAACTCGACAGCATAGCGAAAATTCCGAAAGTGAAAGATATGATGTAGGACACTAACAATACCCATATCACCATTCTGAACAACTTCTGTCAGAAAACCTTAAATCTGCTTACTTACGTAAGACGGAATGCTGTTCGTCATAAGCTTCACAACCCTTTGAAGTGAGATTCTTCTACCATCAATCTTCTGATACCCAAGTTATATATGCAATGCCCTAGAAAAGGTTACAGGCTTACAGCTTAATTTGACTGGATCACAGGGTAACTCTACATTTAGTCATCAGCAGAAGACTGTTCGAGATAACAAATACCAAAAAATACGGTAGGAAACTTTTACTAAAAACAGAAGTAAGTGCACTTATTAACTTTACAGAATAAGTGCTCTTCCCTTATTCTTCGTTTTCACTTGATTGCGTTTACTTCAGCCATAAAAGCTGACACTCGTTTTTCCCTGAAACACGTACTTGCACGCAGCTAGAGGAATGATGCTGGTGACTCGAGAACAGCAATTTATCAACGTTTTGGGTTAGTGATTCATTACAAGATCTTCAACATCTCATGATGCCACGGCTAACTTTATGACCCGATACATAATTTCAATTTTTCTTTCTTCTCAATAACAATAGAGACACCTAGCTTAATCTATGTAAAAAGAGTCAATGAAATCACTAAGAAGACAGACCAGGACACATACATCAGTGTATGATACTCGAAAGCACTTGAGTGTCTACTTGTACAAAATGCTAATGTTGTGTGCACTTGTACAAGTACAAATACACAGTTCAACATATTTCCATTTATAAGTTTCTCAACAATTTCAGATCTAACACATCAATAATAGCTAAGAAAAGGCACATAATTACTAATAGAAAATTGTAGGACAGAAATGTTTGGCGTGCCAGTGTCTGGGTCACGCATGCGTACCATTGTGGAAGAGTATATGTAATTGGGTTCACCTTCATACAAAAATAGAAAGAGAAGATATTTAAAGACAGAAAAAACCTACTTTTCCAGCATGACCTTGCAATGTTCTACAACAAACCAGATCCGTAGGACCGAGGCTAATTGGTGTTCTTCCGTGTGATTTAGCATGTCGAGCAACTACAAAAAATCAAATAGATCTAACAACTTACAAGCATTTTAAAACAAGTTTCAAATCAGGAGGAAACAAAAAAACTCAATTGAAACTATTACCATCAGTATCCAGTAGATGAAGTCGTGTTTGTTTTAATCGTTCTCTAAGTGCATCAACATTTGCTGTAGCAGCTACATGCTGCTCTTTTAATTCTTCAACAGACATTTGCACAAAGGAAAAAAACAATGTGAATGTAGATATCTCAAAATCTCAGACGATACAATTCAATCGTACTCCCATAGAGCCCCGTTAAAGCTCCGTTTCTAGCTCAATTAAAACCCTAAATTTTCATATCTTAGTGTATATAACAAATGCCTAGTTTTTTGAAGTTTTCTAGAGTTGTAGTTTGAGAATTTCAAGAGAATGAAATGAATTGGATTTAGTTTAGAAATTGGGATTTGCAAGAGAAGAAATGGTTCAAGGAAGAGGGGTTTATGTGTGTGGGAAATGGAAAAAAAGGCGCAAATACGGTGTACGACTTTATTGGGTCTTTCTGTTTGGACTGTTTTTCTTTAAGATGCGGTGGACTAGACTCTGGACACAAACTTGGACCCACAAAAATGGGCACCACGCCTTTGGGCTAATTTGACAATTCTTTCTTTGATTTTATTGTGGCGGCCGGTATGATAGAGGAGCTGTCAACTCAAAGGTGTTGATGGTGGTGGCTGGCAGAAGAAACTCACCACTTGGCCTCGTGAAAGATGATCAAAAAAGATGGGGACGTGACGACTACATAGTTAAAAGCTGTACATCCTTTATTACGAAACTCAGCCACATATTGCAGCCGCGGTAAAATGCTATTCCCTTCTTCATAAAACTTAAGTCACCTAATCTATAAGGCCAACCACCGTGGGAGTGGTTATCCCTTCCCTATCCCTTATTAATAGGGTAAATACTAAAAAACGAAGTCTTATAGTCTCCCAAATCCCTACTAAGTAGAGATATTTCCTTCCCTACATTTTCAAAGTGGATCACATCTGATCCCTCTTGCAGGGAAATGAAATGAAATGGAAACTGAATTTCCGTGTAAAATCTTGCATTACAGATGCTTAGTTTCCGTTTTTTAGTTGAAATGGATACTCAGTATCCGTGATTTTTTACATGGAAACTAAGTATTCGTTTCTGGTTTTTTTAAGTTTTACCCTGAAATTTTTCTTTTTCACTCTTTTTTTTTTTTACTAAAACTCTTTTTTATATCTCTTTTTTACCTATTATATCTCTTTTTTACCTATTATATCTCTTTTTTTTACTCTAAAATATCTTTTTTTTACCTACACAAATATGCTCCTAACGGGAAAAAAAACGGATACTCAATTTCCGTTTGACACAATTTACACGGAAACTGAGTTTCCGTGCAGTGTAGAGAAGGGATAAAAGCACATCATAGTGAGGTTGTCTTGTGACCCATATCCCTTTCCTACATTTAGGGGATAACGGAAGGGATATCCCCTACCATAGTGCTTGGCCTAAGAGCATCAAGGTAAAATATAGTCGGATCTAGCTTCATGAATCCCGAAAGCGGAGTCTTTTGGTCGTAAACCTAATAATGTTTTACAGAAGAAACTTAGGTCAATAGAGGACGACTCTAGCTATCAACTAGGACATAAAGTGTCAGGGATTGAATCTCTCGGTTGAAAGAGCATCTCTATTTATATTTTTTTAAGACTAAGGGTTGCTTAGAATTCAAGCTAAGATAACTTGAGAATCAAGCAAACACTTTCCCTGCTTAGATGAAACTCTAATTAGGGTTTCAAGTAAGCATGTGAGAAGTGTTGGAATTTTGGGTCAAAAATCATTCTGTGAGTGAGAATTAGTTTTGGAAATTTAAACTCCAAGAGATGTGTTTAAGGGTCATGCCTTTTCACCATAAGACACTTAGTGCACAAGTGTTATGGAGAGTCACCATTAGACATGGTGAGTCATCTATGGATGAAAAGACACCTTGTTGAGTCACCATTGACTCTATATAAACCCATCTCTTAGTTTTGTTTTGTATGGATTTTACAAGTTTTGAGAAGTAGAAAAACAAGTTTCCAAGCCATGAGTCAGAGTCACTTAAGAGCACAATAATTGTCAACATTCGCTGTCCTAATGGTATTGTAGTGCTACTTACTATAAGGCGTGATCGTTGTATCTTGGAAGCTAGCGACATCCGTAGAACCGTGAGCACCGTATGCGGGGATGAATTGTCTTTAAGGAAAGAGGATTACCTCGCCTCGATCAATTGAAACTCCCCGATGCATCACTCGTTATGTAGTGACGGAGCCTTAAAATTTAAAGGCTCACCAGAAAAATGCACATTGTTTTGTCTTTCCAACCATGCTTCGCAAGCATGATGCCTTAAACATAGCTTTCACATTGTTCCAACTTACCCTTGTTATGCGAAGGGTATAAGGCCATAAAGGCTAATGTTGATGCATATTGCATTCGCTGACTTCCTTGTCCTTTCCAGGCGTATACGTAGGGCATTCCTTGGATTTGCATACAACATTGCTGAAAGTATGCATTGATCTTGCACGTGAAAAGGGTGCATCAGTCAGGCTCATGTCATACTTGTATTGCATCATCTTTGTGATGCAAGTGGCTTATGTAAGATCCCCTAACTTGCATACCCGTTTAGCTTCATCTCCTTGGCAATGCCCAATTCGCAATTGGTGCATGCCTACCTCGAATGGCTTGATAGGAAATAGAAGCATCCAAGGAACAAACTGCAACTTACCTCATGAAGCATGGAAATAATCATCTCTTTCATCGCATTGTCGAGCCAGGTGATATGAGTTATCATTATGTCAAAATCACCTCAAACACTGATTGTAGTTCATCAACATCGGGACATGCAACTAAATCTAACTCGTATTGAAAAACAAAGCCAATTCCGTGTAGGACAAAGGGTATTTCACAATATATGCACAAAACCGTGCATAACCGATACTTCCTCGAGTAAGCATCTTCGATTTCCAACCAATACGTCCTCCCTATATATGTCTTTCTGATATTTATACAAATAAAAATCTTGGAAAGGATTGGCATCCAGCAAGTACCACTTCCTCAAGGAAGCCTCACAACATAATGGTGTCGTAACATCATTAATGCTTCCACTAGTAAATAACATGGATTGTTGTTTCTTCCTCGAGTAAGGGACGAGTATGTTAATGTTGAAATGATGAGGGTACCATATACACCACAATCTTTTCAATATCAACCTATAAGTCCTATAACTTGCATGATTCAATATAGACAAAAATTGTCAAAAAGATAGCAATCACAAGGTACACACACTTGGTACATACTTGGTATATAGTATACGTTCGAAACCGAACCTTAAACTATAGGGATCAACCCAAGTGTTTGGGATTAACATACAGTGTATTTACTTTAATTATACCTAAGGAAATAATTATAATTGCAGAAGTAAAAGTAAAGACACAACAAGATTTTATTAATGAGGAAACCGCAAATGGAGAAAAACCCCGAGACCTAATGCAATTTTGAATACTCTCAGAATTAAGCCGCTATACAAAGACACTACCAACTTCGTATAGTTGAGACCAATAAACTACCCCTAGTTACCTAGTTTCCTCGGTATTCTTGTGCCTACAACCAATTCGGCCAACGCACGTGAATCCTAAGATAGATTCCACTATCTTAATTTGTTTCGGACTCTCTGAAGACTTTAAGCACTCAACCCTTTAGATCGTCATCCAAATAGTAAAGGACTAATATGTTTGGTAACCACTCTCCTATATGAGGAAATCAATCAGAGATATGTATGTTGAGAGTGACAAAGGTTTTCCTGTTTAAAATCAATTGAACTCCTTTGTGGGGTTTTAGATCTTACAAGATCTGGATTAAACAAGTTAACCAGATCGATTCAAATAGAACTACCAGATTCGGATACTGAAGAGTACCATCAAATGATAGCTTGTCGATCTAAATACAACTAGTCAATAATAAGCCTATTAAACTACATTTAGTCGGATCCCAATCGATTAAGTTTGTGCACGAAAGCAAATCACGAAGATACAAAACCTATAAGAAAAATTTTCTTGTCTTCGATCTTCAATAGTCTTCAGTACTGCACAATAACAAACTTGATTCCTGACTTATGATTGATCATGCACAGAATAGAGTCTGTTAATAATGGATGATCACAAGTTAACGTTAATCCCTTGATCTAGTTTGAGTGATCTTATATCAGAAGAGAAGGCTCTCAAGAATGATCAAACTAGGTGCAATCAAGAGTTAACAATCGTTAGTCAATCAAATCAATAGTTGAAAACTAAAATAACAATGCAATTCTAGTTTCCCACCAACGGTATTAGTAGACGCTTCTTGATACCAAAGAAGTCTTTAAACTAGCAGACGTAAAAGATTTCGCCTAATTAGGTTACTATCCTCTCCAAGATAGAATTAGGAGAGTACTATTAGTTGGCTACACCGAAAACAACAAAGATGAAGTTTGCCTAGCTCAGGATAAGTTTTTAAGAAGAATAAACTTTATTATTTACAGACAAATGTAGTTTGGACACAAAGGAATTTCCATAATCGAAGATATTCTTAAGATATGCAATAAAGCACCAAAATTCGGTTTTACAAATTCCATCCAATATCCAACTGTATAACTGAAATCTTCATGGACAACTCAATATTAGATAGCTGTAACACCCCGTGTTTTTTAGCATGGCGCATCTTTTTAGCATGCGCCATGGCCTGAGATGAAGCTTCATCCAAAGCTTCCGTTGGTTGGTAAGAGGTAGATTGGCTTAAGGCCAATACCACACCAAAATGGCGCATTGTGTTTGGCATTTGGCCAAGAGCCAAATATCACATCAAATGATGCATTAGGCCACTTGGGTAGGTGGCCTTGAGCTTGCAGCGTAATCATTGCGCATTATGAAAGCTATTAGCCTATAGCCAATATCGCACAATCATTGTGCATCAGGCCAGAGAGGGCTGGTCGAACGAGTATTTTGCAATCATTACACACAATCATTGCTCATGAATAGTAAAAGTAGGACTTGGTGAATGATTTTTCGTCCCCTAATTAAAGTTTTAAAAATGTCAAGTTAACATATATAGGGATGGGTAGTTGGTTGAAGGTGCATATGCGGACTATGTACCAAGTAAGCTTCATAGCTTAGCCGGAAGAGTATAAATGATGCATAAAGCTCATTTATAGTTGCGTAGCCTTACGAAAAGGGAAATTGATGCTTAGGCATCATTATGCCATGCCGCGGACCCGATAATGCATAATCATTATGCATTTTGATGAAACGGCCTATAAGGACTAGGCCATTATCATTATTGCTAGGCCACAACCTTGCAATTGAGTTGGCTTAAGTTACTGTCCCTTGAGGATGAACTACGGTCTATGCTTGATCCCTTTAGAGTAGGGAAGGGTACGTAGGCAGCCGCAATGAGTTGTAGCATTTCCGGTCCAGCACTTTGTCGCTCATATCATCTATTTGGGAGATGATTTTGGCACGTTGGCCCCTCATATCATCTAAGCTCGGTAGCTCGATGCAAGAGATGATTGTGTCCAAGCTTGATGAGGCTTAGTTGCATGCCAGCAAGTGGATGCTCATACTTCCTATCAAGTTATAAAGAGTTGGTAAGCGGGGTAAGGTAGGGAATTGGCAAAAGGCTTAGAGCGGCCTATGCCTAAGTCCAAGGCATATGCCCTATGGCCTTATACCCTTTTTGCGGACAAGGGTAAGTTTGGAACGGTGTGGAAGCTAAGATAGCTACATCATGCTCCACGAGCATGCTTGCAAAGGCAGATGAGCGTGCATTTGCCTAGCTTTGAGGCCCGGATCGTAGCTTCATCATGGCGCATCGGGGAAGTTAGCCTGCGCGCCCAGGCACGGCAGGCAAAACTTTACGGTCCGTCACAATAGCACTTAACTAATATATCTTTCTAGAAATATGTTTTGATTGCTGGTAAAACAAAACATATTAATTTCGAACATCTCAAAAAGATTCTTTACTATTTCGATTTGGGATCTCACCTTGAATATCAAGGAATATCTTTAAATAATGATAAGCACGTAAGTGCTACATTTTATACCCATATTTATACTAGCAATTCCGATCACTCGGACGATAAATGACTAAATGGGGAGTTTTATGGCATATGTGACTCAAAACGCCAATATTGAAGTTCACGGCACCAAAGAAAGAGAGTTGACTGGGCATTCAGTTCAACTACTTATATCTGTAGCAACAATCTCTCAGCTTCTTCATCTCAGACCATAAGTGCTGGGTCTACAAAGTTATGTGATGTTAAGGAAGATAGTGGACCTTGAGACGACAATGGAGATGGTCAGAATTGCAACATTTGTAGAAGTGGGTTGTGTCTTCACATATGGACATGGCAGGCCACGGATACGATGCCAGTACTGTTGCGGCAAAGCTAGGTCCCTTATATTTGCTGGTGACGTTAAATGATTTGAATCTGGTGGTTGAACTTGAGAAATATGTTGGCTGGATACTCGTGAACGACGGGTTTTGAGAAGAATTTGAAGGCAAGGATACTGAGAGAAGTCGTAAGTGGAGAAGGAGTGAGTCAGATGCGGGTTGAAAGGGTTTCGATGTGCTCTGGATTATGGTTCTGATTCGAAACTGTCTTTGATATCAGTGATAGCTTTGATGATTACATGCGTTTTGAGATAAATTTTTTTTTTTTTTGCTCGGTAAATAGATTTATATTAGAAATGTGACGTACAATAATTTTTTGTACGAAACCCAAATACAAGTTACAACCCACATTGACATTTCAAAGTTGAAATGCCTATAAAATCCCAAAATGGAAAACCCCCTTACAAAAGACCAAAATGGATGAATGCCTGGCCAAAACTCATATACCCTAAGAACACTCGAAAAAGACGAGCCCAAATAAATACTGTGTAAAACACTTTGAGAAGCCCAAATATCATATAGATATAAGCCCACAATTAAACCCAGTCAAGTAGCCCACAAGAGATAAACCCTAACAAATATTAGGTCTCAAGATTTCCATCACAGTTTGCCGTCAACCCCACTGCCTCCGTTGTTTGCGGATCACCGCCATCGCCTCCGGACCACCTTCACTTTCACCTCTCCTACCACAATCATCACCCCAATGGAAACCACCGTTGCTATTCATAAAACGAAGATCACGATGACCAAACATTCAATTGATCTACACCATCTTCATTACTGGAACCCTCCTAAGAACATTAGATACACCCCTTTACCAACTAAATCAGTACCCATTGCCGTCACCTAGGTAATGATTTTTTTGGATTTAACTAAAATGAAACGAAAACTAGATTATGTGAAGGTTTAATGATTAAATGAGTATGGTAGAGGGAGAAGCAGATGGAGTTGCAGGCAAACAACAATATGATAGAGGAGTAACTATGGAAATAAAAACAATTTCCTGGAAATGCAAAGACTTACTAGATGTTTTGAGATAAATTATTGATGATGGTTACTTGGAAGTGTCGTGAAAAGATGAAGATAGGAAGTAGCATGAATGGGGATACAGCAGCATGGAATCAGAAGCTGAAAAATAAGTGCTGGAACTGAGTTCGATGGTCTCTGATGGTTGCTAATGGTGGTGAACCTGTATTAAGAAATACTCGGCAGCGACCAAGTTGATATGGGTGTATGTTGCTGGTACCGTGGTTTATACTCCGAAAAGTTTGATGCTGAATTCATGGTGGAGTTTCCAGGTTACCAACAGTGAATGAAGCAGCTACAGGGAGAGTAATACGGTGATGATTTAACTGCAGCAATGGTTTGACGGACCTCCAAAAGAATGAAAGAACATAGATAAGAAGTGGTGTTGTGTTTCGAGACTGGGATGGTTCAAAAACGGAATTTGGTTGCAGCCGTCGAGTAGGTGATGGATGGGCGATATTATGAGCTTGCTTTGAGTTGGAAGATAGCTCGAGATGGAGAAGAAAAATGGGTGGTGGTTCCTGCGTGATCCGGAATCAGATCTTACTTTAAGTTCTCGAGACAATTCGCAACGACATCGATGGATCTGTTGACATGGGTCAGATGGTTGAGTTGATGCCGATAAAGGGAGGTGCATAAATGGACAGAAACTAAAGGAGCTGGTTGCAGTCAATGGAAAGTGAAGCTCGAAGGAAGAAACTTAAGAAAGTTCTGAGACATACAAAATAGTAGCTGGCAGATGGATCTTGTTAGTGGAGTTTGAAAATACGGGGGTCTAACAACCACACCCAATAATTCGTTTGGCAATATGAGAGACTTACTCCAATATACTTTCTAGAGAATCAACTAGACAGTCAGACTCAATCTAGAGTAAACTATATCAAAGAGTTTATATCTCAACTCTTAATTCAATCTGCAATCAGCAAATAGAAATATGCGAGCCCGATTGAATATAAGAGGAGTAACTTGAACGGTACCAAAGACCAATGTTCAAGGATCAATCAACAACCAAAGGTTGGATTTTCCAATTGATCGATTCAACGCACAACCTGTGATATTTCAATTATATAACAAAATATAATGCGGAAAAGAAATAACACAGACACCAGAATTTTGTTAACGAGGAAAACCTCAAATGCAGAAAAACCCCAGGACCTAGTCCAGTTTGAACACCACATTGTATTAAGCCGCTACAGACACTAGCCTACTACCAATGAACTTCAGACTGGGCTGTAGTTGAACCCTAATCATATCTCACACTGAATCAAGGTACAGTTACGTTCCTTACATCTTTGATCCCATCAGGATACTACGCACTTGATTCCCTTAGCTGATCTCACCCACAACCAAG
Organism: Papaver armeniacum; assembly: GCA_023531295.1. Classification (NCBI taxonomy): domain Eukaryota; kingdom Viridiplantae; phylum Streptophyta; class Magnoliopsida; order Ranunculales; family Papaveraceae; genus Papaver; species Papaver armeniacum. Next base: position 321,887 of record JAJJWW010015270.1, read on the forward strand.
AGTTGCTACGACCCAAAGTCGAAGACTTGATAAAAAAAATTGTCTCACACAGAAAAGTCTATAGAATGAATAAATCTGTCTCCCACAGAAATACCCAAGAGTTTTTGTTCCGTCTTTTGATAAATCAAGGTGAACAGGAACCAATTGATTACCCGGACTTATATTCCCGGGGAACAGCCTAGTATTATCAATCACCTCACAATAATCTAAATCGTATGATGGCGAAACTAGATATTGTGGAATCACAAACGATGAGACGAAGGTGTTTGTGATTACTTTTTATCTTGCCTAGCGGAGATTAAATCTCGAGCAAATCTTAGAGAAGATAGTACTCAAACGATAAAATCGGGCAAGATTAGAACACGCAACTACAAAGAAAATAGTTGGGTCTGGCTTCACAATCCCAATGAAGTCTTTGAAGTCGTTAACCTACAGGGTCTCGATAGAAACCTAAGGTTAAAGGAGAATCGACTCTAGTTGATGCAACTAGTAACACACAGGAGGTGTTGGGATTAGGTTTCCAGTTGCTAGAGTTCTCCTTTATATAGTTTTCAAATCAGGGTTTGCAATCCAAGTTACCTTGGTAACAAAGCATTCGATATTCAACGTTTGATGAAAAACCTGATTCAACCAAGCTAATATCTTTCAACCGTTAGATCGACCTTAGCTTGTTACACACAAATGAAATGTACCCTTATTCAGGTTTATGTAACCGTACCCAAACGTGTACACCATGTTGGCTCAACAATAGTTAACCGAAGTTATCCATATAATTACTCTCGTATCAACCTTATTCATCTTAACCATAACTAGTTCAAATGACTCAAATAAAACTAGTTAAAGAGCCGTTCAATTGCTATATTATCATAGAAGTATACAAGAACACAATTGAAGCAAAATTAGTTTGATTCACTCGAATCAATTTATGAACATTATATCCACGGTTTGCAAAGATTGCATTCCTTATTTTATAAATGTTTAAGTTCATGTACAACCGATTTAAAAGTTAACCAACTCAAGTATGCAAACGGGTATGCATACTTAAGTAGTCGGACCGAGTTTGGTTATGCCAGTACGCGTACGGGTGAGCATACCAATTCACACTTCCAAACTCCAACAGAAATTCACAGACGTGAGACTTCCGCCAGTATGCGTACAAGTACGCATACTTGCTCAGATATCCAACAACCGCCAGTACGTGTACGGGTACGCATACTTCAGGTTTCCGGTTTTGGAATTATACACAAATGTGAGAACACACTATGTTTATATCCAAACATGGTTACTTTATTCTAAACTCTTTATTTCAATCATTGAAACTTTCTTAGAGGATGACAATAGTTGTTTTTACAAACTATTAGCATCAAAAGCAATTTTCAAGATATTGAAATAATCATAACGAAACATTCCAACTCTACACCAAATGATTGTATCACACAAACCATGTAAGATGTTACTCGGCAATTTTCACATGATCATATTCTGACATTCGTCAAAAATATAAGATGAACTTGGTTGAAGCGAAAGCTTGCCAACACATATTTCGAGAAATATGTAAGCGAGATAAACTCAGCTCGAAATCTCAAATGTGTATAATAGAAAACTATATCGTAATACGACTTATGTCTCAATATAGGAGATAGAGTAGAAATAGACTTTCCAAGTGATAGATGAGTTTCAGTCTCCACATACCTTTTGTTGATGAAGTTCCACAATCTCCCCTTAGTAGTTATTCGTCTTCAAATGATGAACGTCGTGAAGTCTAATGCTCAACTACACAATCTATGTCCTAGTCCGAGACATCTATAAATAGGCTAGAAATCAAGACTTATAGTTTTGATCACTAACATTGACAAACATGCTTGAGATAACAACGCATGCGAGTTCTACCGAGCAGTGCTCTAACAGAGTTAGTGGTTGGATAAACAGACAAAGATCAGGGAGAAATTGTTGTTGGTTCACGGTACAGATTAATGAGGAAATCAAAAAATCTAAGAGGTGGTTTAAGCAAGGAAAGGAGGAGTTGTAGCCGAGAATTAGATGGGCATAGGCTGAGCTGGTTGCAGGTGATGATTATTGAATGTGATCGTGATTAAGTGAACTAGAAGTTCGTGTTGTGGATGGATCTGTGGAGTTTTCTAATGCTTTAACTTCGGTTAGTCAGTATTGTTCAAGTTCTTGTGATAGCGAATGTATGAATGGTTGCAATCAGTGGTGGCGCTTGGGTCCTGGTGCTGTCTGGAGAGTGATCGTATTTTGATGGACAATTAGGTGTTGTTGGCTAGTGATGAAGTCAAGTCGCCGTAGAAGAGAGTCTTATTGTGGGTGCAACAGAACAACAAGATTGAGAAGGTCAGAGAAGTGGCATATCATAGATGGATTTGGAAGTTGGGTCCGTTGTTGGACCGGGCCTTGAAAATTATTCGTTAGTCTCATTTTGGACTTCACGGAGCATCTTCTTATACTTCAACAGAGATTCAAAGAGGGGGGACGTGTGGCTACATAGCCGAGTAGGGAGAAAAATAGGGTTTGAAAGTTTGGTTTCCCATTTTCTTTTCTCCATGTCTTGCTAAAACTGTTGTTAGGGTTTAGATGGAAGACAATTTAATTTTATGAACTCTATGATGATATTTCTAATAATGATTCATTGACTAGTAATTTCTCTTCATATAGCTTGGTATTTAATCGATTATGTTATTTTCTTGATTATTTATGCTTTTCAATTGATATTGCGTGCTTGGTTAAATTCTTTGACGCCATATGCTTTAGGATTGATAAGTAATGCTTTAGAATCACTATCCTTTGAAGCAAAGGAAATTATAGCGGAGAAACAATATTTTAGGATTTAACATACTATCTTCCGAGGCATGAGATTGAATTCGATAGTTGTCTTGAGTAATACGTAGAGATTAATTGAGTTTATATGATTGAATTGGTGGAAATCGAAAACTCTAATAACCTATTCACATTCTTGGTTACGTCTTTATTATTTATTATTTCATTTTTTAAAAAAAAAATTAAAACTTTTTATTTAAAATAATTAAAAAACAATATCTTACAAAATAACTCATGAAGAACTGTTATTCGAAACAAAATTTCATTTTATTTCGAATTTCGGAAAACCGTTAAAACATCATCTATTTGGTTATTTAGTTTTGGTATTAGTTAGTAGTAGTATTTTCACACTCCTCGTGGGAACGACTTGTACTTGTCATTATCTACTAGTTAGACAATGTGCACTTGCAGTATTTTATTATAGGTTTTCCAGCCTACCAAACAACTAAGAAATAAGATTTCAGCACATGCTCAAATTACTCATTATGTCGACATCTTGAACTTTCCTATTTTGCAAACCCAATTTCCAAATCACACAAACCCTAAAGTATACATGGTTTATAAAAATTGGTTTTGCCTATTAGGACTGATTCTACCATGACTCATAAAAAAAGTTAGGATCGGCTCTACCTTGACTCCCAGTGTAGGTAGGGATCGGTTCTACCTTGACTCCAAACATAAGCTAGGATCGTTTCTACCTTGATTTCCTAGATAGGTTAGGATCGGTCCAATCTTAAGATCTTCAATGAAAACCGGAACATCAATGCTTTTGATTTCCCTTCGACTACGAAACAAGTGCGTACGTCTATTTCCTTAAACTCGTATGATTAAACATAGTTTTCTAGGTATGCAATCAAACATATGTTCTTTACACAATCTAGTAACGAGTTACAAAGATTATGTCGATATCGCAATTACGAAGTTCAAAAGATAATCGTAATTCAATATACCAATATAAAGCACTTATCATTATTGATATATATTGTTGCTTGACACTTTGATCACAATATCATGATTAAGTCGATTATACTAGAGTTTCATATACATAACTTCAAATGTTATGTTTTCAATGAGAAACAACTTGAAAGCTTACGATATATAAATAGAAACAAGTCAAGTCATGTATTACTAACCTCAAGAGGAAGGATGATGTTATCGTCAATGTCAATACGTCTTCGGAATCTTCAGGTCTTCAAAGTAATACTTGTATGTCTCAATGATGAGTGCCAAATAGTGCATATTTATACACCTTTTTATTGGCATTTTACTCATCTTTTGCGCTTAGAAATCAGATATTATCCCAGATTCTGTGTTTTCTTTGTTTTCAAGAATAAATATTTGTATTAATTAATTTTGTGTTTTTAGGTAATAAATAAAGTCCGGAGAAACTGAGGAGCTAAAGAGCGAAGAATTGGAGTCAAACATCTATGGAGCAGATAGCCAAAGCCCGCGCGCAAATCAGTTGCAACCCAACAAGGAAGACATGGGCTAGAGCTACCCACGACCCGGATCCGAACCCGTTCATCCCGAGCCGTCGAGATCTCGCCTGGCTACATCCTACGGTCGCTCCATCGTTCACATCATGTCTTGATACTCCCGCTCCACAGCAAATCGCCTCAGTTCCCCCTCGACCGTTCAGATCTTCTCCAGCTAGATCCTACGCTCGCTGAGGCCTTCTCATCGTCCGTCGCTGCGCCTGCCTCACAACGAATCAACCTAACCCTATACCCATCGAGCAACTCCCCCATTCTCTTTTCCACTTTCTCTTTCTTCCTCCTCTCCCGTCTCCATCACAGAAGCGAGCTAGCTCGCTCTTTACCTCCATCTCCATCCCCGCCGCACCACCTCCATCATCTCTTCCCGACACACCCTCACCACCATCTCTTGTCGCACAATGACCGCTTCAACAACTCGTCCACCACCCTAGTTCTAGCCATCTTTACCCGTAGCTTCTTCCAACTTAGAGGCTAGGGTTGAGATAACTAGTATTAGGGTTTCTCTAACATCAACATCAAGGAGTTGCAGAGCCGAATAGACAAGAGGGGAGTACGAATCAGAGAGCATGGGCGATTAGGTTTGCATTCAATTTCTGTTTTGAAATTAATTTAGGGTTTGGGAGTTTTCTCTTGCATGTATAAATAGAATTCAGTTGTGGGTGTTTGAGGTCATGCCTGGGCTAGCCAGTGCTTCAATTAGGGTTAATTTTGTTCTTTGTTATTTTATTTTGATGTTTTAATTTAGTTGTTAGGGTTTCATTGAGACCCTAATTTCTCCATTTTGTTTTAACTCGTGAATTGTTCTTGAGTACTTAATCTTATCAAATGTCTTGATTATCAATACCCAATGCTTTTCTCTCACAATGGATGCCTTGCATCCATTGAAGTTAGGTCACAATGTTGTGTTGAGTGTATTGCAGCTCAACCTTAGATACAAATGCCGATTCCCTTGACTAGTTGTACTTAATTAGACAACTAGTGCTCGGGTCAGCACTTTAGCTGTTATTAGAAGCATTACAGGGAGAGATAGGTGGTGGAATTGACACCCTGCCCTTATCATTCACAGGACAACAAGAACCTCAACTTAGTTAATCACACAATAGGAGTTAGTGGTGGAATTGAAGACCTTAGCATACCTTTGTCACTGTTTTATACCTTAGTTTAGGTTCACTACATTTCACCTCAGCCGTTTCGGCACAAAACAACAATTGTGTTACATTATCACCTGAATTCAGTCTAGAGCAAGCCTTAGATCATACAAGAGCACCACAAGTCTCTGTGGATCGACCCGTACTTGCCGCGTCTCCGATAGACGCCGTGCACTTGCGGTATCACTCGTAGGTCATAATATAAACATCTTCCGAGGCCTACCACTCAACATTTTTAGATTTCCTAGTCTAACCTAACGAAGTTGACTCAAGTAATCTAATAAAGCGACTTATGAGTTTTGATACTAAAATATGACAACCAACCTTGACATACCAACGCTTAGTGGGTTCAACCGAGCAATAATCTAACAGATGTCCTAGCATCACGATACTTCCTTCAGTAAGCAACATAGAATAACATTACGTCTCTTGGTAACGAACACGCACAATGATGCAGTCGCATCATTGATGCTTCCGTAAGTAAGCATTATGTTGCTTCCCGAGCAATAATCTAACGCTTAATGGGTTCAACCGAGCAATAATCTAATAGATGTCCTAGCATCACGATGCTTCCTTCAGTAAGCAATATAAAATAACATTACGTCTCTTGGTAATGAACACGCGCAATGATGCAGTCGCATCATTGATGCTTCAGTAAGTAAGCATTATGTTGCTTCCCGAAGTAAGATTCACAAGCTTAGATGAGGCTTCATCTTGTTCTATGACGTATCTTCAAGCATCCATCATGTGTCAAAATTAAAGGGTACCAAGTACACCACCAACGTTTTTGTTTGACAACCTGTATGGACAAAACCTAATACAATCACAAGTAGGTCAAAGCAAATACCCTTGAATAAAATTGTATATAGAGTTTTTCTCTTTCCCTTCCACAGTCAATATGTTTAGACTAAAATCCCGATACAATTGATTGTTTAGAAGAGTTGGATTATTTCAAAAATCAATATCTAAGATCAATCTACCGTATTAAGAGGATCTGAATGCTAACAAGTATGAAACTTGCAATTTATCTTTCAATATGCAAATTCAATAAGAACGACTCTTGTTTTTTTTATCTCAGCTAATAAGGACTTAAGCTAACTAGATTGATTACGTACTACTTGTGATATTCCTTTTATAAAGATAAAACAATATAATGCAGAAAAGGAAAAACACAAGATACCTAAAGTTTTGTTAACGAGACAAACTGCACCTGCAGAAAAACTCCGGGACCTCGTTCAGCTTTGAGCACCACGCTGTATTAAACATCCACATATACTAGCTCACTATCATACTTCAGACTGGAATGTAGTTGAGACCGTATTAATTAACCCTCTAAGAAATTCAGTTGCAGTCGTGTTCCTTACGCCTCTTGAACCTCACAAGATTTCACGCACTTGATTTTCTTAGATGACGTTGATTAGATTTTAGATAGTGGTAAAAAAGTTCGTTACTCAGACTTATTAAGATTGATTCTAGACTTAAGTTCAACAAATAAAATAGAAATAAATAGAAGATGGTAATAAGATTAAGAGATATGAGACTCAGGATTCCACCAAACTTCGTAATCATGTGGTTCAAATATTAATTCTAGAAAATTTTAAGTCATACAATAAGAATGTTGACTCTAATTCTTTGCCAAATATGGATTTTTAAAATATTAAATGTATAAGCATGGTGTATCAAAAGTACTTAAGACTAAGCATACATCATCAAACAAAATCATAACTAATCAAAGAAAACTATGAATCAATTAATTTAATGCAAGAAGTCATATGAAGAATTAATTAGAACTACCACAATCATGAAATGCAGATTCCTCCATTATCCCATTGTTGGGGTCTAGCTCCCCATATTGAAAACACTCTCAAAATGGTTATTCATAGCTCAAATGGTATTTACAAAGAAGAAAAAGAGAGAAAATGATGAAAACATGGAAACACGTATATAAGCGTTGCTGAAACCAGTGTTACAAATGAACACTTAAATAGACTGTCCCATGAGTGACAGTCGTTTTTGCAGTAAAAGGCGACGTTATTAAACGATAGTCTTCATCTGTGTATTCTTCATGTTCTTCGCAACAACAACAAAATTTCTATGCAACTCGATTTTCTCACTCTGTTTGCTTCCAAAACTCCTTGTATCCCTTATCTGACTCCCCAACACCCTATATATACCCAACATAACCATCAAATCTAGCAGTAAATTCCCAAATCTTCTCACAGTAAATGCTTAGCCCGAGAATATTTTCTTTGATTTTTTCCATGCATCTGTGTATGCAGCTGTTAATACTTACTCAATCACGCTTTAACTGGTTGTGCACACATCTCAGATGACGTCAAACACGCTGAAGAACACACCAACCCTTCAATTATAACACAGAACAAAGCCGAGAATACTTCAACCTATGTTTCACTAGAAAACCACGTTAACTTCCTTTTTTTATCGAATCTAACTTGCATACCTTCCCTGTTTTGATGAAACAGGGTATTCTTAATCAAATCCAACGAAAAAATGTCATACAAATTTGTCCAAATCTCTTCTAGAAATGTGCATAGTTGAAATTGTTTTGAAACTGAGTTTCCTATCAAAATTCAATGGAGAAGATGGAATTTGTTATCCGTGATAGGTGTCCCTTTACCATTTGAGTATCACTATCCAAAACGGGAGTCCCTTTAGCACTTGTCATTGGGTGCCTTTAATAATTTCTCTGGGTGCCTTTTAGTAAGTTTGGAGACGATTTTTCCGAAATATTTCTTTCCCAAAAATACCTACACACACATAAAACATCATAATAAGTACAAAATCGAGCATTAACAATACAAAAAATTGAGAAACAATTAAGACACAAAAAGTTATATGAACTACCTTGACTACCGATTATGGTAGGATATTTTCAAAGAGAGTCACTCTATAATCGGAAGTCGGGATAACTTCCTTTACTACCGATTATAGGCTCAACCAAAATTCAAAAAATTGAGGATTTTTGCAAAATCATATTTTGGGGCAACTCTATATTCGGTAGTTATATGAACTACCTTGACTGCCGATTATAGTAGGATATTTGCAAAGAGAGCCAATGTATAATCGGAAGTCGGGATAACTTCATTTACTACCGATTATAGGCTCAACCAAAATTCAAAAAATTGAGAATTTTTGCAAAATCTTATTTTGGGGCTACTCTATATTCGGGAGTTAAATAAACTAAATTCACTACCGATCATGGTAGCATTTTAGCCAAAGGTCTACTTTAATCGGGAGTCAAGATAAAAAAATTTACTACCGATTATAGGATAATCAAAATTCAAAAGATATAGGATTTTATTTTGGGGATACTTTATATTCGGAAGTTATATAAACTAAATTAACTCCCGATTGTGGATTAACTTCCCGATTGTGAAGTTATCTACCGATTATAAAGGTTAGTTTGGCCATTTAAAAAATTGGAGATAAGGGATGACTATATTTTACGTTTGGGTGACCTTTTTTGTCTTTTTGTGTCGCCCCTAATTCTTTCTGGGTCGCCCCTAAAAATGCCAGGCTAATAAACAAGCTTATTTGATTTCCATTTTGATTTTTCAATCTAGGTTTAGAGACTTGTTTATAGTAGACAAAGCCCATCATGAATCATGGAACACTAGCACTCAGTTAGCTGAGAAGCATGGATTACTAACCATATCTCAAGGATAATCTAAACAAATTAAATAAGAGTTTAGATATATATCTTGAGGAATCCAAAAGTATGAGACAAAGAGATCTTTGTGATTTCTATCTACCTCGTTTCTAATCCGAGATTATGGAAACCTCAAAGATCAATAAGAATAAGATCCAGATACACAAACTATCAAGTAAAAGATAGTTTTACCGGGCTTCACGAATCCCTAAGTGAAGTCTTCAAATTCGTGACCTAATTACGTTTCTCGTAGGAAAACTAGGTTATAGAGGATCACTCTAGCTTAGTAACTAGGGCATAAGAGTACCAAGGATTGACAAATCATGTTGCATGAGTATTTGTATTTATAGATTTTCAAGGCTCTATATAACTTTGAATTCAAGCTAACTTGAGATTCAAGCAAACATTTTCTAAATTTAGATTATTCTTAGTAGGAATTCATGTAAGCATGTGTGAAGTCCACCTTGAAATTACACAAAAGATTATGCATTATGGTCCAGGGTTCTTGAACCGTGCACAATGATGGTTTGTAGTGGCTCAGTAGCCTCTGAACCTACAAACACATAATGGTGTTCAATAACATTCAAGACCTAATCAATGATCCACAAATATAAAGTGATTTAGTGAATAAAATTTATCTTAGAAGTGTCTATGATAATTGTAGCTGAAAAGACGAGGGTACCCAAATATACCTCAATCTAAAACTTTTCCACCTATAAGTCCTTTCTCCGAAAGTGATTGTCTATGGACTGAGTCGAGACAATACAACAAATTGGTTCACACTTCGTGTGATCGTCTATGGATACGAGATCGAGACAATACAACGACGAAGTATGTTTACTTGATAAAAGGTTCGGACTTAACCAAACACAATAGGATTACTTATCAAGTAAATAAGAATTAAGGTTTGTGTGATTTACTTTAAATTATAATAACATAAATTATAATTGCGGAAAATAAAAGTAAATGACACAGCAAGATTTTGTTAACGAGGAAACCGCAAATGCAGAAAAACCCCCGGACATTGTCCAGAATTGAATACTCTCAGGATTAAGCCGCTATACAAAATCAAACCAACTTCGTATAATTGAGACCAAACAACTAAACCTATAGTTCACCTAGTTCCGTCTGTATTCCCACGCCTCCGACCTGTAATAAGTCACGTACTTGGAACAATTCCTTTGGTTCGTATTCCAAACAGTAAAGGAACACCAAATATGTTTGGTATCAACTCTTTTCAACCAAGTGATGTGAGTTCGACAAAGACTCTTCTGTTTATCACAATAAACTCCTTTGTCAGGTTCTTAGATCTATCTTATTATCAACTATCGAAGTAATTGTTAAGATTTTGCAATCAATACTTTTAATCACAGAGCATTGTATTCATGTCGATGTACACAAATAATCAATCTAATCTACCACAAGGATAAACCGATTATAGTTGGATCCTCTTTTACCGAAACAAGTATTGTGCACACCAAAGATTATGAATCCCAAATCAGAAATCTTCAAAGTCTTCTTTGTCTTCAAATCTTCTTAGATCTTCAATAAACACCTGCACACAATCAAATAGAATCTCTAGTGATCAATCACGCACAGAACGAAGTCTGTTAACAATGGAATATCACAAGACGTCTTTAGAACTACAAACAGTCTAAAGATCCCCGTCGAAACTTCGATCTAGTTTGAGTGAATCTTATATCAGAAGAGAAGATTCTCAAGCATAAACAAACTAGGTGCAATCAAAGTTCAACCACCGTTAGTCAATCAAATCAATCGAAAACAAAAGATATACCGCAATTATCTAGTTTCCCACCAACTTTACTAATAGAGCTTCTCAATCCCAAAGAAGACTTTAAACTGAGCGGACGTAAGAGATTTTGCCTAATTAGGTTACTCTCCTCTCCGAATAGGCGGCTTCACCAGTAGCAGCACAAACGAGGTAGTTTTGCTGTACGAGGATTAGTTTGAAAGTTTGCTTGAAATGCAAACTTTCATATTTATAGACCAAGGAAGTTTGGACACCAAGGAATTTCCAAAACCAAAAATATTCTCAAGATATGCAATATATTCCAAATTCGGTTTCCATAATTCCTGGAAATGCTTTGTCCAAATAATGATCGAAAATCTCTTGAAAAATCTTCAACTAGTAAATGCACATTACTAATTTTCATTTTCATAAAATAAAATTAAAAATCTTAAATAAAATATTCTCAATTTATTTTATTCGATCCAGGATTTTCTTCATTTAGCTATTAAGGAATAACTTTGAACAATTAAAGATTAGCGTTATTGCACATGTTCAAAGTATGTCGACTTCCTTACTTTATAAGTCATCTTTCATACTTACAAACCGATTTGCCACACTTCCAAACAAGTTTAGAATTGGTTCATCTGACTTTCAAGAACTATGTGATTGATCAAGAACACTCAATCACAAATAATGGGTTTCACGGTTCTACCAAAACAAGTTTCGGTTCTACCTCCATGTGAGTACTGTGCATAGTCACACTAGCTTTCCAAAAATTCGGTTGACTAGGTACTAGGATCGGTTCCCCACATATATATGGTATCTAACTTGTACTTGCTGCACATGTCCATAGGATCGGCTACCCTTTGCCTAAAAACGTGTTGCACATGTCCATAGGATCGATTCCCCTTTCTTCTAAAAATTTGTTGCACCACATACAAGGATCGATCCCCTTTGTGATGTGTTGCACCTCTTACTAGGATCGGTTCCCCTTTACCCAGAGTCGGTCATACACAAAATCGATCATACCATCTTAGGTGATTACTTAAGATTGGTTTCACTAATAAAAGTCATACCAATACAAAAGTCAGGCCTTTGTGAATAGTTTTACCAAGAACATAAACAAGTCATGAGCGGTTATACTAATCACACATATTGGTAGTTCAAAAGATATGCAATGAATAACAATACCAATAATGCCTGGCGATTTTTCTTTCGATTCACAAAACAAGTTCATGAATTTACTTCCTTAAAACACATGTAAAACATTGTTTCCTAAGATGAAATCTTCACCTTATACCCATACATAATCACAATAGCATTCAAACGATTATGTCGATATCTTATCTACAAAGTTTAATGGTTAAGCAATAAACCTCGTATTGTATTCCTTAATACTATGTCTAACTAGAGTGTCATTCATGCTTCGCAGTTTTGTTTTCAATATGCACGACTTGAAAGATATGTTAGGGAATGAAACAGTTCAAGTCAAATATCACTAACCTCAAGTGAAGGATGATGTTGTTGTTGTAGCTCCTTACTTCTTCACTTCTTCAAGTCTTCGCAATACTTGTAATGTCTCATATCCTAATACTTTCAAGCTAACCTATACGAAGTTGACTCTAGTACATAATCAAGCGACTCTTAAAATGAGTTTTGGCTCACTAAAATATGACAACCAAACTTGACATACCAACGCTTGGTGGGTTCAATCGAGCTATGCTCTAACAATCTCCCCCTTTGTCAATTTTAGTGACAAAACTCTTACATCATATGGATAAATAAATTACAAGAATTCATTACACATACGCTTGATTCCCGAATTCAACCGCACAATAACCTGTTTACATTTAATCCATAAATGCCGTTGTTGACATTATAATAACAAAGCTAATACCCCCCCTAAAGGTAAGATAGGTATATTTTATCAATCCGCACGTCTTTGTTATTCCCTTGTAGTCCATATATCTACAAGTATCATATGATATGTTACTCCCCCTTAGTCTATGCTTTACTCTTTCGTTAGATAAACGTTTAAGCACAATTGTCCTTTCCCTTAGTGATACCAATCAATATAAATCAATACAGTATCACTTGTTTACTCCATATATTTCTCCTCATTTTTGTCACAAAATCACAAAGAAACGAAAAATAAAGGACAAACCGAAAGAATCTTACAAATCTCAAAATAGACTTGCAACCTATAGAGTTAAGCATGAGGGTTCCACACACCATTTTTGATAACCAATATCAAAACCAAAACTACAAAGTAATTATGTTTTGATATGTTATCAAGGAAACAATTGCACGAAGCAATTTTCCCTAATAGTTTAGCAAACCAAAAATCAACTAAGCACCTTAGTTCCTTTGCTAAACCGATTGTACAAATACAATGCTTGTTCGATAAGACCAAAATAAAGATAACTCTATTTTTCTCATCAGGTTCTAGTTATCCATATAACTTAGACCTTTAACTTTTAAACAAGACAAGTACTAGGTTATTTAAAAAGCATTTCTTGTTAAGGCATTCGATTAGACTTGAATAACCGAAACCTCCACTTTGATAAGTCTAACTAAGATCAGAATTAACTTAGTTTCTCTTATCCGGAATCGAATTGGACTAAACAATTCATCTCGTAAACCTTTTCTTTTGTTAAGCCATAAACAATTCATACAAACCAAAATAAATCAACTTGCATAATTATTCACCTCAACTGGAAGCAATTGAAACAACATAGACATTAAAGCACCGCAATTGCACCGAAATTTTGTAAGCCTAAACAATTGATACCACACAATAAAGCAAGATAACAATAGTTTTTATTAACCGGAACCAATTGAATGATACACACATCCATACACATATAATGGAATAAAACATCAATTGTACCGAAATTTTGTTAAGCAAAAGCAATAAATATATGAAATAAAATCAGGCTTTTCTTAAACAGGAAAACGATTAACTAACAAACTCGTTACCTCAAATTTCTCATCCTCTTCTCCGATATGTTTGCATCTTCTTCCAGGGAGAATTGATATCGAAATATCATTATGTTGTCATCCTTATGCAAAACAAAAGAATAACAACAACCAACCTTTACCAGAGAAAGGTTGAAACCGGTTTTTAACTATTGAAAGCAAAAGTTGAAAACCCTCGAAACACATATGCTTTTATGCTAAACCAAAAACGATTCAACATATTGTGACTTTTTCACATATTGTTTCTATCAGAACCCCTCATGATTCTTTGATAAAGCCTACCAACATGGGCTAGAACTTAATCCTGCTAAATCAAAATGTCACCCAAACCATAAGGGTCCACAACATTATGAGATCGAATATCAAGGTAATAAAACCGAAATCAAACATCCCATAAACATACATAGCAATAATAAAGCATTCAAGCACAGGCTATGTAAATCAAAAACTATCACAAGAAAAATTATAAATCAAATAATGTTATTCATAATAATAGTGTAGTTTTATTCATAATAGACTTTATTGAAGAAAATCAAAACAAATGTCTATTCTTATTTTCTTGTAACTCAATCATTGGGAAGAGCATTCCTTGAGACTAAGTAATTTTTGTCACTCTTCTTCAATTTCAGATTTTTGGTTCCAAAACTCTGATTCAAATTTTTGAATTCCTTTAAGAGTTCTGGATCTTTTCGAGCAGCAAAGCCCAGCTGTTTCTGAAAACAGTCAAGTTGTTTACCAAGATTTTCAAGATGAACTAGAAGAGACTTGTTGTTGGAATTTGGTGTAATTCTTTTAACAACTTCATTGCGGGATTTCCCCCCAATCATTTGACTAATAGTCTTATCAGTCACAACATTAATGCTCATCATATCATCAAAGTCATCTCATGCGATCAATTCACAAATTTTGGTGATTATACACGAAAAACCGAGATTTCTCTTGATACCAGAAGATAAGATAGAATCTGATATTTTGATCATTGGGCTGATAATGATTCCATAGAGATCTATTTGAGAATCTTCTTTCAACAGAAAATAGACGAATTCAGCAAACGTCTTATCCCAAACTAAATTATCTTTTGTACTTGCAAATATGGTTGCTAAGATAGGTTTACCGAAAACCCTAAGATGAAAGGGTATATCCTTTGTTGGTAATCTATCATTTTCCCAGGTAGCCTTCTTTCCAATGAGACATGTTGAAATGGTATCGTGTTCAATTTCAACTCCAGTAATCAAGTGATTACATTCCACATTGTACTTACTAGCATTAGAAACTGTCTTACGATCAATATAATAGATTCCTCGACCAACAAGAGTCACAAAGCTGAGTTTTTTGTGATGACATTGTGTATATTGGCATAGAATACTCTTACCATATCAAGTGAATATTCTTCAAGATCAAAAAGATTTCCCCAGTTTCGATCTTGAACAAACTTCACATAATCCTTATTTTGGACATCTGGATCAAACTTCCTTTCAGTTGTAAATTCCATTCCCTTGAGAGTTTCGTAATTCCTAAAGCAAAAGATGTCAACAAAACGTGCAAATTCATGCTAGTTATCCATACTGTTAGGAAATCTGATCCTATCAATATTATCATATCTGACCCGATCACCAGCAGATTTGGTTCTTGATTTCCTTTTTCTCATACTTGCGAAAATATGAAAAACCCTAGATACGGGTTTGACCAATCTTCCCCAATATGTTTGAACACATAGCAAGAGGTTATCTTTTATAGGAAGACATGATATCAAAAACCAGAAATAACTAGTTTTAGGAAATACTCTCAAAATCGGAAACCAAGCCTAGTGGGGAAACAATTCCGATTTTGTATCTAGATCTTTCTTTTGGAAAACCGATTTTTCATGGACTGGATCTTTAATTCGGGTTGATTCCATGTTTTTTGTCCAAAAATCTGATTACTCTTCTATTACCAGAATTTGATAATATTACTTGAAATTTATTCAAGAATTTACTAGAGTATACAGAGATAAATTTGAACAAAATATGATATTTGTTAAAAATACCATATGAATCATACACCCTGTAGAATTTCAAAAGATCACTTGCTTCATTAAAACAGTTGTGAGGTGTATGAAGCAATCCATTGTTAATAGAATTATTAACTGAAAACTCATTCCTTTTAGGATTACACATTTTCCAAAATCGCATCCTAGATAGCGATTCATTGACAATATTGAATCTGAAAATGTACATATATATACTTTGAAAGGTTTTTCAAAATATATTTAAGATTCCATGTTTTTCAGGAACACAATAGCCATGGCTCATATAATGAATAATTCTAAGAGGAATCTTATGCATTTTCGAGATACAGCCTGTCTCATAGAGTATTGTATCATTGCTACTAAACATGTTAGTATTCAAGACAATGATATACAATTTTATGATATCCCACTGATTATGTAAGTATTTCAAGACATACATGGACATAATTCCAATGCCTAAAACATTTAGGAACAAGAGTATTACATACTTCATCCGGGTCTTCCACCACGAATTTTTGAAGTAGTCAAATCCTGCCATTACGTTAACTGAATCAGACATAGGTTCAATTTCTTATAGGTTGGATCGCTCCAAACACAGATTGTTAGATCTTTTCGTGTTTGCCTACTCTGATACCAATTGAAAAGACGAGGGTACCCAAATATACCTCAATCTAAAACTTTTCCACGTATAAGTCCTTTCTCCGAATGTGATTGTCTATGGACTGAGTCGAGACAATACAACAAATCGGTTCACACTTCGTGTGATCGTCTATGGATACGAGATCGAGTCAATACAACGACGAAGTATGTTTACTTGATAAAAGGTTCGGACTTAACCAAACACAATAGGATTACTTATCAAGTAAATAAGAATTAAGGTTTGTGTGATTTACTTTAAATTATAATAACATAAATTATAATTGCGGAAAATAAAAGTAAATGACACAGCAAGATTTTGTTAACGAGGAAACCGCAAATGCAGAAAAACCCCGGGACCTTGTCCAGAATTGAATACTCTCAGGATTAAGCCGATATACAAAATCAAACCAACTTCATATAGTTGAGACCAAGCAACTAAACCTATAGTTCACCTAGTTGCATCTGTATTCCCATGCCTCCGACCTGTAATAAGTCACGTACTTGGAACGATTCCTTTGGTTCGTATTCCAAACAGTAAAGGAACAACAAATCTGTTTGGTATCAACTCTTTTCAACCAAGTGATGTGAGTTCGACAAAGGCTCTTATGTTTATCTCAATAAACTCCTTTGTCAGGTTCTTAGATCTATCTTATTATCAACTACCGAAGTAATTGTTAAGATTTTGCAACCAATACTTTAATCACAAAGAATTGTATTGATGTCGATCTACAGAACTAATCAATCTAATCTACCACAAGGATAAACCGATTATAGTTGGATCCTCTTTTACCGAAACAAGTATTTCATGTGCACACCAAAGATTATGAATCCCAAATCAGAAATCTTCAAAGTCTTCTTTGTCTTCTTTGTCTTCAAATCTTCTTAGATCTTCAATAAAAACCCGCAAACAATCAACTTGAATCTATTGTGATCTATCACGCACAGAACGGAGTCTGTTAACAATGGATTATCACAAGACGTCTTTAGAACTACTAACAATCTAAAGATCCCCGTCGAAACTTCAATCTAGTTTGAGTGAATCTTATATCAGAAGAGAAGATTCTCAAGTATAAACAAACTAGGTGCAATCAAAGTTTAACCACCGTTAGTCAATCAAATCAATCGAAAACAAAAGATATACCGCAATTATCTAGTTTCCCACCAACGGTACTAATAGAGCTTTTCAATCCCAAAGAAGCCTTTAAACTGAGCGGCCGTAAGAGATTTCGCCTAATTAGGTTACTCTCCTCTCCGAATAGGCATCTTCACCAGTAGCAGCACAAACGAGGTAGTTTTGTTGTACGAGGATTAGTTTTCTTGAAATGCAAACTTTCATATTTATAGACCAAGGAAGTTTGGACACCAAGGAATTTCCAAAAATGAAAATATTCTCAAGATATGCAATATATTCCAAATTCGGTTTCCATAATTCCTGAAAATGCTTTGTCCAAATAATGATCAAAAATCTCTTGGAAAATCTCCAACTAGTAAATGCGCATTACTAATTTTCATTTTCCTAAAATAATATTAAAAACCTTAAATAAAAGATTCTCAATTTATTTTGTTCGATCCGGGATTTTCTTCCTTTAGCTATTAAGGAATAACTTTGAACGATTAAAGATTAACGTTACCGCACATGTTCAAAGTATGTCGACATCCTTATTTTGTAAGTCCTCTTTCATACTTACAACCTTGAAACCGATTTGCCACACTTCCAAACAAGTTTAGAATTGGTTCATCTGACTTTCAAGAACTATGTGATTTATCAAGAACACTCAATCACAAATCATGGGTTTCACGGTTCTACCAAAACAAGTTTCGGTTCTACCTCCATGTGAATACTGTGCATAGTCACACTAGTTTTCCAAAAATTCGGTTGACTAGGTACTAAGATCGGTTCCCCACATATATATGGTATCTAACTTGTACTTGCTGCACATGTCCATAGGATCAGTTCCCCTTTGCCTAAAAACGTGTTGTACATGTCCATAGGATTGGTTCCCCTTTCTTATAAAAATTTGCTGCACCTCATACAAGGATCGATTCCCCTTTGTTATGTGTTGCACCTATTACTAGGATCGGTTCCCCTTTACCCAGAGTCGGTCATACACAAAATCACAAAATCGATCATACCATCTCAGATGATTACTTAAGATCGGTTTCACTAATAAAAGTCATACCAATACAAAAGTCAAGCCTTTGTGAATAGTTTTACCAAGAACATAAACAAGTCATGAGCGGTTATACTAATCACACATATTGGTAGTTCAAAAGATATGCAATGAATAACAATACCAATAATGCCTGGAGATTTTTCTTTCGATTCACAA
Source organism: Papaver armeniacum (assembly GCA_023531295.1). Classification (NCBI taxonomy): domain Eukaryota; kingdom Viridiplantae; phylum Streptophyta; class Magnoliopsida; order Ranunculales; family Papaveraceae; genus Papaver; species Papaver armeniacum. The sequence continues at coordinate 340,742 of JAJJWW010015270.1, forward strand.
AACAAGTTCATGAATTTACTTCCTTAAAACACATGTAAAACATTGTTTCCTAGGATGAAATCTTCACCTTATACCCATACATAATCACAATAGCATTCAAACGATTATGTCGATGTCTTATCTATAATATTTAATGGTTAAGCAATAAACCTCGTATTGTATTCCTTAATACTATGTCTAACTAGAGTATCATTCATGCTTCGCGGTTTTGTTTTCAATATGCACGACTTGAAAGATACGTTAGGGAATGAAACAGTTCAAGTCAAATATCACTAACCTCAAGTGGAAGGATGATATTGTTGTTGTAGCTCCTTACTTCTTAACTTCTTTAAATCTTCGCAATACTTGTAATGTCTCATATCCTAATACTTTCAAGCTAACCTATACGGAGTTGACTCTACTACATAATCAAGCGACTCTTAAAATGTGTTTTGGCTCACTAAAATATGACAACCAAACTTGATATACCAACGCTTGGTGGGTTCAACCGAGCTATGCTCTAACAGTCTCCCCCTTTGTCAATTTTAGTAACAAAACTCTTACATCACATGGATAAACAAATTACAAGAATTCATTACACATACGCTCTATTACCGAATTCAACTGCACAATAACCTATATACATTCAATCCATAAATGCCGTTGTTGACATTATAATAATGTTGATGGTGGTTTTTAGTTCAGGGTCAAAATTGTAAAACCCTGCATTCAATGCGCTTTCATCCTGCAAAGGAAAGAAAGCCATTTGAAAGAGATGACAATTCTTTACTTATATATGTATCGAGTAATTCGATGTATTTATGAAATCTATCAGAATGGTGCATCAATCCCAGATATCCTATAAATTTCAACATATCGCATTAGTCATTAATGCATGACTCTCCCTGTATTTTCCCGTGCTATGTTCCCAACCGAACTCTCATCATTGACATGACACGACGATTAAGTGTTCACTCTCAGCAGAGTAGCATGATGATGAGTGCCAAATATTGCATATTTCTACATCTATTTATTGGCATTTAGCTCATCTTTTGTGTTCAGAAATCAGATATTATCCCAGATTCTCTATTTTCTTTGTTTTCAAGAATAAATATTTGTACTAATTAATTTTGTGTTTTTAGGTAGTAAATAAAGCTCGGAGAAATTGAGGAGCCAAAAGAGCAGAAAATTGGAGGCGAGCGTCTATGGAACAGAAAGCCAAAGCCCGCGCGCGCAACAGTTGCAACCCAACAAGTAGCAACCCATCTACAAGATATGGGCTTGGTAGTCCAAGACCCGGCCCATAACTCGAATCCAAAAACCCGTTTCATTCTGAGCCGTTGAGATTTCTGTATCCCTCATCCAACGGTCGCTCCTTCCACTCGCATCGAAACTTGTTGTGCCCGCTCAACACCGAATCAACCCATACCCTTACACCCATCGACCAGCCCCATTTTCTCACTTCATCTTCTCTTTCTCCCCGACAACACCAGAGAGCTCTCCCATACCTCCTTCTCCCGACCATGGCAGTGCAGCGCCACCTTCTGCTTCTCCGACCAGCCACCAACAGCCTCCCTAGTACACCATCGCCTCCTAATCTCCCTCTATCTCTTCCATAGCTTCTTCCCTAGAAGCTAAGTGAGAGATAGGAAGAGTTAGGGTTAGGGTTTTCAATATTTGGGGAAAATCAAAGTAATGGAGTTTCAGAGCCGAAATAGCAGAGGAGACAGCTGATTCAGCGGCTTTTGGTGAGAGGGTATTCATTTATTTCCCGAGTAGAAGTGAATTAGGGTTTGTCTTTGCATGTATAAATAGAAGAGGTGGTGAGGATGCTAGAACTTATGCCTGGGCTAGCCAGAGCACCAATTGTAGTTTGAATTGTGTTTTTAGTTTAAATCATGCTCTAAGTAAATTGCTAGGGTGTTGATGAAACCCCTAGTTCATATGCTAATATATTCAATGTTCTTGTTGTCTTGATGTGTTTAACTGTGTTAGGATTAATAATTGGATAATCCATCAAATAATCCTGTGATAGAGTGTACTATAAGAAGACACTCTATACTAGGGGAGAATTAGTGATTTAGCTAACCAAAAAATCTACCCGAGGCCTTCAAGGGAAGGTTCAAGACACACTAAGAACTTGCTTTGCCTTATCTTAGAACTAGAGGGTTGATTCAATCACCCTAGTACTCTCTTCAATCTTGTTACAACCTTTTGCTACTTTAGAGTCACAACAATCTCAGCTAGTCGTATCGACAACCAAAAAAAACCACAGTGTGTTACAATACCTTAGAAATCAGTTAGAAATCTTTGGATCAACCCTCACACACTCCATTTATCTGTGGGATTGACCCGTATTTGCCCTGTTTTACATTGTAGACACCGTGCACTTGTGGTTTAACAAGTAGGCGAAACACATTCCCAAGCCTACCAAGTTTTTGGCGTCGTTGCCGGGGATTTGGTAGTGTGCTGTGCTAATTCTTTGATTGCTTCACTGAATTTTCATTTCACCCCTGTATATATGCTTTGCATCATTGCCCTGTATTAGTATAACATAGCTGAAGTTTTTCTTTTTCTTGCATCCTTTACATTCTTGCATCTTGTATTGTATCTTAGCAAGCTTATCTTTGTAACCATAAACTCTTGCCATCTGTTGCATATCTTAGTTAGAATAGTACATCTTACTTGCTTACACCTCATCTGTCAATTGCATCTGTTGTAGTCTGTAACCTATTTATAACTTGCTTTTCTCCTAGTCATTGAGTTCCACATGCTGTGGCTTAAGTTGTGAACTAGCTACTGATTTCATCAGTCTCATTAAAACCTTCATTTTCATTTCAAAAACTCTACTTGTGTATTAGCACAACTCATCTACAGTTGCATTCACATGAACTGTATCCTAATGTTTGTTAGCTCAGCTCCATAACATCACTGAAACTTGTTGTAAGTATTGTTATCCTATAGCTCGATTCTTGCTTTAGGCATAGCTCTGAACTTTGTCATTGTAGCACTATAGCTCTCTTGCTTTAAGTGTGCAATTTTGAGAATCTGAAGTGCTTTGTTGAGCTAACAGGTACTTGTGGCGTTGGTGAGCAACCAAAGAAGAAGGGAAGGCAAGGAGCAGAACACAGTTGCTATTTGAGCTAAACCCGGTTGGTCATTCTCAAATCCTGTTATACTTTATATCTGCCTGAATGATCTTTGTGCAAGCATCTGGTGATATTTAAGCTTTACTGTGGTTAGGTGGACTTATTACTTGTGCATTGCATGATTTGTGAACTTAGCTTTAATCTGCCCTGCTGAATATTGCTCAACCTGTGTATGCATATCTTGTTATTTAGCACCTGTGTTGAATGCCAGGCCTTGTCCACATGACAAATTAGCTACCCTGCTAAGCAGCCATCTCTAATTGTCTGTTAAAGTAGTTGCCTGAACATCTCTGTGACACTTGAGCAAACTTTGAAGACCTAACTTGTGCTGCTCTGTGTATCTAATCTGCCCTATGCTCAGCTCCAGCCCCTGAAGCTGTTGAGCTTGAGCTACAACTTGGATAACCAAGTTAGATACAAAGCCAAGCTAAAGTGCCCTGAAATAGTTGACAACAGCTGAAACTGTTGAGGTCAACCGAGTGAGTTGACATCAACCGTCCCTGTTGATCCATCTAAAACTGTTGATACTTTGTGGAACATTGCTCAACCCCTGCAATATCTGTCATCTGTGTGACCCTGTACCCTTATGCATGCTTGATCTTGCTTTAAACCTTGTGTGAGCTGTTGAGCCAAGCCGTGACAGACCCTTTTGCATGCTATACTCAGTCAACTAGAGCCATCTACACCCTTGTGTGATCATCTGTGAGCCTGTTGATGCCCTATCAATTGATACTGTGAATCACTTGCCCTGCATATTTTGGAGCATTAACCTGTAAAGAGTGACATCAACTGAACCGGTTGACACCCTGCTAAATCTGTTAGAAATTGCTCATCTGTTGCATCTGTGAATTGGCATCCCTATTGTGTGTGATCTTATAACATTTGAATGAGTGTTGAGCAACTTGAGTAAGCATAATCATCTGCCCTGTGCACCTTGCATATGCCAAAATGTGCTGCAGAAGCTGAACATAAAACCTGTGAACTTAACCCTGTGATGTATAGCAGCAAAAAGCACACCTCTGTGCTTAATTCTGTGAAATGGGGTGGCAATTTTGGTGAGTTTGTGCTACTTCTGCTGTGCAACAACTAGGCTTTGCACACAAACCCTGCACATAACCAAACTGCTGGGCTGCACAAAACCAAACTGAAGCCCATACAAACCAAACATAAACCCAGCTGAAGTCCACATAACTGGGCTACACATAACTGGGCTGCACAAGATCTGGGCTCTGCACAAAACTGAACCCACACCACTGGGCTTTGCATTTCCACTGGGCTGTGCAACTTGTTCTTTGCATAGCCTGAAGCCCACATTTCCTGGGCTGCACATAAACAGAAGCCCACATAAACCAACAGAAGCCCACATAAACCAATTTGAAGCCCACAATAAACCAAATCTGAAGCCCACAACCACTGGGTTTCCATAACCTTTGGGCTGTGCATTTGCATAACTTGGGCTGCGCATTTGCAGCAACACCAAGCACCCCTGTGGGCTTAGCTTCCCTGTTTTGAAACATCATTGGTTATACATGCTTGATGTGTGCTAAGCTATGCTTCTTTTTGAGTTCACATTGAGTTTCTAGATCATGTCGGGATTTTGGTCTGCAATTGGGGATGGGAACAAATCCATCAGAGAACTTGCTTACGGGCATGATTCATGTTATGAACTCCCCACAGACCATAGTGATTTTAGGGAATATTACGAACCTTCTCATGGCCCTGACCTTGAATATTCATACCCTAATCATTATGAGCACATGTATCATCAACCACATTGGGGAGATGAACAATTCTATACTCCCCAACTCCTTGTATGCAATCACTAATGGAAGAGCTCATAGAGCAAAACAATGATATACTTGGATGGAAAATGCATGATCATCCCTTCTCTAGTGAACCATGTGCACAATCATGTAATGATCCTTCATATGAAACATGCATACCCACTAGTGAAGACTCTCCTTCAATTGAACAGCTCACTATGATTCTTCAAATGAACCTAATTCAGTTACAAAATGAAGAATGGAAGGAATCTCATGATAAGATGTTTGTTGTCTCTAATTTTGAAAATAGTGTTTCTATTCCTACTCATGCAACTAAATATGAACCTAATCTAGAGGTAGATGAGTGCACTAAAAATGCTACAATTTTGAATAGGGAAATGCAGTGTTATTATTATGATGATGATGAATATGATATGTTAGGAGAGCATGTGTATTTTGAAAATGTAGTGGAATCTTTAGGTTCAGAGACATTTAGCTTCTCTTCTGTGAACCCTATGAATGATGCTTCTTCTAATATTCATACTTGTGATGCTGATTTGGAGTCTGTGCATTTGTTCACTGAAAATGAGCATGCTATACCACCTGTTTGTGACTTGGGGAATGCTGAGATTTTTGACACCAATGATCTTATGCATGAGATTGAAATTTTGGATAATGATGATTATGACATGGAGATTGATGAATTGTTCTATGCAGGTGAACATGATTTACCTTCTTTTTCTTCTGACCTTAGGAAAGTGTGTGATGGTGCAAATGATCTTATACATGAAAACAACTTAGATGTACCTAATCTCTCTCCTAAGGCACAGATTGAAACTCCTCCACCAAACCTAGGTGTAGTTTGTAACAAAATTGCAAAACCAACTTTTTCGAAAATGCCTAATTTAGGCCTAGAGCTTTGTGCTTCCCAAGTCCTCTTGGACTATTTTGCATCAAAGTATAACACTTTTAAGGAACCACAATTGGAATGTGTATATCTGCATGTTCTTAGCAAAACTCATTTTGAGTTAGACCTTTAGCATGATGTACCTTTAAATTTGCAAGATTTTGTGCTCAAGAACACATCTGTTGACAAGTTTAGGTTTGGGGGTAACTTGTTCACGTATGCAATCTTTCCTGCACTCTCATGTTATATCTGTGTAAGGCTGTTGATGTTTGTACATATTGTCTTTTGGGTTGATCCTCAACTCTTTAGATTGTTGGTGTATGGTGAATTTTCATTGTATATAATCCAGGAGGACTTGTTAAAATTTTCTTTCTTGAATCGGTTGAGTCTTCTTGTGCATATATTGTGCTAATCCGATATGATCTCCACTGAGAATGTTGGATTCTAGCCTTGACTAATGAAGCTCTAACCTTGCTCCCGCCGACATACCGGTAATCTCTTCCCTTTTCTCTTATCAGCATAGTTCTCATGGTATGTGACTTTTTGAATTCTTATTATCTGTTGACACATTGAGGACAATGTTTGATTTAGGTTTGGGGGTGCATTAGCATATAGAGTTTTTATTCTTTCTTTGTTCAAAAAAAAAAAAAAAAAAAAAAAAAAAAAAAAAAAAAACTCTTTGTAAATATGTACATAAAAACCTCCAACTTTTAGAGATTTTAGAGTCACTAGCATGCTTCTAGCTATGTTTACATAGAGAATCTGACCGAAATAACAGAATTTGGAAGTACCAGAGAACACAATCGGGTTTCTTAGTTGATTAGAGCGTTAAAGTTGGATTTAACCATACCGGAGGGCGAATTAGGTGTTGTTTAGATATTTCGGTAGTAGAATTGTGATCACCCATAGTGGAGACTACCCATTTTACATCAAGCGAGGCACCAACCTTCAGTTTTTGTGACTTTCTCAAAAATCTGTTAGAGTGTTTGTCACCGTACGTCAATTCCGGGTAGGAATGGTGAGCTACCCAACTTCGCACCACTTTCAGCACTATTTTTGATCTCTTGAGTGCTAATTCCGTCAATCATGAGGGTGACGTTTAAAGATGAAAACTTCTTCTAAATACCGATTTGCAGTTAGCATCACTCTCTCCCTCTCAATCAACACTTTCTTAGAAACACATCGTCGTCAGCAAGTGGAGCACCATCATAATATTTGAAGAAAAGTTGATATAGTCCAAGGTTTACGTGCAACAAAGGAAAGGAAAGGAAAGAAGATGAGAATTAATGAAGTTTGTGGAAAATTGAGTTTTATTGTTTTATTGTAATTCTAAAAAAAAAAAAAAAAAAAAAAAAATTCAAGTTTTTGTAAAGTTCAGAAGTTCGTCACCAACAGTTGAAGACCGAAGATTGAAGACGTTTCTATGAATGCTGAGAGAGTGATATTAATTGCCGATCGGGTGAGAAGGTAAGTGAGTACTCCCATCCTTGCTAATGGTTGATTTCCTTTCTTAGAGATCATCAGAAAAGATTCTTTTTGTCCACAACTCTGTGGAGTCTCCAGAAATTATTTCGGAAGGGTATCCTTCTTACCTTCAACGTGTGCAGGATTTCTCTCTTTATTCCTGTCTGCACACATGAGAGACTAAAAAAGCGATCTTTTTGAGTGCAATTATCATAAAACCCTAATGGTGAGGCAGAAGTCGAGGCTTATGATCACAATCGAATCCGAATTCTTTCATATGGTATGGTTACTTCTCGCTCAGCACTTAAGGATGAAAATGCGTTCTTTGGTAGTTCTAACTTCTTGTTACTAGCATGCAGAAACTCTATGTCCTCATAGCTCCTTGGATGCTTGAGACTCTTTTACACTCTGAAGTTGGAGAAGGTTTTGTGGGTACACCTCGGTAAACCCTCACGATACTACAACTCGTCCACTAGGGACACCTAGGGGTTTAAAGGCTTAGTGCATACGCTAAATGCATTCGAGAGACCTGCGACAGTGGTATAGTTAGGATTTCTTAATTTCTGTTTCACTTGAGGACAAGTAAAATTCAGGTTTGGGGGTATTTGATGAGTGCCAAATATTGCATATTCCCTATACCACTTCCAACAACCTTCTTGTTAGCTCCACTCCTTTCTGGTGCAGCCCTCCTCCTTGGCACAGAATAGTTTCCCCTAGGAGGAGGCATAGGCACTACTACATCCTCAGGAATCTCATTAGAATCAGTTATCTCCCCTGGTCCGAAGATTGCAATATCATAAGCATCCTCTGCCAACTGTCGCATCACTGGTGCCGTCATGATGAAGATATTGGGGAAGACTACCACATCATTGGGGAGACCATGAGTGTAATTCTCCCGAATCTTAGCTTTGCATGCAATCTGGAACCAGTGCGAGAATAGAACCCCTGTGTAGCACCACCACAAACCACCTCCTCCTCCCCTACAAGCACCACACCTTCATTAATCACAAACCGGCCTTTGTCAGGATGAACGACATACACCACCCACCCTTCATCAGCCCCTTGGAGTTGAGGAAGTTGAGGATCCAACGCATAAGCACTGGCACTATCATGCATAACAACCCTATCCTCTTTGACTTCTCCAACACCTCCAGTACCAACTTGCATGTTTGGCTTTGGTTCCTCACTGCTGCTACTGCTTATCTCTACTACCTGTCAAATTAGAGAAATGGGGGAATCCCAATCAATAACACCATCAGAGTTACTAATAAAGCCAATTACAACTATGAAATTCACTTTCAACACCTTTTTTTTTTATAAAGAGAAAATTTTATAGAAATTAGCCAGGATTGTGATCTTTTGCCAGAAGCTCACAAAAGACTAGGTTAAAGTTTTTAACGGATAATATTGGCATTGCTGTCTTCCTGACATGTTTGGCAACAACGTCTGCCACTTGATTATCATTACGACTTACATGAATAAACTCACAAACCAAAAAACTAGAGATTAAGTGCTTTATGTCCTTTATTAACTTTCAACACCTTGAACCCAACAATTCTTCCATGATTATCAAAAATCAATACCTGGTTTTCTTGCATATTCATCTTAGCCTTCTTTTCCTCTGGTCTACCCATGGATTCCTGATTTGTAGACATGGCTGGGCGATCATTCAGATTTAGATATGCATTATAACCTCGCTTAGACATAGCTTCAACAATTGGAACACTGAAGGGATTTTGCGGAGATGGAATGTGGAAGTTACAGAGTTACAAAATTGGAAATTATAACTGATCTCTTCCAAACAGGCCTTATGGAAGAGAAGACCAACAGTTAACACATCTCACCCATCCTTTTTCAATCCTCGAGATCAATTAGTTGAGATATCGGGGAGGCACATGCCTACTAAGTGCATGCAAAGACCTATTGAACGCCACCCCAACTTATTGGCCGTTCAGAGGCGGCAGCAAACACTTGTAAGATATTTGGCAAGCGGGCTACCCGTGACCCGAAGTCGAAACCTAGTACCGAACCGCAGCTGCCCTCAACTATTTTCGTCAGAGACAGGCTTGAAGTGGCAAGTGGAAGCCCAATTACCTTACAACTTCTAGAAGAAGACGTTTTCATCCTTCTAAATGAGCCCATCCTTCTGAAAAAATTAATAAAAAGCTTTCGAATGCAATATTCTAACGCATGACCTCAAAGAAGTTAGTTAACGTATCAATCCACCAAGCTGCCCATCTTTAGACGTGTCTATAGGGTGTTTTGAAAGCACTAAACTGGTTCAGCTACTTAACATTTTAATAAACACGCCAAATCAAAGTGTGGCCTGTTATAATATGCATGGGATATGGTGGCTATCCACTTAGCACCATTAGTTACACCAAGCACCTTGTTACACCAAGCACCTTGTATAAGCTACTTAAGCAATAGTAAGCTTAAGATGAGATTAACACTAAAGCTAGTGGGTGTTGAATTGCATGGTTTGCAAGCTAGAGGTGTTATTGCTACATAACATCCTACATGTAGTGTGACATGTAATACTAGGTGGTGTATACAAGCTAACACCTAAGACATGTAGCGGCTTGCAATGAAGCCTCCCAACTGGTGCTGCCATCGGCCTAGTATGCATAAAACATAAAGAGTTAATTAGACCCCAAAGATAAACATCAAAGTTTGGTGACCCACCAAATACGCCCTTAATGGCAGTTCCAAAGAGGGTAAAAATCTTAATGGGAATTAGGTGTTGAAAATAGGTCTTCATAGAGTAATGATGGTTATTAGAGTGAAGGGGACACGGATGGCTTTGAATGGGCGTAGTTAAAAAAGTGACATGACGGCTAACTAAGCGCCATAAATGGAATTGAATTGTCACAATGGGGTATTTGAGGGGTTAATTAGGAGAGAGATTACCATTTTTAGAGAGATCTTTAACAGAAGAGGAAAGGTTTAGGTTTAACAAACTAAATTGAGAGTATGGCTGATCCTTCCCAGAATTCAACCAATTCCATCGGAAATCTTCCAAATGCACCACCAGTAACACCTGAATTTGCACAAGCCAAGTCAATTCTCCCTTCTTTGAGCATAGAGGAATTGCAGCAGTTAAGAGAAGATGCACAATCTGAAATTGATCATCGGATTCAAGAGCAAACTCGTCAAAGAGAGGCAGAAGAGGCTATTCAGGAGCGGAAGAAAAGGAGATTTGAGGCTCTCTACAATGCATGGCTACCCAAGTTCTTAGAATGGAAAGAACGGAAGGATGAGGAAAAGGCTGAGAAGCAGGCCAAGACCCCAAAGTATGGCAGTTCAACAGAAAGTGATTCCGATGCCTCAGAAGGGTATGAGTATGAAGTGGAGGAAGTGGATACCAGTGACCTAGATTCGGATGCTGCGGAGGACAAGCAAAGGATGAATTTTTATCATGATGAGAAGGCGAGAAGGAGATTTGAATATGAACTTGCCAATCCCAAGATTTTTGCTCGCACCATGAGTGAGGGTGAACCTGTTGCAGTGAAGGTGAGTCATCGAATCGCTGATCTCGATGATGAGTCAAGTGAGGAAGAAAGGGAAGAAGGGGATGAGGATAGTGATGATGAATCATCATCCAATGGGACTTCTCCTGCACCATCTGATAGCGAGGACTATGGCGAAGAGGGTCTAGATACTGATGAGGATGAAGTGTGGTAAGCTCATCAGAGTTACCTGGAAAGGCTAGATTTTCAGGCATTGCATAAATCCTGAAAACGATCAACAAGTTTTTTGCAAAATAGCTTTTCTGGTAATTTTCCTTCCTTCTACTCTTCTTGATGTTGGTGCGAAAGATGGTAAGTTTCTTTGTATTTTGAAAGTTGATGCGGACGGTTTTTTATGTCAGGTAGATTAGTAATGTGCATCTTTGAATTTTGATTGTAAAAAGAAAGTTGTAATGGCACTGGTAGCCTGTCGGGTGTTTAGAAGTTGTATTATGTTTTCTTTGTCCTTCTTTAGATGTAATTAAACTAGTTGTGTTCTTCCAGTTGTTTGAATTTTCAGTAGTATTAAACTTGTGATGGATGTATGTTTGAAGGGTTTGAACATAATGTGTCAGTTTTTCTTGCTCTTTTTGATTTAAGTAGTAATGCATTGAATACAGTAAATGTACAAACAAGCAATGTTCTTGGTGAATGATTCTAAAATTCCAATGATTGTTAAGTAGAGATGGGTAGGAATGACTGAATTAATGAATCAATAGGGTATATAAAATGCTGTTTAAGATGGTGGGTATTACTCCAGTTTATAAAATGTTGTTGGAGTACGATTAATTCAAAGACTATTTTAGGCCCCATTCCAAAAAAAAATCTATGTGCAAGCCTAGTACTATTACTACTAATCCTAGCATGACAGAATATTGATTCAACAATCAGTATAGCCAAATCCAAACTCATCCAACATTGCTAAAACCCATCTGCATACAAAACCCCACCATGATTTAAGAATCAATTTTTTTTTCAACAATCCATACATTCATTCTCTAGTTAACATAAAAATCCAAACAACTACATTCTATCACCTGGCTTGTCGCTTAGTCCTTGGAAATGGTTGCTCAGATGCAGTCGTTTGAGAAGCAGGGACTGTTGTTGGTGCTGGTGCTGGTGCTTTCCTTGCAGTTCTACCCTTAATGTCGTCCCGATAGTAATCATCCCTGGATTTCCTTTGCAGGTCAAGTTTATCTACCTTTGGCAATTTATACTCATTCCGACAAATAACTACCGTACTAAATTCCTCGTCGACTTCATCACCAACATATTTCCAGATTTGGGTAGGTGCACCTAACACAATAGACTTTTTTTTTATTTTCCTGGTCTGGCACATAAAATACCTGCTTAGCTTGGGAGGCTACAACGAAAGGATCATCCTGGAGTCCCAACTTATCAAGCTCAACCAAAATGTAGCCAAGTTTGTCTTTTGAGACCCCTTCTTTGGTAACCCATTTACACCTGAAAAGTGTCACTTTCAGCGAATGATATGTCAGCACCCATATCTCTTGTAAAACACCATAATAATCAGCCAGATTAAGGGTAATCCACGCTTGTCTAATGTGCGTGTCAGTTGCCTCTACGTAAACCCGCTATTCTGGTTAACGGAACCATCATGAGATTTTTGCGAAACAGGTATCCATTGATGTGATATGCTTCGTATGTCTCTACTTGTGCATTTGGTGGGATTGATAGCCACCTTAAGTCCTGATTGAAGTTTTCCCTAGAGTCTGCACACTCACTCTCAACCTAAAATACATTATAAGGATTAGCCTCCGTCTCAACGCAAAAGTTACATAGCAAGAGTGACAATTTCTGCAAACTCTTACCACTTTTTGTAACCATTTGGCGAACTCTTCACGATGTTTTTGATCTAGTTTTGTCTATCACTCATACCAAGATATTTATCCTTCAAAAAAATTGTCGTGTTTGACTGGACAAAGTGCAATGATTAATGTTATTATCTTTACAGAAATTCGGACACATAATCAAAAACTAAATAAAAAATGAGGTTATTTGGTTATATCTAGTTATACTTACTCAACGTAAGGAGCAACTTCAGGCGAATTCCGCAATACATAGAAATGCGCTTTATCAAACAGATCCTTATCAACACGAGGAAACTTAGGATTTGACATTGGTTTTCCCCTGAAAGAATAAGAATCTTCGCCAGTGTCAGAGGTGTTGAGTTTGTCGGGTGGAATTCCAATTGTATCATTCATGCTTTGTTGGTGCTCACTGATAACCTCAATTGTCTCTTCCGCAAGGTTCCCTTCAGCAATGCTTCCTCCAGGTCTGTTTCTGTTTCGCACATGCCCTTTAATGAACTTCATGCACCTTTCAAACGAATACATCCATCGGAAGAATACATGACCACAAATTTACACTTCCCTGGTAAGATGCACAGTTAAATGAACCATTATGTCAAAAAAGGATGGAGGAAAGTATTTCTCGAGCAAGCACAACGTCACAACGAGATCCGACTGCAATTTTTCTAGCTCTGCCACCTTGATTTCTTTGCTAGATATTGCCCTGAAAAAGAAACAAAACCTGATAATAGCATATCTTGTTGGTTGTGGCATAATTGATTTAATCGCAATGGGCAAAAAATGTTGCATTAGCATGTGATAATCATGCGATTTTAGTCCGATAAGCTTTCGATCTTTTCGATTCACCAGTGTTGAAAAGTTTGAACAATACCCTTGTGGAACCTTTATCTCGGATAATGTTGCACAGAACTTGTCCTTTTCCTCCGGGCTTAATGAGTGACATGCTGCCTTTAGTATATATCCCCCTTTGCCATTTTCCCGAGGTTGCAACTCATCTCTAAAACCCATCTCCTTCAGGTACTTCGAGCAGCAAGGTGGTCTTTCGACTTAAATTCATTGTTCAACAATGTTCCAACGATACTCTCGCATACATTCTTTTCGACGTGCATGAAATCTATGCAATGGTGGACAACATGATACCGCCAGTAGGGGAGGAGCCGGAACCATATATTGAACTTTTTCCAGTAGCGCCTTTCGGTCTCCTTCTCCTTCCCCTTCTCCTTCCCATTCCCCTTTTTTGGGTCGATGGTTTTTTCGATTATCTTCATCTTTCCACCTCTTCTAGGGTTATCCTGCACGAATTCCACCACAATATTCTTCCGTCCCTTTCCCCATTTATTCTTTATAGACTTTACCTCATTGTATATTTATGACGGGGTCATAAGTTCCGGAGCCTCTTCAGTTTCATCTTTTCCGTTGAACCCCTTCTGATGTATGAATGGATGATTGTATGGTAGGTATCTTTTATGCCCGGTATAAACCTCTTTTCTACAATGTTTTAGCCTGACATAGTAAGTATTTCTCCCACGCACCTTACAAGCGTCTCGTCCCTGGTAGGGGCAGCCACACAGTGTACCGAGAGCAGGGTAATCATTTATTGTCCATAAAACAACCGCACGTAGAGTAAACATCTCCTGTTTCAGCGCATCAAAACATTGGACTCCCTCAAACAATTCCTTGAGATCCTCGACAAACGGTTGTAACATAACATCAATGTCCTTACAAGGCCCCCCATCGATAATTAATGACATCATGGTGAACTTTCTCTTCATACACAACTCTGGCGGAAGGTTGTAAATCATTGTCAGAATTGGCCACACACCGTCTTTGTTTTTGCATGCCTTTGTTTACGTCAACCCCGTCAGCCGAAATGCCTAGCCGCAGATTTCGAGGATCATGAATTACGGGATATCTTTCATCTATATTTTTCCATGCTGGTGAGTCCGCCGGATGCCGTAAAACACCCTCTTCTTTCTTTCTGGTGTCGTGCCACAATAAATATTCGACAATTCTCTTTGATTGAAACAGCCGTTTCAGTCTTGGGATAATTGGGAAATACCACAAGACTTTTGCCGGAATTTTTTCATAAACCTCGTGGGTGGTGTCGTCAACTTTCCATCTTGATTCCCCACAGGTGGGGCACTTGATGTGATCCTTGTAATCCTTCCTATAGAGAATGCAGTCATTGATGCATACATGTATCTTTTCGTAACCTGAACCCAAATCTCTCATCACCTTCTTAGATTCATATGTACTTTTCATCATCTCATTTCCTGGAGGGAGCATGGATTTTAACAGCGGTAGAAGTTCATTAAATAACTTGTCGGAAGCTCCGTGCTTGCTCTTCAGGTTAAACAGTTCACACATTGCAGATATCTTTGTAAAATCGGCACATCCTTCGTATAGGGGTTTCCCAGCATCTTCGAGTATCCGTTGCATCTTCTCAGAATCCTTTGAAAAGTTGTCTCCTAATAAAGCACTAACCATTTCTATAGTCTCTGCAGCATGTGTTGGTTCATCAAAGTGCGGACCGTCGCTGCCATTACCATCCAGAAGTGTCCACCTTGATGAATCATCTCCTTCTCCGTGCTTAGTCCATACCGCATATTTTGAATGAATCCAGAAGAATATAAATGATACTTAACTTTACTTGCCTTATGCGCATAGAGGTTGAGACATTTCACACATGGACATAGCAACTTAACTTTGCCCTTGTCGTATGGTTTACGTTTCCCATTCGCAATATCCTGTTGGTATGTATGCATAGCAAACTTTATAAATGCATCGACTCCGTCTTGATAACGCGGTTTGGTTCTATCGGTATACATCCAAGATTTTTCCATTACTCTAGGATCCATTATGAATTCTCAGATACCTGGACGGAGAAAAAACTTGTGAACATCTTGTGAAAATTCTATTGTGGTCCGAATAAAACTACGAAATATCATTGCAAAGAGTAATACGTACACAAAGAGTAATCACAAATCACAATGTGAGTTCAGTTATCATATATGAATCATACAAGTAATCAGAGTTTAGCTACCTACATACAGTTGCATGTGAAGACAATATTTACCCTACTATGATCATTAGAGTTACAATCTCAGTTAACAAAGCAGTACTGAAAATAATTACTTACACGGTCGATCCGATTATTCCTCAAATAAAAACTGACAGGGGAATATATGGTTTATCCAGAGATCAATTAGATGATCAAAGTAAACCACTTGTTTCGTTTTCTAGGGGGGAGGTTAGAAGATTTAAGAGTAGAAACATGAAATGATTTAAGACGAGAGAGATGAACACAGAGGGTAAATGGAAATTTGGCAATATTTTTCCTAATAAATAATTTGGCAAAATATTTTAGTGTATATAGTAAATAATTTGGTAAAACAGGAAGGTAGAGATCCTTCAATTTTCATGCTGCACGTTCTATGTTAAGAATTTTCTCAGTCAAATCTTGTTATCCTGCTGCATAATTTTCTGCTTTGACGGCTCTAAAAGACCGGAGTGCAATGCGACTAATATTCATTCCATCCTAAAGATTTTTTTGGTCGTACCCGAATTGAGAAAATAAATCAAAATGATAGCTAAAAAGCCGAGTACGTGTTCTTCTCGTTGTTATAACGGTACTAAAGTAAAAAACTAACTTTGTAAAAAGTGGAGTACGTGTTGGTACAGTTGAAAAATAAAATCGTAAGAACTGGAAGAAGCTATGGCCCCAATTAGAATTAAGTGAATTAAAACACATTGCTCTAATTGTGTGTTTTGTCCAATTAGAATTAATATCTAAAACCAAAGCTTGATTCACCCAATTAACATAATAGGTTTGATCATTGATGGATTTCATTAAAGTCTCACAATCTGATTCATAGATAACATAATTAAAGTTCTTAGAGGGTGCCAGAGTAACAACTGCCAGCATAGCCTTACATTCCAGCTCCTCAGCTTCAACTCCCATCTTCATTCCTCCATTGAAGCATTATCCTTGCACCCGAAAGCAGCTACCTGCACAATTCCTCACAATTAGCCCTATTCCACCTTGTAATGAATCTGACTTAAAGAAGCATCAAAATGTAGAAGAAACAAGATTAGTTCCAGGAGACACAAGTTTATTAATGCCATCTATTGACATTGTCCTATTTGGAGTTAATGTTCTGAAAAATATTTGAACATCAAATAATCCAAACTGATGCTTAAAAAAAATGTCTAAACTGAAACCATTAGCAATTTATTAATCTCATGTCTAGTAATTCCTGCACCAAAGGTAATATTGATATTTAAAACCAACCAAATAGATCTAGCATAACCACATTCAAGGAATAGGTGATTACTGGATTCCACAGGATGATTACACAAACTGCAATGCAGTGAAGTAAACGATTGCAATGCCAAATAAGAGTATGAAGTCCGATTCACCCACCATTGAGTTCTGGTGATACTCCGCAGCTAGTGGTACTCCGAAAATATGAATACTATGAAGTAAACAATTTCATCAAATGTGAATGCTTCCCCATTTTCCTCTAAGTAGCGCGTTTTCATGGCTTCGTGCTACAAAAACAACACACAAACTTATTTGGTTACATATAACTTGAAAAAAGTATTGTGCCGAATAAACCATAAAGATACGTAAAAGTTGTGGAGGGGACAAGCTATGGTGGCTTGCGTGCGATATCCGGTGTTTGATTTTAAAAAACCCAGCTACCGCATCTAGGATGATGTTGTGCCTATCCTTGATTTGTTGAACACTTCTTCTTTTCGGGTTCCCATAATCTTGGCTAAATTTGTTATGTATCTTCGCCCAAAAGGTCTCGGCCGAGGAGCGATCTACAACTCGACTTTCGGCTGCCCATGCTTTGGTGATTGCCAAATCTTCTGCGGAGTCAAACGATGCCATTTGTAGTATGTGGAGGTAGGGATGAGTAGGTTCTCTAAATACGTCTTCTTTCCTGTTAAACCAGTTGCTTAGCATGATAGAACACCGTTGCAATGTGAAGAAAAACAAAATCGAGAGAATACAACAACAGATTCTCCTTTCCGGCTCTATAACAACGCCGGCTTAATCTACAATGCAACTTTTACTCCTTACAGCATCAGAAGCTAATTCCTAAATCCATAAAAAAACCACTAGTAACAAAATTTAACTCAACCTAAACCAAATTCCACAATTTCCGTCACAAAATTAATACTGTCTAACAAAATTCAATAATTAAATCATAAGGAAACGTGATCATCCATGTGAACCCAAACCCAAATTTACAATCTTATTATTAGAATTTATTAGAGAATGCTCTAGATGAACTCTCTCTAAATTGGTTTATGATCATACCCTTGGAGTATTCAAAAATCAAATTTAAAGTTCTCTTAACACAGCCGTATAAAGTAAATTCAAGTTCCCTTATCATGGTTCACTGGATTATCTTTATCCTCACCAACTTACTACTCCATCTACAATCCAATCCATCAACAATCCAAATAGGTCAGGTATAGCATAAAATCTTTGACCAAGTAGAAAATTTTGAACAAATAAGACAAATTGGAATCAGTGACAAAACAACAAAGAAACATTAATGAAACAATAACAAAGAAAATATTCCAAAAGCGAGTAGCAAACAGAAGAAAAAAAATACAGCTCCAGATGGATTCAAGCTGATCTATAATCCTAGTTAATAAATTAAGAGATTAGAGAAACATTAATTGAGTTTACCTTGTCGGAACAAAATGTTCAAAGAGATTTTTCTTAGAGATTTAGGAAGATGAACTCGATTGATTCGGCAGAGGTTTTTCCCCCAGTGTCCTAACACCAATAAAAGATTGGATTTCTTTGTTTATCAAGATCAATGAAAACTTGTATCTGCAAAATAGACCAAAAGTGTTAGGGTTCATTGATTCAGAAAGAAAAAAAAAGTAAGAGAAAAAGGGTAGGGTTTATGGTATAGTATACCTGCAGGAATCAATATTTTTATTGATTTTTCTCTTTCGCTAATAGCTTCCTTTCCGATGATTTCAAATCTGCAAAATAGAAAGAGAGAATGGAGAAGTAACGGTGAGGGGAAGAAAGAGCGAGGAATAGAGAGGAGGCGAAAGAGAAAATTAGAATAGGTGGTGTTTCTGGATGGTGGTGTTTCCGGACGTAGTTTTTGAGGGGTGAAATAACGGAAAAATCATATTGGTTGAAATATATCCGGTGGGCACCCTTGCTTTAAGCTCTCTGTAGGAAGAGAGCTTTGTTCAAAGTCTTTTCAACCACAGCCGTGAAAAATTACCTGAAATCATATTATTAATTTTTATTAACCAAAATGCCATTTTACCTAGGTTTATCACGTCATTAAAGCTTGACCTATGTTTGACTTTATGATTTGTTTGACATTAGTTGATTAATTAGTTGTTGGTCGGGACTCGGGGACCTGATTGGTATTGAGATATGGCATGATGTCCGAGCCAAACCATCAATTTGAATTAATCATGTCCATTCATTCTGATGATATGGCCCATTTGTTAACTAATTAAAATTAAATAATATACACAGCTAGAACTTCACCCGTGCCGTAACGGCACGACCTCCATAGTAAGTAAAAAAATTATGTAAATTTAAAACCCTTGTCATTCTTTTGTTGGCTCTATATAAAGTGACAATTTTTCCCCATATTTTTTAATTGTTATGTTTTTTTCAGAGAATTTCTAGGTTGACCGAAAATTTATCTCGAAAAAATCACCGGGTGAAACATATAGAGGGATCAACTGATAACCTTTACTATCCCTATCATCGCTGGGTTTTTCTCGGGTTATTTTTCGAAAAAAAAATTATGGTCAGCCTGTACAATTATTTCTTTTGTGTTAATAACCATCTTGTTTTCAAATTAAAAAAATCAACCACAACTTCCATAATAATGTTACATGTTAATTGATTTAATATAAAATAAGTTTATTATGTACTGTATTAATGAAATATATTTATTTGATTAGCTAAAAAAATATTATGAAATACCAATAAAACATTTTTTATTGAAAGTTAAGTAAACTAATCATCGTTCGGCCGTAGATTTAGCTTTCCCAAGAATGAATCCCGAGCGTTCTGGTTTGGTATCTGACATTCAGAGCTTGGTTTCTTTATAGTCCTCAACCGTTCATCGCTTTTTTTCTGTCCCACCCGATAAAAATCTGGCCTGTAATATTTATTTTAATTTAAAAAATTAAATAAAAACAAATTTAAAAACTAATAATGTATCAAATAAAAAGAATAAACCAAGGGTAACTAATTAATTTATCTATCTTAGGACACCTTTCTCATCCCACTACCACTACTTCTTCCACCACCACCATTATTAACGTCATCACTCCACCATTCTCACTAACACCCACCGCTGATCCACCACCCCCGCCCACCATCACAACCACCATTAGTGTCAACTGATTTAGCATAAAATAAATTTATTATGTACTGTATTAATGAAAGTGTATTTATTTGATTAATTAAACACACATTTATTATGAAATATTAATAGAAAATTTATTATTGAAAGTTAATTAAACTGATCATCTTATAGCCGTAGATTTAGCTTTCCCAAGAATGAATCCTGGCCGCTCTTTAACTTGCCTAAGTTGTCCAAACTATATGCTTTATAAGGGAGATTGTGCAGGGACCTATTATGTTTGACCATTTTTTGGGAATTATACAGGTAAGGGGTACATGTAGTAGTTCGGGACGACATACGTACGGGAATTATACGGATTTGGATAGATCGGATTCGATCAAAAATCCGGTCAACGGTTCGTTGTTCGGACAGTAGTTCGGAACGGCATACGTACGTGCATATTCGTTTTATAAATGTGAGTTCGGCACTTAAAATTCGGCTAACATATATGATAAATTGATAAGTATTATGACCTTATTACGAGACTAATTTGATTTGTATATGATTTATAAGATGGAAAAAAACATTTTGGCATGATTAATTAACATGAAATAAACAATTTAATCGCATAAATGTATTATAAAACTTATAGACTTTTAAACAAAAATCAACACATAAAACACTGGTTAAACAACTACCAATAATTGTATTTAAATATAAAGTATATACAAAATCAAACAAAAACCAATCAACAGAACTCTGGTGAGAGAGTTACCTATGGGAGTTCTAGTTCGGAAATATCATTCGGATACGGTCAGTTCGGATACGTTCACGAATCATTCGTGAGGTCCATATAATCCGGGAACTAGGTTCGGAGTTCAAATAGTTCGGAAGTATCATTCGGATTCGGTCAGTTCAGATACGTTCGCAAATCATTCAGGAATGATTCGGAGAATTACTAACTAGGGGTTGGGTTAACCCACCCAACCCATGCCCAACCCGATCGTTAGGAGAACATGGGCAATGTATTTCAAAACTTTGGGCAAGCTTGATCATAAATTTTATAAACCCGAGTTAAATTTTGGCAAGCATCGGCACAAATGTTTCTAGCCCAAGCGACCCACCCAACCCTAAGAACAATGATATAGCTATATAAACTATTTTTATAATTGACATTATTATCTATTTAGAGTAATTTTAGATATTATCTTCAAATCTAATAATGAAAATATTAATTATGTTTTATTACTTGATCTGTGTGTTACGCCTTCTTTTTCTTAATTACTTGATTTATTTTGTTTTATTTCCATCTAACGATTATATTAATTATGGCCAATGATGCCTTCTTTTTCTATGGCTGTTTTTGTGTCTTGGATGCAATTAAACTCTTTTAGTTTAACCCTAAGACTGGACCATAATTATGGAGCCTTGGTGACGGATATTTCCAAGCAAGTTGCATTATCTTTCTCTAATTATTTTTATATAGAGAAAAATAATAAATAATCACCAAAATTGGTATTGTCGCAATTTAATTACCTTTACGGTATATAATCACATGCATGGTTGAAAAACCTACGGCCAATTAAATTTGGTATTCTTGTCCGTTAGACAAGGATCATGTGATTTGCTCCATATGGTTTCTATTTTAATTTTTTTTACAAGAAACCATTTGTCAACCAAAGAGTGGATTTTCCATATGGGATGACTAATTAATGCGACATTCTTTTTTCCTTTTTGTCGGTGCAATTTTTGTGTGCCGTATAGACCAATCGGTATTGGTTTTTCTCCATCATTTTTATAAGATGAGAGAAAATAGATTGGCAAATTTTCTAAAATTTTGCCAATAATGGGTTGATTTTTCCCCATTCTGGAAGATTGATCATTTCAAACAATTTTTTACGATCAAATATGTATGGTTTTATCTAATAATAAACCATTGGTTTCCATTTTTCTTTACATGAAACCATTCATCATCTAGAAAAAGTGGATTTTATCTCTTCAAAGAAAAATAACGATAATGATTTCTTTATATTCTTAAAAAGAAACATATAATTCAGTTAGAATTTATTTCATCTATATCGATCCCTAAATGATGAAATATCGTTATTACGGTGGTATAAGCCAGTCGTTAAATACCGATGAAAAAGAATTTTCTGCATTCTTTAAAGATATTGAGCAATTTCAGTTTTTTTTTTTTTTTTTTTTTGTTTTTCTCGGTAATAATCTCCGATATTCAGATTTGTTCCACTTATAGTTGGATTACGGTCGGACATTAAAGATCAATGGGTGCGCACCCGGCATGTTAGCCAATATTATTAGTCCTTGTAGTGACTATATTGATCTTAATTTAATTTTCTTTTGATAAAGAAAGTCATAATTTTATTCCGAAAAACTTAATTTTGGAGATTTATTTGCGTATTCTATATGTTTTTGGCTACTACCAGCAAAATCCATGATGGATGGTAAATGTATAATGACTATTCAAAAGTATATGTCTTCGAATTAATCGGATAATACTTTACGAAACTTGTTTTCGTTTTATGAGATGCAAATATTTTCGCCACAATCAGGGGGAGACTATACAAAAGTTGGTGTTAATTAACTTCAATGTTATATCAGTTTCTCTCCCATCATGACTAAATCAAAAAAAGGCTGCTTTTAACTAGGCGTAAAATGTCTCATTTGCTTTTATATAAGCGTTTGCCTCTTTAAGAGGAAAATCCAGTCACATCTCTTAAAATAAGTAGCGTTCCATGAGAGGCTACTGGTAGTGCTCCAATTGAGTGTACCAAAACACCATTCACATTCCCAAAATTAATATCTCATCCCTTCATGATATGAGATCATAACGCCCGTGGGCGCTGGTACCAGTAAATAAAAATACTTGAGAATTGTGTGGGATCGTGGTAAATAAAAATGATTGTCGAATATTCATTTAAAGTAGCTACTGAAATAAATGATGGTGGTTTTGAACCTCTCTGCAGATGAATATCGACATATGTGATTGGTTGGCATATAATCCAAATTATTTTGGATTAATTTCTCGATTGACGCAATTTTGGATCCAAAACTTAAACACCTTAAAAATGCCAAGCCTATTAATTACAGGTTGGTGTAGTCATATTGCGTCGTTATACGAGAAATGTATTCGTTGTAAAAATGATTTAAGGGTTTCATTTTTGCTTAGACCCTTAGATTGATTCAATAATTGTTATCTTTACATGATGCCTTTGGCGTGGTAGTCCTTGAAGGACTCGTACGTGGTTGGGAACATATTCAATTTTTTAATCCTTGTAGAATTGAAATTATATTTAGACAGCCACCTGACTCGATTATGTCAGGATTAACAATCTTTTTTTTTTGTGTGTTTTTAGAAATTTGGTATGAACCAAAAATCCGGATTAATTATAGGTCTCTCGAGGAGTCCTTAAAAACACAAAAATCCACGCTTTTGCAGCATAAATTCTATTTTTATTTTCTTTCTTAAATCATGAGTTAGAATTATGCTAGCTTAAACTCGTCTTTGAGATAGACTAGAGTTATTATTTTGATGCTTGTTTTTTTGTAAAACTCATATAGTTGGGTTAGCATCCATAAAACGTCAAAAGTTGTACTCTTTTCCCTTCGTTTCAGGTTTTGTCCCATGTGGTTTTCCTGACAAGGTTTTAACGAGGCAACATCTCGTAGACGTTTAAATTTCTTTCAAGAATGTTGATATTTGTGCTCTTTTCCTTCGCCCATTTTTTTTTCCCATTGGGTTTTACTGGAAAGGTTTTAGTGAGACAATTTAATTTAACATGGTGGTCATCCAAGGGGGAGTTGTATCAATTTCAGTTATTTGGTGGATTCCCACCATTAACTAGGTCATTTTGTTCATCAACATAACCATCTCCTATGATCACAATAAGGTATGATCACAAACTTTACTCACCTTTGGTACTATAGCTGCATATTGGAACTTTGTTGAAGAGATTACATCAACTATTTCTGCAAATCATCTCCAAGAATCTAGCAACCCAAGACACAAGTCGTCAATGTATTTAATGGAGACTCGAGAAAATTGTTGTTAGAAGACTTGCACAAAAGAAGACTTAATCAAGTAGCAATTTTATTTATGAAGGAACAAGAGTCTTCTGCATTCAAGAAATACGTTCATCAAATTGGGAAGTTGCGACTCAATGATTTGCAAGCCAAGATTTAACCGAAGTACTCATCAGGGTGAGCGCCATCATCAAAGGTGCATTTACTGGACTTATCGCGTTGTACTCTTTTTCCTTTGTCAAGGTTTTGTCCCACTGGGTTTTCCTTGTCAAGGTTTTAACGAGGCAACATTTGCGTGTCCAACACTTTTTCAAGTCTTTGCGTACTTATGCAATTTCAGGTTTTTCTCTTTTGAGTTTTCCTGGTATATCTGTAATTAGCTTAAACACAATGTCATCAGGGGGAGTGTTATAAACGTGTAATTATGTTAAGAATATCTAGGGTAAATCTCGTTTATTACTGGGATGCCCTTGTGTCTAGCCCTATAAATAGAGGCTCTAATGTTTGTCTATTGTACATATGAATGGAATTCTCTATGTTTCTTCTCCCTATTTTCTGTCTCCTTCTCCTTTTACAAGAAATATATATTATATTTATCTCATGAATCATGAGCCATTATTATCTATTTATAGTAAGCCTTCTAACCCGCCCAACCAACCCAAGTCCCACCCATAGGTCAGGAACTTGAGATATGGCATGATACATGAGCCAAACTTATGAACCATGGTGAACCATAATGCTACAGTTATGGCCTTCAAATTAGGAAACCACCTGGTTTTACTCTTAAAGATAACGCTGTGTGCAATTAAGAGATTTTTTTTTGAAGGGGCAATTAAGAGATGAGACGGCTAATAATGATGTATTTTGAAAAATTGTGTCTTAACTCTTGACATTGATGAGGCGTGGTCTGCCAAGGGACAAGAAGTTTAACCATGCGCCATAAATGGACATTTATGGTTAATCTAACCACTCTACAAAAGGATAAGAAACTGATATGCAATTACTTAATCAAAACAAAAAAATAAAGAAAATTTGTAGAGAGAAGAAGATTGAGAGATGGCTGAACCAAACCAACCTGATGTTGTTGAAAATCAATCACCAGCATTAGAAAATGCAAAACAAGCAACTCATGCATTAACAAGTGAAGAGGCTGAGAGATTGATTTCTTATTTAGAACAAGAAATTCCAAATAAGAGGATTCAGGAAGAAGAAAATAGGAGACAAGAAGAATTTGATAGGCAAAGGATTGAGAACGAAGAAGAGTACCAGTTTTGGATCATAAAATATGAGACAAGATGTGCAAGGAAGAAGAGAGAAAGGCTAGAGAGATATGAACGTCGTTGGATTAAGACAAAAAGTGCCATAGGAAGTGAAAGTGACGAGGAAGGTGGAGAAGCAGTAAAACTTGATGAGGATGATAGCAGCAGTGAGGGATCTAATGATCCATAAAAAGAGGCTAGAGAGAGACAAAGGCAGGAGATAGATGATGCAGAAATGTATCTACTCTATTTGGCAGAGAAAGCTCAACCCATGATATTTGCTCATACCATGTCTGAACCCCTGAACGTGGATTCAGACGGTGAGGAGATACCAGGGATGGATGTAGATGGCAATCCTATTGCAGCAGAGGTTCAGCAAGAAGAAAATGAAGGATCAGAAGATTGTGAAGATGATGAAGATGATGAGGATGGAGGTTATGGTCCTGCAGCTTCTACCAGCACTGATAGCGGCGTAGACTTCTCCTATGAAGAAGAGGGCTTTAACACCGACGATGACGATGATCGGTGGTGATCATCCGAAGAGCATTGGGAAAATCTTTTGAGGAAGACTTAGGAGGATTGCATTCCTTGAAGTCTTCGAGATCGTCTTCGTGAAAATTCACAAAGATTTTCCTAATGCTTGTAGTTCTTTGGTCTTTGTTGGAACTGAAGGAGAGGTCTAGTCTTCTGTAATACATGATACATCTTCTAATGCATGGTAAGTAGTTTTTTTTTTTGGGGTTTTTATTTCGGCACAAGGTTTGATCTTGTAAAGGTGTTGTTTTGGTGTTGACAAAGATCAAACTCGGTAGTAGTAGTGGTAGGTATTTTGCTGGTACTTGTTATGGAGGTTATGGGAATTTTGCTTATCTTAAGGCATCGGAGTTGGTTGTGCAGGTGTAAGTCGAACTGGAATTGGTAGTGTGTCTAGTTCTTTTGCTTATGGTTTGATTGTAAATGGAACTACTTAGTAATTAGTGGTCTGATCTGTAATGGTGATGGTGTTTGTAAATGTGGTTAATGAAATTGCAATTGTCTTTTTTCGGTTTCTCTTTGTGATTTCAACCGTGGTATGTTGAAACAAAATAAGCATTATTCTCTATCCAGTCTAATTCACAAAATAAATTTTTTGAAAATTTGACGATCCCCGCTTCCGTCCTCGCTCCCGCTCCCGACCTCGTTCCGTTCTCGGCTACTATTATACACACCTAGTCTGAATCTACAATCTGAGATGTTCATAATCACCAAAAGATGTTCATAATCCTAAATCACCTACAGTCTGAATCTACAATCTGAGATGTTCATAAAGCATGCAATTGAGATGTTCATAATCACCAAAAGATTCTCAAATCAGGGTACAATTCACAGCAACATAAAAATAAACCTAAAATCTGAAACATAGAGATGTTCATACTTCATAATCACCATAATAATAAATTGTACCACTCAATAAATATACACAAGTGTGCTGATTTTGTTTTGCTTATTGACCTATTTTGTTTGACCTTATGTTTGACCATTTTTTTATTTTAATTGTTGGTGAGGGACTTGAGATATGGCATGAGACATGAGCCAAACCATGCTGCAGTTCAAGATACTGCAATACACCAGCGTCACATAATGCCTGTCAACAGTCCGGCTATATGAAAACGCGTAAACCCCTGGTAAACCGTGCATGATCAACAAGTGATGGTGTCTATGAATTTTGCAACAAATCAATTATGATTGTAGTAATAATGTAGTAGGAAAAGTTGCGTCTCGAAATTCAATAAGGAAGGAGTATTTTGTTAAATAAGGAATGTAAAATTTTAATTTTAACAAGTGTACTATCTATCTCATTGACATGAATGCTTAACGTGTCGGGATATTTAGAGATATCTTTAGGGTTACGGCAAGATTATAGGCGTCTAATTAGAACCGACAATCGTAGTCTAATCCTACAATCCTAAATGCAATATTTTTCTGCTCGGTCTCGCAAAATACGCAAAATCCCACTTTCCATATATCACCTTGATTTTCGTTTGTTATATTCATGTTAAACATAACCCACCCACTATATTTAGATTTGCATACTAGATATGTATAGGGAAAGAAAAAAACAACACTATATTTAGATTTGCATACTAGATATGTATTGACTAAATTCAAGTTTTTTACATTATTTTTAGTATGCTAATTTTATTAATGTGTAAGCACAATTATGTAGCAGTCCTAGGCCTACTGTTCAATTGTGCTCTCAATTCTGATTTTTTTTTTTGGTAAAGTTTGTCAGATTTGGCATTGCAATTTATAAAGAATTTGGCTATTTTTTTCCACTCTGATACAAGACTCAATATACAGTCCCTATCATATTCATGATCTTATCACTTTAACAGCAAAGCCACAACAAAATCATGGTTAACCCTAACATCCAAATCTCTACACCAAGCCCCCTTAAACACATTACTCGTTCATTCTGTTTTGTCAAAAGATTGATACTCCAACAGATGAACAATGGACAAAAATTAAACAACATATGCACTAGGAATCTAAAGAAAATATTGCATCCGTAAATATTAAACATTCACAAAAACTATACTTCCAAGCAGCTAGTGAACAAGTATGCGTCTTTGGAAAATAAATAAAAAGTAATATAAAAATAAAAATATTGGATGGAAAATTAAAATCAAGGAATTTATCCGGGGTGGAGATACTCCCGTAAATTTAGATTTGGACGATAAATACTTGCTAATAATCATGACATCGAAATATAAATTGGTTAACAAGCTCGTCCAAGAGTGACATCGGTAAAAATGGAAAATTACCATTAAGCAATTTGTCTCGGTGGAAATACTCCCCGGAAACTTAGATTTGGACGAAAAATTCTTGCTAAGATCGTGACATGGAAATAAATAAAAATTGGTTTAGAAGCTCGTCCAAGAGTGACATCGGTAAAAATGGAAAATTACCATTAAGCAAACTTAGATTTGGACGATAATACTTGCTAAGAATCATGACATCGAAATATAAATTGGTTAACAAGCTCGTCCAAGAGTGACATCGGTAAAAATGGAAAATTACCATTAAGCAATTTGTCTCGGTGGAAATACTCCCCGAAAACTTAGATTTGGACGAAAAATTCTTGCTAAGATCATGACATGGAAATAAATAAAAATTGGTTTAGAAGCTCGTCCAAGAGTGACATCGGTAAAAATGGAAAATTACCATCAATCAATTTATCTTGGTGGAGATACTCTGCGTAAACTTAGATTTGGACGATAATACTTGCTAAGATCGTGACATCGAAATATAAATTGGTTAACAAGCTCGTCCAAGAGTGACATCGGTAAAAATGGAAAATTATCATTAAGCAATTTGTCTCGGTGGAAATACTCCCCGGAAACTTAGATTTGGACGAAAAATTCTTGCTAAGATTGTGACATCGAAATAAATAATAATTGGTTTAGAAGCTCCTCCAAGAGTGACATCAAGTCTTGTCGACGAAGCCAACCATAGTCGTTCGTGAATTCATATTGCCAATATTATCGGCTGATCGGTCCGATACGACCAATAATGCGATATCATTGGATATTCATATGTATCGCTGATATATCATGTTTCGTTCAGATTAAAGGCACAAACATGATAAAATCCTATATTGTCGGCCAGTATTCTAAAAAATAAATACTGATCTCGGTTCTTTTAATACAAATTTAATTGTAAGAGCTAGCTAGAATTGCTTCTAAGAATATGAATTGGGATTTTAATCAAAAAAATTGCACCAAAAAGCATTTATGATCTTCCAAGGCACTAGCTAGTACTCCAAGGAATATGTTAATCATTTATTATTTTGCTTTTAAGAATATGTGAATTGGGAGTAAAATAGTGCAATGTAGTTGACTCGATAGTAAAGAAAAGATACTACTATATCCAAGGTACCAAAGAATAAAGGAATTAGCTAGTACAATAATAAATACTTGAGTTTGCGGTGGTATTTTTGATCTTTGATCATTTCTACTTTAACAATTTGTGTAGAATATTGTAGTGGGACCTGTCCTAAATACCACTGCATCACTAAATACTAGGAGTATATATATGGAACATTCCTATGATTGATTTTTGGATTTAAGGGTACATTCATATGGTAGTTGTACTTTAGGACTTCAATAAGTCTAGATTCACCGTGAAAAAATCACGGTGATATCCCCGCGAGACACAAAATTTGGTGGGGCCCGCACAATGAGTCCCTTATTTTTTGTGCACATGCAAAAGAAGAAGATCTAGGTAGCTTTTACGGTCCTGAAATAAATGGGCATTTGTGAAGTAGTCATAATGAGTATCTTGTGCGGCCTTATGGGTACATGCAAACGAAAAGATAGATCTCTTGATACTCCTCTTCTTGTTTTTCCAAATTATATAGAGAAGATTATTTTTTGTTTCCAAAATGTCTGTCACATTGGGTTGGCTTGACCCAAATTCGGCATTGGTGGCAAGATCCCTTGTGGCCCAGTCTTTCCATAAATTAATGCTATATTTCTTCCATTTTGGTTGTGCCTAAATTATAATTAAAAATCTGATAAATGTCATAAGGGATTATGTTTATATAAGGTATAGTATGGAAAACTGAGTTGACTCGACGAGTTAAGATAATGAAAATTGATTGATTAACAAACAAATATCAAGCAAAGAATTTGAACACGAGCATATATTAAAGAACCAATATTTTTATATTATTCATTCTAAAACTAAACGAAGTAAAATAATACCAACATCCTCAGTATTAAAAAACAAAAACCACATTATTCGAAAGTTTCTTTGATAGTCTGCTCAACTAAAACCATCGCATCTGGTACTTGTGTTGCAGCGTTAGCAGGCTATGCTGGAACTTCAAGTACCTTTTGTTCTAGAGGTGTCTCCCTGAGTGTAGTTTCAGGAAATCCCACACTACACCCCTCATAATATTTCATAGATCTAAATCTTATTAATCATCTTAATTTCAAATATAAATACTAGAAATATAAATTGACACAAGGATTTTTACATGGTTCGATCAATGTGATCTACATCCATGGTTCTTCACTATAATTGTTGAGATTACATTAGTATTTCATTTACAATCTCCATGGATATTTGGTAGAGCTCTAGATCTAGTTTTTTGGGGAAGAAGATGATAAAGAAAATAAAGTTTCTCTCTCTAAAATAATATCTCTCTCTCTCTCTTACCAAAATTATCCCCCCCTTTTCTCTCTCCTGCTATCTTCTTTATATAGGATATTACATAGTGGTTGACAACTCACATACAACTAAGCTAACCTTTAATTTCGGATCTGATTTGCGATGTTCTCGCAATAGTATAAATGTTAAGTCTCGCAGACACTCTAGTTTTCGCAGGATCATCACGCCTTTCTCCGTTTCGCCATCGTCATATGTTACGTCATTCTTCAAATCAACCTGCGACACTCGCAATGTGTTGTAGATGAAAACTTCGCAAATATGTCCTTCTGGCGATATTCTGATCCTACATCTTGCCTCTTTTTTCTTGAATATTGCTTGAAGAGCGATCTTTAAGAAAAAAATCCGTTGTTGTAGTAGTCTTTGATCTTTATTGATGAAGGAACGAGCGGAAGAATACTTTGGACTTGAAAAGTACGTACTTGCCTATATTCTTTTGCGAAGTTCGAAGCTTTGCGAAATAAATTAGAAGTATCAACCCTTGAAGTACAAGATGTATGAAGTATCCTTAAAGAAATATAAGAAGTACTTAATCCTCGAAGTATATAAGAAGTATGAAGTATCTTTTGAGAAATATAAGAAGTATCCGTCCTTGATTGCGAATAAGAAGTATTGCGAACTAATTATGCGAAATTAGAAGTATGAATAGTAATCATACTTCATACTAAGTATTGCCTCTATTCATGCGAAATTATTACTCCATTTTTGGTGAGGATTCTTGTTGTTCATTGATGAACATCTTCTTTGGAAATGATTCTTGCAGAGAAGATAAAGAACATAAAATGTTTTCTTGGTAATCCATAGTTGCCTCTGTTCTTTATCTATGAGGGTAGAATCCTTAAGAAAATGTTGAATGAGCGAGTTGTTTCTTCATTCTTATCTTGCCTCTGTCTCATGCTTTGCGCTAATGCAATAATATAATCTCTTCAAGTTGTTTATAAGTGTGTGAAATAATTGAGCGAAATAATCACATCTTGCGAAATAATCACATTCTGCGAAATTCTGAAGAATCCTGCGAAATTCTGAATAATTCTGCGAAATTCTTAATTATTCTGCGAAATGCTGAATAACTCTGTGAAATTCTGAATAACTCTGCGAATTTTTGTAAAATACTTGTGCGAATATAATACTTATGTAATGATTATGTTATGAAATGTGTATGCGATGTTTATGCCATGAAATGCTTATGCGATGCTTTCATGATGCGAGTATGATGCTTGTATGATGAGAATGCTTATCTACTGCAATGTATAGCTAATGTTTGTGTTACTTAGCTCATTTTGCAGCTCTAAAATTGATGTAGCTTTAGATCGCTTCCATTATTCATTTCTCTGATTTTGTCTCTAGTATATGCATTCCTCTTTGCGTATTTATTGTTTCTCGCAAGTTCTTACTTGTGCTTCATCTTTTCTTATTCCTGCACTATTAGTATCGCATAATAATATGATCATAATATCAAGTGTGTGGCATTTGCATTGCCTCAGTCTCATTATTATGTACATGTTCGCAAGTTTATCATTTAATCATTTTATCAAGCTCGCAAGCTTATCATGTAATCTTTTTTGCGATGAAAGATCTTTGTTACTTACATTCAAAATGTTTATGTTGAATTTTGTCATTGCGACAAGATCGCAGGACGTCTTTACATTTTCATGTAATGACCCATTGGTCTTGCCTTATCAGTTTTCTTGTGTGGTCTTATTTCTCTTTCCTAATTAAAGGTCTTATTTTGCCACCCCTCATTATTGCGACAATATGACAGGCCTAAATATTCTTGCGAACATAAAGCCCCATGACATTGCCGTCTTGCGACGAAATCGCAGGACGTCTTTACACTTTCATGTAAAGACCCATTGATCTCGCCTTATCTTTGTCTTTTGTATTATTGCCTCTTCAGGATCATCGCACAAATATGACAAGCCTAAATTTTCTTGCGAAAATAAAGCCTCATGACATTTGCGTCTTTTGGCACTTATCGGCTCCCTAATGGAGGGTGCCGCCCTTATCTTCTCCCTGGTTGCCCCTTCAAGGAGGCGTACATCGGCCATACAAGACTAGCTCCTCCCATCCGGTCTTAACAACAACCGATTGTTTTCGCACCTCTTATCCCTTATACCTATATGGTTTATGGTTACGAGACCGCACCCTAAGTGGAGTTTTCTTCGGGCCGAGTGCAAAGATATACCAAGACTTGCCAAGAATGGCCGAGACACTTCAAATGCCCCATGCACTCTTGGCTCAACCGTGTACCTCGGCGCCTTGAGCATACGCTGACTCCTTGGAAGAGACCCTCGGGCGTCCAACCAGGGTATAACCTTATATATATAGTTGGAAATCCAAGATATCTCTCCCGGATAGGCTTTCATGGGCCCCAAATCTCCATGACTAAGGTTCCAGGAGCGGTGTAACCTTTTCCCTAAGCCATGTCAAGAGATACCCCCTTATATGACGCACTTTAGGTCTTACATTTGCCTCTTACGAAATATCATTCACGAACTAGGGTGTACGCCATAAAGGTTCGTCCCATTCACTCACTCATTCATTTTTGTCAATTCGTTCAATCATTCATTTTTGATTATCTCTTCTCATTATCTTTGCGAAATTATCGCATTTCCATTATCTCTGCGAAATTATCGCATGTCTTCATTCTTTCATTCATCCTTTCATTCATTCCTTCATTTCTGTCATTTCTTTCATTCTTTCTCATAATATCATATCATTTGAAGCAAAGTAAATATTCAAGAGAAATTCTAATACATTATAGTCCTGAAATCTTTGTAGTTGTGAAAATCTTTATAATTCTGCGATCGTATCGCATTTTGTGATTTAAATCAAAAATCTTTTATTGTCTATAAAAGAAATATTCTAGAGAAATATATAAATTGAATTTTCAGGGTTTTTTGTAATTTTGAAATCTAGAAATCTTTGTAATTTTGAAGTCTTTATAATCTTGAAATCTTAGTAATATTTGTAATCTTGCGATTAAATCGGTTTTTTGTAATCAAATCAAAAATCTTTTATTTTCTGTAGAAGTAAAATGTTCAAGGAAAGAGGTACTTAGCTTTTGTGGTTTGTCTTTGTTGTTGTCTCTTGCGAAGTATATGATTTGCTTGCGAAGCTAGCATCCTTGAAATGTATAAACATCGCACAAAATATAATTATCTCGCAGCAAAAAGAAGTGTGAGAAATGAGATTTGAACCCTTGACCCGCCTCTTGCATATTCTTGCACCATACCAACTGTTCTAACCCTTGCGAAATTAACTTGCGAAATAATCATCAACTTTCTTCTTTGCGAAATAATCAAATTCCATGTGAAATTTCGCATAACAAAAATAAATGTGCGAGAAGCAAGAATTGATCCTGCGACCTTCTGCTTGCATTCATGCTTCCTGACCAAACTGTGCTAGCCCCCGCTCTGCGAAGTGTTTCGCGAAATAATCATCTACTTTCTTCTTGCGAAATACCCTTGCGAAATTATCAAAGATCGAAGTAAACGAACATCTGCGAAGTGTTCGTCTTTGCGAACGTTCGCAAGGTAAACATTTGCGAAGTTGCAAAACTCTTTGCGAATGGGGAGATTCGAACCCTAGATATCATACTCCTTCTCTTCACCGCTGACCATCCGTATCGACACGTTTTGCGAAAGAAAGCCATCTTGCTATCTTCTTATTATTATCTTCTCCTTAGCGGCCTATTAAAAAGTATGTTGAAAATAAAGAGTGAGGTGAGGTTCGATCTCGCAACTCAATCTCTTTCAGTATTCCCTTGACCATCTAGGCTACTTGCTGCTTGCGAAGGAAACACACAATGCTATAGCTTTATTCCATTTTTTCGCACTTGGAAGTTCAAAAATATGCAGAAGGTGGGATTCGAACTTGCGACACCAAGTTTGTTCTCTTCGCTCGGAACCAACCGTGCTATCCACCGTCTCTGCGAAATGAACGCCGCATTTCGAAACCCGACCTCATCTTCTCCCTTGTTAATCCAAAAATTCGCTAAAAATTTGTGTGTGTGCGAATTCGAACGCACAACCTCTAGTTTATACTATGAAGCCCCGACCATCCGAGCTAACCCGACTTGCGAAATAGAAGACAACACATATTGCTTCAACTACATGTAAAAATTCGTTCTGTAAAAATAATATGCTTCAGGTGAAATTCAAACATGCGTCCTAACACTTGCTCGGTACATCCTTAACCAACTACTTCACCTAGTCTTTGCGAAAGAAACACCTATTGCCACTTTATTATTCTTCCTATCTTTTTAGTAGCAGTTCCAAAAAGTGTGAAAAATATTGAGCTTTGCGAGAATTGATCACGCGAACTCTAACTCCACACTCCTAATCCCTGACCATCTGTGCGAACAACTATTTGTGTTGGTGTGGTAAACTTTGCAGAACTTATTCTTATTTAATCCTCTTTGTAAAAAAGAAGAAAACTATGTTCGCAGGAGAATTCGAACTTGCGACCTCTTTGTTGTTCATTCAACCTTGAACCATCTTTGCGAATTTTCGTTCGTGATGTAAATTGCGTCTCGCCTCTTATCTTCTCCTCGTCTTTCCTTAATTTCTTTCACATTTGCCTTCTTCTCCTGAACATGAAAATTTTCCATTGAAACTTTAGTTTTCTTCCCCGAATTTCACCACAACAACTATTTTTTTTTTTTTTTTTTTCTTTTCATTTCTTTAAATTATTGATGATGTTTTCTCCCTGAAAGTGTAACTTCTTCCATGAAATTTCCGTTTTTGCTCCTGAAACTTTAAGATCTAAAAATAAATATGAACAGTAGCTAATTTTCATGGAAATTTCTTGATCCAACAAGTTATAGGAAGGATAAATCCTTTACTCCTCCCTGTTTCTAGCGCATATGTAGTTGCAGGAAATCCCACACTACACCCCTCATAATATTTCATAGATCTAAATCTTATTAATCATCTTAATTTCAAATATAAATACTAGAAATATAAATTGACACAAGGATTTTTACATGGTTCGATCAATGTGATCTACATCCATGGTTCTTCACTATAATTGTTGAGATTACATTAGTATTTCATTTACAATCTCCATGGATATTTGGTAGAGCTCTAGATCTAGTTTTTTGGGGAAGAAGATGATAAAGAAAATAAAGTTTCTCTCTCTAAAATAATATCTCTCTCTCTCTCTCTTACCAAAATTATCCCCCCTTTTCTCTCTCCTGCTCTCCTCTTTATATAGGATATTACATAGTGGTTGACGCTCACATACAACTAAGCTAACCTTTAATTTCGGATCTGATTTGCGATGTTCTCGCAATAGTATAAATGTTAAGTCTCGCAGACACTCTAGTTTTCGCAGGATCATCACGCCTTTCTCCTGTTTCTGCCATCGTCATCTGTTACGTCATTCTTCAAATCAACCTGCGACACTCGCAATGTGTTGTAGATGAAAACTTCGCAAATATGTCCTTCTGGCGATATTCTGATCCTACACTGAGTATTTCTGGTGTGCCAGACACAGTTTCACCAACAGGCTCATTCGAAGGAATGGGAGCATGGACACTATCCATTTCAACAGAAGCAGAAGCAGGAAGAGTAAGATTGTCAACATGAGCTTGAACTTCAGCTAACAGGGGCATGCCAGGAACCTTACACACGCCATCAATAGTTATGGTGATCCTTAGCTTTCTAGGGACAACCATTACTATCCTTGGAATTATTTTAATGCTCTCGGTATTGTTCTTATTGGAACTCATTTTCTTTGTCTAATATATCAATCTATCTTTTATGCTAGTGTGGTTTGTACGACCTCTAATATATATATATATATATGTATTAGAAAAAACCCTAATTTTTTTAGGTTAGGAGCATTATCTCCAATTACCTAATTTAGTTGTATTCCGCATATCACTCCCAAACAAACAAAATATAACAGTTTCCATATTGATAAATATATTCTCATATACGCGTACAACA
Organism: Papaver armeniacum; assembly: GCA_023531295.1. Taxonomy (NCBI): domain Eukaryota; kingdom Viridiplantae; phylum Streptophyta; class Magnoliopsida; order Ranunculales; family Papaveraceae; genus Papaver; species Papaver armeniacum. The sequence continues at coordinate 377,165 of JAJJWW010015270.1, forward strand.
CCACATTGATTTTAGTATATAATATGATTTATCTAAATACGGAAAAATAGCACGAAAAAATTGCGTAAAGACAACCATGTTGATCGACTACATGGAGTATATGCTTTATCTTACAGTAGATCATAATCATGTACTCTTCTCTAATGTGCATGCCTTGGCTACACTCTTGCCAAATCTGTAGGTATCCTTTTAAGAATTATTGTGGTCTCACAAACATACTCCATGGTTCCATTGCGAAAACGAACAAAGATCATTATTAAAGTTTCCATTATTGTTTCTTCAACTTGGAATATTTATTCTGAACTCGAAATTTTCTTTATCTTATATCTCTATCAGTATAAGAAGCAATAAGGCATAATAAGTAATATATATCATATCTTTAATCAAGGAAGTATGCGATGAAGACTATATCAACACTCAGGTTATATTATCTAAAACCTTCGCATGCGACCATCATCATCATAATCAGCTAGTTAGCTTCATCTATGAGCATTATCTCAATTCAAAGTTTAGATTAGTTAAATTTTAGATCTCGTGTTCGTCCAAGAGATGATATTTTCAAAAAAAGAGGTTATTTTATTGGGAGGAACTCCGATTGAGGTGAGCGAGAAGAAGATCATTATCCAAGGTTCAAAATACTGAGAGATTATATTTTTTGTTCTTTCTATAAAAGAAGATAGAAAATCCTTGGATCCCATAACCGATCCATAGAAGAATCGACGGAATCTTCTAGGGACAACCATTACTATCCTTGGAATTATTTTAATGCTCTCGGTATTGTTCTTATTGGAACTCATTTTCTTTGTCTAATATATCAATCTATCTTTTATGCTAGTGTGGTTTGTAGACCTCTAATATATATATATATATATGTCCAATTACCTAATTTAGTTGTATTCCGGTTTCGAAGAGACATATTGATAAATATATTCTCATATACAATATTGCATGATACAACACCACATTGATTTTAGTATATATTATGATTTATCTAAATGAAAAATAGCTAAATAAACACGCAATGAAAAAATTGCGAGAGGTTAAGAAGTGTCGCGAGAAAGACAACCATGTTGATCGACTAAACATGGAGTATAGGAGAGAAATGCTTTATCTTACAAGAAATCAATTAATAAATAGATCATAATCATGTACTCTTCTCTATATCTCTCTCTCCATTTTCCAACGCCACAAATTAGTTAGGATCCACGATTCGTCGTAGGTGGTTTCGGCTATTGTGAACATACCGATGAATACAAAGTAGTTCGAATTCAAGTGGACAGTAAAGTGGACGTAGACACTCACGACGAATTTAGAGGGGGATTTTCTTTTATGGTGGTCAATTTGGTATATAGGGAGGCATTTCTGTATTCCAGTTGTATTTATGCTTATAAATTTTCGAATCTATAGGGAGACTTTTATGTGTTCATTATAATAAAATCCGAGAGGGGAAAAGAAAAATGTAAAAAGAAGTGAGAATTTGAGATGCCACTCTCTTTTCTACGGGTCTTTCCTTTTGATGGTTTGGAACCACTCTCTTTTTCTGGGTTATTTGGAGACATTTATCTTTGAAATTTCGATGGAGAAGTTTTTTTTCTTAAAACACAAAAATCCTATGTGGCCTAAAATATAGGAACTCTCCAACGTCTCATTGGATAACTACTTCATGACGTAATGGTTATCCTTTAGATTTTGTTTGCTTTTAAATAAAAATTCAGTTATAGGTTTAAGCTATAAAACGGGCAAATATGCTTTACTTGCCTGCTCATTAAAGGACGCGAACTTTCAAAGATAAAACATGCAAATATGCGTTACTTGTCTGCTTGCTTATTAAAGGCGCGACCTTTCAAATAATGCCTGCTCATCAAGGACGCAACCATTCACCAACAGGTGTATTGGATGTCTATATAAGCATTACTCATATCTGCTTGTAGCATTCTACAATATTAAGAAAATCTTAAATGCTTTAATTTTTTTTTTTTTGATAATCTTTCATCAAGTATAATAGTGATGGATATGTTGCCGGAATTAACTACTGAGATACTACAAAGACCTCCAAACTGCAGAAAGCATTTTAGCAAGCAAATGTGTTTCCAAAGAGTGGAATACTATCCTCGGGGACAAAAGAATTGGACTCCTTTTTGGTGTCACACCAAGAATATGGAAAGAAGTTACTCAACTCTTTTATAGAGAGGAAGATTTCAACCCGATCGTAACAGCCAACAATCACGACGCCCCGAATGATGGAACCCATGAAGATTTGACTAAGTTGCACCCAATAGTTGGATCTTGCAATGGTCTGGTCTGTTTTTATGTTTCACACCACGGCATACAAGATCCTGTATATGTTATGAATCCGTAAACTGGTGAGCACCTACATTTGCCACAACTATGCATCCCAATTATTGCACGAGATCAAGTACTTTCTTGGTATCTTGTAATTGGGGGTTTTGATACTGTCAACGTACCGATGAGTACAAGGTAGTTCGAATTCACATGGATGGTAAAGTTCAAATACACACTCTAGGAGACAAGAAGGGATGGAGGAACATAGCATGGGAGATTCCTTATATTTTTCGGAGTTCAGGTGTGTACGCACATGGTTGTATTTTTTGGAAGGATTGTTGTCAGTGGGATAGTGGCATAGTTTCTTTCAATTTGGACACTGAGACATTTCACCAACATTCGCGACCCCCGCATCATATTCTTAGGAGTGAATTCCCTTCAGTTGGGATGGTTATGTTCGGAGTTCGCCTTTTATTTTACTACATCCATGAGGCCTGTGATGAGGGGATTAATCAGCCCCAAATAGATTTCTGGGCACCCATTTCCAAAAAAAAGATTCATACATGGGCACCTGGCGGGGAATGGAATTGGAATTATGAGATAAGCATTTTCTTGGAAAAGGATGAGGATGAAAGGTGGCCGACCTATTACCCGATAGCTTTTGGAAAAAACAAGGACCTCCTATTGTGGCAGAATGGGCGTTTATTGCGTTACAATGCACTCACCAGAACTTGGACGGAAATTTGGGGGACACGACTGTGGGAAACAAGCAAGGTTGCAATTATTCCTCATATGAGGAATAATTGTCTCGTTGAAGAATTTTGGTGGACAATCAGAAACATGTACTCATGATGTCCATGCCACTAACACATTCCTTGGGTTATCTATGTAGCTTTATTTTTTTCCTTGTAGTTGTGTTGTTTTTTTTTTTTTTTTTTTTTTTTTTTTTTTGGTGTATTTTTTTTTCTATGTACAATTTATTCCTTGGGTATGTAGCTTTTTTTTCTCTTGTAGTTGTGTTTTTTTTTTTTTGTGTTTGGATTATTTTCTATGTTGAAATGTACAATTTAGTTCGGGTCATTGTTTAACTAGCCAACCTTTGTTTTTTTTCCTTTTTTTGCGTTACACCTATGGTCCAGCCGTTCGGGTCACCCCAACCCACCTAGGTAATCAGTCGAAAAGTAGAAAAATTATTTGGGTATTTCCTAAGAGATCATGATTTATTTTAGTTTGTTATGTTTGGAATGTATATATTAGATTAAAAAGGAAATTAGATAAACATGAAAATATTCATTCCATATCTCATTATATTGCTACAATATCTCATTTTTTAGTAATATGGAAATTGAAATATTCGGTGTAAATACCAAAGAATCGTGATTTAAGATAATGATGGAAAACCTAAAAAATTAGAGTTTTCAATTACACCGAGCATAGAAAAAATCTAACATAGAGTATTAAGAGGGATTGTTGATATGAAATTGACGAGAGGATCCAAAAACGTCCTAGACTGACACGACCATTCGCCAACAGGTATATTGGATGTCTATATATATATATATATATAAGCCTTATACTCGTATTTGCTTGTAGCATTCACAATAAGAAAATCCTAAAATCTTGTAAATAAATTTTTTTTTTTGATAGTCTTTCATCAGTATAATAGTGATGGATATGTTGCCGGAATTAACTACCGAGATACTTCAGCGCCTCCAAACTACAGAAATCGTTTTAGCAAGCAAATGTGTATGCAAATAATGGAATACTATCCTTGGGGACAAAAGAATTGGATTCTTTTTTGGTGTCACACCAAGAATGGGAAAATATAAAGTTACCCAACTCTTTTATAGAGAGGAAGATTTCAGCCCGATTGTAACAGCCAACAATCATGATGCTCCGAATGATGGAACCCATGATGATTGGACTATGTTGCACCCAATAGTTGGATCTTGCAATGGTCTGGTTTGTTTTTATGTTTCACACCACGGCATACAAGATCCTGTATATATTATGAATCCAGAAACTGGTGACCACCTTCATCTGCCACAACTATGCAGCCCAATTGCACCGGATCAAGTACTTTCGTGGTATCCACGATACAACGTAATTGGGGGTTTCAGATACTGTCAACGTACCAATGAGTACAAGGTAGTTCGAATTCACATGGATGGTAAAGTCCAAATACACACTTTAGGAGACAAGAGGGGATGGAGGAACATAGCATGGGAGATTCCTTATACTTTTCGGAGTTCAGGTGTGTACGCACATGGTTGTATTTTTTGGATAGATTGTTGTCAGCAAGATATTGGCATAATATCTTTCAATTTGGACACCGAGACGTTCCATCAACATTTTTCATCTCCGCATCATATTCCTGGGAGTGAATTTTGGATAAATACTTACCCATCACTTGGGATGGTCATGTTCGGAGTTCTCATTTTATTTTACTACATCCATGAGGGAATTGATCGGCCCCGAATAGATTTTTGGGCTCCCATTTCCAAAGAAAATATTCATACATGGGCACACAGCGGGAATGGAATTGGAATTATGAGATAAGAATTTTCTTTAAAGAGGATGAATGGCCGAGTCATAACCCGATAGCCTTTATAAATAACAAGGAACTCTTATTTTGGCAGAATAGGCGTTTATTGCGTTACAATACACTCACCAGAACTTGGACGGAAATTTGGGGGGCACTACCGTGGGAAACAAGGGTTGCAATTATTCCTCACATGAGGAGCGCTGTCTCGTTGAAGAATTTTGGTGGACAATCGGAAACATGTACTCATGATGTCCATGCCACTAACACATTCCTAGGCTTATCTATGTAGTTTTTTTTCTTGCAGTTGTGTTTTTTTTTTTTGGTATTTGGATTCTTTTCTATGCTGAAATGTACAATTTATTCCTTGGGTTATTTATGTTGCTTTTTTTTTCCTTGAATTTTTTTCGTTTTTGTTTTGGTGTTTGGATTTTTTTTCTATGTTGAAATGTTCAATTTCGTGCATTAACATGATTGTTTTGGGGAGTTCTGGAGAGTTGATAGTGCATTTTTTCATGTGCACAAATCTCTCATAGGAGTAGAGATTTGGGAGGGAGTTTGGTCAGAGAAAAATATTAGGAGGAGGAGGAAATGCTTGGCAATTCGTGTATGCTTTTTCATCTATTTTTTTCTTCTCTAATCTCCGATTGTTTTGTTTGATTGTTACTATTTTAATTGTTTTGATATTAGTTTTAAAAGTAAAAACCCTATTTTTATTGTTTAGGGTCTCACCATGTTCTGTTAACTCTTTTTTGTTTCGATATTCATCTCAATTTGTGTTTAGTTAATCAAGTCAGAACTGATTTCAGGCTAGCAGATTAACCTGTTGTTTATTTATGGTCAAACCTTTCGTAGCAGGCTAATAGCTTACCGGAAGTTATGGTTTAAGAACTACAGATTTAAAGGTCACATGCTTTTTATGCTTATACAACTCTGAACTAATTAGCTCCCAACTCTGAACTGCCTCTTTAGGATATTGTACATTAGCAACGTCAAGTTTAGAAGAGGAAGACACAATTTTATATTGCAGTCCAAGACTTAAGAAATCTGTATTACTAGCTCATCCACCCCAACAAGTGGCTGCACCATCCACCAGGTATATAGAAGAACAAAATCATAGAACATTCACCTTCCAGGATCAAGTTCCCATTTAATTCTGCTCGCACTAAACACAATGGATACAAAGAATTCATACAATTGTTGGTTCTTTATATATATATGCCGAATAGCATTGCCACAAGCCAACAGCTTCTCACTGTGTCAGACAACCATGCACATGCCTTTCCTTCAAATCGTGACTATATACCTGCCTAATAATACTGGTATTATCTATACTCAAAACACATATAATTATATGCGTGTCCAAAATTGTACACATAATTCCACAGCTACAAAACCAATTTAGGAATCTAGTAGAATCATTTTGTCCGAACCCCATTCTGGCACTTAAGTTCATATTAAGTGGATACAAAATTATGTATCGCACTACCTCCGTTTGAACCATGAGACATCAACAAATTAAATACTAGGAAATATCAGTTTACATGGACCCATGTCCAGCATCACTTGTCAAGTATCATCAAGTTAACTATTTTAACTACAATAATTAGAATTATCTATACGTAACAACATTCACATGTATCTAGCAAGCCAAATGGTTAGGCCACCACTTAAAGGGAAATGAGGTGTGCATACTAACAATGGTTACACCCTGCACAAGTAGCTAGTATGAGTTGGAAATCATTAAAGTCCAAACTTGTAAACTAAAGGAAATAACCTTAGTCCAATATTATAGGTTGTTTGATTGAACTTCCTGTTCTTCTTGGCAACTTTTGTAAAAAGATTACCATGATGAGCTTCATTTAGCTTATGATCATCCGGTCATGGAAAATATAAACTTTTTTGTTTTTGTAGGGCCGTATAGTGGGTATTTTTTAGAATATTGCGCATCTTGTGGATGCAAGCTATCCCTGCATTGCACAATCTATTCAACCCAAGACAAGATATAACCAAACTTGTATTAGATTGGTAATCTTGAATTGTCGGAATAACTTACAAGTGAGTTTCTATGAGCTGAAAATAGGTTTTGAGCATATAGTTGCTCAACAGTAGCATCCAGATACATTGCAGTAGTAGTACTTGCAATGATATTACTAACAGATGCATATAGTTTCTAATGTGAAGTTTTGATTTTTTGGTTTAGTTATAATTGGGTTTTACTTGACCAAGTTTTCTTTTTGTTTTTATTCAGGTAAATATTACTTGGGTGATGGTGGGTTTGCAAACCGACGATATTGTTTAACACCATTTCGTGGCCAACGTTATCATTTGAAAGAATTTTCTGGTACGGGTAATCATGCGAAAAAGGTCAAGAATTATTTAACTGCGTCATGCTTCTTTGAGGAATGTAGTTGAAAGATTGTTTGGTGTTTTGAAGTCTCGTTTCTTGATCTTTAAGTCTCAACCTCCATTTCCGTATCAAGTGCAAGCGGAGATAGTGACAACTTGTGCAGGCTTACACAACTTCTTTCGAAAAGAATGCCGTTCAGATGAGTTTCCAGTCGAGGAAGAGTAAGATAGCCATCCAACAACGCTTGTAAATGACGACGAAGTTTTGACACAACAAACTCAAGAACAACAACATCAAGAAGCTAATGCATGGAGTAAGAGTATAGCGGATGATATGTGGGAAAATGTTCGTGAACAAAGGGAGTTAGAATTGTATGGAGACCGTTAAAATGAAGGGGAAAAAAATTATCTCGTTGCACAACAATAACATACTATTGATACAGAGATGGGATCATTTCTATTTATTTTTTCTTTTCATTAAAGATCATTTTTATTTGCAAACGAGGGTTTATTGTTCCTTAAAAGAGAATGAGTTAGGAGTGAACTCTCCCAAACTCCCTCTAACAAACTCTTTCAAACTCCCCACACTCCCTGAACTCAAAAACACAAAACTCTCTCAAACTCCTTACACTCTCTCAAACTCTCTCAAAATCCCCAAGATTTAAAATACACTCAACACCCCACAAATCACTCGAGGACTAACCCCCTGTTGTTTTTTTTCGTTTTTTTGCGTTACACCTATGGTCCATCCGTCCGGGCCACCCCAACCGACCTAGGTAATTAAATTAAAAAGGAAATTAGATAAATATGAAAATATTCATTCCATATATCTCATGAGATCATAATTTATTTTAGTTTTTTATGTTCGTTATGTATATTAGATTAAAAAGGAAATTAGATAAACATGAAAATATTCATTCCATATCTCCTTATATTGCTACAATATTCGATGTAAATACCAAAGAATAGGTGATTTAAGATAATGATGGAAAACCTAAGAAATTAGGGTTTTCCTTAGAAATATATATAAATTACACCAAGCATAGAAAAAATTAACATAGAGTATTAAGAGGAAAATGAGTTCTGCTAAGAGGGTTTGTAGAGATGAAACTGAAGAGAGGATCCAAAAATGTCCTCGACTGATGGCTGGTCCTCGTAAATTGAGGATTATCATTATTGTGGACGGAATAACTAATGTTCCTGGTGTTCCTCTCGACATTTGTTATTAGTTCCGTTGTCGTAGTGTTGACAATGATGATGTTCCTATTTATCTTTGATGTTATTCCTGGTGTTCCTACTGTGAATGATGATGCTCCTGCTTCTATTATTGAAATTATTGATGAAGATCGTCCCGATGTTCCGGATATGGCAGATAATAATCCAAAAGTTAACAAGCATGATCTTAACAAGCATGTGGAGCCTGATGAAGCAGAAAATGACAAATATGAGGATGACAAGAAGCCCAAGCCTGCTGGTTGGAGTGATCAGGTTCACCTCAGCATTGCAAGAAGAATTGTTTGAAGATGGGGATGGTTCATTTGATATGGGTTTTTTTTTTGATGATATGGTTTGATTTATCGATTTCATTTTGTGGACGCTTTGAAAGTTGTTTTCGTTTCTTGTTTCGTTTGCTAATTTTGTCATTTAGAAGAAGGTGATGTTTATGAATTCTTTTATTATTTAGGTATTGGAATCATGAAATAAATCAAATAATTATTTAAAAGTTCATAGACTTTACATAATGCAATATATTCTTGCAAATTTATTTATTTATGGGGTGTGCATTCTTTTGGAAAAATAAATATAATTAGCTGAAAGAACGGAGGAAATGTGGAAAAATACAGTTTTCCCCCATGTAAACAATAAGAATCAATTTATCACTTTAGGTCTGATCTTATTATCTCCTTGCAAATACTTTTAACAAAAATACGAGTTTGAACAAGTAAAGTGCTATTGAAAGTAAAGTATCTTGCTATACGACGATGTTAATGATAATGATCTTTGCGTGGAATTGGATGAGAATGAGGAACCAGACTAATCTGACAAAGAACCAGGTTTTTGATGACCATTTTATTTTCAGTGGTGGTTTTATTTATTTTCTAAGTACTGCACTAGATGGAGGCTTTTTACGCTGATAGATAGGTTGACATTTATGTGATGAATGATTCACGTTGAACTTTTATGTTTTCTGGAAATGATGAACATGAAAATGGATGGGTTTAGTTTATTTATCTTTATTAGCTTATCAGTATGCGTTTCCTACATAGGTGCCACCAATAATTCATACGTTTCCTCCCTAAACCAAGAATAATACAGAGACAACCCAAACTTAAAATTATTAAGGTAAATATTATTCGAAATAGGAAAGTAATTTTTTTCTATAGCCTCTTCTCGAGTTGGTTAGAGATCGGAAACAAAATTTCGAAAATTTTGGGAAACAATTTTATCATAACTGTCTACGATATATTCTCTCATAAAATAAGGAAACTAACCATATTGGTTACACATCAAAAATTTGGAAAAAAAAAGAAAAACACCAAAAATCTTTTGTTTGGCGGGTGATGAAAATGGATTTTCTTTGGGCGGGAAGATTTCAAAAGGAAAATCAATTCCCTTTGATGGTTTGGTTAAATTCCAAAAAGAAAAAGAAAGATGAGTTCGATTTACTTTTTCGTTTTTATTACTCGATTCATTCTCTCTATGAAATCATAATTCTACTACTATCTCTAATCTTTACAAGGAACCTACCTCTTCGACTCGATCTTTGTTGTTGGTATTATTTCTACAACCCATTATCGAATGAATATTAAATTGATGTTAGATTTTTTGTTCGATCTCATGGAATCAGATGTTAGATCTTATAGGTTTAGTAGTTAAAGCATAATTAGGGTTTTTATTCTATCACTTCTTATAGGTTTACTAGTTAAAGCATGAGTAGGGTTTTTATTCTATTACTATCTCTAATCTTTACAAGGAATCTACCTCTTTAAACTCGATCTTTGTTGTTGGTATTATTTCTACAACCCATTATCGAATGAATATTAAATTTATGTTAGATTTTTTGTTTGATCTTATAGGTTTACTAGTTAAAGCATGATTAGGGTTTTTATTCGGTTGTATCAAAGAACAAGTTAATGACAATCACGGGTTGTACGATGAGATGTGGTTTCATTTTGTTACAACAATAATATTTTAGGCTTAAGTTACATGCATGAACTATTATAAGATTTAGGTAAGGATCTTTCTTTCATGTTACTTAGTTAGGCTTTACTAGTTAGTTAGGTTTTACAAAATAAAAATAAATAAAAAACTTAACGATGCTAATTTTTTCTAGGGTTTTTGTTATTGTTTGGGTTGGATTTTGATTGAGAGTTAATAACTCTACTTTGATCTGTTGATGGGTGAAAATTACTCCTGCCGAGTTTGGTAATTTGGGGTGTGATGAGGAATGAATTTAAACCTACAACAAATGCTTCGCGCGGTGAGTGCTTGTAGATTCGAGAGATCAATCCAGTGCAAGTCCGGCCTAAACCAAGAAATGGCCGTTCCAGACTTGTTTCGGTCACAAAGTGAAGGAGATGGGGTTGATCTTAGGGAGGGAAGCGAAGAAGGTGTTGAGATTGTGAAGGTGTTGGCTTGCTATGACTTGTGACGAGAAGATGGTTGAATATGACGGGTATCAACACTTGGTTTCGTCGACCGAACTTGTGTTGTTCTGTCTCCGTATATTCCTTGTTGTTTTTTGAAAATAGGGCGGAGAACCTATTTATACAAGTCATTGAGCCTCATTCACGTTTCTCGTGGGAAGTGGAGGTAGTGGAATGATGGAGTAGTGGAGTTGTGTGTCGGTAACGCACGACCGGTCTTGCCCACTTTTCTGTTCATCTCTAACCGTCCATGACTCCCTAACACGTTCTTGTGATGGCGCGTTGCACGCCGCACGCCGTAAACCGCGCACCAATACCCCAGTAAGTATCCCCAGTTTGTGACATGATTGACGCCTCGGAATGTGGATCGTGGGTCCACGAAAGATAGCATGTAATGCTGAATTGAATAACCGTGTTATTCGTAAAGTCGATACTTGTGCGAAGATCGTGTGTATTTTATGCAGTCTGACATTACGGTGTGGTAAAGTGACATGTAATGACTGCTCACTAACCAAATAACTCGACTGTGGTTGTATAACCAAGTCTGGTGAGGTCGGACGGATGAGATGATGTTTGAGACACTCATCTGCGACCGTTGATGAAATTAGGGTTTTTAAAGAGGTGCGCAAGCATCACTCTTCAGCCTTGGTCGAAACCAAGCATGGGAAGGATTTTGAGAAGACCGACCATACATGCGTGTTGACGGCATGATGGTGTAGGCGCCTGTATTCCGTTCCCCTCATGAAAGCGCGATCCGGGCCACTCAATTTGACCGGTAAAGAGGAGTGGTCGAGATCGGTTTGCGCAGAAATCCCTTGCCGCAAAGGAGTTGGAAACCGGCGTGATTTCCTAGTTTGGGCACGCGTTTCGAGGCGACCAACATTGGTTGGTTTTGGTCGATCATACTACCGTGTAGGTGGTAGGTTGGTGTTCACACCTATACCGATTATCCCATGAAAACGTGATCTAAGCCATTCAAATCATCCCGGTGAAGTTGAGCGGTCGAGATCGTTTTAGGATTTGGGAGGTGTAACCGCACGAGTTTGGGCGTGCGTTTTGGGTTGGCTCAGGAATGATGAGCCTTGGCCGACCGCGTGAGGAGGTAGATGGGGCCACGGTGGTCATGCTGGTGTGACCGACCCTTGCTCAATCTAATCGTGACCCTCCATTCGTGCCGGAGAAGATGGACGCGCGTGATGGCTTGAACCCTAATTTTGGCTTTCAAAGCCGCGCGACCATGCTCTTTTGGGCGGATGGTTTTTTTGTTGTAACCAACCACGGTTGGCTTTGACCGATTGGTCAAGCGTGTAGGCGGTCACATGGTGATTGTGTCGACATGCTCAGGGCCTTTGAGTTCACATCTACACCCTCCATCTATGCCTGCGAAGACGGACGGTTGAGACCGTTTTGCGACATATGTAATATGCCGCAAACCCTAATTTAGGGTTTTCGCCCATAATGCTTGGTATGGACGGTTTCCGGCAAGCAAAGGCCAATGGTCGACCATGCGGGTCGGCCGTGTGTATTCCATACCCGCTGGGGGTGATGGAATTGATCCGTGGGCCATCCAATCATGCTTGTGGAGTTGGATGACTGCGATCGAGATCATATTTAAGTGTGCTAAGGCCGTGTGTATTCCATACACGCTGGGGGTGATGGAATTGATCTCGTGGCCATCCAATCATGCTTGTGGAGTTGGATGACTGCGATCAGATCATATCCAGGAGACCGATCGATCAAGTCCAGGATGCTCAATCGAGCTAGTATAACACACCGAGAGGGGCTCAATCGGGCTAGTATAACACACCGAGAGGTCTCGGGCTAGTATAACACACCGAGAATCGCACTGCACGGGTATTTCGTACATGGATTCATTATAGTGCTTGGAGGTTTGTGTTACTCGTAAGAGTAACACTCTACCGTCATGCCACACCGATAATGGGTACAGAAATACAAGGCTGATATGAAATTCACAGGAAGGGATTGTTGCTGCATGCTCCAACCTGGAGGAATTTCATGTATTCACAGAATGGGATTGTTGCTACATGCTCCATTCTTGGTGAATTAAGTGAGGAGTATCCGTCACTTATAAATGGCTTTATCTTTTACAAGATGTCAGCGCATGATTTTTTCTGGTTACTTACAAATTTAACCTTAAATGAAAATCCACCATCAACATTAAGTCCCCTGCCTAGCACATAATGGTTACACTATTGTGTGGTAGGCATGAGATGGTGACATACGTAAATGACCAAGTTAGAGTGAATACATATTTACTAGGATAGTTTCACATTGTCGCGTTTCCCTCGGAACCGATTGGTCCCGATTAAGGATACGAAGGAAGCAGGGACTTGATCCGGTGAGTCGCTTTGGTTCCTCTTGTACATGTATGAGCTCGCCTCTCCTTCAGGTGTACTTCCTTAGTTATGCACGGCCTTCCTCAGGTGAATTTGATAAGCCTTGTTGATTGCTATCCCGAATTAGTAGCCTTCATAGGTGGTAAGTAGAGACTTCTCTTCCTTCTGGGATTCTGTCGACTTGTGAGATTATAAAGAGTCATCTCAACGTGGTCGTTTATTCTTTATCCCAGTATCTCGAATCTTTGCTCCGATTTTCTCGATTAACTCGATCAATGGATTTGATGATCCTTTTTTTTTTTTTTTTTTTTTTGTGTGCTCATAACCTCTTCTTCTCTGCAGATTATCATGGAAGCGGTAGACGCTCATTCCGTTGCTTCCCGTAGAAAGAAGTTTTGAAGTTGACAAGCCCGAAAACCATGCGCATGGAGAAGTGATGGCTAAGATCGATCTTCCTCTTCGTGAAGTCGGCTGTGCTATACGGGGATGTCTATCTCCCACCTTCGTATTGTCGAGGACGTATCCGTGCACTTTCACTGCAATTGACATGGAGGAGCGGCGGAGGCGCGAGGAAACGCTGCAGACACTAGTAAGCGCAAGGGCGAGAGATTTGCAGCGCATGGTTGAAGAGGCGGAGGGTTGAGCATGAGCGACCTCCGAATGAAGGCAAGTGTGATTACCCGGTTCGGGACGGCGTGATAATCCTTGATTCCGATCTGCACGAGCCTCGAACGTTTGGAAGCAACTGCGAGGCTCCGGCGTTAATGTACCTTTGATGCTCTCGCTGATGATGTTAGGATGGAGCGTGATGCTTTCCCTGCTGGGCCAGGGATGCCCGATGCGAAGTTGAGGAAGATCCGGAGGGAGGTGCATCGACAGGTGACGGGGCTGATGGTGATGTGGGCGACCCTCTTGATGATTGAAATTTCTTTTGTTTTGTTTTTTTCTTTCCAAGTATATTCTGCACGCTCGAAAATCTTCCTTGTACTCAGTGGCGCTGAGTTCAAGGTTTTTTTTTTTTTTTTTTTTTTTTTTTTTTGATTATTTGAATAAAGTTTTCCTTTACAATCCTTTGTTAAGACTGCAACCGAAACTTCTCAGGCGCAAGGAGCGCCTTCACATGTAATCCTTAGTAATAAAAGAAGTTATACTATAATGGAATATCCACGGACCTGTGATGCAACATCTTCCTGGCTTTACTGGGCGGATGGCTCAAATCACTTCTTGCGCACACGTTCCTATTTCGAAATATTTGCTTAGGGTTTCCCTTTTGCTCCAGTTGATTTAGGCTGACCCAGGACTTTGTGTCTTTAGGAGTAGAGAGATTCTCAGATGGAAATGATACTTCAATTGAATTGAGAATTGAAAATTGAAACCCTAACTATGAATGCAAGTATTGCAATCATTTTCCGGAGGAATTACAAGTGTGACACGAAATTATAATAAGGAGACACGCTGGAAAATAGCACAGCGTTTTTTAAAGTGTGGAGGATGCTGGAAAGTGATAGCACAGTATCTTAAGTGCGGTAAGGTTTGAGCCATCGCGAGTGAACTGTTATGCCTTCCAGGTTATCAGCGTTGATGAGCTTGCAGAGCCACCTAGGATAACATCTCGCTACAGTGCACGGTTCATCTTCTCTTTTGGTGGGTGAGTCAGGTGGAGTGGTCATCTTTACCGTCATGCTTCCAACATTGAACGTAGTCATCTTCGTCACCAGGTCTCCAATTCCGAATGGGTTTGAGTGTGCGGACACTTGGACCTTGACCTTGTTGTCTTTGACCAAGACAGCCTCTATGCTCTTGATAAAACGTTTGAAAGGGCCGGCTTCCCATTCACATCTCCTAGCCAGGGGTTGGCTTGTTGGTTGGAGCCAGTCCCCAGGACTTGTCGAATGAGGGGCGGTAGGTTGTAAGGAAGGTTGCGTGACGAGACTTACTTGAGATTGGAACTTTTCAATGTATGCCGGCTGTGCTCTCTCCGGAAGTTGCGTCATGTTGGAAAGTTCTTTGGTGCGCATGATGACAATCATCGTGTGGTCCAACAGGCATGTTGAGATTCTTTCAGTACCGAGACCGGTAGAGGACAGACTTCAAGATGGCTTTGTTGTCCCGTATCCAAGAGCGTCCTAGGATCATGTCGTAGCCGGGATGATCTTAGACCACGTAGAATTTTGCTTGCGTCGAGGCGTCTCCCATTTTGATTTCAAGATTGACGTATCCATACGCATCTCTAAGCTCTCCTCCTGAATCTTTGACCACAGTTGGGTGACGAGTAGCTTCCTGCTTCGAAATCTTTGCCGCTTTCAAGGTCTTGATAAGAATGATGTTAAATTCGGAAACCGTGTCAATTAACACGCTATCGAACTTAACGCCCCTTAAACAAGTGATGGTTAGGAGTCCTGATTTCCCTTGCTCGCGTCTTGCGGGGAGAGTCTCGAGGTTCTTGAACTGCTCCTGGATGCAAACGCCTGCCTGACACAACGTGATTGAGGGCCGCAAATATGTCTTGACGCTGTCCCTTGGAGAAATACAAGATCTCACATATGCGCTCCATCATAGATTGCACGGTCTTGCGAACAGAGTCCCCAGAAATCATGCAGTTTCTGATAGGTAGAGGATCTCTATGAACACCTTCATTTCCAAGCTGGAGCTCCCCTGTCTCTACCTTTTCCCTGAATATTTGTTTCAACTTGTTGCAATCTTTGGTTGGATGATGGACGAACCCGTGATAGCAACGAAGATCCGGGATCTTCCATCTCTTCCTCGGTCGGAGGACGCCCGATAGGGGGAGCTTTACGGCGTCGTCTTGGATCCACGCTTCCGGGAGCTCTATCACTTCATTTATGGGAAAAGGAAAACCCGTGTCTTTGTCGTTTTGTGCAGGAGTTTTGTCTGTTCCTTTTCGAGACGAAGTCTTGTGTGCTGAGGATGTTCGCTTGGTTTGTTGTTCCGTTATCGAAGCTTTCCTCTTTTCTCCTCCGCTACCACACTCACGTAAGGGCCAGGTGTTGTATTGTTTGTTTGTGAGACGCCTGCTTCCTCGACTTTCGCGCAAATCTTCACTTCGAACAACCCCCGGTTCTTTCTAGTAATGCTTGGTGCGATTGTTCTTTGAACGCTTTGCAGCCTTCATGGAGTTCGAGAACGTTTGAAAGCCCGCATTCTCTAACAGAGCGATATATGGGTATCATCCCATTGATGCATGATTCCACCAATTGCCGTTCGGTAACATTCGGTCGTGGCAGTCCAAAGTGCTTGGGTTCTGAATCTTTTAACGAAGTCGTTGGGATGTTCATTGTTCTTGGAGAATTCTTCCTGTGTCCGAGAACGTGATTTGTTCAGACACGAAGAAATACTTCTTGTAGAAAGCACTGACCATCTCGCTCCAATTGGATATGCTGTTAGGCGCAATGTTGTTGTACTGTGTGTATGCCCCCCCGTGAGTGATTTTGAGAATTCTTTTAGGCGTAAAACATGATTGTATTCATGTTCCCCCAAGGCTTCCAAGAATCGAGAAACGTGCTCACGAGCATTACCAGTACCGTCATAGAGGGAGAACTGGGGAGAGGTGTAACCTCTCGGTAGAGGAATTCGTTGCACCTCTTGAGGGTACGGCGGCTGATGTTGGTGTACGTCCGTTCGGTCCCCTTTTCCTCGGTTTTGGAGAAGTCGCTCTAGATCTTCACGCGTGATGAAGTTGGAAGACTGGCCTCTCTCCCCTTGGCGCTCAGGAGCAACACGAGTTTCTTCATTCATGTGAGTCCGAGTGGAAACACACGCTCCGGTGTATTGAATGCATCTCTCGCCGACTCCAAGGGTTACCGTGAATCTTGCGGCAATCGTTCGATCAAAGTTTTAAGGAAAGTGAGTACCTCTTTTCTGAGTTGCGGCCATGTCTGTTTGAGTTTTAGCAAGAATTTCTGTTTCTCCATCAAGTCTGCAATGGTACTAGACGGCGGTCTTCCTCTTGTGTCTCGGTTCCTCGTCCCGATGGAGGAGTGAAAGTTGTTGCTCTGGTAACCACCGGAGGCGTAACGCTCGAAGAGATGCCGGGGTTTGCGGCTGCTTCGGCTCGTGATGGGAGGTGTTACACCTGCTGGGACGTCTCCCGCTCTCGCTACTGTTGGTGACAGAGGTAACGGCTCCTCGAGATGTGTGCCTGCGGTAGCTCCACCGACATGTGCACGTCAACACCGGAGTGTTATCCACGCTAGCTCCGTCCGAATTGATTGCTGATCCAGGACACTGAGTTCCACCATCTTGGAATGAATTCCGATCGAATTGGTTCTAAGATCTACCCTTTTTGAAATTGATGAAATTGAATCGGATTTCAAAGAAATTGATTTTACGACCGAGAGATTAACCTCCCACTGTGGTCGCCAATTGTTGATGGGTGAAAATTACTCCTGCCGAGTTTGGTAATTTGGGGTGTGATGAGGAATGAATTTAAACCTACAACAAATGCATCGCGCGGTGAGTGCTTGTAGATTCGAGAGATCAATACAGTGCAAGTCCGGCCTAAACCAAGAAATGGCCGTTCCAGGACTTGTTTCGGTCACAAAGTGAAGGAGATGGGGTTGATCTTAGGGAGGGAAGCGAAGAAGGTGTTGAGATTGTGAAGGTGTTGGCTTGCTATGACTTGTGACAGAAGATGGTTGAATATGACGGTATCAACACTTGGTTTCTGTCGACTGAACTTGTGTTGTTCTGTCTCCGTATATTCCTTGTTGTTTTTTGAAAATAGGGCGGAGAACCTATTTATACAAGTCATTGAGCCTCATTCACGTTTATCGTGGGAAGTGGAGGTAGTGGAATGATGGAGTAGTGGAGTTGTGTGTCTGTAACGCACGACCAGTCTTGCCCACTTTTCCTGTTCATCTCTAACCGTCCATGACTCCCTAACACGTTCTTGTGATGGCGCGTTGCACGCTGCACGCTGTAAACCGCCAGACCAATACCCCAGTAAGTATCCCCCAGTTTGTGACATGATTGACGTCTGGAATGTGGATCGTGGGTCCACGAAAGATAGCATGTAATGCTGAATTGAATAATCGTGTGTTATTTGAAAGTCGATACTTGTGCAAGATCGTGTGTATTTTATGCAGTACTGCATTACGGTGTGGTAAAGTGACGTGTAATGACTGCTCACTAACCAAATAACTCCCGACCGTGGTTGTATAACCAAGTTGGTGAGGTCGGACGGATGAGATGATGTTTGAGACACTCATCCGCGACCGTTGATGAAATTAGGGTTTTTAAAGAGGTGCGCAAGCATCACTCTTCAGCTTGGTCGAAACCAAGCATGGGAAGGATTTGGAGAAGACCGACCATACATGCGTGTTGACGGCATGATGGTGTAGGCGCCTGTATTCCGTTCCCTCATGAAAGCGCAATCTGGGCCACTCAATTTGACCGGTAAAGAGGAGTGGTCGAGATCGGTTTGCGGCAGAAATCCCTTGCCGCAAAGGAGTTGGAAACCGGCGTGATTTCCCTAGTTTGGGCACGCGTTTCGAAGCGACCAACATTGGTTGGTTTTGGTCGATCATACTACCGTGTAGGTGGTAGGTTGGTGTTCACACCTATACCTGATTATCCCATGAAAACGTGATCTAAGCCATTCAAATCATCCGGTGAAGTTGAGCGGTCGAGATCGTTTTAGGATTTGGGAGGTGTAACCGCACGAGTTTGGGCGTGCGTTTTGGGTTGGCCGGGAATGATGAGCCTTGGCCGACCGCGTGAGGAGGTAGATGGGCCCACGGTGGTCATGCTGGTGTGACCGACCCTTGCTCAATCTAATCTGTGACCCTCCATTCGTGCCGGAGAAGATGGACGCGCGTGATGGCTTGAACCCTAATTTTGGCTTTCAAAGCCGCGCGACCATGCTCTTTTGGGCGGATGGTTTTGTTGTAACCAACCACGGTTGGCTTTGACCGATTGGTCAAGCGTGTAGGCGGTCACATGGTGATTGTGTCGACATGCTCCGGGCCTTTTGAGTCTACATCTACACCCTCCATCTATGCCTGCGAAGACGGACGGTTGAGACCGTTTTGCGACATATGTAATATGCCGCAAACCCTAATTTAGGTTTTCCGCCCATAATGCTTGGTATGGACGGTTTCTCGGCAAGCAAAGGCCAATGGTCGACCATGCAGTCGGCCGTGTGTATTCCATACCTTGGGGGTGATGGAATTGATCCGTGGCCATCCAATCATGCTTGTGGAGTTGGATGACCGCGATCAGATCATATTTGGCAGTGCTAAGGCCGTGTGTATTCCATACCGCTGGGGGTGATGGAATTGATCTGCGTGGCCATCCAATCATGCTTGTGGAGTTGGATGACTGCGATCGATCATATCCGAGACCGATACGGTCAAGTCAGGATGCTCAATCGGGCTAGTATAACACACCGAGAGGGGCTCAATCGGGCTAGTATAACACACCGAGAGGTCTCGGGCTAGTATAACACACCGAGAATCACTGTACGGGTATTTCGTACATGGATTCATTATAGTGCTTGGAGGTTTGTGTTACTCGTAAGAGTAACACTATCGTCATGCCACACCGATAATGGGTACAGAAATACAAGGCTGATATGAAATTCACGGGGAAGGGATTGTTGCCGCATGCTCCAACCTCGGAGGAATTTCATGTATTCACAGAATGGGATTGTTGCTACATGCTCCATTCTTGGTGAATTAAGTGAGGAGTATCCGTCACTTATAAATGGCTTTATCTTTTACAAGATGTCAGCGCATGATTTTTCTGGTTACTTACAAATTTAACCTTAAATGAAAATCCACCATCAACATGATCGACGATGTTGTGTCAATCATATTTATATACAAGGCTTCTCAAGATTTAATCATTTGAGTCTCTGTTACTTGTCTAGCCTGTAAAGTCTGCATTTTAAGTTGCCACTTTTAATAATACCATGTTGCTGGTTGGCCAATTTGACTATATCTTCAAGCTAAAATGGATAATCATTATCTGGTGCTTTAGTGCTCTAGGCTTTTGTAACAAAAAGTTATATAAGACCGTTTAACCGGTACCTTTCGCTTTGTGGATAACACAATAATAATGAGGATATTTTGTGTGTTGCAGTGATGTTTTAGCCTCAAGTTACATGCATCAATGAGTTCATGTTTGTTTTCTTTTCATATAATAGAAAATAGGTGTAACACATGTTGCCTATCCTATTAGGTTTAGCTAATATTTTCCAAAATAAGCTCAAATTACTAACTAAGATGCACGTACCTACACAGCTTTTGTCATGGGAGAAGATGATGATTACGACTAATGGAGGGAATCAGATTATGAGGTGGATTCTAATGAAGAAACGATGGATTTAGATGAGAGTCATGATGACATTGTACAATCAGATGACGATGATGGTGAACATATGCTCCACACTGCTAGATTTGAAGACTTAACAGGTAATGTGTGAAACCTTGTACTTACTTGTTTCTACTTAAACATCACATGGTTTCATATGTTGCCTCGGTTATTTCCAGAGTCAGAAGATTCTGAAAATGATGATTTGGAGGTGTTAGAAGAAAAAGAATTGGAAAATGCTCCGTATGAAAAAGCGACCCACAACAAGAAGTCTCTCTGAAGTGATCATAAAAGAGAGGGGAATGACAAGAATGTTGAAGCTGCATAGATACTTCTCGGATAAAAATGCCAAAAGAAGGGATATTGAATTTGACAAAATATTCCGGCCTATTGGTAACCATAGAATTGAATTCAGTAGTTACCTAGGCTATTTGGTCCGTGATATGGTTGGCATAAAACATTTATGTTGGAAGGAAGTCCTTTCAACAACAAAAGAAAATATGTGGGAGAAAATTCTGGTATGCATATGCGGTTACCAATTCGTCGTTTTTGTTGTCTAACTGCGAGTCTGTGATTAACATACATTAGATGTTATTGTAGCTTCATTATGAGGTGCCCCATGAGCTGAAGCGAGTGGTCATGAAGCGTCTGCCTGTTCAGCTGCGGGACTTTAGAAGGAAATTATACAAAAATCATGTAAAACCCTTCCCGGAAATGCCGCACAAACTAAGAACTTTCCCCAAAAAGTACGAAACGTTAATGGACCAAGAAAATCTGGGACAATTACCTTAATCATGTACTAAAATCGCCTATATGTAAGGTATGGAATACACATTGCTTTTTCTAATTTGTGTTTCGTTCTTATTGTCTATCCCAAAGATACTAATGAAATTATTTTTATTTCCTCTCGCAAGAAAAATTCGGAGAGGGGAAAAGAGGCAATATCACAATCCAAGTTCCCACATCGGACCGGACGAGGAGGATACTCGGGATTAAAACTAAAATTAATAAGTCTGTTGTCTTATTTATTATACACCGCACGCAAGAAACCGCCATATCTGTTTTGTATGTCGTGTTGCGTGTCTCATATATGCAGAAACTTAAAACGGTATAGGGATGTGTCCTCTTACACCAATCTGTAATTTTGTCACATTATATGCTTTGGAATAGGTTTTCTGTTTTACACAGTTAATATATGTGCGGATGTAAATCCTTACTTGTTTCTGGTAACTACTAGGTCCAAAGCGGAAAAGTTGCCGAAGAAGATCTTGAAGACCGGTGCTTCATGTGGGCAAGAGCACGCGAAAACAAAGACGGAATTGTTCCAGACGAGTTTATCAGGAAGAAGACATCTGAAGTTGTAAGAAAACTAAAACTTTACATTCCTCATGTTTTTAACCAAAGTAAGTGCAAAGTAATTTCGCAAGGTTTAAATCAGAATTTAACACATTATTTGAACAGGAAGAGAAGCGGAAGATGATTCGAGAGGGAACTCTAACGGTTGGTCATAACAAGGATGCCATAACAGTTGCGATCGGCCCGGATAAGGGTGGACGTGTCAAGGGGGCTGGCTTTGGAGTGACGACAACCCTTTACTTTCCAAATGGTAGAAAACCAAGACACTCGAAAGAGAACGATGAACTGCGTGAAAAGCTGAAAGCTAAGGAGAAAGAATTGGAGTCTACTAAAAATGCGTATCAGAGATTAACAGCTAACTTGTTATCTCAAGGAGTCGACATTGCAAAAATTGTGGGCAACAGTATCAGCAAGTCTGGAGGAGAGGTAAGTGAACTGATTTTTGATTAGATTGTGTAATTTTTTTAAAAAAATTGGCAGATAAAAGATTCGATTTTTTCAAACAATGTGTTCAACTACATCACAGGATGCGCAGGACCTAGCAACGCCTCCAATCGATCTAAGAATAACATAGGTCCAGAATCAGTTAAGAAACATCCAAAAAACATGGGAAATCCGGTCCGCAGAAGTCATCTGAAAGCACCAAAGGGTCCGCAAAGCGGGACTCTCCTTGTACTAAAACGCCGACCGTTTCTACTGAATCCCCGCCATCTTTAGTATCAAAAAGAAGTCTTCGTCTCCTCCATCCACTGGGGAATCTCAGAATGTGCCATCTGAAAAAGTTACCATTGATGTATGGTTTTCCAACGCGTTTAAATTTTCAATCTTCCATTTACTATCTCTCATGCGCCTTGTGTTTCTGAAGGGCATAGGATGCAAACTTCGGTTTGGAGAAAAGGATAACATTGTTGCCATTGGTAGAGCTTACTCTTCAAAGAAGGTATCTTATAAAATGAAGTCAGGAATGACGGGTGAGGTTACATGCTATAGCGTCATGGTTAGTGAAGTACTAAATGAAACCATCAAATTACCCTTTGGCACATCTTCTGGGATAAAAACTTTAAAAGATGTTGGTGATGCTGAAATTAGTTGGCCAATCAAATCAAACCATCTTGGATCAAATGGTTGCTATGCTTGTTTGCTTTATTAAGTCATTGGATATGTTTTTACACAAACCAATTTTATATATATATCTTGTTTGATATAAGAGACGAATATGTTATCAGCTATATGAATCACGGATGTTAGTGTATATTTTAGAGAACCTTATAGAACGAGCTATGTGGTTATCTATTTGATTATGAGTCAGTTGTGCATTTTTCTTAAATGGTTTCACTGCAAAAAGAAGGTACAACTTTCATTTCAATTTTCTGATGCAGGTAAGTCAACCAAAACATTCTGAGGCTGTGAAATCATCGGATCTACTCAACGGAAGCCAATCTCGTATCGCAAAGATCTCGAAAAAGTTCGAAGGTATGTGTTTTAAACCAGATTACATGATCTTAAGACCATATGAGTCTGAAATATGCCATCAACTACTATATGAATCACGGATGCTAGGGTGTATTTTGGAGAACCTTGTATATTTGTTACATATTCATCTGTGTCTTCGCATTCACGGTGGAATTTGGCATATTTGTCACCCGAATATGGAATATTACTCTACTGCTGCAGGTAAGTCAACAAAATTCGGGGAAACATACTCTGGATGTGACGTCAAAAGATCCGCCTAGTCGGAGCCAATCTGAGATCGTGACAACTAAAGCAGTTTCTCCGGTATCTGTTTTAGTTTTACATGCATTTTAAATCTCAATTTGTTTTGAAGTTTTCGCTTGAAGATGTTCATATGCCATATATTTCTGCAGGGTAGAAGGTGCAACCTTTTTGACGAGCTGTCTAAGGCAAACGTCCTTGCTAGAGGTAGAGATTTTTTGTTAACATGAAAACAACAATTACATGGAAAGGATGGGTTGGAGGTTGATTGCCACAAAATCCTGATTGATGAAGTAATAAAACCGAATTTCTGTCTACCCGTACGATTTTCTGGTATGGAAACATTAGGGAAAACTCTTGGAAAAGCGATTCCTTGGCCAAAGTTTGGTGTTCAGTTTACCGAGCCTGCTAAGAAGGTTAGTTGCTTGGCTTGTTTGATTTGTAAGTCGAATATACATAAACTAGTCTATCAATTATATGAATCACCGATCCAAGTGTAAATTAGAGAACCTAGAAAAATAGAAACATGTGTAACTTTCAAAAGTAACTAATAACTCTTTTAACCTTATGCATAACCCTACAAGTAATTCACAACCAACTACTTCTCTGCGAAAGTCTCCTTCACATAGCAACCCTTCTGATGGATCTAAGAAGCAGTCTCCTAATCTTATGCAGAACTCTAGAGAAGTCATGCACATCTATGGCAGAACCTCTGGCTAAGACATCTAATGGAGTATGTTTTTTTTGATTTTTTTTTTCTTCGTAAATCTATATTGCTAATTCTAGCATCTTCTTTTTATATGATGTTCATATGTCGTATCTCCACAGAAAGCAAAATACGACTTTTGGAATGGATCTAGGGGAAACGTCGTTGCTAGAGGCAGTATTTTACCTACACTACCTAACCAAAAAATACATGGACAATATCTTCCTAAAAAATGTTATGTTGTCAATATTAAGGAGGTTATAGTTCCATCGTTCATGTTAACCGAACCAAGTGGTGAGTTTAAGTTATTAGGGGAAGCTAAAGATGGTTTTGTGGCATGGCCGAAAGATAACTGTTCCATCTCTGATGACAAGGTTAGTTTCTTAGCTCTTTTGCTTTGTTAATCAAGTATATAAATAGTTTTACATAAATCGTGTATTCAGTTTGATTAAAGAATAAGTACGAGATATAAATATATTAACACCTAAATGGAACATGAATGCCAGTGTAAATTTGAAAATTGATATTTGGTTACGGATTTTATTATGGGCGTCAGCTGTGAAAAATGCCACGGCCTTCAGTGAAGTTGGCTTTATTACATTGTTGGAAAAATGACTTTTGTCTGTCTCTTGTTGAGAATTCACATGACAGATGAATTCGCCTTGGATTTAGAATATATATATAATACATTTAATCTCTTGCTGCAGGAAACTCCACAGCATGGAAAACCTCATAAGCAACCAGAACCAGTTTTAGATTCTGAGAAGAAATTGGACAGTGACCTAAGAACAACAAGCACCCTTGTAGAAGATAAACTGAATGAGGAGCACCTAGCAGTCAATCCACATTCGGGGAGTCATGCAGCCTCTGACAAGCTTCCAAAGAAGATTAAAAAGGTGCAGAGAAAGTTATATGTACAAAGTGTAGATCAGGCATACCAACTTCCGGATGGGAAACGGTGGATGACAAGGTTTGCCGTGTCGAGAATGTCACAACCTCGATCAATTGCTTGAAGAGACACCACCATCAAAAAGTTTAAGAAAACTGATGATTTTTGGATAAATGCTCTTTAATATTTTCTTTTGCAAACATTTGTTAGACCAAAGCTCAACATTTTTTACCGTGTTATTAAAAATAATATGAATTTGATTTAACCACAATTTATATAAAGTATAAGAAAATTTGGATAGTGCCAGGTGGATGGTTTAGATGCGTCATATCTGAACGACTTAGAGGCGTCACACGCGTAATACACATGTTTAATTGGCGTGGCTAAACATAACATAAAGACACACTAAACAAATATAAACTTGCGTGGATAAATATCACATAAAGCCACGCTATATGGCGTGTCTATAGGTTCTCCGATGAACGGCTCCCAACGTTACATGTGGACGGTGAACGTTACATCTGAACGGTCAATATTGCATCATCTTAAATTAGATCCAACGATTCCTAATACGTCCACGTGGATCAAGGTAATTGGAAATGGGCGTGGCTAAATATCACATTTAGCCACACTCTATGGGGCGTGTCTATAGGATATCCAATGAACGGCTCACAACGTTACATGTGGATGGTATTCAACGGTTCCTAATACACCACGTGGATGAAGGCAAGTGAAATTGGCGTGGCTAAAACATAACATATAACCACGTTAAACCTATATTGTGTGTCTATCGGATAACCAATGGCTACACCAAAAAGCACTTAGCGTGTCTATAGGGAACCAAAGAGCCACGCCATAAAGCAATTTGTGTGTCTATAGTGAACCAAATAGCCACGCCAAAAAGAAATTTGGGTGTCTATAGTGAATCAAATAGCCACGCCAAAAAGCAATTGGCGTGTCTAAAGTGAACCAAATAGCCACGCCAAAAAGCAATTTGTGTGTCTATAGTGAATCAAATAGCCACACCAGAAGCAATTAGCGTGTCTATAGGGAACCAAAGAGCCACGCCATAAAGCAATTTGTGTGTCTATAGTGAACAAAATAGCCACGCCAAAAAGAAATTTGGGTGTCTATAGTGAATCAAATAGCCACGCCAAAAAACAATTGACGTGTCTAAAGTGAACCAAATAGCCACGCCAAAAAACAATTTGTGTGTCTATAGTGAATCAAATAGCCACGCCAGAAGCACTTAGGGTTTCTATAGGGAACCAAAGAGCCACGCCAAAATAATAAATCGTGTGTCTATAGAGTACCAGTACTTAAGTTTTTGGGACACTATATAGCAACGCCTATATGGCTCTGGCGTGGCTATAAGCTACCTAAAACTACGCTGTGTTGCCTAAAACCAGCAAGCAGAAGTCACGCCAAGTCCAAACCAAATTGGCGTGTCAAAACCCCTATGGACACGCCAATTTGGCGTGGCAAAAGGGTCTGTCTGTACTAGTGAACACCTTGATCCCATGAAGTGTGACAGTTGCTGGAGTCAAAGAGTGGGGAAGTGGAAATCGTGTTAAAACCAGTTGCTCATCGTGCGGAGACTTGGTTGATTTTCCATCCACTACTTTGATAGCTCCTCCAACTGATTGCATGACTTTCTCACATTCTCATCGTGTGTATGAACACACGTGCCGTAGACCGCCAGACCAAAACCCTAGTTAATATCCCCCACGTGACACGATTGATGTCTCGTGATTGTGGAGTCTGCAAGGCAGACGTGTATTTAGTTAGTTAGTCAGTTGCTGACTTTATGGGATGATGAGTCCTTGTATTGCTGAGTCGAACGTGATTTGCAAATGTTCTAAGAGTCATGAACGTGTCTGTTGAGACAAAGGTATAATTCTCGAATAAATGTTGATAGTTAAGATGAGCAAATATTGCTCATTGGATGAATTGTTGAATATTGATAGTTGAACCAATATTCCTTGGTCTGAGCAAATGTTGCTCGTTTGATGAATTATTAATTTAAAAAATGGCAACTGAACCAAGTATAATAATTAAAGTGTTGATTACGGGATCAACATAAAATTATTAGTGTTTGAAACTGGAATTATGAACCTTGGATTCGAAAACCCTAATTTCGATCAATTGATGATTTATTGAAAATCAACCACGGAGTGAAGGAGGGACCGACTACATGGGATGATGAGTCGACCATGTAGCCCCAGATGCTCGAGTGAGCAAATACCAAAGTCTATTGAAGACTAGTTGGTGAAAGAATGATTAAATGCTGGTTTAATCATTTATTATAATAATGCTCGTCTGAGCCTTAGGTGATAAAACTAATTATGAAGAGATGAGGGACCGACCAAGGGGCCATGAAACCAGCTCTGGTTGGTCACGGGACCGAATGACGATCGTTTTATGAAATTCCAAATTGTTTGGAAGAGTTTGAACCTAATGTGAACAAATTAGGTCAAATGATAAAAGTGTGCGGGACCGGCCTCTTGCAAGCCAAAGATCCAACCTTGGTCGGTCAAGGTAATATGCTCATGTCACCAAAGTGTTCGTGCTGAGAATTTTGATATTTTCTGATGCGCGTTTGAGCAACATTTTGAGAAAATATGAAGAAATCAAGGTTTTTGCTCAAACTGAGGAAACTTCATTAGATGAAGGAAATAATAATAATAAAATAAGGAATAATGAAGTGTGGGGCCGGCTATGGCCAAGGCATGGCCGGCCGGCCAATAAGCCCGGTCCCATGGCACTTTTCCTAATTTTATATTATTTTCATGATTTTAGGGAAATACCATGAAATCAAGGAGTTTGTTGAAATAAAGGAGTTTTCCTTAAAGTGAAGGAGTTTCCATGAGATGAAGGAAACAATAATAATTAATAATAATAAAATAAGGGGCATGTGGGACCGGCCACGACTAGGGCATGGCCGGCGGCTAGGGGCCCGGTCCCGTGAGTCTTCCCTAATTTTATATTATTTTCATGATTTGAAGGAAATATCATGAAATTAAGGAGTTTTCATGAGATGAAGGAAATAATAATAAAATAATAAGGAATCATGAGGTGTGGGACCGGCCACAACTAGGGCATAGCCGGCTGGCTAGTATACCCGGTCCCATGACACCTTTCCCAATTTTATATTATTTCCTTGGTGTGAAGGAAACACCATGAAACTGAGGAGTTTCCTTAAAACGAAGGAATTTTGTTCAAATAAAGGAATTTCCATGGGATGAAGAAAAATAATAAAAATATGATAAAATAAAGAATTAGGCGTGGGACTGACCACGACATGACTGGCCAGCCGGTGGGCCCAGTCCCCTAGCACCTTAGCTAATATTTTATTATTATTATTATTATTATTCTTATTTTGCATAGGTTTATCGTTCCTTCGTGTTTTGGAATGCTCGTTCGTGCATCAGGTGCTCGTTAGTGCATTATTGTTGAATACACTTGCACCATTTTGGTCGGGGCTTACTCGATATCGGCTCAGATGCCTGTACGTTGAATATTTATCACTAACTCATGGAATTTTGCTGGGAAGAACCACAAATTGAAGTAATGGAATATCATGAAGAACGTAGAATATTTCCGAATATTCAGTTAATGAATTTAAGGATTAGAAATAATTAATTGATGGCTCTATACTAGCAGGCATGCCGTCTAGGAGCATTAATTATTAGAGGATTGGGTGATATGAGCTAGTTGAAGCGTCATATCTATTATGTATAGTATAGTCACGGAAAACACGTTGTTGCATCCTGAAGACGTTATCGCTCTATACTAGCAGGCAAGCTATCTAGGAGTCGTCCAATCATAATGATTCTATACACATGTCTTTTATATAGTTAGGGAAAACATTGTTACATCCTGAAGACGTTATTGCTCTATACTAGCAGGAAAGCTGTCTAGGAGCCGCCCAATCGTTCGATTCTATATAAAAGTAATTACTGAAATTGCTCAATATTCATGAGATATGCCGTTGCCTCAGTTGAGAGACTGCATATTCATGTATGCTCTGAGAGACAATATACTCAGTCAGAGATTCTTGTGGCATGAGCTTTCATGCTTCAATGAGAGACATGAGCCTCAATACTCATCTGATTGCTGGATCAGGAGAATGTACAATTATGGTTTTACGATTTTAGCCTTTGTCGAAAATCCACCATCTACTTTAAGTCCCCTGCTTAGTGAGGGGCAGTCATATTCCTCTGTCAGCACTGGATGGTGATTTTTTTTTTTTAGTTACAAACGAAATAAGTAATTGAACTTAGTTGTAAGATAGGATGTTACCGGATTATCGATTGCATGAGAGAACCATGGCTTGAACTAAGATCCCAGTGGTATGATAGAGCATCGTCTAACGAGCGTAAATTGGTGTAGCACCGCTGATTTGGTGATGAAACCTTGGTCGATTTAAGATTCACAAGTCTGGGCCCAAGAAAGGAAATCCGTTTTAGCGCGTTCGTTCGTTAGTTTAAGAAACAAACAAAATAGACCTGAGTCTAATGATAAAAATTTTGTCTATGAGCTTTCACGAAAAACAAATATGTGAGATTTCACAAAGTGGAATAAACTCTCGTTTCAAAGGTGGATGCTCGTACGAGAGAATTTTTTTTTTGGAACAGACGTGCGTCTGTTAGTAATAAAATTTTGTTTATGAGCTTTCATGAAATTTTTTATCTTCGAGCTTTCATAAATCTTTGAAAATATACTCTCGCTTTAAAGACAAATGCTCGCGCGAGGGAGAAAATATTTTTTTGTTTCAAACTTACGTTAGTTTCACGTTAAATATATATATTTTTGTAAAACCAATGTTTTGATTTTGAACAACTGTTGAAAGTAGACAATTATACATGGTGAAATAATGTCTGTGTGTAAGTTTTCACAATTGTAGAATGGACGTCTATCCAATTTCTGAAAAACCAGTGGATGTTAAAATTCACGTGAGTTTTTCACGGTTTTATGAACATCAAGTCATGATTTTGAATAATGAATTTTGCTCGTGTTGATGGTGGATTTTCGTTTAAGGTTAAGTTTGTAAAAACCAGAAAAATTATGCGCTGACATCTTGTAAAAGATAAAGCCATTTATAAGTGTTGGATACTCCCTCACTTAATTCACCAAGAATGGAGCATGTGGCAACAATCCCATTATGTGAATACATGAAATTCCTCCAGGTTGGAGCATGTAGCAACAATCCCTTCCTGTGAATTTCATATCAGCCTTGTATTTCCAGTACTCATTATCAGTGTGGCATGACGGTCGTGTTACTCTGTAAGAGTAACACGAACCTCCAAGCACTATAATGAAACCATGTACGAAATACCCGTACAGGCTGACTCTCGGTGTGTTATACTAGCCCGATTGAGCCCCTCTCGTGTGTTATACTAGCCCGATTGAGCATCCGTATTGACCGTATCAGTCCGGATATGATCTGATCGCAGTCATCCAACTCCATAAGCATGATTGGATGGCCCCAGATCAATTCCATCACCCCCAAGCAGGTATGGAATACCCACGGCCGACCCCGCATGGTCGGTCATTGGCCTAGCTTGCCAAGAAACCGTTCATACCAAGCATTATGGACGGAAAACCCTAAATTAGGGTTTGCGGCATATTACATGTGTTGCAAAGCAGTCTCAACCATCCATCTTCGCAGGTATAGATGGAGGGTGTAGATGTAGATTCAAAGGGCCCAGAGCATGTCAACACGATCACCGTGGGCCCGCCTACACACTTGACCAATCGATCAAGACCAACCATGCTTGGTTGCAACAAATTAAATACGCCCAAAGGGAGCATGGTCACACGGCTATGAAAGCCAAAATTAGGGTTTCAAGCCATCACGAGCGTCCATCTTCTCCGGCACGAATGGAGGGTCACAGATTAGATTAGCGCGGTCCGGTCATACCAGCATGAACACCGTGGGCCCGTCTATCCCCTCACTTGATCGGCCAAGGCATATCATGCCTGGACATCCCAAAACGCACGTCCAAACTGGCGTGGTCACACCTCCCAAACCGGAAACTAATCTCGACCGCTCAACTTCGCCGGATGATTTGAGTGGTTCAGATCACGTTTTCATGGGATAATCAGGGTAGGCGTGAACACCAGCCTACCACCTTCACGCCAGGCCAACCGACCAAGTCCGACCAAGATTGGTCGTCTTGGAACGCGCGCCTGAAGAGGGCGTGACGAGCGGCCCTTGCGGCATTGGTTTTCTATCGCAAATTGATCCCGACCACTCGATTTCACCGGATGAATTGAGTGACCCAGATCATACTTTCGTGAGGGAATGGAGTACATGCGCCTACACCGTCATGCCGTCTACACGCATGTATGTTCGGCCTGGCCAAAATTGTATCCCATGCTTGGTTTCGACCAAGCTGAAGAGTGATGCCTGCGCACCTCTTCAAAACCCTAATTTCATTAACGGTCGCAGATGAGTGTCTCAAAGATCATCTCATCCGTCCAACTTCACCGACTTGGTTATACAACCACGGTCGGGAGTTAATTGGTTAGTGAGGCGTCATTACCCATCACTTTACCACACCATGATGCGGTGCACTGCACAAAATACACACGATACTTCACAAGTATCAACTTCCGAATAACACGGTTATTCAATTCAAAGATTACATGCTATCTTTTGTGGATCCACGATCCACACATTCCGGACATCAATCATGTCACAAACGGGGATGCATCTTTGGGGTATTGGTCGGCGGTTTACGGCATGCGGCGTGCAATGCGCCATCACAAGAACGTGTTAGGAAGTCATGGACGGTTAGAGATGAACAGGAGAAGTGGGAAAGATTGGTCGTGTGGCACCGACGCACAACTCCACTACTCCATCACTCCACTTCCTCCACTTCCCATGAGAGACGTGAATAAGGCTCAATGACTTGTATAAATAGGTTCTCCGCCTATTTCAACAACACAAGTCAGACAGAGACGAGAAAACCAAGTGTTAATACAAAACGTATTCAAACACCCAGAGCTTGCTTGCATCAATCACAAGCTTGCTCACCTTTCTGTTACAAGTCATAAGCAAGCCAACACCTTCACAATCTCAACACCTTCTTCGCTTCCCTCCCTAAGATCAACCCCATCTCCTTCACTTTGTGACCGAAACAAGTCTGGAAAGGCCATTTCTTGGTTTAGGCCGGACTTTCACAGATTGATCTCTCGAATCTACAAGCACTCACCGCGCAGTGCATTTGTTTAAGGTTTAAATTCATTCCTCATCCACACCCCAAATTACCAAATTCTGCAGGAGTAGTTTTCACCCATAAACAATTGGCGACCACAGTGGGAGGTTGATCTCTCGGTTGTAAAGTCAATATCTTCAATACCGTTCAATCAATTTCGAGATGGTTGGTCTTAGGACCGCTTCGGAGTCTCAAATCTGATGGCTCCTCCAACGGAGATACCCCCCCCTCCTAACGGTGTATCCGACGGCATAATCAGAAGACTTCCAACATTAAGAGAACTAGCACGGGTACAGGAGATTCACACGAAGAACATGGAGCTAATCAAAGAAGCGGTAAACGGCATACTTGATCTCCTCATCAAGATGACGTCAGAAATGAGCATTCAGGAGATTTCTACACCGGCCCCTCAGATCAATAGTTTTACTACGAACCAGAGACCAGTGGATCAGGAAGCGGCATCTCTAGTAGAAAGCTTGTGTGAACTCTTGCACCTCTCGAGGAATCAACGGGCGAGACGTTTGCTTGCAATTAATAAAATAGCTCGGATGCACACGACTCCTTCTCGTCCGAAGTCCTAGCTGCATCGGAAATATCTGTAAACAATGTCACATTTACGGAAGACGACATGATGGCGGAGGAGGGTCACAACCGGGCCCTACATGTTACCGCACACATCAAGGGTTCGGAGTTCAGAAGGGCCCTCGTCGACACAGGAGCATCTTCGAATGTAATTACTCTCAAGACTCTCAAGACAGCCAAGGTTAGCCTATGCGAGATTGTACGACAGCCCACCACGATGACGGACTTCGAAGGAAATCATACTTGCACATACGGGTATGTCAATCTGAACTTATCAGTAGGACCCGTTCAATCAAGAGCAAAGTTTGAGGTCATAGAAAAAGAGCCGGACTACCATATGATACTGGGGAGACCATGGCTTCACGACAACAAGGTCATTCCCTCGACGTATCACCAGTGCCTGAAGACCATGTTAAACGAGAAAGTCATCCGCATTCCTGCATCATTGTCTCCGTATGCACCAATATGCGGAGTGGAGCTGTTCGAGCCAAAAGGTACCACACAAGGGGGATCAGACAAAGTCCTGTGCACCCCACTACCCACGTGGGCTTCAGTCAAGGAAGGAGACCGACTTACACCATTGGAGGCCAAACACTACAAAGACACGTTACGTAACGAGGCGTCCATCTCTATCCGGTGAGACTCCAACTCATGCTCACACCAAAAGGGGACGCACTTTCGAGGTGAAACGTGATCGAAGGGGAGAACAATATACCGGCGCGCTGTTAGCAATTAGCGGAGAGACGGAACCCGGCCTCTCCGCCCAATTGAATCTTTGCAAGAATGATGAAACACA
The DNA here is from genome assembly GCA_023531295.1 of Papaver armeniacum. Classification (NCBI taxonomy): domain Eukaryota; kingdom Viridiplantae; phylum Streptophyta; class Magnoliopsida; order Ranunculales; family Papaveraceae; genus Papaver; species Papaver armeniacum. The sequence goes on from JAJJWW010015270.1 coordinate 410,940, forward strand.
AGATGAGGTACCGGACGCCCAATAAGCAACTACAAGATGGAACCAATTCCACAACTGACGAGCTCGAGACTGTTGACATCAGGAATGAAGAATCTCCCCGGCCGGTCTCTATCAGTTCGACTCTATCCACAAAAAAACGTACGAGTCTTGTTCAACTACTCAAGGAGTACCAAGATGTGTTCGCCTGGACATACGAGGAAATGCCTGGTCTGGATGAAAAATTGGTCACCCATCACTTACATGTCATACCTGGATCCAATCCAATCAAGCAATCTCCGAGGCAATTCAGACATGAAGTAGAGGAACAAATCAAGAACGAAATTCAGAAGCGGTTAGCTGCTGGCTTCATCAGGCCTATTCATCATCCAACCTGGTTAGCCAATGTGGTCCCAGTAAAGAAGAAAACGGACAGATCCGGTCTTTGCGTAGATTTCGAGAGACTTGAACAAGTGCTGCCCCAAGGACGACTTTCCTCTACCTAACATCGACATGTTAGTAGACGCCACCAGCGGACACGGCATGTTCTCCTTCATGGATAGTTACAACGGATACAATCAGATAAGGATGTATGAGCACGATGCGAGTAAGACAGCTTTCCGAACCCCTCTTGGCAATTTTTACTATCTTGTTATGCCATTCGGTTTAAAGAACGCCCGGCGCAACGTACCAACGTGCTATGACGGCAATATTCCACGACATGATGCATAAACAAGTAGAAGACTATGTAGACGATATTGTGGTCAAGTCAAAGGCTCGAGCAGATCACACCAACGTCTTACGTCAAGTATTTGAGAGGTGTTGGGAATACAAGTTAAAGATGAATCCTTTGAAATACGCTTTCGGTGTCTCCTCAGGTAAATTTCTAGGATTCCAAGTGACTGCAGAAGGAATAAAGGTAGACCCGTCCAAGACTCAGGCTATCCTCACAATGCCGCCTCCTCGAACTGTGAAGGAGCTCCATAGTTTCATGGGCAAGGTGAACTACATTCGACGTTTCATACCTGGTTTAGCCCAACTTACCGCCTCGTTCACCCCCTTACTGAAGAAAGGAGCCAGCTTCGTTTGGACCGCAACCCAGCAGGAAGCTTTTCGAAAGATCCAACGAATACTATCATCTCCAGCCATCATGAAATCTCTTGTACAAGGGAAGCCGTTGTGTCTCTACACTGCCTTCAGCGACACTGCGGTGGGGGCTCTACTCGCTCAGGAAGACGATGAGGGAATCGAACGCCCCATATACTATTTCAGCCGAATATTGAGGGACGCTGAACTCAGATAACCCAGAGCGGAAAAGGCATGTTTAGCCTTGATCCATTCCATTCATAAGTTTAGGCATTACCTGATGTCTAACAGGGTGATACTCGTGTCTAAATCCGATCCCGCAAAGTTTTTACTTTCAAAACCGGTCCTGACTGGAAGGACAGGCAAATGGCTTCTCCAATTGTCAGAGCTAGACATAACGTGTGCGTCACCTAGAGCTATCAAGGGTCAAGCAGTTGCAGACTTACTAGCAGCATTTCCTGGAGAAGGCACTACGGAACTACATGAAGACCTCCCTGGAGAATTTCCAGATGTCTCTGTTTTGGAAGAAGGAGTGTGGCTCCTGTATTTTGATGGCTCTGCTACCCCTAGCAGTAATACTGGAGGAGCGGGCGTGGTGTTAGTCTCTCCAACCGGAGAAGTATTTTCACATTCTTTCAAGTTAGACTTCGAATGCACCAACAACTCAGCAGAATATGAAGCTTTCCTCATAGGGCTTTCAATAGCTAAACAAGCGGGAGTCACGCGTGCGGAGATAAGAGGTGACTCCAAACTGCGGTAAACCAGATGAATGGAGTATACGCATTGAAGGAAGTAACACTAGCTCCATACCGGTCGAAGCACAAAAGTTATTAAATTATTTTGCCGATGCAACCATAATCCATGTTAGTCGCAAACAACAATAAACACGCCGATTGTCTGGCAACATTGGCTTCCAAACTAAAGTTCGAAGGAGCGGAAGAAACCCTAACAGTGAAGAGGAGAACCATAGAGTTGACATGGCTGTCACAATACAAAGACACCAGGACTGATGATTGGCGAACTCCGATCATTCAGGAGCTCAACAACCCACTCTCCCAAGGAAAGGTCGGTCTCAAAACTCTGAGAACTTCTTCATGCTTCATGGTATGCTGTACTATTGAAACCCGGATGGTTCTCTGTCGAGATGTCTTGGAGATGACGAAACACAGCTACAACTGAGTCGTGTTCACAATGAAATTTGTGGGCAATCATTGGTGGTAACGCTTTACCGATGACTCCAGCATCTGGGTTATTACTGGCCGGAGATGGAGACTCAATCCAGACTACTTCAGAAGTCCTGCTCAAATTGCCAAGCACCGCCACACCAATCGGAGGTTTTTAGTGTGAACGACACTGGGGACTGGAGAGAGCCATACATCAACTATCTTCGTGGTGGAGCAACTTCCGCCGATCAAAGGGATGCCATCAAGATAAAGCAAAAGGCCAAAAGATTCGTATACCACGAAGGGATCCTGTACCGCAAGAGTTTTGGAGGTAATCTATTAAGATGTCTGGCTGGGTTAGAAATTCCAATCATTTTGAAGGAAACACACGAAGGGGAACATCAAGGGAAGAGGAAACTGTTCCTCCAGATACACGAGAAATATTACTGGCCGACCATGGAGGATGACGCGGCCGCTTTTGTTCAAAGCTGCCGCAATTGTCAAATCCATGGAGACCTTGTTCACGCACCTTCCACCCCCTTGCACTCGATAAGCAGTCCGTGGCCATTCTACAGCTGGGGACTAGACATCATCGGGAAAATCAACCCGCCCTCATCGAAGCAACACGAGTACGTCATAACTGCAACGGAATACTTCACCAAATGGGTAGAAGCCATCCCACTGCGAGGAACTACAGGAGCAACCATTGCGGCTTTCATTAAAGAACACATCATTTGTAGTTTCGGTATACCTAAGCATATTATCACCGATAACGGCACTCCCTTCGCCAATAAACAGGTACGAAAGTTACTTAAGAGGTATGGCATTAAACAGGTTTTCTCCACCATCTACTATCCTCAGGGGAATGGACAGGCTGAAAGTACCAACAATATGCTGATCCGGATCATCAGTCGAACTGTACATGACAATCCTAGAGAATGGCATGACCAGTTACCAATGGCGTTGTTGGCATACCGTACGTCACCTAGAAGCTCCATTGGGGTCTCCCCATATTCACTTGTTTACGGAGCAGACGCAATTCTCCCAGCAGAAATCAAAATCCCATCAGCCAGGATTACAGCGATGACCGGGATCCATTGGGACGAGGATGAAGCCTCTAACTCTCGAATAGCGGAGTTAGACACTTTGGATTCCAGGAGAAACAAAGCGGAAGAACGTACTCAGATATACAGGAACAGAATTTCCAGGGCATATAACAAGACTGTGAGACCACGTATTTTCAAAGTGGGAGATTTGGTCCTGAAAACGGCCAAGCATATCCAGCAAGACATGTCTGCACCGAAATTCTCACCAAAATGGGAAGGTCCCTACACGGTCACCAAGGCCTACAATACAGGTTACTACAAGATCATTAAGGTGGACGGAGGCAGGCTGGAAGCAGTCATCAATGGAAAGTGGCTCAAGGCATATCATGCCTGACCACTATCCGCTGTGTCAACAATACGGGCATTTATTTTCATTACATGTTTGAATCCTCAATTATATTCAGAGATGTGTCAATGAAAAAACCTGTTTCACCAATCAAAAACCAATGCAGTTTATTTCGCAAAGACGTTCAAAAAACTCTTGACATAAACATCATTAACAACAAAGGAATGAAGTTTAGAAGAGGCCGTCTAGAAGATTATAGTTCCTTGAGAGCATCATCTCCAGTCTAGCGTGATATCTTTCTGTTCTTTTCTTCAAGTCCTGCACAGCCTGCTCTACCTTCTCCGATTCTGCAGCCAGAGCCTTCTCCTCTTCCAAAATAGCCTTCGCAGCAGGAACAACATTTACAAGGATACCGGCTCGATCAACCTTGATGATATCAAGACGCTGCCGCAACCAGCCCACGTTGAACTCCATGGATTCACAGGTAGATACCATATTCTCCCACTTTTCGAGGCTTGATTCAGCAACGTTGCGGATAGAAATACTCTCCATCTCAGCAATCATGGGAAGAAGGAAGTTTACCGCGGTGACCAAAGCAGAGGAACAGTGTCGGACCACGTTTCTGGTTGCGATATGGCCGTACTTCCTCCATAACTTTGTGTACAAAGGCACAAACTCCTTCCGCACCGAGAATCCACCGACATCTCGGTATTTGGAGGATAAACATTTCATGCGAACATCGAATGAAATACCCGCATTTGGATATTCATAAGATGAGATACCCAAGTCGGCGTCTTCAAGGTTCACAGGGGTGAATGTGTTTGAATTTGAAGGAAGAGCTTTGGTTAAGTCATCATCATCGATAACCGTGACACATGTTCCGATAGGGTATCTCTGCAAGAATGAAGGGATTATTTACTTGATCATTACGACGAACAAGCAATGGTTCAGAAAAGGAAAAAGAGACAAACCGGTATGATCTTCTTGACTCGGAGAACACGAGCAGGGGATTGATCATGAAGTTCAGACGCAGGTCGTGCACGTTTAACGGAAGATCCTGGATGGTATGAAGAAGACGATCCCTTTGTTGTTCGACATGATGAGGAAACGGAGTTTCTGTGGGAAAGCCCTATTGAAAAATCGCAAAAAATGGTTCAAAATCTCGACACCTGCATATATGCTGAGAAAACCCTAAAACGATTACGGCGCCCGATATATGAGGATTCAACATCGACCAAGTCAGGCTTTCTGTTGAACCCTAATCAAGAATCAGAAGAGTACCTGGATACGAGCGATTCAACCAGCAGTGTGCAAGCACCCACGCCCAGGATCCCAATAGAAGAAGAATCCTATCTCTGACTCCAACACCTAAGAGAGAAAGCCGGCTCATCAAGGCCTGTGGTCACACACGCATGGAGGATTTCCCACGGCCAGAATCCCTCCAGGTAGACTTCCTTTATTTTGTCTCCTTACGTTTGTATATGTCACCATCTCATGCCTACCCCACAATAGTGTAACCATTATGTGCTATAGGCAGGGGACTTAATGTTGATGGTGGATTTTCGTTTAAGGTTAAGTTTGTAAAAACCAGAAAAATTATGCGCTGACATCTTGTAAAAGATAAAGCCATTTATAAGTGTTGGATACTCCCTCACTTAATTCACCAAGAATGGAGCATGTGGCAACAATCCCATTCTGTGAATACATGAAATTCCTCCAGGTTGGAGCATGTAGCAACAATCCCTTCTTGTGAATTTCATATCAGCCTTGTATTTCCTGTACTCATTATCAGTGTGGCATGACGACTGAGTGTTACTCTTATAGAGTAACACGAACCTCCAAGCACTATAATGAAACCATGTACGAAATACCCGTACAGGCTAACTCTCGGTGTGTTATACTAGCCCGATTGAGCCTCTCTCGGTGTGTTATACTAGCCCGATTGAGCATCCGGACTGACCGTATCAGTCCGGATATGATCTGATCGCAGTCATCCAACTCCATAAGCATGATTGGATGGCCCCAGATCAATTCCATCACCCCCAAGCAGGTATGGAATACCCACGGCCGACCCCGCATGGTCGGTCATTGGCCTAGCTTGCCAAGAAACCGTTCATACCAAGCATTATGGACGGAAAACCCTAAATTAGGGTTTGCGGCATATTACATGTGTTGCAAAGCAGTCTCAACCATCCATCTTCGCAGGTATAGATGGAGGGTGTAGATGTAGATTCAAAGGGCCCAGAGCATGTCAACACGATCACCGTGGGCCCGCCTACACACTTGACCAATCGGTCAAGACCAACCATGCTTGGTTGCAACAAATTCGTACGCCCAAAGGGAGCATGGTCACACGGCTATGAAAGCCAAAATTAGGGTTTCAAGCCATCACGAGCGTCCATCTTCTCCGGCACGAATGGAGGGTCACGAGATAAGATTAAGCAGGTCGGTCATAACCAGCATGACCACCGTGGGCCCGTCTATCCCCTCACTTGATCGGCCAAGGCATATCATGCCTGGCCATCCCAAAACGCACGTCCAAGCTGGCGTGGTCACACCTCCCAAACCGCAAACTAATCTCGACCGCTCAACTTCGCACGGACGATTTGAGTGGTTCGGATCACGTTTTCATGGGATAATCGGGTGTAGGCGTGAACACCAGCCTACCACCTTCACGCTGGCCAACCGACCAAGTCCGACCAAGATTGGTCGTCTTGGAACGCGTGCTGAAAGAGGGCGTGACGAGCGGCCCTTGCGGCATTGGTTTTCTATCGCAAATTGATCCCGACCACTCGATTTCACCGGATGAATTGAGTGACCCAGATCATACTTTCGTGAGGGAATGGAGTACATGCGCCTACACCGTCATGCCGTCTACACGCATGTATGGTCGGCCTGGCCTAAATTGTATCCCATGCTTGGTTTCGACCAAGGCGAAGAGTGATACTGCGCACCTCTTCAAAACCCTAATTTCATTAACGGTCGCAGATGAGTGTCTCAAAGATCATCTCATCCGTCCAACTTCACCGACTTGGTTATACAACCCTGGTCGGGAGTTAATTGGTTAGTGAGGCGTCATTACCCATCACTTTACCACACCATGATGCGATACTGCACAAAATACACACGATACTTCACAAGTATCAACTTCCGAATAACACGGTTATTCAATTCAGATTACATGCTATCTTTTGTGGATCCACGATCCACACATTCCAGAACATCAATCATGTCACAAACCGGGGGATGCATCTTGGGGTATTGGTTTGGCGGTTTACGCATGCGGCGTGCAATGCGCCATCACAAGAACGTGTTAGGAAGTCATGGACGGTTAGAGATGAACAGGAGAAGTGGGCAAGACTGGTCGTGTGGCACCGACGCACAACTCCACTACTCCATCACTCCACTTCCTCCACTTCCCATGAGAGACGTGAATAAGGCTCAATGACTTGTATAAATAGGTTCTCCGCCCTATTTCAACAACACAAGTCCGGACGAGCGAGAAAACCAAGTGTTAATACAAAACGTATTCAAACACCCAGAGCTTGCTTGCATCAATCACAAGCCTGCTCACCTTTCTGTTACAAGTCATAAGCAAGCCAACACCTTCACAATCTCAACACCTTCTTCGCTTCCCTCCCTAAGATCAACCCCGTCTCCTTCACTTTGTGACCAAAACAAGTCTGGAACGGCCATTTCTTGGTTTAGGCCGGACTTGCACAGATTGATCTCTCGAATCTACAAGCACTCACCGCGCAGTGCATTTGTTTAAGGTTTAAATTCATTCCTCATCCACACCCCAAATTACCAAATTCTGCAGGAGTATTTTTCACCCATAAACAGCTCGTCTTTGCAGGTTTGAAGGAACAAGCAAGTTTTCGAAATTCTGACGTTATAATCACTACATCTACTGAAATCGTAAATAGGTAAGAGTTGGATTGTTACCGTTTTTGTTGCGTGTTTGTTATTGGTATATCCATGACTCCATGTCTTTCGCCTCAGGTAGTGGTAACCTATGGTTACAACCACTCTTCTGCTCTTCCGGGAACGTTCCAAAATATCAAGTCAAAGATGAAGACTTCTGCATATGCTCATACCGAGGTAAATCAACCTTTCGAGAGACGCTGGAAAGTTGACACATTGTATGCCTCTCGATCATCTGGGAGTCGTCCCTCATCAGCAGAAGCATCGCCGACTTCAGCAAGTGAGACTATCGGCTGAAGATGAAGTTCGGCTTTGCGTTGATGGTGTAGCTCCTGATCCAATGTGGATGAATGAAGAATTTCGTCATAATTCATCAGAAAATTCAGAAGTTAGGTCTTCATTGAAATTGCTGTAGAATCTTCGTCTGATGTCGGATTTTTGTGATCTACCGATGTTTCTTCATCATCAGAAAATTTCCAAGCTTTATTAGAGAATCTTTTCGGCTTTTGAGCACGTTTAAGAGCCTAAATTGACGAAACAGTAAACTTCTAGGAGGTTTTCAGAAAATTTTCAGCTGTCATGTAGTCCAAGGTTTTGGACACATCTTTTTGCTCGTTCATCCAATTGTTATGAATTTTGGATATGTTGTAGAAAACATCCATTTGAAGAGAATGACATATGACTAAACCTTAGATTCTTCACCAATTTCTCCCAGCTTGCTGCTTTGTGCTGGACAGTGTAAAATCATCTCAGACGAGCTCATTGTAAAACACTCATGTTGTGTCTTTAGATCATTCGCTTGTGTCTTGAACGGTTGGTGAAGGATTTTAATGTCATTAATTCATTTGATATCAAGACACCTTGATTGATACATGAGCATGGTGCTTGCAGTGCCGTCTTGTTTCTGTCAGTCGTAGAAACATCACTTCTGAAACCCTGGTCACGGGACCATAACTGAGGTTGCTATCAAGAGGGGATGATGTAATGACCATGGTTGCATGTCCCGGTAGTAGTTCCTTTTACGATGAATTATTATCACTGGAGAGCCCGGCTCCAAGAGTCTTGGACTGTGCAATTGATCGTCATGATCAGTGGACCGTCAGTCCCCAATATTTTGTTAAATCTCTCCTTTTCGTTTTCCCTTCTTCTGGCAAGACCTAGATAGAGGACCCGGGTAGAAAAATCGATGTAAAGACCTAGGTGTTTGAATTTGAAGGTACCTTGATGAAGGACTTAGTGGAAAGTCCTAGTAGACACCGATCGACTGTGGAAGTTATGAATCCCGTCCAAGAATTACTGCTTGCATGTTGTATGCTCTGGAAGCTGTAGGAACCTCATACGACGTCGGAATTCGATGCTTGACCCCAACTTTTGAATCTAAGAGACTGAGTTATCACATGAGAAAGGAATCACTCAATTTGGAGTTGTAGAGGTCAGCCAATGAAGCGTTCACATTTGTAATTTGTAATCCCGTACAAATTTTTCAGATTTCGTAGACCTGACGGTAAAGACCATATCTTTCAGCTCGTATGTTCGATTGATGCGCCCTTTTGGTATGTTGTATAAGAGACATATAAGAACATCTTTCGTTGAGGAAGTATTGTCCCATTCCTCACCCATTGGTACGTTTTTGTAAACCCATGGCCTGAAATGTGTTGTATCTCATTTGTAGTGGCGATGAGAACATCTTGTAGAAGACTTTGGATTGTGTCCGCCAGTCATGCAAGCTTTGGGAATACTTTCATGTGAACATGTTATCATGTCTACACATCTTTATATGAATCATTAGTTCTTGGAGAAGTCCACTTCATGTGTAACACTTCAGAGAATGGTTAGTTGATGAACCATGTCATGAGGATGTTGCTCCTGAAACCGTTGTTGATGCTGAGACCATGGACGGAGTTTCTCCAGATATCCTTGTTGATGTCGATACTATAGTTGGAGTTACTCCAGAGACCGAAAAGGATAGAACCATGATTATCGACATAGCCTTTGCTCCTCCATCCAGTGAGCTTTTACATTCACGAACAAGTTGGTGGGTTGAGCATTCCCAAGATGAAGGTGTACTGATCAGCCTGAATTCTCTTGAACAATATGACTTTACTGTGAACTGGCTCCGTCAGTGAATCGACGTTGTTGTGGGATATACCAGCACCGGTCTTCATTCTGGTGAAGAGAGGAAGTTCTTCAGTTGTGCAGGGGTTTGTGATGTAGAGAGGTCACGTTGATGAAGTTTCATGGAATCATACCAGGTTGCAGTAACTTTTTATGTGGATAACATTTGTTGAAATATATTTGAATCGATCTCTCCGATAAGATCAAGTCCCAGTGTATGTTGAAGGAGTTTGTGCCATCCATGGATGATTGATGTTGCATTGCTTCAGAAGTCGAATGGGATAGTGAAGACTTATCGATTGTAGTTTTGTTACACTTTGATCGTGTTGGTGTTGAATCAGCGTCCAGATATTTGTGTTGAATCCAGAGGCGCCATTATCGAAGGTGTACTCTTTGATTAGGAGTACAATTTGAAGGCTTCTTAGATGCTTGAGCGTTGAAGCGTCATATCCCTTGAGCGTTGAATGTCTTAGGTTTGATCGCCTCGGCCCCGACTATATTCTATTGATATTCAGCATTCCTTCGTTGCGGTAGTGGGTTTCAACACTTGTGCAGACATCAGAGCTTTCTGATTTTGTGGCACACATGGACACTCCAGTAATGCTATGGAGAAACTCCCAGAGTGTTTTTTGCCATGCTTGGACATCATATAAGTAATGAATGTCTCAGTGTGATGCTCGATTAGGAGAAGTGTCAGATTCAACCACTTAATAAAATATGGTGAAGTTATCCATACATAACGTCTTGCAATAGCAGAATTGAGTCCCCATGTTAGGATAGCATGTTAGGAAATAAATGACACAAACCTGGGAGGAATGAGACTTTCTTGAGTGAAACCTCTTGATGAATGTCTATGCATCTTTTGCAGGTTCTTGCTTCAACCTCGTCAAATTTCGAAATTCCTCCAGGTGCTATGATGATGGAATGTCCACCAAATCTTCTAGATCAGAACTTTCCTCATTGGAGAGATGTGCAACCAAAGGCGCTTTGTCAGTGGCCATCTTTTTAGCAAGAATCCACGCTCTTCCGAAGGCCATGTCATATCCTGGATCTTCCTGATTATGTGAAACTTGGTTTCTGTCTAGGTTGAACTTATGTTCACTTTGAGAGTGGTGTAGCCACAAGTATCTCTGAGCGTTCCTTCATGGTTTCCGATTGAGATGAGAGCATGGGTAGCTTCTTTTCGAATGATGCCTGCGGCTCTGTGGGTGGCTTTCAGTAGAATGATGTTGATTGAGGTGTCACCATTGATCAACGTTCTTCCGAATTCATTTCCTCTGAGATGGACTGTGGTGAGAAGTCTCCAGTCGTACATTTCTTTGTCTGTTACTGAAGGCTCAGGGAGTGTCTCCTGAATCAATAAACGCTTTCTTGACACGATGATTCAATGCAGCAAATATGTCTTTCCTATAAGCCTTTGATAAGTACAGCAATTCACAGACATGTTCGATTAAGGATTGAACTGCTTCTTTGACATGTGGCTCATAGAGAGTGAAGGTTCCGACCGGGAGAGTGTTTCTGTGTAATCCTTCAGTCCCCAAGTTAAGCTCTCCTGATTCGACTTTTTCTTGGAATATGTGCTTCAAAATTCTGCAGTCCCTTGTGGGATGATTGGCGAATCTGTGAAAGCGACAGTAACGAGGATTTTCCATTTCCTCTTCAGTTGGTTCTTTCTTGACATACGGTAATTTGATTGCACCGTCCTGAACTCAGAGATCTAGTAGTTCAATCACCTCTTCAATGGGAAAGGGGAAATCAGGTGCTTCTTGATCAGTTCTGTTCCTGTGCGTTGGGAAGGAGCTTGTGCGTCTTGATCGCTGTCGTAGGTGTCAAAAATAAATTACACTTTCTTACTACTCAAAATATATAATATAGCAAGGGCAAGAAAGTATCGTTCCCACAGAGAGGACTAGGTTGCCAATATGTTTCGGTTTCTTATGCAAACAACAACGGGGGATTTTTCTGATTTTTATAAACTAAAAGAAAATAAAAGCAAATCAAAGAAATAAACAAAGCAATTCAAATATGTGAAAGTATTGGTCAAGGATTTTGTTTTCACTCACTAACATGCTCTTGTCATAATAACTAGAATTGATATTTAATCTCTCATTATCAAAGGCCCTAGGATACCTTAATCGCAAGAATACCCCGCTAATTCCTTCTTGTCATCAACAAACACATTTAAAGATGCGAGTATGAGTTCTATCTAAGAGAACAACCTAACGTGTAAAAGCACTAATCAAGTTTAATTCCCTAGATGCATTAAGTTCTATGAAATCAGGCCAATCAAAGCAATCGAACGTGGAAAGCGCACTAATTCAATTTAACAAAGGTCATGGTTCACATATGATTATTAGGATATATCACTACAAGCAATAACCATATTTGTGCTACTTGTATTCAAGATGCATCACTTTTACGTATGAAACACCCTAAACTAGCTATAGATATGAATACGAGTTCAATCAATTGGCCACTCAACTAAACAAATATTCAAATCATACATGGAGATATATATAGTGAATCATGATCGATAATTATGAGACAAAACTAATCTATTAAGAAAAGAATTCATGTTATGTGAAATCAACTTTATCCATAACCAAAAATAATGATCTAGCTCATGTTCATGGAGTTCATAACAAGAAGAAAAAGGAAAGTTTTCATGTTTCTAAACCCTAGAACAAAAGTAGAAGTAGAGATATGATTATTTTTTTTAGGGAGAGATATGCACATGCTTATATATCTCATGTAGGTGTGTGAATCGGCACCAGACTTCTGAATCTCGACCAAGGCCTGACTACCTTCACAGCCCATTAGCAGCCACAGCCTGGGTCCAAGTCCATTTGAGTCCAACCGGGCCAAGTGAGTCGGATCGTATCACCGAGTTGACTCTCCGTAGTAGAAAATCCACCAGAGTTTCCTTTGTTTTTAGAACAATCTCTAGGCCAAATGCAGGCCATTTTCTTCTTCCCTGCACAGTTTCAGCTCCTAGCATACATCTATATCAATTCATGTACCATTTGAACCTTTTACAACTCATTCAAAGCAACAGCAATACAAAGCTCTTGTTAACTTGAAATCACTGCACTTCACACTCCTTGGTTCTTTCTCAGCTGCAGACACCACCAGAATCTTTATTAGTTTGCAATCACCAACTCCTTCCATCATACCCTTGGAAGCAACCTTCAATTCAGCTACAGTTACACACTTCACAGCTTAGGCCAACTCCATTCTAAATCTTCATTCTTTCATTTAAGCTGCACTTCAACCAACAACTAATCTTCCTGTAGCCATTCTCCTTGCATAGCTGCAACACCAAATCTGCACCATTTCCTTCAGCTCAGTTCCATTGCAGCAACTAATCACCATAACCCATGATCCATTCTCTAACTCTTGCTGCAATTTCAGTTCCTTCATCTCAGTTCATTCCCCGCACCTTCCATTACTACAAAATGATGGCAACAATATCTTCTCTGAGTCCTCATTATCCTCCACCACAACATCCTTCTTGTAAACTCAACTCAGCAGCAAACCAATTGAGCTCAACTGCAACTCTAGAAACCAACAGGACCTGCAACCCTACTTGCATTCATCTAACTTCTCAATATAAATTCCACCACCAATGCCAGTTAATCCACTAACTTCATTTCCAGTTCACTAAACATCACAAGCAACAACATAACCTGGAAACCTCATTTACAGTTCACTTCATTACAAAGCAACAACACTTGACAACATATTATAGACTTCTTTCTTCTAGGGTTCAAACATTTCCATCTACTCTAATCTATCCCTGAAGCCAATAACACACATCTCCTGTTTCTCTACTACTCAAGCCCCTGAAACCCATTGCAGTAATCATATTCTAGCCATTTCATCTTAGCATCATTGCTTCTCTTCAATTTCAGATTCTGAAGCAAACCCTATCTCATTTCCTTTGTCTTCTTATCACTGCCAACATCAAAACCCTAACTGCCAATTCTTCTCAACAAGATCCTGACCAAAAACCAATTCTTTCCCGGTCTCAATTCCAGTCATTCTTGGCAGCCACATCAATTTCTTCTTCTCAATCTCCAACTGTCACACAACAGCACCATCGTCTTCATCTGAATAGTTATGAACATCAAATTGAACCCAGATCGAGCCCCTGAATTCTACCATGTCCTAACATGCATCTAACCACCCTAGAATCCAATTAACTCAGCAAACCCATCTAAATTATACTCCCCCAACAACAAACGCAATTTCCCTTGAGTTTGAGCATCAATTCTTCCCTCTTTCCTCTTGGATTCGAGTTCAGAGGCAGCCGCCATGGCTTCTCTCGGTTTCAGATAGAAGAAATGATTGAGAGATGATTACTCTCAATTTTAGGGTCTTGTAGGAGTGGCAGCTAGACTTAGGCGCCCAAAATGGATAAGGGCCACCAAGCAGAGGTGCCCCAGTTTCTGAACTTGTATTGGTGATGTAGACTGGCTCATATCCTTGACCGTCTCCGAATATCACTCTCCATTGAAACAGTTAAATTGTCCTTTTCGCTCTAAATGAGTGATTTCGTCTTCTTCCGCTCCGAATGACTCCAAAGCACCTAAATAACTCAAAAGTAAACATAAGATACATAATTTACAAGAAAACTCGCAAAGAAAGCATAAATACTATATATGAACTTAGGTGTTTTAGACACCTATCAAATTCCCCCACACTTAGACTTTGCTAGTCCTCGAGCAAATCAAACAAAACAAATTCTAAAGGATACATACAACTCCGTGTCGTCGAGGCTACGGTCACACTTAGCATGTATAACAAGCCTTTGAACCCCTAGGTGTCCCTAGTGTACGAGTTATAGTCTCGTGAGGGTTTACTAGAGATATATCCACAAAAACTATTGTTCCAAATTACTAGTTCTCCGAAGTGATAGCATCCAACGAGCTAAGAAGACATAGAGATTCTGCACACTAGTCATAAGAAGTTAGACACATAAATGAACACAATCTCATCCTTAAAAGTTGATAGGGAAATAACCATCCCTTATCAAAAGAAATTCGGGTTCGGAGTGATCGAAAGTCTCGACTCTGCCTCACAAGAAATGGTTTTATGAAGTTGCTCTCAATAATAAATAGCTTTTTATGGGTCACACATGTGTCTAGGTAGGAATGAAGAGAGAAATCATGCGACACGTTGAATAGTAGGAAGGCAAAACCCTCCGAATTGTTTTGAAAACCCACATCTTTGATTCATTTTGAAAACCCTTTTTCCCGACGATCTCTAAGAAAGGAAGTCAACCACTTAACGAAGGTGGGAATATGCTTACTTGCCTCGTTATCCATTCGGCGTGCAGTTAGCACCACTCTCACAACATCCATAGAAACGTCTTCGGTCTTCAATCCTTGTCTTCGTCTTCGGTCTTCAACTCTTGATGATGAAATCTTGAACTTCGTAGAATCTTTACAATGTGATTCTTTCCTTTAATTCCTTGTTGCTTGAAACTTCATTATGGATATTTCTTCTTCCATTGGCTTTATTTAAAGAATACAAAACTTAAAAATGAACTAAACAAACAAAAATATGATACAATGGATTTTTCTTGTCTCTTTTTTTTTTTTTTTTTTTTTTTTTCTATTTGTTTTTTTTTTTAAATGCAAGATAAATAAAGTAAATACAAAATGAAACAAACAAAACAAAATAATAAACTAATGATGAACCTAACAAATTTTCTCTTGTCTTTTTTATTCTATTTTTTTTCCTTCTCTTTTTTTTTTTTTTTTTTTTGGAACAAGAGAAAATAAAATACAAATAATATAAAATAAAAATGCAAGTACAAAGGCCATGGTATAAGTACTTTACCACTTGATTCTTCACAACTTGTATGTCTTGATATCATAAACTTCTCGAATTCTCATCCTTGATAATATTCGCTCTTGTACAAAAAGTCTTCAACTTGTAAAAATTCTGCTCCTTATCTTGTTGCTTTACTTGAATCTGAAATCTTATCATTCTGTACCGTTGCTTATAAGCCTTGAACGTCTTCAACTTTCCTTCAAATTTGTGATGCTCCTCTTGTTGATGATGATGGTGTTTCTATGGACATGTTGGTGTAGAGAGAGATAAAGTGGATGGTGCTAACTACGAACAAGATTATTAGTGGTATGTAAGTTAGCAATTCGATGTCACCATAATGATTGATAAAATAGCACTCAAGAGATCAAAATAGTGCTTTTATTGGTGGGAGGTTGGGTAGCTCACCATTCTACCCGTATTTTACGTACAGTGACACACACTCTAAAAGCACAAATTTAGACAGGTACAAAGAAGTGAAGGTCGGTGCCTCTCATGATGTAACACGGGTAGTCTCCACTATAGGGGACCACTACTCTAATACCGAATTCAGTCTGCACCTTATTTGCCACTGGCATGGTTAAATCCAACTTTAACTCTCATACATATAAAATCTGATCATGTTCTCTGTCATCTCTAAGTTCAGTCACTCTTATGAGAATCTCGATGTAATCTTAGCGACATGTATACTATGTGCAGCAAACTGTCACACTTCATGGTATCATGGAGTTTTCAACTCCGGCATTATAAAATGTCTCTGAATCCTGATTGAAAGAACAAGATTCGAACACTCGAACATTCGCCAAAAACGAGCAATTTCTCATCAAAGTTCTTACAGACAATCTTTCGTCTACACGAACTCAGAGAAATCACTCTCAATTGAGCAAAATTCAATCATTCAGAGCGTTCTTACGTTGAATTCACAACACACCTACAATCTCAGATCACCATTGATCTCATGCATTTCTCAGCTTCCCTCCTACAGATCAACCCATCCTCTCTTGTGACCGAATTGACTCTGGAACGACCATTGTTCTTGGTTTAGGCCGGAGTCTTACAGATTGATATCTCTAACTTAAAGCACTCCCTTCGTGCAGTGCATCTGTGTGAGGTTCAACATTTCGCTCGGTTCAAGGAGTCTCCACACGGTCGACTCTTTAATTTCATAAAAACCAGCAAATCGTTTTTCCCATCTACAAATTGGCGACCACAGTGGGAGATTAATCTCTCGGTTGCAATCTCAAGCTTTCACAAGATGGTTGGTCTTAGGAATAATTCAACCACTCCAGATCCCAACCAGAATCTCTCGAATGGTAACGTTCCTCATACTCCTTCGAACAATTATCGTTACAATGAATTGTCATATTTCACAACTCCATTTATCTCCGTCAAAACGAACGATGGAGAAATCCCGACATTGACTGAACTAGCGCGGAGGCAAAACAATTTGTCAAGAAACGTGCAAATGTTGAAAGCATCAATCAACAACATGTTCACCTTCCTAGTACATGTAACAAGAATACTTGGAGGAGAGGTGGTGGAACGTCCAACTCCTACGATTGATGATTTGCCTCAAACCAATAGTTTTACCACTTATGAGAAGCCAGTGGAGAAGGAAGTTGCACAATTGGTTGAAAATCTCTGTGAACTTTTACACTTTTCCAAGGAGCAGCGTACAGACACGTTTGCCGCACTCAGCCAGATATCGTCTGATGTGAAAATAACTCCATCAACCCCAGCAGTTGAAGAAGTTTCCCTGGTGTCTGAATATTCGATCGACAACATCACTTTTGGAGAAGAAGATCGCATGGCAGATGAAGGACATAATCGGGCATTGTACGTGACTGGTTTCATCAAAGGCACCGAATTTAGGAGGGCTCTCGTTGACACAGGCGCTTCCACGAACGTCGTCACTATGAAGACCCTCAGGATGTCCAGATTCCCACAAGGTAAAATCATTCGCCATCCCATACTAATGATAGGATTTGAAGGAAGCCAAAGCCATACATATGGATATGCGTATGTAGATTTGAGGGTAGGACCAATTCAGTCGAAAGTGAAATTTCATGTGATCGAACAAGAACCTGACTATCACATGATACTTGGGAGACCGTGGCTCCATGACAACAAGGTGGTCCCATAGACTTACCATCAATGTATGAAGGCTCTACTCAACAACAAGACCGTTCGCATAGTCGCTTCATCATCCCCTTACGCCCTGGCCTATGATGTCGAATTCATCGAATACCAGAGAAATATTCCTGAACCTCCCAAGAAGATTTACAGCACTCCACTTCTGAGATGGAAGACTATCGAAGCAGCTGCTGCTGACACGTCATCACCATCTTCGAAAGCAAGACCAGTCAAATCACCTGCTACGCCCGTCAAACTCCGTAAGGACCAAGTCGCGACTCCAGGATCCAACTTCACAACCATCCATGGTGCGAAAGGAAGAACCATTTATCGGCGATGTAAAGATTAGCAATTAATAGAGGAGATTGATCAAGAGTCTCCCCGCACTAATAAATCATGTCAGGTCGAGCAAACGCCTGACGACGAGGTTCAAGATGCTCCGCAACAGTTACAAGATGGCACAAACTCTACTACTGATGATCTTGAGACAGTCAACATCGGCACAGAAGAAGACCCGAGACCAATCCTAATCAGTGTTGCGTTATCACAGGAGGAACGAGCAGGTTTGGTAAGTTTGCTGAAAGAATATCGGGACATCTTTGCATGGACGTACGAAGAAATGCCGGGTTTGGACGACAAACTGGTCACTCTTGGTTCCAAGGCTGTCAAACAACCACCAAGACAGTTCAGGCATGAGGTCGAGGAGCAAATCAAGGTCAAGATTCAGAAATTGCTGGTAGAGGGGTTTATCAATCCTATTCAACATACAACATGGCTGGCTAACGTTGTTCCAGTTAAGAAGAAAAATGGTCAAATCAGATGCCATGTAGATTTCAGAAACCTGAATAAATGTTGCCCGAAGGATGACTTTCCCTTGCCCAACATTGATATGCTCGTCGATGCAACTAGCGGTCACGGTATTTTCTCATTCATGGATGGTTATAGCGGATACAACCAAATCAAGATGTTCGAGCATGATGCTGTCAAGACCGTGTTCCGCACTCCTATCGGGAATTTTCACTATACTGTGATGCCCTTTGGATTGAATAATGCAGGTGCCACCTACCAACGAGCCATGACAGCAATATTTCATGATATGATGCACAAGCAAGTAGAAGACTATGTCGACGACGATGTGGTGAAATCGAAAGCTCGAGCATCGCATCTAGAAGTTCTGAAGAAAGTTTTCGAAAGATGCAGAGAATACAAGTTAAAGATGAATCCTCTAAAATGCGCTTTCGGAGTTTCTTCTGGGAAGTTTCTAGGATTCCTGGTCACCGCCGAAGGGATCAAAGTCGATCCAGACAAAGCAAAATCCATCACCACCATGCCTCTTCCTCGCACTAATATTGTGTTTTTATGTATTTTTAGGTAGAACTACAAAGTTTCATGGGTAAGGTGAATTACATCGACGCTTCATACCAGGGGTGGCGGGGATTGGCTCAACTTATTGCTTCGTTCACTCCTCACGCTCGAGGGGATAAGAAGGTAGCAAGTTTTACCATGGGAGGCAGATGTTCAACATGAGGCATTCCAGTATAAAAGATACAACGGAGATACTTTTATCACTTGCAGTCATGAGGTCTCCAGTGAAAAAGAGCCGTGGGGACGACCATTGATACTATATCATTTGCAAACCCGATTTTCATCATTTCTCCTTTTGTGCATCATTTTCCATTTTGAGCAATGAAATCGTGGTTTCCAACGTTGCTATTGGAGCACTACTAGCTCAAGAAGACTTAGCTTAAAGAAGGCGAATCTCGAACATCCAATCTACTATTACAGTGACAATATTTGAACCATGAAGGATGCTCAACTCGGATATCCATGAAATGCTCAACTCAGATATCCGAAAGCTGAAGAGCATTCCTGGCATTAGCTCATGCAATGAAGAGGTTCAGACATTATTTATTGTCCAACAGATTCGTGCTCGTCTCCAAAGCAGATCCCATAAAGTTTTTACTCTCCAAACCCGCTCTGATAGGAAGACCTGCAAAATGGTTGCTTCAGATGTCAGAGTTTGACATAGTATGTGTTTCTCCCAAAGCAATCAAAGGTCAAGTAGTAGTAGATTTATTGGCTGCTTTTCCAGGGGAAGATTCCATGACACTACATGATGATGTACCAGGTGAATTTCCAGAAATTTCAGTCGTCAAGGAAGAAATGTGGCTGCTATACTTTGATGGATCTGCCACTCCTAGCAATGATACTGGAGGAGCGGGCATAATCTTGGTCTCTCCATCTAGTGAAGTATTCTCACATTCATTTAAGCTGGATTTCCACTGTACAAATAACTCAGCAGAATATGAAGCCTTCTTGCTAGGATTATCCTTAGCTAAACATGTAGGAGTGAGGTACCTGGAGATCAGAGGAGATTCAAAACTGTTAGTCAATCAAATGAATGGGACATACTCTCTCAAGGAGATAACGCTTGCTCCATTCAGATTTGAGGCGTAACGACTCCTAACTCATTTCGCCGACGCAACTATCACTCATACTGGTCGAACCAACAACAGACATGCTGATTGCTTGGCAACCCTCTCCTCCAAGCAGCAATTCGAAGGGTCGGAGAAAGCTATCATAGTTCAAAGACGAGCTGTATCATCCACATGGCTTAGTCAAACTAAAGATGCTCAAGCAAATGACTGGAGGACACCTATTATTCACGAGCTGAGCAGTTCCGTTACAGAAGGAGCAGTCAGTCTCAAAGAACTAAAGAACTTCTTCTTGCTCCATGGAGCCTTGTACCATCGTAACCCAGATGCATCTCTATCACGGTGCCTCGGCAAAGAAGAAGCGAAGGAAAAACTTGAAAGTGTGCATCAGGAAGTGTGCGAACAGACGCTGGTGATAAAACTTTATAGAATACTCCAAAGACTCGGATACTACTGGCCCTCCATGGAAGCATAGTCGAGGACCTTGCAGGGAGCTTGTCCTAATCTCTGCCTCCTCATCATTTGAAGATCCTGACACTTCATCACGCTGGGGACTGGAGGAAACCTTACATCGAATACCTTTGAGACAACAAGTCGCCACCAAAAAAGAAAGATGCAATCAAGCTCATACAGAGAGCTAAGAGATTTGTCTTTCTTGACGGAATATTATATCGAAAAAGCTTTGGAGGAGACTTGTTGAGATGCCTGGCCGAAGATGAAATCGTGAAAGTCTTGAAAGAAACTCATGAAGGAGAACACCAAGGGAAAGATATTGTTTCTCCAAATCCACGAGAAATATTACTGGCCGACTATGGAAGACGATGCAGCCGCATACGTTCAGAAGTGTCATCAATGCCAGGTTCACGGTAACCTTATTCATACTCCTTGTCTTCCATTACACTCTGTGAATAGTCCATGGCCTTTCTATAGTTGGGGACTTAATATCGTCGGAAAGATCAATCCAGTATCCTCAAAGAAACACGAATACATCATCACGGCTACTGAGTATTTCACTAAATGGGTCGAAGCAATCCCGCTCAGAGGTACTAGAGGGGCAACTATTGCAGCTTTCATCAAGGAACACATTATCTGTAGATTCGGCGTCCCCAAAAATATCATCACAGATAACGGGACTCATTTCGCCAACAAAGATGTCGAAAAATTGCTCAAGGAGTACGGGATCAAACAGATTTTCTCCACGCCATACTATCCCCAAGGAAACAGTCAAGCGGAGAGCACCAACAAAACTTTGATTTGGATCATCAGTCGAACAATTCATGACAATCCACGGTCATGGCATGAGCAATTACCCATGGCTTTGTGGGCTTACAGAACTGCGCCAAGAAGCTCGATTGGAACATCACCGTATTCGCTCGTCTATGAGGCTGATGCCATATTCCCAGCTGAGATAAAAATTCCTTCGGCAAGGATTGCAACGGCTAGTGGAATACGATGGGATGAAGCTGAAGTGTCCAAGTCAAGAGTTGCTGAACAGGACATACTCGAATCAAGGAGAGCTAAAGTAGAAAAGTATGTGGAAGCCTATAAACAGAGAATATCCAGAGCTTACAACAAAATGGTAAAACCTCGAACTTTCCAAGTAGGAGATTTGGTATTAAGGACGGCAAAGCACATTCAACAAAACATGTCCGCTCCCAAATTCACTCCGAAATGGGAAGGGCCGTATGTTATCATCAAAGAGGTGTCTAGTGGATACTACAAAATTTTAGCAGTCAGTGGAGGAAATGAAGGAAATATTATCAATGGCAAATGGCTCAAAGCCTATTATGCTTGATCAGCAGCAGATAATTAACCTTTATTTAAATACATCTCAAATTTAATTTATTTCCTTCAAAGAGCATGCAAAATGCTCGTTTGTTCACCAAACATTCATCAATTGAACAAAAAATTCCTCATGTTATCAGATTATTCTACCTTATCAGAAACCTACATTTCAACTCTCCTAAATGATCACTCAGAGCAAACCGTCCAGCAATGGATAATCCCTATAAGAAACTCTGTCAAGTTTCTTCTGGAAGATCCTGGTCTTTTCCTTCAAATCCTCGACCGCCTTCTCGACCCTAGCCGACTCCAAATCCAGTATCTTCTCCTCCTCCAATAAAGCAGTGGTCATGGAAATCGCACTAGCAGCCTCCGCCGCCTTATGAATCTTGATTATCTCAAGTCAACGACGAAGCCAGCTCACATTGAATCGCAATGTCTCACAATTACAAAACATCTCATCCCACTTGTGCAGTTCCTGATTCTTGACATCCCGCAGGTGCATTTGGTTCATCTCTTCAATGATCGGTAATAGCCCTGCAACTGTGGTCAAGAGGGTTGGTAGAAAACCTTTCCACACTTCTGTAGTAGCAATGTTCCCATACTTTTTCCAGATTTTGGTATACAGAGGCGCATGACACTTGGGAATGACGAATCCACCGACCACCTCATTGTCCGGGAAAGTATTGATCAAGGGAGCTTCAAACAAGAGTCCAGCCGTCGGGTATTCACGAGAATGAACACTGTCTCCTATCTCCATGGATTCTGCAGAATCTTCACATGCCTGGTTGCTGCTATCTTCAACCTCAACCACGGTCACAGACTTTCCACTCCTTCTCCTTCTGGCATCAACAACGACACGAACGTCCGCCTGTGACGAAATGAGGAAGTGTTTAATTTTGTCGAAATTGAGCATGTTAAAACTTCAAGAATTGTAAGATTGCTTACAGATGATCCAGTCTCAGCGGGAGCCGACCTATACCGGGTAGGAGTTCTGACAGTCCGCTTGGGCCTCGAATTGTGAGAATAAGGATTTTTCTGATTATCCTGCAACAAATCATTCCCTACGATCAATAACCTCGATCAAACAGGGACGAAGAAGATGTACAACTTACCGAGATAGACGCTTCTATTCCATGCTTCGACTGAAGTCCGTTTCGAGAAGAAGTATTATCGCTAGACATGGTATGAAAGGTACGACAATCTAAAATTTCTTCTGTGAAACTAACTCATGAATGGAAGAAATATTTGCGCAAGTATTAAACCCTAAACCTTGGAGATATATACAAGATATGGCAGGCACTTATCTTCTGCAAATAGTCAATTCAGTTACGGGTTTTACTGAAACCCTAAGTCTTTGAACAAGGTCAATACTAGAGATGCGGAGTAAAATAATGCACTGGGGACTGACCAAAGATAGGCACGATCAGCAAGTCACACGGCTTTGTGTGTTACATTGTTTGTGCCTGGATGTTTTCACAGATGGAAACCGTAAATCAAGTAAAGGAAGATTATAATGGGTTCGGCGTGTGAAGATTGGTTCACTTTATTTGACTCAATCAAGAAGAAATAGCATTAATGAAAGGGTCTCTCGTTTGAAAGGAAAATCTTAATACTTCAATAAAGTTAATTGAATGAAGATGTCTACTACGAAACCTAAAAATATTTAAATGCTAAAAGAAAAGGGGATTGAAAGTAAAGCTACTCGTCAGATTCATCTGAGTTGTCAGATTCATCATCACTGTCCTTTTCAGAATCTTCATCACTATCCTTCTCGGAATCCTCTTCGGAGTCACTATCAAAATTATCGATGAAATCTGGATGGATATCAAGATCATCTGAGTCCGAATCTTCTTCTGCTTCAGCTTCAGCTTCAATTTGCTTCATAGTTCTCTCGAACTCTTTGGAATACCGGTCAGGCTTGATCTTACGCTCTGGTAACTCCCATGTAGTTTCTTCTTCAGAAGCATCAGCATCGGAGTCAGAAGGTACCCCGTCCAAGAATTGGCGTCTCTCCTCAGCCTTTAGTATTCTGCGCCGGATTCGATCCTTTCGTGGCCGACGAGCCTCGCCTCATCATCCTCGGCCTTTTTTTCCTGAGTTCAGCATAAGTGACCCTCCGCTCGTTCAGGGGTATGCTAGGCTTCACTCCCTCGTTATGAATTTTCTTAGCTTTCAATTTAGCTTTGGAATCCTCATGAAGAGCTGGAGGAATAGCTGCTGCTGGAAGCTGACATTTTCTGCAACCAGGAGCATAAAATTATCGACATGCAAATAAATCCATCTACAAAAATGGTAACTCTTAACTCTTACCTCTTTACGATTCCTCTAACATTAGTGATTGTGCCGCAAGAGTTAACACTCCAAAATTAGTTCGTTTCTTGAAACCTGCAATAACGAACAAAACTTTATTAACTTTCAAAGCTGATTTTTCATAAAATCATAGACACAATTTTCATAGTACAAACATCCACAACTGAACTATAAAATTTACACCAAGACAATATTTCATCATAAATAAATTGTCGAAGTTTCGAGGTTACTCAAAACCCACGTTTTGATTTTACAAAATAGTAATTAACGTGAATTACTCACGTAAATTTCCGAATTTTATCTAATATGAACAAACCCACGTGAACAAAATACATCATATTCATCATAATATGTCACGGTTTCAAAAAAAAATAATCTATTTTTCCTTCGTATGAGCATTATTCTCTAAAACGAGGTTTATTTCGGTTTTGTGAAAGCTCACACCTTTTAAGATAAAGTTTTGGTTTCCATGAAATCTCATAAACAAAATTTTATCACTGGCCACAGGTCTATTTCCAAAGAAAAATCTCTCTCAAGTTAGGGATTGTTGCTAGTTTCTTAAACTAACGATCGAACGAACATACGTTTAATAAAATAAGGGTTTTTCTACAAAACTCACGCTAATATATACACATGTATAGAATTTCAACATGAACAAATCAGCAAACAAAAAAAAAAAAAAATTACCTGGTCAGTGTCGGCCGGAATTTGGCCGGACGGTGAACGGACGGCGCCGGCGGGTGAGAGTTCCGGCGATTTAACCTGCTCCTCTTGATGCTCGGACGTGAAGGTGATGGAAGGATAAAGAAGATGGTGGTCGTGTGGGAAGAATAAAAAAAAAGGAATTAATTCCTTTTATACCTAATTTTATTTCCAAAACCTAATTCCATAAGGATTTTCTCTTTGGGCCCGGCCCGTAAATCCTAGACCAACCAAGGTTCCACCATCGAATCAGCGGTTCTACACCAAATTTTGCTCACTGGATGATGCTCTATTATGCCAATGGGGTTTCAACTCAAACCATGGTTTGCTCATTCAGTCGAAATCCGGTAATGTCTTATCTTATGACTAAGTTCAATTACTTATTTCTGTTTGTACCTGGAAAATCACCATTCAATGCTGAATGAAGAACATGATTGTTCCTCACTAAGCATGGGACTTAATGTAGATGGTGGATTTTCGACAAAGGGTAAAATTGTAAAAATATACTCCGTATCCGGCAATCGGATGAGTATTGAGGCCCATGTCTCTCATTAAAGCATGAAAGCTCATGCCATAAATCTCTGACTGAGAAGGCTATCTCTCAGAGTATATGTAGATGTGTAGTCCCCCAGCTGAGGCCACGGCACATCTCATGAATACCGAGCAATTTCGTAATTATAGGATCCGGCAATCGGATGAGTATTGAGACTCATGTCTCTAAGTGTGAAAGCTCATGCCATAAAACCTCTGATCGAGAAAGTCTCTCAGAGAAGATGTAGATGTGTAGTCTCCCAGCTGAGACCACGGCACATCTCATACTGTATAGAATCGCAAGATTGGACGGCTCCTAGACAGCGTGTCTGCTAGTATAGAGCAATATCGTCTTCAGGATGCAACCATGTTTTCCCTGACTATACAAGAGGAATATGACACTCCAACAAGTTCATATTGCTCAACCCTCAGATAATTAATGCTCCTAGAAAGGAAGCCCTGCTAGTATAGAGCCATCAGTTAATTATCTCTAATCGCATGAATATCCAGAAATATTCTACGATTCTTCGTTATATTTCGTCACTTCAATTCGTGGTTCTTCCCAGCAGAATTCCACGGGTTAGTGATAAATATTCAACGAAACAGGCATCTAAGCATCGAATAAGCCCTGACTAAAATGGTGCAAGTGTACTTAGCAATAATGCACAGACCAACATTTGAATATGCAAACGAGCATTTCAAAAATATGAATGAATGATGAACCTATGCAAAATAGGAAGGAAAAATAATAATAATAAAATATTAGCAAAGGCG
This sequence comes from Papaver armeniacum, assembly GCA_023531295.1. Taxonomy (NCBI): domain Eukaryota; kingdom Viridiplantae; phylum Streptophyta; class Magnoliopsida; order Ranunculales; family Papaveraceae; genus Papaver; species Papaver armeniacum. The sequence goes on from JAJJWW010015270.1 coordinate 437,101, forward strand.
CCAGGGGACTGGGCTCATCAGCTGGCCGGTCATGCCGTGACCAGTCCCGCGCCCAATTTTATATTTTGTCATATTTTATTATTTTTCCCTGATCTCGTGAAAATTCTCTCGTTCGAGCAAATCTCCTTCGTTTCAAGGAAATTCTCTAATCTCATGATTTTATCAAAGAAATAATAAAATTAGGGAAAGGTGTCGCGGGACCGAGCACCATCCGGCCGGCCATGCCCTAGCCGTAGCCGATCCCACACCTCACGTCCCATTGTTTTATTATTTCTCTCAAATTATGAAAATTCCCTGATTTCATGAATTTTCCCTAAAACCATGAAAAATCCCTAATTTTATGAATTTTCTCTAAAATCATGAAAAATATTATAAAATTAGGAAAACTCGTGGGACCGGGCTCTAGCCGGACGGCCATGCCCTAGCCGGTCCCACATGCCTATTATTTTATTATTATTTGTTGTTTTAGTTTCCTGATTCCATGAAAACTCCCTGATTTCAACAAAATACCTTGGTTTTAACAAATCTCTCTGATTTTATGAAAATTCCCTAAAATCATGAAAATTACATAAAATTTGGAAGAGTACTCTGGGACCGTGCCCATTGGCCGGCCGGCCATGCCTTGGCCATTGCCGGTCCCACACTCCATCATTCTGTATTTTATTATTATTTTATCTCTCTCATTTCATGGAAATTCCCTAATTTCAACAAACTCTCCAGTTTCATGGAATTTCCCTCAAATCAGAGAAAATACATAAAATCACATAAAACTGGGAAAGTGTGGGACCGTGCTTGTCAGCCGGCCGGCCATGCCCTAGTCGTGGCCGGTCCCACACCTTGCAATTCCCTGTTTCATTTATTATTTTTCATCATCTCATGTATTTTTTTCCTAGTTTCAGCAAAACCCTGGATTCTGCATATTTTTTCAAAATGTTGCTCAAATGTGCACTGAAACTCTCAGGACCGAGACACGGACACTATGGTGACACAAGAACATCCCTTTGACCGACCAAGGGTGGCTCTAAGGTCTGCAAACAGCCGGTCCCGCATGTTTTAATGATTTTAACCTAATTTGCTCAATTGCTCATATTAGGTTCAAACTTCTTCCAAACAATTAAGAGTTTGATTGAACGACCATCCATTGGTCCCACGGCCACCAAGAGCCGTCCCCATGACCTATTGGTCGGTCCCTCAGTTCATGACCAGGTTTTTATTATTTGTCGCTCACACGAGCATTATTTCAATAAATGATTAAACCAGCATTTAATCATTCTTTCACCAACTGGTCCTCTAAGAGACTTTGGTATTTTTCTCATTCGAGCATCTGGGCGTACATGGTGGACTCGTCATCCCATGTAGTCGGTCCCTGCTTCACCCTGCAGATTGATTTGCAATAAATCATCATTTCGATAAAATTAGGGTTTTGAATCCAGAGCTCTGCAGAAACATGATTCTGAGCAGATTCAAATACTCTGGTAATTTTATGTTGATTCCATGATCAACGTTTTTATTTATTTTACTCGACCCAACAGTCAGTATCTTAAATTAATATTTATTTTGGTCCTGCTACCAACAATTCATCAAACGAGCAATATTTGCTCAAACCGCAATATTTGCTCAAACTAGCAATATTCGCTCGAACCAGTAATATTTGCTCGGATTCAATAATATTGGTTCAACTATCAATATTATTCGACAATTCAGCAACACAGTTTGCTCGTCTTAGGTAATCAACATAATAATACCTCGTCTCAGCAGACATATTTGATTCATGAGTTTCAGAACATTTGAAAAACATGTCAACTCAACAATACATGGACTCATCGTCCCACAAAGTCAGCAACTGAATCCACAATCACGAGATATCAATCGTGTCACATGGGGGGATATTAACTAGGGTTTTGGTATGGCGGTCTACGGCACGTGTGTTCACCCACGATGAGAATGTGAGCAAGTCGTGCAATCAGTTGGAAGAGTCAGCAAAGTAGTGGGTGGAAAATTAACCAAGTCTCCGCACGATGAGCAACTGGTTTTAACACGATTTCCCACTTCCCCACTCTCTGATTCCAGCAAACTGTCACACTTCATGGGATCATAGTGTTTTCAACTCCGGCATTATAAAATGTCTCTGAATCCTGATTGAAAGAACAAGATTCGAACACTCGAACATTCACCAAAAACGAGCAATTTCTCATCAAAGTTCATACAGACAATCTTTCGTCTACACGAACTCAGAGAAATCACTCTCAATTGAGCAAAATTCAATCATTCAGAGCGTTCTTACGCTGAATTCACAACACACATACAATCTCAGATCACCATTGATCTCACGTATTTCTCAGCTTCCCTCCTACAGATCAACCCATCCTCTCTTGTGACCGAATTGACTCTGGAACGGCCATTGTTCTTGGTTTAGGACGGAGTCTTACAGATTGATCTCTCGAACTTAAAGCACTCCCTTCTTGCAGTGCATCTGTGTGAGGTTCAACATCTCGCTCGGTTCAAGGAGTCTCCACACGGTCGACTCTTCAATTCCGTAAAAACCAGCAAATCGTTTTTCCCATCTACAGGCTCACACTCACATGTTAAGTTGATTAGTTAAGTAAATCATATTTTGTCTGCTAAAAAGGACTACGATACTATACTTTCGAAGTAAAGCACCAATAAATTCTTTCATGGAGTTGACCCAATTTGAGCACTTCTCTGTATCATTCTCTAGGTATGTTGAAATATGTTTCGTAGATAAAAAGGTCACCTCATTTGTTTCTCCCTCATTGTTATCACCATTACGTACTAAACTCGACTAATTTATAGTTGCCAACATGGACCATTTATTCTTTTGATTTCTCTATTTCAGTCTCCATTAACGATGATTGGATTTAAAACTAATCATGGATAAATATTGATAAAATCAAATCAAGTGATGCATATTTTTTTTCAAGATATTATTTTTGGTGGAATTGTGCGTCTAAATATAAACTGATTCTATTAGTAATGATGTTATTACTAGGTGTTAATTTACTGATGTTATAGAACTATGGGTGCCTGGAATGATATAAGTTAATTATTGTATAATTGACTAAGTTATAGTCTTTCCAAAGTATTTGGATACATTGACCAAGTTGTAGTCTTTTTTAATTTATTGCTACAAAAAATAAAAATAAAATACAATATGTACACCTAAGACTACAAGGAGAGGTTCAACCGTAGGCGAAGGTTGATTGAGAAACCGAGTTTCCGGTTATGACTTGGATATAAAACTAGACAATTTCCTAAATTGTATGAATCATAAACGAATAGAGGACTCTACATTTTTTTCCTAAAGGCATATCTATATATTCTCATTTCTATTATGTTTTTTTAATAATTGGAACGGTCGGAATATCTACGTATTCGAAAATTTGCGTTTAAAGGGAGTGAAGATAATAGAGAGGCTCACAGCCAGTGGATCCACACAAAGGTGAAACAGACTAATAGAATCCAAGCGCAACATCTCAAGCAATTCAAAAAACACCTCGAGGAAGAGTATAAAACCAACATCGATAAAATCTGGGACAACAAAAGAATTAGATAATGTAAGTTTAAAGGAACAACCAAAGAAGGTATGTGGATAATAAAACACAAAACAAGGATGTATAGATATGCTTTTAGGTTCAAAAAGGGATCAAAAATAGATATGCTTTTAGTTTCAAAAAGGGAACCAAAAATCAGTTTATCCAATACAAATACGAGGTAATATTGCATTTTTATTCTGAATATGTTCGTACATTTTGCCACGTTTACCGAGGAACTGTAAAAAATTATGTTCCTTTGTTTAAAACTAATTTATATTATGCCGAAAGTATATTATGCATAAGATGTTGCTTCGAGAGAGTTGAAAAGTAACTCGGAAAGCGATGGTATTATCAAATATAATAAACAAAAATATTACTAAATTCCTAAATTGAAGTGTAGACATCCAGGGATATTCAGCGATATAAATTTCATTGCTAAATTCCTAAATATAGCTCAATTTGACGAATTACCAGAACACATTATCAAACTATGTATTGAATCCTAGATATAGATGACTACGGTTGGCTTCCTGAAGGACCGGTGGCCAATGCTGGTGATATATTTTCGGTAACAGAATTGACATACGAATTTATAAAGGCCAAGATAATCAGGGGACACAATATTGGTGAAATAGTGTGTTTAAGAAGAGAAAAATCCTATGCAAATTGCGACACCTTAAATTTCGTGCTACAGAGAAACCAATTCCCCACTAAGATTACAATATGAAGCTACAAATAATGGATTGGTCTGATATTAATCTACGGAATCTCTAGATAGACATGTCCCACAAGATATATTTTTATTAAGAAGACAACTACGATGATGTTAAGTCCTATTTTAGAACCTCGATTAATTTCAATTTTAATTAGGATTACGTCAAGTATGATTGAAATATAAGTTATTAAGATAAGGTTTGATTATTGATCTGAAACCTTATATTCTTATTAACGTAATTTTTAATTTAGAGTTTTATGATTGTGTTTTGAGTTATCTAAATCTTCTATTTGCTATAATTATTGTTTTAGTTGAAATTATAAATTCAATTACTATAACTATGATTTGTGCGAAATAAGGATTCTACAAATATTAATGGATTCAACCTTAGGGTTACCATACCTATAACCAATTCCCCATTCCTTTTCGTTTTTTAATAAGGGTTAACCTTCTTTAGTTTCATTATATCTACAAAACAGAGTGCTTTTAGTGACGGTTTTTGAACCGTCACAAATAGGAAAACCGTCACTAATAGCCAAAAAGCGTCACAAATACGCATTTGTGACGGGCGACCATCCGTCGTTACTACTGGGGTCACAAATGTTATTTGTGACGGTTTTGGTTCATTTGTAACGGTTGGTCAACCATCACGAATACTTTTCATTATTTGTGACGTTTTTTGGCGTCATAAAAATTGGTCGCCGTCGTCGTTCAGAATTATCCTGTAATGACCACCGGCACCGGATTTCAGTTTCTCAGAAGTTTTACACCATTCGCACAAAAATTAAAAAAATCCCCACAACAGTAAAATTTACACCATTCACACAAAACCAGAAACTAAACTTAAGATTGAATAAATTTGCACAATCCCACTTTCGTAACAAAGTTTTACATTGATGCACCATGGAAACCTACATATATGTCAATAAGATGTTTAATTGATTCAGAAATAGAATCTTGGCAACAGAACAACCCAGATAGTACAAAAGGTAGTAACTAAATTTAAAAACACACAAAATGCCTGTGTATAGTTTGGGACAAAATGCGAACACACCTCCAAACATAAACCATTTCAAGTGAAGTATTAGTGTCACAGAAAACTTGAGGAGAACTTCTAGTTGGTGTTGCTGTTCTGTTACCGTTTAAGTTCTTGATTTAATTGACAACCAAAAAAGGAAGCCCGATACTGAATTAATACCAAAGCAAGCATCCAACAAGGTTGAAAGTATATAAAATAGAACAACAGTTGCAAGCAGAGTACTTTTACATACCTGCGTCCATGTATCTTCTATATGGCGATCTAGGGATGTTTCTGGTGAAGCTGGTGGTAGAAGCATCTCCCAAAAATCAGAATATTTCAGCACATCCTCTCCTTAGAAGGGTTTCCACACTACTAAGATCCTGCATACAAGATACAATTATTGCATGATACGAAAAGAGCACGCACATGGTAACTCAAAGGATCGTAGCAAGAAGAAGTTATTTGCAAACACTAGAATTGAAGTTACATGGAACATAAATCACCAAGGGAAGTTTACCTAACCAAAGCAGCATCATGATAAGCACGTAAATGCAACATTATTACTCTCATATTTACACAAGCTAGGACTCTTATTCCGCTAATAATATTATTTTAAGTCCTTTGTAGGAATTGCAAGTGAAATACGATCACCGGAGGAGCAAACGGCTAAATTGAGAGCCAAACTGGGGTCCCCATGTGCAGTTACCAATACTAACTTACTGCACCAAAAAGAGAATTATTTATGGTCAGCCATGTTGCTACTTGAGCCATCACGGCTAGAGAATAATAAAAAATGAAGTAAACTCATTTGTTTACTCAAGCACGAGAGTCAGAGGTCATTGGGAGTTAAGAAAAGGTAGAAGAATAGAAAATGTGAGAAAGTGGAATGATTCGACTGAACTGGTATTCAAGTTAAGTGGACTTTACATGTAATCCACTAGAGCTAGAGTTGGAGGACGTGTCTAGCTCCTCAACACATTTCATTTTCTTATCAGAAAAGGAGGGCTCATTAACATTTCTTATCGTTGTCGTAGTTACCTGAAATTTTGAAGTGAGTTGGAAATGAAATGAACAGGAAAATGGAGTAGATGGTGTTGCTACTGACGGATTGCTATCCATGAATGTTATAGGTTCTGTATTCCAAAATTGGTGTTGGTTAATGGCCCACTAAAGTGACATGGAAGTAGTCCCAACAGGTACAAAACTACACAATATTAAGATAAGTTGTGATTGCTTATCATTAGCATCAGACAATGAACAATGCACGGCGAACACTTCAAATAAATAAAATGATGAATTAAGTAAGTTACCCTGGACTAGGATGCCCATTTGACAGGCTTGCGGATGGGGGACGCCGTCCTGGAAATGGTATCTGAAGCGTCTTGAGAGCAAATATTTGGAGATCTGTTACCAACCCATTCATAGAACTATGAGTACCTGGAATGATATAAGTTAATTATTGTATAATTGACTAAGTTATAGTCTTTCCAAAGTATTTGGATACATTGACCAAGTTGTAGTCTTTTTTAATGCATTGCTACAAAAAATAAAAATAAAATACAATATGTACACCTAAGACTACAAGGAGAGGTTCAACCGTAGGCGAAGGTTGATTGAGAAACCGAGTTTCCGGTTATGACTTGGATATAAAACTAGACAATTTCCTAAATTGTATGAATCATAAACGAATAGAGGACTCTACATTTTTTTCCTAAAGGCATATCTATATATTCTCATTTCTATTATGTTTTTCTAATAATTGGAACGGTCGGAATATCTACGTATTCGAAAATTTGCGTTTAAAGGGAGTGAAGATAATAGAGAGGCTCACAGCCAGTGGATCCACACAAAGGTGAAACGGACTAATAGAATCCAAGCGCAACATCTCAAGCAATTCAAAAAACACCTCGAGGAAGAGTATAAAACCAACATCGATAAAATCTGGGACAACAAAAGAACTAGATAATGTAAGTTTAAAGGAACAACCAAAGAAGGTATGTGGATAATAAAGCGTAGTATAGGCCCATTAGAATACCCTAAACCTAGGTCCAAAACACCATTGAATTACTCTCCAAGTAATTCTGGAAGTAGAGTTCTATTCCTAGAAGGAAGAGTAGGAGTTCTATTCCTAGAAGGTTACAAAAATAGAGAATTACCTAATCTGTTTATTACTAGTTTTAGCTAAGTCTTAAACCTATAAATTGGCACCTAGATTGCTTGTAGAGGACACGACAGAAAACTAGAAGAATTCTAGTGTAAAGCAAACGAAGAGGAAGAAGCAATACCTAGGGCAGAAAACAAACCTAAAAGGTAAATATTGTAAGTTCTTCTCAAAGTGAAAAAGTGGGTGTACAACAACCTCACCCAATATTTCGATTAGCAATCTGTATGGACAAACTCAAATATACTTTCAAGAGAATCAACTAGACTCAATTTTAATAAAGTATATCAAAGAGTTATATCTCTCTTTCTTGATTCAATTCTTTCTCAAGCAAATAGAAATCTGCGAGTCTAATTGAATACAATAGAAATTACTTGAACGGTACCAAAGACCAATGTTCAAGGATCAATCAATTTTCAATCAACAACCAAAGGTTGGATTTCACAATTGATTGATACAACGCACAACCTGTGATATTTCAATTATATAACAAAATATAATGCGGAATAGAAATAACACAGACACCAGAATTTTGTTAACGAGGAAACCGCAAATGCAGAAAAACCCCGGGACCTAGTCCAGATTGAACACACTATATTAAGCCGCTACAGACACTAGCCTACTACAAACTAACTTCGGTCTAGACTGTAGTTGAACCCCAATCAATCTCACACTGATCCAAGGTACAATTGCGCTCCTTACGTCTCTGATCCCAGCAGGATACTACACACTTGATTCCCTTAGCTGATCTCACCCACAACTAAGAGTTGCTATGACCCAAAGTCGAAGACTTTAATAAACAAATATGTATCACACAGAAAAGTCTATGATAATAGATAAATCTATCTCCCACAGAAGTACCTACAAGTTTTGTTCCGTTTTTTGATAAATCAAGGTGAACATGAACCAATTGATAACCCGGACTTATATTCCCGAAGAACAGCCTAGTATTATCAATCACCTCACAATAATCTTAATCGACGCAACGAAATAAGATATTGTGGAATCACAAACTATGAGACGAAGATGTTTGTGACTACTTTTATATCTTGCCTATCGGAGATATTAATCTCAAGCCAATCGTTACGATTGTACTCAACACAATAGAATCAGCAAGATCAGATCACACAACTACGAGAAAGTAGTATCGGTCTGGCTTCACAATCCCAATGAAGTCTTTAAGTCGTTAACCTGGTTTTCAAGAAGAAACCTAAGGTTAAAGGAGAATCGACTCTAGCTAATACAACTAGTATCACACAGAAGGTGTGGGGATTAGGTTTCCCAGTTGCTAGAGTTCTCCCTTATATAGTCTTTCAAATCAGGGCTTGCAATCAATGTTAGCTTAGTAATAAAGCATTCAATATTCACCGTTAGATGAAAACCTGATTAGATTCAAGCTAATATCTTTCAACCGTTGGATCTAAAACTTAGCTTGTTACACACAAATGAAATGCACGATTTTGGGTTTGTGTAACCGTACCCAAACATGAACATTTGTTGGTTCAACAATAGTTAACCAAATGGTTAGCCATATGAGCACTTTCATATCAACCATATTATTCTTCACCATAACTAGTTCAAATGAACTAGTTAGAGAGTTGTTCAATTGCAAGAAAATCTTATGTAACTACACAAGACACAATCGAAGAAAAAACGATTTGATTCGCTCGAATCGGTTCATGAACTTTATAGCCATGGTTTGCATTTTGCATTCCTTAGTTAATATAAATATAAGTTCACAAACAATCGTCTTTAGATATAACCAACTTAAGTTCGTAGACTTAGTTCGCGGACTTAAGTTCCCGGAAGGAGTTCTCAAACTCCAGCAGATTTTCTCGGGTCGAGAACTTTCGTCAGTTCACGGACTGAGTTCGCGGAATGAGTTCACAGCTCTTGTTCCGGTTCTCTTGATCAACAAAGTTTGCAAACTTCGGTCCAAGGAAAAACGACTTATACATATATGTGTTACCACACAATGCTTATATCCATCATTGGTTATATAATCTAAACTCTCAATTTCAATCATTGAAACATTCTAAGAGGACGTTATTATGTAGTTGTTATTCACAAACTATTTTTCGTCAAAGTAAGCAATTTCAAAGTGATTGAAACATATCATGACTTTCGTCACTAGTTAAAGATGAACTTGGCCAAAGCAAAAGCTTACCAACACATATTTCGAGAAATAGATAGGCGAGATAAACTCGGCTCGAAATAGAAAATGTGTATAATCAAAGTCTATATACCAAAAAGACTTTTGTCTCAAAATAGGAGATAGAGTAAATAGACTTTTGAGTGATATATAAGTTCAAGTCTCCACATACCTTTTAGTCGATGAAGTTCCACCAGTTCCTTGAGTAGTTCTTCGTCTTGTATGATGATTGCCATGGAGTTCTTGAGCTCAACTACACTTGCTATCCTAGTCCGAGACTTAGCTATAGTAGACTAGAAATCAAGACTTATAGTTTTGATCACTAACATTGACAAACATGCTTGAGATAGCAACGCATGCGAGTTCGACCGAGCAGTGCTCTAACAATCTCCCCCTTTGTCAATTTTAGTGACAAAACTATCAATACATATGGAATACAAAAATAAATGAATAAACTTTTGTAGCTCCTATTCCACATGCCTAATCTTCAACATTACTCGAAATCTTCGTCACTTCCAAGTACTCAAATGATCCCAAAGGTTGTAAGTTCAGCATCATCGTTTTTGAAAATCCGTAGCTATAACAACGAGAAAACAAGAGTTCTCAATCATTGTTATACAGTGTCATAGTATCATTATATAGCATCAAAGTTCAATTGTATCACAACTTCGACAACAATACTATGGTGATATGGATCACTCCCCCTTAGTCAATACTCCATCTCACATGGAAACCACTCCCCCTTACATAATGATCCGAAAACCATATGTATTTGTAGTGTGAACTACATATTAATTCTCCCCATTTTTGTCAATAAAATTGGCAAAGGTACGAAAACGGGATCCTAATGAAATTTCCAAAAGAGACATTTCATGACCAAAAGAAAGCATATATCATCTTATTTAGATGCAATCATATAGCCGAAGCTAAATGCATTCATCAAGGAGTTTATAAAGATACAAGATAACCCCTATAATATTCCACAGCCGCACTCCCCACAAACATTTGGCAATTAAGCACAAGTTCAATTAAGAACTCTCCCCCATAATATGTCATTCCCGAAAGAACAACAAGAGCGACCTTAATTTCAAAAGAAAAGAAGTATTTTTTTGGACACAACATACTAGATAGAACCTGACAGAAAATCAACCTACGGAAACAAATACAGAATAGAAGTAAACACTCACTGGACTTCCAAACTCAATTGCCCAAAAGATCGAGATAAGCACAGGGGCAAGAGTCATGGAAACAACTAATGAACCAAAACAACACCAATAGACTGCTGTAAGTGTTGAAATGTAGCAGTGTCTATGAGAATGTCAGCCAACTGGTGTTCGGAAGGAACAAATTCCATATTTATGATACCATTTTCATAGAGATCTCGAATAAAATGGTACCTTATATCAATGTTCTTTGTTCTTGAGTGCTCAACGGGATTCTCAGTGATTCGAATCGTGCTAGAGTTATCACAAAAGATCTTCATTATTCTAGTATCAATTTCATAATCAGCCAGCATTTGTTTCATCCATAGAAGTTGAGTACAACATGACCCAGCAACAATATACTCCGCTTCGCATGTAGACAGGGATTGTGAATTTTGTTTTTTTTCTATGCCAAGCCACAAGATTCAGTCATACATAGTAGAACCCCCCCTAATGTACTTTTCCTGTCTTCTGCACATCCTGCCCAATCAGCATCTGAATAAGCAGAAAGGTCAGTGTTAGAATCAAAAGTGTAGGATAGACCATACCCGACAGTGTGATTGACATATCGTATGATCCTTTTTGCAGCTGCAAGATGAGATTCCTTTGGATTAGCCTGAAATCTAGCACAACAACCAACACTAAAATAAATATCAGGTCTAGCGGCTGTAAGATATAAAAGGCTACCAATAATAGATCGATATAACTTTTGATCCACTTTTACTCCTTTCTCATCTCTGTGCAGTTTACCAGTAGTGGGCATAGGTGTCAGTTTTGGAGTTGACTTATCCAGACCGATTCTTGAAACAATATCCTTTGCATAATTTTCTTGAGATAAGTAAATTCCATCCTTATGTTGTTGAATTTGTAATCCTAAGAAGAATTTTAATTCACCAACATTGCTCATTTCAAATTCTTTAGCAAGTGAAACTTGGAAATCCTTTGCAAGCTTCTCAGAAGTTGAACCATAGAAGATATCATCTACATAGACTTGAGCAATGACAACATCTTTCCCACTCTATTTGGTAAACAAAGTTTTATCAGCTCCGCCTCTTGAAAAACCTTTCCTAATAAGAGAAGTGGTAAGTTTTTTCAAACCAGGCTCCGGTGCTTGCTTTAACCCATATAATTCCTTTTTGAGCTTAAGAACATGATCTGGGAAAGCAAGGTTTTCAAAGCCTTTAGGTTGAGCTACATAGACTTCCTCCTTTAAAATTCCGTTTAGGAACGCGGATTTTATATCCATTTGAAAAAGCTTAACCCTGAGAAAACAAGCATGAGCTAATAAAAGTCTAATGGACTTAAGGCGTGCCACAAGAGAAAAGGTTTCGTCAAAGTCGATACCTTCAATTTGTGAATATCCTTGAGCGACAAGTCTGGCTTTATTTCTGACAATTGTGCCAAATTCGTCAGACTTGTTCTTGAATATCCATTTCGTACCAAAAATATTAGTATTGGAGGGAGAAGGTACAAGTTCCCACACATCTTGTCTTTGAAATTGATTTAACTCTTCATGCATTGCATTCACCCAAAAGGGATCGCTAAGATCTTCATCAATATTTTTTGGTTCTACTTGTGACAGATAACAACCGAAATTGCAAATATTTTGAAGTTGTCCTCTAGTCTTAGCTGTAGAATCTCTTCCTCTAATAATATTGTTGGGATCATGATTCCTTTGAACCCAGAGGTGTCGTGGAGGGACACGTTCTTGTTCGTCGGGAATAGCTTGATCAGTGCTCTTCTCCTCGTCGCTAGAAATATCAGGATCAGTAACAGTTGGAATGACTTCAACTGATTCTGGTATTTCTTTGACTTTCTCAATTGTCTTAGTTGGAGGATTATTGTGATGAAAATTACTAATATCATCGATTATAACATTAGCAAATTCCATCATGACTTGGGTTATGAGATTAAACACTCGAAAACCACGACTATCAGAAGCATAGCCAAGCAAGATACCTTCATCACTTTTGGTATCGAATTTCCCTCTCTGTTCTCGATCTTTTAAGATGTGGCACTTACTTCCGAACACTCTGAGATAGTGCAAGTTGGGTTTTCTACCGTACCACAACTCATAAGAAGTGTTTAGGGTTTTAGACCGTAGGTAGACACGATTGATCAAATAACACGCTGTAAAGACAGCTTCTCCCCAAAACCTTAAAAGTAAGTTTTTGTTATGGAGCATTACCCTGGCCATTTCCTGAATGTTTATGTTTTTTCTTTCTGCAACTCCATTAGCTTGAGGAGTAATGGGTGGAGAATATTGTTGAATGATATCCAGTTCGTCACAAAATTCAGATACCTTAGTGTCCTTGAATTCAGTTCCACGGTCATTTCTAATTTTATTTAGTCTGCGACCTTGTTCGTTCTGGATTCTTTTAACAATAATCTTGAATTCATCAAGGGTTTCATTCTTATGAGATAGGAACGCAACCCAATTGAATCTGGTGTAATCATCTACCATAACCAAAGCATACTTCTTACCAGCAACAGTAGGTTGTTGAATTGGTCTGAAGAGATCCATATGAATTAAATCAAGTGGAGATTTAGTGAGAAAATCTCGAGATGATTTATGGTGAACTTTCGTTTGTTTACCCTTTTGACAGGCACTACATACACCTTCAATCTTTGCATTGATTTTGGTAACGTCTCTAACAAGTTCTTTGTTAATGATCTTAGTTAGAAGACGATAGTTGATGTGACCAAAACGTGCATGCCAAAGATGTGTAGATTCCACCTTGGTCAAATTGCAACAATTACTGAACTGAGTATCCAGAAGATAACAGTTGTTTTTACCACTAGTTCCCTGAAAAATTACTTTCTCAGTTTTGTCTACAATGTCACATCCATTATCATTGAAGACCACTCGATGGCCTTTGTCACAAATTTGACTAATAGAAAGAAGATTTACAGTCATACATTTTACGTATACTACATCATGGATTTCAGGTACGCCTGGTAGTTTGATCGTCCCCTTCTTGCTTATGTAGCAACAACTCCCATCTCCAAATGTTATCGGTCCTCCCTCATAGTCGCTTGAAGAAACAAACCATGTGAGATAACCTGTCATGTGTCTACTACATCCACTGTCAAGAAACCATTGAATGTGTGATGTTGATTTTAAAGCAAAAGCTTTCATACTATTTGTACTTTCCTGTTTAGGATTTCCTGATAGTGTTGTACGTCCTTCTAGGGAAGCAAAAAGTTGTTTAGTTTTCTTGTGAAGATTACTTGCAACTTTCAGGCTCTTTTGGAAAGACATACAAGAATGTTGAAGTGATTGGAGGAATCACAAAACAAACATGGGCCAACACCTTTAAATTCGTCCGAGAAGTTCTGAGTCATATCAGTTTTCACAACACTTGAACGTTGTTTATCATCTGACTTACGACTGTTCTTCAGAGAGGAACAACTGGAGCTATTTAGATCCATCAAAGGAATTTTGATAGAGTTCAAATCCTTAAGCATTGCAATTTCTGCAACGAGATCAGAGTTGATCCGGATTTGTTCATCCAATTTTTTCTGGAGAATAACCAGTTTACTAGAACTTCTTCTACGATTGGTTCAACCCTGGTGAAGTGTTTCTAAAGACTTTACAGTCCATAGAGTCAAATCGCTACAAACACAGACTTGTAAGGTCTTGAACGTGTTTGCCTGCTCTGATACCAAGTGAAAAAGCGGGGGTACAACAACCTCACCCAATATTTCGATTAGCAATCTATATGGAAAAACTCCAATATACTTTCAAGAGAATCAACAAGACTCAATCTAAATAAAGTATATCAAAGAGTTATATCTCTCTTTCTTGATTCAATTCTTTCTCAAGCAAAGAGAAATCTGCGAGTCTAATTGAATACAAGAGAAATCACTTGAACGGTACCAAAGACCAATGTTCAAGGATCAATCAATTTCCAATCAACAACCAAAGGTTGGATTTCACAATTGATCGATACAAAGCACAACCTGTGATATTTCAATTATATAACAAAATATAATGCGGAATAGAAATAACACAGACACCAGAATTTTGTTAACGAGGAAACCGCAAATGCAGAAAAACCCCGGGACCTAGTCCAGATTGAACACACAATATATTAAGCCTCTACAGACACTCGCCTACTACAAACTAACTTCGGTATGGACTGTAGTTGAACCCCAATCAATCTCACACTGATCCAAGGTACAGTTTCGCTCCTTACGTCTCTGATCCCAGCAGGATACTACGCACTTGATTCCCTTAGTTGATCTCACCCACAACTAAGAGTTGCTACGACCCAAAGTCGAAGACTTTAATAAACAAATTTGTATCACACAGAAAAGTTTACGATAATAGATAAATATGTCTCCCACAGAAGTGCCTACAAGTTTTGTTCCGTCTTTTGATAAATCAAGGTGAATAGGAACCAATTGATAACCCGGACTTATATTCCCGAAGAACAGCCTAGTATTATCAATCACCTCACAATAATCTTAATTGACGCAGCGAAAGAAGATATTGCGGAATCACAAACGATGAGACAAAGATGTTTGTGACTATTTTTATATCTTGCCTATCGGAGATATTAATCTCAAGCCAATCGTTACGATTGTACTCAACACGATAGAATCAGCAAGATCAGATCACACAACTACGAGAAAGTAGTATCGGTCTGGCTTCACAATCCCAATGAAGTCTTTAAGTCATTAACCTGGTTTTCAAGAAGAAACCTAAGGTTAAAGGAGAATCGACTCTAGCTAATACATATAGTATCACACAGAAGGTGTGGGGATTAGGTTTCCCAGTTGCTAGAGTTGTCCCTTATATAGTCTTTCAAATCAGGGTTTGCAATCAATGTTAGCCTAGTAACAAAGCATTCAATATTCACCGTTAGATGAAAACTTGATTAGATTCAAGCTAATATCTTTCAACCGTTTGATCGAAAACTTAGCTTGTTACACACAAATGAAATGCACGATTTTGGGTTTGTGTAACCATACCCAAACATGAACATTTGTTGGTTCAACAATAGTTAACCAAATGGTTAGCCATATGAGCACTTTCATATCAACCATATTATTCTTCACCATAACTAGTTCTGACTCAAATGAACTAGTTAGAGAGTTGTTCAACTGCAAGAAAATCTTATGTAACTACACAAGACACAATCGAAGCAAAAAAGATTTGATTCACTCGAATCGGTTCATGAACTTTATAGCCACGGTTTGCATTTTGCATTCCTTAGTTAATATAAATATAAGTTCACAAACAATCGTCTTTAGATATAACCAACTTAATTTCGCAGACTTAAGTTCCCGGAAGGAGTTCTCAAACTCCAGCAGATTTTCTCGGGTCGAGAACTTCCGCCAGTTCGCGGACTGAGTTCACAGCTCTTGTTCCGATTCTCTTGATCAACAAAGTTTGCAAACTTCGGTTCAAGGAAAAATGACTTATACATATATGTGTTACCACACAATGCTTATATCCATCATTGGTTATATAATCTAAACTCTCAATTTCAATCATTGAAACATTCTTAGAGGACGTTATTATATAGTTGTTATTCACAAACTATTTTTCGTCAAAGTAAGCAATTTTCAAAGTGATTGAAACATATTATGACTTTCGTCACTAGGTAAAGATGAACTTGGCCAAAGCAAAAGCTTACCAACACATATTTCGAGAAATAGATAGGCGAGATAAACTCGGCTCGAAATAGCAAATGTGTATAATCAAAGTCTATATACCAAAACGACTTTTGTCTCCAAATAGGAGATAGAGTAGATAGACTTTTGAGTGATAGATAAGTTCAAGTCTCCACATACCTTTTAGTCGATGAAGTTCCACCAGTTCCTTGAGTAGTTCTTCGTCTTGTATGATGATTGCCATGGAGTTCTTGAGCTCAACTACACTTACTATCCTAGTCCGAGACTTAGCTTTAGTAGACTAGAAATCAAGACTTACAGTTTTGATCACTAACATTGACAAACATGCTTGAGATAGCAACGCATGCGAGTTCGACCAAGCAGTGCTCTAACACAAAGCAATAAAATCAGAACATTCTATTGCAAATTCAGCTATGTTTTATTCTTCTTTGTTTAGCTATTCTCTATTTATTATATCGGGGTCTAGAAACTGATCAGTGGTATCAGAGCTAGAAGGTAATTAAGCAATTTTTCCGGCAATGAATAGAAGGGCTTCGATCCAAGGGTAATGAGATATTGCCCTTAGATCCTGATATTGACAAAAGAAGAAGAGTTTCAGTTTCATCATCCTCAATTCCACAAGGCAAGACGGAAAAATTAGAGGAAGATATGAAAATCATGAAGAGAGATCTGGCAGAGATGAAATCAATGAAGGATGATTTGGCTGCTTTAACAGAGATGATAAAAGAATTACAACCTACATAATCCAAATCAACAGATGATTCTAGATCTGATTTAACAAATAATAGGGAAAGACAATCAAGTTTCGCTGACAATACACCATTCAAAGTCGAGGCAAGAATCGAGATCTTTGCGTACAAAGGGGATTTAAACCCAAAAATGTTGGATGGATGGATCAAATCCTTAGAGGTTTATTTCAGCACCAAGGGGTTTACCGAGGAGCAAAGGGTAAGTTTCGCTAGACTTAGACTTGATGGTCATGCATTCTAGAACCCTTTTATACTTTATATCTGCTTGAATGACAAACCACAGATAACCTAGTTACTCTGCTAAACAATACCCACATCATCTAAGCCTTGCCTAAACCGGTTGGTCTCTTTCTGTGATCAACAACCTATGTACTAGTTGAACTGTGGTGTGTGTTAGCTGCCCTGAATTGCTAGCTGCCCTGAATTGCTAGCTGCCCTGATTTTGTGACATTTAATATTTGAGCTTTGATTTAGGTAGCTGGGGTTATTGTTGGTTGCATAACACTTGAATGATTATTGAGCTGTAAACTGTTGAATGAGAAACCATGATGGCCTGATAACCTAGCTGCTTAACAACGCATTGTACAAACCCTGCAACATAGAATATCTCTAGTGGCATAATCCTGTGACATCTGAGTAGCAAATTCTACTTGCTGAGATTGTCATCTCACTGTGTTTGATTCTCTCAATCTCTGATCTGCTGATACTTGAATGAATGTTTGCTGAGATTTGTTATCTATATACATGTTGTACGCTATTCGAATAAGATACTTGAGCATGCTCTGTGAAAACTAAGGATAGCCAAGCCTGTGATAACCTGTGCCGAATGCAAGCATTGTTCACCTAATAAACCATCAGTCCTGGTACCTATGCATGATAAACCAGCTACTTTGCTAAGTATTGTTGAAACCTGAGTTACCTTGTGTGTTCTGTGCATTGGAAATTAGCTGAACTAGCCATCTTTTCACTGAGAAACTTTAGCTAATTTCATATGCCCTATGGATGATCTGCCTTGGCTGATTGTCAGTGGTGCTCAACCTTGAATCTCTGAAATGCATGCTTGAACTTGAGCTAGACCTTGAATCTGTGAACCACTGTGATAAATCTGTGCTCAGCTCCAGCCCCTGCTGTTGTTGAGCTTGAGTGCATCCTGGTTAGCCTAGGTGGTTGTAGCCACAAACCCAAGGCCTGTGCTGTGAATTCTTGGCTTCGACAAGGCATGCGCTTAGCTCCAGCCCCTGTAGCTATTGAGCTTAAGCTGTAACCTTGTTAACCAAGTTAGCTCTTAACCCTAGTTGACATCAACTGAGAAAGTTGATATCAACTGTGATAGTTGACTTCATCTGCCCAGCAATTTTTGAGCTTAACCTCTGAGAAAACTGAAGTCAACTGAGTATGTTGATACTCTGTGGCATATAAGTCTGTGTAGAAGAACTAAAATACTTCATCTACTTTTGCATCTCTGCATCTGTTGCACCCTCTGCATCTGTGCATCTGTGAGTCATAATCATAGCCTGTGTGCATTTTCTGATCTTGAAACCTCACCTGTAATGCTTCCTTGTGGTGAGAATATCAAAAACCCGTGCATGAGCCTGTGACTCTTGAGTGAAATCATTGTTTTGCTGAGCCTTTTTGGCCCTGAAATCTGTCAGCCATTCATCTGAGCATTGCACCCTGAGTTGTGCATTTGTGTCTTGGCTCATCACAAGGCTGTGTAAACTCAGAGCATTATCCTCTGAGTTGTGCATTCTCATGTGCACATTTTGTTTTTAGCCCTGCTGAGTTTTGTACCTAATTGTTGCTAATCTGTTGAAACTCTGAGTCACATTAACCTGCCAAATTGTTGCTCTTCAAAAATCACATACACATTGCTAGCCTGTGAAGTTTATTTTTGGCCTCCAAGCCCCTGTGTTGAATTGCATGAGCATTTTTCTTCCCTGAAATTGATTAATTGCTATCTGAATTGTTGTTTTTTTTTTTGAAGCACTCCTCTGTGCTTAGAATCAGGTGTCAATTTTGTTGTGAGAATTGTGTCTCACTGGGCTGTGCATAGCTAAGCTTAGCTACACATAAACTGTGCTGTGTAAACTGGCCAATTTGTACTTGAGTTGCCCACCTCCACCTGACCAGTGCTGTGTACTTGCATTGGTATGTCATCTGTTGTGTTTTGCTTAATCTGTGTTGAAATCCACTTAACAAGTGCTGTCACGTGCATCAGCTGAGCTGCTGGGCTACTCATAAACTTGTTCTTTGCACAAACTGAAGCCCACACTAACTGGGCTGTTAAGCTGCCAACTCCTGGGCTCTGCACATAACAAAACCAGCCCACTTAAACCAAAACTGAGCCCACAACAACTGGGCTTTGCACAACTAGGGCTGCACTTTTCCAACAACTGGGCTTTGCACTCCTGTGGGCTTAGCTTTCCTGTGTTGAGACATCATTGGTTATACATGATTTGATGTGAGCTATGTTTCTTTTTGAGTTCAAATTGAGTTGCTAGATCATGTCAGGATTTTGGGCTGCAACTGGGGATGGAAACAAATCCATCAGAGAACTTGCTTACGGGCATGCCTCACAGTATGAACTCCCCACAGTCCACGATGATTTTAGGGAATATTATGAACCTTCTTAGGGCCCTGACCCTGACTTCACATACCCTAGTCATCCTTCACACATGTATCATCAATCACCACAGTGGGGAGTTGAACAATTTTATACTCACCCGACCTCGTATATGCACTCAGTGGAAGAAAACCTCATAGAGCAAAACAATGCTAGGTTTGAATTGAATGCAATGCATGATCATCCATATAGCAACATGTATGAGTTTCCCTTGTGTAGTGAACCATGTGCACAACTATATAATGATCATTCATATGAAACATGCATACCCACTATTGAAGACTCTCCTTCCATTGAACAATGTTACATGTTCTTAACGATGAACCTGATTCGTTTAGAAAAAGAAGAATGGAGGGAAGTTCATGATAGGATGATTGTTGTCCCTAATAAAGAAAATCTTGAAAATAGTGTTTCTCTTCCTACTCATGCAACTAACACTGAATATGAACCTAATCTAGAGGAAAATGAGTACACTAGAAATGCTACAATTTTGAATAGGGAAATACAATTTTGTTATGATGATGATGATGATGATGAGGAATATGATATGTTAGAAGAGCATGTGTATGCTGAAAATGTAATGGAATCTTTGGGTTCTGAGACGTTAGGCGTCTCTTATGTGAACCCTATGAATGATACTTCTTCTAACATTCATACATGTGATGTTGACTCTGAGTTTGGGTTTGTGAAATTCTTCAGTGAAAGTGAGCATGCTACACAACTTGTTTGTGACTTAAGAAAGGATGAATCTTCTGTTGACACTAATGTTCTTATGGATCATGATAGTATTTTTGTGTCTGATTCCTACCCATGTCACAATATGTTGCTTCCTCTGATTTTCCTATGCATGACACAAAGCTTATGGGTAATGATGATTATGACATGGAGATTGATGAATTGTTCTATGCAGGTGAGCATGATTTACCTTCTTCTGACCTTAGGAAAGTGTGTGATGGTGCAAATGATCTTATACATGAAAACAACTTAGATGTACCTAATCTCTCTCCTAAGGCACAGATTGAAACTCTTCTACCAAACCTAGGTGTAGTTTGTAAAAAAATTGCAAAACCAACTTTTCTGAAAATGCCTAATTTAGGCCTAGAGCTTTGTGCTTCCCAAGTCCTCTTGGACTATTTTGCATCAAAGTATAACACTTTTAAGGAGCCCCAGTTGGAATATGTATGTCTGCCTATTCTTAGCAAAACTCATTTTGAGTTAGACCTTTTGCATGATGTACCTTTAAAATTGCAAGATTTTGTGCTCAAGAACACATCTATTGACAAGTTTAGGTTTGGGGGTAACTTGTTCACGTATGCAATCTTTCCTGCACTCTCATGTTATATCTGTGTAAGGTCTGTTGATGTTTGTACATATTGTTTTTGGGTTGATCCTCAACTCTTTAGATTGTTGGTATATGGTGAATTTTCATTGTATATAATCCAGTAGGACTTGTTAAATTTTTCTTTCTTGAATCGGTTGAGTCTTCTTGTGCATATATTGTGCCAATCCGATATGATCTCCACTGAGAATGTTGGATTCTAGCCTTGACTAATGAAGCTCTAACCTTGCTCCCGCCGACATCCGGTAATCTCTTCCCTTTTCTCTTATCAGCATAGTTCTCATGGTATGTGACTGTTTATTATCTGTTGAAACATTGAGGACAATGTTTGATTTAGGTTTGGGGGTACATTTGCATATAGAGTTTTTTTTAGTCTTTTATTTTCAAAAAAAAAAAAAAAAAAAAAAATTCAAAACTTTTTGCAAATAAAACCTCCAACTTTTAGAGATTTTAGAGTCACTAGCATGCTTCTAGCTATGTTTACATAGAGAGTATGACCGAAATAACAGAACTTGGAAGTACTGGAGAACACAATCGGGTTTCTTAGTTGATTAGAGCGTTAAAGTTGGATTTAACCATACCGGAGGGCTTAATTAGGTGTCTTTGTTTAGATATTCGGTAGTAGAATTGTGATCACCCATAGTGGAGACTACCCATTTTACATCAAGCGAGGTACCGACCTTCACTCTTTGTGACTTTCTAGAAAAGTTTGTTAGAGTGTGTGTCACAAGACGTCAATTAGGGTAGGAATGGTGAGCTACCCAACTTCGCACCACTTTCAAAGACTATTTTTGATCTCTTGAGTGCTAATTCCGTCAATCATGAGGGTGACGTTTAAAGATGAAAACTTCTTCTAAATACCGATTTGCAGTTAGCATCACTCTCTCCCTCTCAATCAACAGATTCATAGAAACACATCATCATCAGCAAGCGGAGCATCATCAGAATATTTGAAGAAAAGTGAAATAGTCCAAGGTTACATGCAACAAAGGAAAGAAAAGAAAAGAAGATGAGAATTAATGAAGTTTGTGAAAAATTGAGTTTTATTGTTTTATAGTTACTTTCATTCTAAGTTAAAAAAAAAAAAAAAAAAAAAAAAAAAAAAAAAAAGATATTTCAAGTTTTTGTGAAGTTAAGAAGTTCATCATCAACATTTGAAGACCGAAGACCGAAGATTGAAGACGTTTCTATGAATGCTGAGAGAGTGATATTAATTGCCGATCGGGTGAGAAGGTAAGTGAGTACTCCCACCCTTGCTAATGGTTGATTTCCTTTCTTAGAGATCATCAGAAAAAGATTCTTTTTGTCCACATCTCTGTGGAATCTCCAGAAATTATTTCGGAAGGTTATCCTTCTTACCTACAGCGTGCGTAGGATTTCTCTCTTTATTCCTCCTTGCACACATGAGAGACTAAAAAAGCGATCTTTTTGAGTGCAATTATCATAAAACCCTAGTAGTGAGGCAGAAGTCGAGGCTTATGATCACAATCGAATCCGAATTCTTTCATATGATATGGTTACTTCTCGCTCAGCACTTAAGGATGAGAATGCGTTCTTTGGTAGTTCTAACTTCGTGTTACTAGCATGCAGAAACTCTATGTCCTCATAGCTCCTTGGATGCTTGAGACTCTTTTACACTCGAAATTGGAGAAGGTTTTGTGGGTACACCTCCGGTAAACCCTCACGAGACTACAACTCGTCCACTAGGGACACCTAGGGGTTTAAAGGCTTAGTGCATACGCTAAATGCATTCGAGAGACTGCGACGGGGGTATAGTTAGGATTTCTTAATTTGTTTCACTTGAGGACAAGTAAAATTCAGGTTTGGGGGTATTTGATGAGTGCCAAATATTGCATATTTCTACATCTATTTATTGGCATTTAACTCATCTTTTGTGCTCGAAATCGGATATTATCCCAGATTCTGTATTTTCTTTGTTTTCAAGAATAAATATTTGTACTAATTAATTTTGTGTTTTTAGGAAATAAATAAAGCTCGGAGAAATTGAGGATCCAAAAGAGCAGAAAAGTGGAGACAAGCGTCTATGGAGCAGAAAGCCAAAGCCCGCGCGCGCAACAGTTGCAACCCAACAAGGAGCAACTCATCTACAAGACATGGGCACAAGCTATCCAGACCCGGATCCGAACCCGCATCACTATGAGCCGTTGAGATTTGATCCAGTTTCATCCTACGGCCGCATCAAACCACGCATCGGGCTCTCTTTGATCCAACGCTCGCTCCAGCTTGCTCATCAATCTTTGATACACCCGCTTCATACCACATCTGCCTATACCTATACCCGATCGACCTCCCCATTTCTCTTCTTCACTTTCTCTTTCTTCCTCTCTTCCCCCGACAATTGCAGAGAGAACCCATTCTCTCCACCTCCTTCACCGTACCAGCACGCCACCACCATCCTCATCTCCTCACCCTGACACCATCAACAACAGCCGCACCACCTCCTACCTGCTCTCTATCTCTCCCATAGCCTCTTACCTAGAAGCTAAGTGAGAGATAGAAAGAACTAGGGTTAGGTCACATCAAATCCATTGAGGGAGTTCTCAGAGCCGCACAAGCAGAGGAGAGCACGCGATTCAGAGAGTATGGGCGATTGGGTACTGTTTAATTTCTCTTTTTTTTTGAAATAAATTAGGGTTTATCTTTGCATGTATAAATAGGAGAGTCTGTGGTTGTGAAAAGTTTATGCCTGGCTATCCAGAGCACCAATTTGAGGTTAATTTGTGTTTTGAGTATCTTAATCATGTTCTAATTACATTTGCTAGGATTTCAATGAAACCCTAATTCCCTGTTGTGATTTCAACTTTGTCTGAGTTGTTCTTGATTGATTAAATTATCAGATAACTTCAATTCTAGTACCCAATGCTTTTCTCTCACAATGAATGCCAAGTATCCATTGTAGTTAGGCTATAACCGTGTTGAGTGTCTTTGCAGCTCAAGCCTTAGAATTAGTTGCTAATTCCCTTGACTAGTTGTGCTTAATTAGACAACTAGTGCTATGGGTTAGTACCTTAGCTGCTAATTGAAGTATCACTAGGAGAAACTCCTTAGATAGGTGGTAGAATTGACAAACTTCCCTTATCTGTCATAGGAACAAGAACACTCCAATTAGTTGACACATAACATGAATTGGAGGTGGATTTGACAATCCTAGTACTCCTTTAATCTCATTATTTATAGTTTCCACTGTTATAACCTTCACTTAGTCGCATCGACAAAACCTCAGTTGTGTTACCTTGCTAGAAAACCAGTTTAGTGAGCCTTAGATCATCTTAAGCACCACAAGTCTCTGTGGGATCGACCCGTATTTGCCCAGTTCTGACATCGTGCACTTGTGGTTTAACATGTAGGCATAAAACAAACCACTTCTAAAGCCTACCACTTAGCTAGAAGCCACAGGTGACTAGCGTTGGAAAACAAGAATGTCGTAATGGGAAAAGTTTAAAGCATGCAAAATGGTACTCAAGAGTGCAGCTGCAAGTTAAACTTCCCCGCATCTTAACTCAATGCTTTTGAGGGACCAAAAGCCTCCTGATGGGGGAGGTCTGATCCGTTTTTAGGTATAGGCCCATTAGAATACCCTAAACCTAGGTCCAAAACACCACTGAATTACTCTCCAAGTAATTCTAGAAGTAGAGTTTTATTCCTAGAAGGAAGAGTAGGAGTTCTATTCCTAGAAGGTTACAAAAATACAGAATTACCTAATCTGTTTATTGCTAGTTTTAGCTAAGTCTTAAACCTATAAATTGGCACCTAGAGTGCTTGTAGAGGACACGGCAGAAAACTAGAAGAATTCTAGCGTTAAGCAAACAGAGAGGAAGAAGCAATACCTAGGGCAAAAAACAAACCTAAAAGGTAAACATTGTAAGTTCTTCTCAAAGCAATAAAATCAGAACATTCTATTGCAAATTTTGCTGTGTTTTATTCTTCTTTGTTTAGCTATTCTCTATTTATTATATCGGGGTCTAGAAACTGATCAATCCTAAAATCCTGCTTAAAGTATACAGATTTTTTAACTAAAGTGTTACTTCTACAACATGTTATATCTACTGGTTCCCATATAAGTTTCTTCAGGTTAGGAGTACAAACTGGTTAAGGGTGCAAGATTTAATTACTAATTAAGGGTGACTGTGAGTATGAAAAGACGGGTGAAGTTCAAATAAAAAGTGCATTCAATATTGCGGCACAAGTACGCAGCAGGTGACTCCTAGGACAAAAGTTTAGAAACTAAAAGGAGCCAAACCCTAATTATGCAGAGTAATCTCACAACAATGCAAAACCAAGTGGTGCTTCACAAGTAATCAACCCACAACACATTAACATATTTCCTGATAGAGCATGAAAATCTAATTATAAACATTGAAAACCTAAAGAGAGAGATGATTTTGGTACATGCGTATAATATTAGAGAAGAATCAAACTGAATAGATGGCAACATATACTAACAGATCAACATCCACCAATACCTAAAAAGCCATGAAGTCGGAGAGATACACACAGTACATAAATACCATCTAAGATTCCTAACCTCAACTACATTTCCATCACCCCTGCAACACCCTAAACATACATCTTTGATGCAAACCATTCATGGATTAATAACATAATCAACTCCATCCCTGTCATGCAACACATCCCTAGCTACAACTAGAGCTTCACTACATACCCACCATCAGTGTTTCAAAAAATGTTTTAGTGAAGAGATACGCTATCCTAGTAAAGCGTAAAGCGCAGCTTATATATATATATATATATATATATATATATATATATATATATATATATATATATATATACTTACAAATATATATGTGAAACTTCCTAACATAAAACCAAAAACCAACATAATAAACCAAAAAATCCCTTATGCGGCTGCCCTAGGTGACTTTTGAACCTACTAACCCCTCCTGAATTTTTTTTATCACAAAACTTGCACTGCACATAGGAAACGCACGTCTTCCTCAAATAATTGGACCTTCAATTTCAGTAGCATATTTCCAAGATGGGTATTTCTTTGTAGATTTTTTAGCTTTGGTAGGCTGGCTACCCATTGCAGATCAGAAGAATAGAAGTGTAGAATAGCAGTAGTAGAAATGGAAGAAGAAGTTGTAGAATAAAATATGAAACGTTTGAAGTCTCTAAATAGTCGGCTTGTTGAGAATTTATGCTAGTTTTTAGGGGATTTTTTCTACTAAAACATAAAAGGGAGACTTATCTTAGTTATCTAGACCTATTTTTTAGGCTTTAAACCCTTTTTTTTCTAAAATATATTGACCTAGTACTAAAGCGCCCGTATTGAAGCGCCAAAAAGCGCGCTTCAAAACATTTTTTGAAACACTGCCCACCATAACGAATTCATCTCCTCATTGACTCTACCAATAGTCCCCTGTAATTCAACCCCTTCACCAAATTCAACCTAAACTCCCACTAGCTCAGTTACACTCATCTTTTCTTCATCAACTATGAGCTGCTACAACTCAAAAATGTTCAGCGCAATCATCCTTTAATCACTGATCTAACCATCATCAATTGTTCTCTTAATTCTTTGTTCTTCTACATTCTTCAGAACCCAAATGCAATCACTAACCCTAACTTGTAACAACATCAAATCTTCTTTGAACCACAACTATTATCTCATCCTCTTTATCTATCATTCAAACTCAAGAACACTGGTCTAAGTTTATAACCAAAAACCTATTTTGGGATGAACCCTAATTCCCAATTGATTCATTATAGAAACTGAAATTAAACTATATACATCATCCAAACTTCAATTGAAAGCAAACCCATCACTAATTGATCAATCTATAAATCAATTTCACACAAAAACAGAATTAATTAAAGAAACCCTAAATTCAACTTACCTTTCTGTTGAGTTTGAATCAACACACGGATTGACACCATAACCATCAACTATCCCTGATTCCATTCCATTTCTATAAATCTCAGACTCATGATCTTTATCTCCATCATCGATTCTCATTGAAACCTTAATCGTATCTGTAAAAACATCACCTTTTTCTTAGAACTCTCTCCCTCAACACAGTTCTGTGTTCAATCAACTATGGCCCCATCAACAACTCTCTTCCCCAATACATCAGTATTAATTTTCTATGAATCCCTCTCTTAGAATTAAGCTCAAATCTCTTGAAATTGAAAATGACAGAGAAGAGGAATAGAGGAACAACAGAGAAAGGAGAAAAAATGGCGGAGAAAATAATTGAAGTGAATAAAACTAGCGAAAAGTATCAACAGACCGAGCTAAAAACAATGGAAAAAAACCGCCACACACAAAGCATGGGACCCCTGCTAAACTCCCGAGGGGCGGGTCCCACTTGAGCCCACAAATTGTGAAAATCTGGGAGAGGCGGTTTTCTCATTGTTTTTTTTATCGGTCTTTTTAGATTTACTCTAAAACTAGATCTGTTTCTGCAGATAAGGTTGAGAAAAAAGAAGAAAAAAAGAAGAAGAAAAATTCAACGGCTGAGAAACCGTAGCCATTACACTGCCGGAAAATCATTTTACTTTGTCGGAGACACGAAACCGACAAAAAAAAATATGCTCCTTTGACTAATCCTAATATTTCCTACGGTTGGTCAAAAACCCTTACAAATAGTCACTATTTGTGACGCCCCTAAAAAAAACCACACTAATAGGACCTATTTTTATAGTTTTATTTTATTTTCTACTGACATACTACGTAACTTGTGCATACACCTTGGTATGTTTTAGTCACTATTGTATTATGTAAGACGAGTCTTATAATGGAGATTTTTCACGTTTCAAGTTGGTTCAAAATAGATCATGCAAGAACAATTATAAGTGCCTTGCGTGCTAGAGACCTGACTCCATCTTAAAAGACAAGATGAACAATCATATTAGGAAGGTCAAGTAACTATACGCCCCACGACTGTCATTCAAACATCACGACACTTTACATTAACATTAAAAAAACTGAAGTTTTAGGTTAGATTAAAAGTTTATCTTCCATAAAATTTTGTAACATAGTTTCTATATGTTCGACTAAGAAAAGCTATCTGGGGATTAGATTTGATCTTCCACGACTCTTTTACGTTTCTGAATTTTAAATTTTTGAGGCCAAGCACTATGGTGTGACATTTCCCTTAGCTATAACTTATTTGAAGCTAAGGAAAATGGGTCTCAGGGCGATGTCACTATGGTGTTGTGCCATCCCTAAGCTATACTGTAAATAGTACAAAACGGTATTTTTTTTCCCGGTAGGAGTATTTGTGTAGGTTAAAAGATAGTTATTAAGAGAAAAAAAAAATAAAGGAGATATAATAGGTAAAAAAAAATTGGTTAAAAAAAAAGTGTGAAAATTAAATTTTAACAATTAGGTAAAACCTAGAGGCAGGGAAATAGAGGAACTTCTTATTGATAAAATAGGCATTAGATATTACATAGGTATAATGTTCTTTATATATAGAGAAAGGTAAACCCTATGTATCTAGTTGGGCCGCACATCTATGGGTCGTAGGTGATAGGTGTTGTAAACACCTTGATATTTATCTACTGTTTATGCTTTCTTTGCGAGTTTTCATGTAAATTATGTGTCTTATGTTTGCTTTTGAGTTTTATAGGTGTTTTGGAGTCATTGGAGCAAAAGGAAGTGTAACTCGTTTAAATCCTGGATTTCATCTCATCATCTTGGGGAGAGCGAAAATACGAAGCCAGTGGCGAAAGAATGAGATCGTTCCGACGTCGCATGAGAAAGTTATGAGAAAATCATTGATTAAGCTTGTCAGTTCCCAAGACTGACAGTACATGTAAAGGGGTGCCATTTCAGTTGGCCCTTATCCAGTAGTACCTGGGTGGATGTATCAATCTCTCTTCCTACCACAACCCTAAAATCAAGACATATTCTTTCTCTTATAATTACACCAGAAATTTAGAGAGGACAGAGAGTGAGAGCCGGCTGCATCATTAATTGGTCGAGATTCTATACAGATGAACAATTTGTAGAGATTCAGGCGTAATTTGAGAAGAAATCAAAGGGGTTTCGAGTTGAATACTATTGGATATGATGGTGTTAATCGATTTGAAATTGATTTGGAGATTAGGGTTTCTCCTAAATGATTCTGGTAATTTTGAGTGTATGGGTTCACTGTGGCTGATTTGAGGAAGAAATGGAAAACTACAAGATGGATTCTTATTTGATTATGAGGCTGAGTTTTGTTACTATTAATCTACAATGAGATTTGTGACTGATGAATTAAATTTGGGTTATTTTTAGCTTGAATTTGTGTGGTTGAGCTGTGATGGTGAGCTGAAGAACTTAATGTTGTTGTTTACAAGGTTAAGAAGGTGGAATGAGTAAGTGTGGTTGAAGTTGTTACGGCTGAGAATGGGTTTGCAGATGTTGTGTTAGCTGGCAAGGTTGATGTGACAGAGAGTGATGGAAGTCGCTTCCATGAGTTCAATGGTTCTGAAGAGATGGTCCTACTAGTAAATGCAGCTGTAATGAGAGTTCTTGAATGGTTGTGGCTCGAATTGCATCTGCAATGAAGGGTTGATGTGATGCTGCTGCCATGATCAAAAGATGATGAGCTGTGAAGAACTGATGGAGGTGTTGGTGGCCTGTGGTTTTCAAGGGTTACAACTGCGGTCAAAGCTGTAGAAATGTGAAGTTGATTGAATGCAGAACAGTGGTTTATGGAGTTGGTGGCATTTTGTTACAGTGAAGCCATGGAATTGCAAGGCTAAAATGAAATTATGTATGACATGATGGGTTTGTTCTGAGAGTTATAGGGAATGTGCTGCAATGCAATGGCAGTGGAAGAACTAAAGCTGCAGCTGTGAAGAATGATCAGCCTTCATGGCTGGATGTGAACTGGTGTAGTGAAATGATGGTTCAGCACAACTCTGGCCTGCGCAAATGGCTCAGGCCTAAGCAATTAAGCCCATTCAGCCTAGAGATCTCAGCTGACTCATGGTCTGACTCTCTGACTCACTTAAATCAGTTGACTCGGTGTGACTCACTGAGCTTGACCGTGCTGACCCAGTTTGACCGGAGACCGGGTGGACTTTGCCGGTCACCTGAGCTACTTCCCGGTGGCTTCTCCGGCCAATTTCCGGCCATAATACCAGTTTTCCGGCAACTACTTTTGGGACATATTTTCACTTGGGTTTTTCTCACATATGGGCTTGGTGGACCACTTGGACTTTGGGCTTTGAAGACCTAGTTTTGGAAGAGGAAAGGCTAGAAAAAGGAAAAGCTTCTTCTTTTGGGAAAAAAGAAAAACGTATTTTTCTACTTGGAGTTTTGGAGAGCGGGGACTAGGGTTTGCTTTCATTTTTGTTTTTCATCTTCTTCATTTTATTATTGAATATGATGAACTCAAAAGCTATGAGTAGCTAAACACATATTATTGGTTATGGGATAAAGTGGATTTCACAAATGATATTTGATTCAATGCATTAGTTTTGTCTCAACTTTATTGTTTATGATTCATGGTTTATATTGTCATATGATTTGAATACTTGTTAGGTTGAGTCCGGAATCAATCCGATTTGCATTCATTTCTAGAGCTATATTAGGGTTTTCAATACGAAAAAGTTGTTTATCCCTGATTATAAGTAGCATAATTGTGGTTAGTGCTTGTAGTGATATATCCTACTATTCGCAAATGAATCATAACCTTGGTTAAATCGAATTAGTGCTTTTACACGTTTGATTGCCTTGATTAGTCTTATTCCATAGAACTTAGTGCTTTTAGGGAGTTAAACTTAATTGTGCTTTTACACTTTAGGTTGCTTTCTAGGAAGAATTCACATATACATCTTTTAATGTGGTTGTGATGAAATCAGGGAATTAGCGAGATATACTTGCGATCAAGGTATCCTAGGACTTTTAGTAAATAAGAGATTAAAATACCAATTCTAATCATTTATGAAAATACATGTTTGTGAATGATACTATCACGTGACCAATACCTTCTTCTTATTGATTATTCCATTTATTTTATTGCTTTCAATTATTTTTATTGCTTTGCTGAAACAAAAAAATCCCCCATTTGGTTACTAAGAGACTGAAATTTTATAACAACAAAAGCCTCTCTGTGGGAACGAACTCTTTCTGACCACGTACTTCATTTATATTTAGTAGAGTGAGAAAGTGAAATTATTTTTGACGCATACGACAGCGATCAAATTTTGGCGCCGTTGCCGGGGAACGAACTCTTTCTTACCATGTACTTCATTTATATTTAGTAGAGTGAGAAAGTGAACTTATTTTTGACGCATACGACAGCGATCAAATTTTGGCGCCGTTGCCGGGGAGGCATACGGCTTGTTATTAAGTTTTTAGTTTCTTTTTACAATTTCTGCTTTTATCTTTGCTTTTTGTTTTCTTTTCTTGTTTCTCACTTGTTTGCGAGAATTGTTTTCAGGTACTTAATCCCTGGCTTCTAAAGATTGGAACTATCCAAGGTGCGGGATAGCTACTCGAAGAGGCACAATACTCCAACCAAGTCAAGACACAACGGAAGAACAAGAGTTAGAAGTGGAAGAAGAGTTGCAACTAGAAGAAGTTCTAGTACAAGAGGTTCCAATTGTAGAAGAACCACCTTTTGAAGAAGAAGAAGAAGAAGAAGAAGAAGAAGAAGAAGAAGCAATGGGTGATCGTACACTCAAGGACTTGGCTTCTCATAGGCTTGATACACAAGGATGGTGTATCCAAACAAACTCAACCTTCGAGATCAAGCCGGGGTTGATTAGAGAGTTAACGAAGTTTCATGGTATGGAGAATGAAGATCCAAACAAGCATCTCATGGTTTTCCACAACGTTATCATGGCTATGCTCCCAGAGAATATTAATGTGGATGAAGCAATGTTAAAAGCCTTTCCGTTCTCCTTGGCGGACAATGCTAAGGAATGGTTGTATTACTTGCCTTCCGGAAGTGTCACTACATGGAACGGTTGAAGAAACTCTTTCTAGAGAGGTATTTTCCTGCGTCAAAGGCTACTCAAATTCGCAAAGATATTTTTGGGATAAAGCAAAATATAGGAGAATCTTTGTATGAATGTTGGGAGCGATACAAGAGATTGGTGGCAAGCTGTCCACACCACCAATTCGGTGACGCTATGATAATCCAATACTTCTACGAAGGTCTCCAATCAAGTGATAGATATCTTCTTGATGCCGCGGGTGGTGGTGCACTAGTGAACAAGACGGTGGCCCAAGCTACCGAGTTGATTGAAAGCATTGCTGCAAACTCGCAATAATTCTACACAAGAGGTGAACCAATGGTTAGGCGAGTGCATGAATTTACGGATTCATCATCACACCATGATCAAATGATGGATAATATGGAGCAAATGATGCAAAGGATGGTTGCGGTTATTTTACCTTTATGTGATGAAGAGTTGGAGCAAGCTAGTGCGGTCTTTCCAAATCAGCAAAGACGGTATGATCCCTACTCCAACACTTACAATCCAGGATGGAGACATCATCCCGATTTTAGCTATGCCAACAAGCAAGGTGCAGTCCAACAACCTACTTTCAACCGTTTGGGTGGATTTCAAGCGCAACAACAACAATTTCAGCAACCACAAGCACAACAATCAATGCAAAATCAAGGTTACGATATCGATTCAAATCTTCAAACAATGATGCAAGGCATTTCCACCATGTTTAAAGAAAGTCAGCAGGAAACTAAGAGTGCTATTAAGGAGTTGCAGACACAAATGGGCTCCATGGAGATTGATATAAACAAATTGAAAGCACAAAATAGTGGGAAACTCCCCTCTCAGCCATTAACCCAAAAGAGGGTGACAATGCTATTACGTTGAGAAGTGGTACACAACTTGTGCAACCCGAGGTTACTGATTCAGGCAAGGTGGAAACACCAAAGGAACCTGTTTTGGAGGAGAAGAATGAGGATTCTCCCCAAACTTCTGAGGTACCTATTCCTAACTCTAAAACTCCGGTTTCTACTAATGTTCCTCCTTTACCTTTCCCTCGCAGATTTGAAAGTTCCAAGAAGGCGGAACTAGAAAAGGAGATTTTAGACGTTCTTAAGAAGATCCATGTGAACATACCACTCATTGATGCTATTAAGCAAGTTCCAAAGTATGCAAAGGTGTTGAAGGACTTGTGTACCAATAAGCAAAGGCTAAAAGGTAATGAAGTTCTAAGTGTGGGGGAGAATGCTTCGGAAATCTTATAACACAAACTCCCACTTAAGTGCAAGGATCCCGGTAGTTTTGACATTCCCGTCACAATTGGTAACACAACATTTAACAAAGCTATGTTGGATTTAGGTGCATCCGTTAATGTTATGCCTGCATCAATGTATAATTCACTTGATCTTGGTCCTCTTAAAAAGGCTGGAATTGTATTGCAATTAGCCGACCGCTCTAATGTCTACCCAATGGGTATTGTTGAGGATGTTCTTGTGCAGGTTAATCAATTAGTATTTCCAGCTGACTTTTGCGTGTTAGAGATGAATGAAGGGTCACCGGACTCGTCTCTTCCATTGCTACTTGGGCGTCCCTTCATGAAAACGGCGAAAACCATTATTGGTGTGGACAAGGGAACGCTAACTATGGAGTTTTGATGGAGAAACAATACGTTTCAACATTTTCGAGACGATGACATATCCTAGTGATGTCCACTATTGTTTTTACATTGATGTTATGGATACATTGGCACAACAAGTGTTTGAGTTGAATGGTGAAGATGCTTTGGAAACCGTTTTAACTACATCCATGGATAATGGTGTAGAGAGTGGTAATGAAGTCAAGGAAGCCCTTGGTGATCTTAATTCACTACAAGGATGCCCGGAAACTCATAATATCTCTTTTATTTCTTTACCATGCAGTGATGAAAAGCTTGTACCTTCAATTGTTAAATCTCCAAAGTTAGAATTGAAACCTCTTCCCGATCACCTAAAGTATTTGTAATTAGGTGATAAGGAAGATTTACCTGTGATTGTTTCTAACGAGCTTAGTGATTTACAGGAGCAAAAACTTCTAAGGGTGCTAAGGAAGTACAAGACAGCCATAGGATGGACAATTGCTGATATCAAGGGTATAAGCCCTGCCGTTTGTATGCACAAAATCCATTTGGAGGATGATGCAAAGCCTACAAGGGAAGCGCAACGTCGTTTGAACCCTCCCATGATGGAAGTTGTGAAAAAGGAGATACTAAAGCTTTTGGAAGTGGGTGTTATCTACCCCATATCCGATAGAAAGTGGGTGAGCCCGGTACAAGTAGTGCCAAAGAAATCAGGTGTGACAGTGGTGGAGAATGATAAGAATGAACTTGTCCCAACTCGTGTGCAAACCGGTTGAAGGGTTTGTATTGATTACAGGAAATTCAATGCCACCACTAGGAAAGATCATTTTCCATTGCATTTTATTGATCAAATGCTTGAACGTTTAGCTGGACACTCTTACTATTGCTTCCTTGATGGCTATTCGGGTTATAATCAGTTGTGATAGCGCTTAGGAGGATCAAGAGAAAACTACTTTCACTTGTCCTTTCGGTACTTTTGCTTATAGAAGGATGCCTTTTGGCTTGTGCAATGGTCCAGCTACCTTTCAAAGGTGTATGGTAAGTATCTTTTCAGAATATGTTGAAAACATAATCGAAGTGTTCATGGACGATTTAGTGTCTTTGGTGATTCATTTGACCTTTCCTTGAACAACTTGTCTCTAATCTTGAACGATGTGTTGAAACAAACCTTGTGCTGAATTGGGAGAAGTGCCATTTCATGGTAACTCATGGCATAGTTTTAAACCATATAATATCTTCTAAAGGCTTGGAAGTCGATAAATCTAAAATAGACCTTGTTCGTGCTTTAACCCCTCCCACTAAGGTGAGGGAGATATGCTCTTTTCTTGGTCATGCAGGTTTTTATCGTAGATTTATCAAGGATTTTTCCAAGATAGCATCACCACTTTGCAACTTATTGCAAAAGATGTGGTTTTTAACTTTGATGAAAAGTGTATGGCGACATTCAATCGTTTGAAAGAACTTTTGATTTCAGCCCCTATCATTAAACCACCGGATTGGAGCAAGCCTTTTGATCTCATGTGTGATGCAAGTGACTATGTGGTTGGTGCGGTGCTTGGGCAACGTGTGGGGAAGATTCCTCATGTTATTTATTATGCTTCTAGAACGTTAAATGAGGCCCAACAAAACTACACAACCACTGAAAAAGAGTTGTTAGCTATTGTATTTGCATTGGAGAAATTTCGTTCTTATCTAATTGGTACAAAAGTTTTTGTCTTTTCTGATCATGCAGCACTTAGGTACTTGCTAATGAAGAAAGAAGCGAAACCGAGGCTAATACGATGGATTTTACTCTTGCAAGAGTTTGATATTGAAATCAAGGACAAGAAAGGAATTGAGAATATCGTTGCAGATCACTTGAGCCGTCTTGCTGCGGACAAGGAAGCTATCCCGTTGCGTGAAAGTTTCCCGGATGAGCAACTATTCTCAATTGCCTTTGGAGAACCATGGTATGCTGACATTGTGAACTACTTGGTATCTAAACAAATCCCAAAGAACTTGTCTCGTGCTAAGAGGGACAAACTTAAGAAGTTAGGAAACCAATACATATGGGATGATCCATACTTGTGGAAACATTGTAGTGACCAAGTAATAAGAAGGTGCGTTCCCGAATCTGAATTTAATTCTATCTTGTCTTTTTGTCACTCCTGTGCTTGTGGAGGATATTTTGGGAGTAAGAGAACCGCTCACAAGGTACTTGAAAGCGGTTTCTATTGGCCAACCTTGTTCAAGGATGCATATATATTTTGTACAACTTGTGATAGGTGCCAAAGAACGGGCAATCTAGGTGCCCGAAATCAAATGCCACAAACTTTTATTCAATTTATTGAAGTTTTTGATGTTTGGGGTATTGATTTTATGGGTCCTTTTGTCAACTCCCATGGGAATTTTTATATCTTACTTGCGGTTGATTATGTCTCAAAATGGGTGGAAGCTAAGGCCACCCCAACTAATGATTCTAAAGTGATTTCAGATTTTGTGCAAGCTAATATCTTTGCAAGGTTTGGAATTCCAAGAGCCATAATTAGCGATGGGGGTTCTCACTTCAAAAATAGGATTTTACAAAGCTTGTTGAAAAAGTACAATGTGTCGCACAAGATTGCAACACCTTATCATCCCCAAACAAATGGACAGGCCGAGGTTTCTAACCGGGAGGTGAAATCCATTCTAGAGAAGACGGTGAATCCAAAATGGAATGATTGGAGCATGCGACTTATTGATGCTTTGTGAGCTTATAGAACCGCACACAAGACACCTATCGGGATATCTCCCTTTAGGCTTGTGTATGGTAATTGTCATTTACCCGTTGAAATTGAGCATAAGGAGTTTTGGGATATTAAACAATGCAATATGGAGATGGATGGGGCTGGAAAGCAAATGAAGTTACAACTCCAAGAGCTAGAAGAGCTTCGCAATGATGCATTTGAAAGCTCACGCATTTACAAGGGGAAAAAGAAGGCCTTTCATGATACTATGATTTCTAGAAAACAATTTTGCATTGGGCAGAAAGTGCTTTTGTTTAATTCTCGCTTGCAATTATTTTCGGGTAAATTAAGGTCATGTTGGATTGGACCTTTTATTGTTAATAATGTGTTTTCTCATGGTGCAGTAGAAATTCGTAGCATAGCTACATGCAAAGAACTTAAAGTTAATGGGCACCGGTTGAAACCATATTATGAGAATTTCACTTCCGAAGTGGTGGAAGGAGCTAAATTTGTGGATGTACTCCCTCTGGAGGAGTCATAGAAAGCAAGGAGATAGTCGGGCTGACGACTTTAAACCAAGCGCTAAATGGGAGGCAACCCATCGGATGAGTATTTCTTGTCTTATTTTTATTTTCTTGTCTTGTTTTTAGTTTTTCTTTTCTTGCATTTACTTTTTATGATTTCTTGTCATATTATCATGTAGGATTTCCGACTTTGACTTACTTTGGATGACTCAATTTACATTGAGGACAATGTAAAGTTTAAGTGTGGGGGAGTGGTTAAGCATTTGCATTGTAAATTTTTCATGAAATTTTCAACTTTTGTGTAAATTAGTGAATAAAAACTCCAACTTGTAGTTAGTTTAGAGTCACATAGTATACATGTCGCTAAGATTACATCGAGATTCTCACAAGAGTGACTGAACTTAGAGATGACAGAGAACGTGATCGGGTTTCTTACTTGTATGAGAGTTAAAGTTGGATTTAACCATGCCAGTGGCAAATAAGGTGACGACTAAATTCGGTATTAGAGTAGTGGTCCCCTATAGTGGAGACTACCCATGTTATATCATGAGAGGCACCGACCTTCACTTCTTTGTACCTGTCTAAATTTGTGCTTTTAGAGTGTGTGTCACCGTACGTAAACTCCGGGTAGAATGGTGAGCTACCCAACCTCCCACCAATAGAAGCACTATTTTGATCTCTTGAGTGCTATTTTATCAATCATGATGGTGACATCTAATTGCTAACTTACATACCACTTGTAATCTTGTTCGCAGTTAGCACCATCCACTTTATCTCTCTCTACACCAACAGGTCCATATAAACACCATCATCATCAACAAGAGGAGCATCACAAATTCGAAGGAAAGTTGAAGACGTTCAAGGTTTACAAGCAACAGTACCGAAATGAGCAGATTTCAGAGTCAAGTATAGCAACAAGACAAGGAGCTAAATTTTTACAAGTTGTAGACTATTGTACAAGAGTGAAGATTATTAAGATGAGAATTTGAGAAGTTTATGATATCGAGAAATACAAGTTGTGAAGAATTGATCGGTAAAGTACTTACACCATGGCTTTTGTACTTGCATTTTTATTTATTAATTTGTATTTTATTTTCTCTTGTCTAAAAATGAAGAATGAAAAAAAAAAGACAAGAGAAATTTTGTTAGGTACATTATTTGTTTTGTTTGTTTCATTTTGTATTTACTTTATTTATCTTGCATTTAAAAAAAAAAAAGGAAAAAAAAAATATTCATTGCATCACATTTTGGCTTGTTTAGTTCGTTTTTGGTTTTGTATTCATTCAATAAAGCTAATGGAAGAAAGAATATCTATAATGAAGTTTCAAGCAACAAGGAATTAGAGGAAAGAATCACATTGTCTAGATTCTACGAAGTTCAAGATTTCATCATCAAGAGTTGAAGACCGAAGACGGAGATGAAGACAAGGATTGAAGACCGAAGACGTTTCTATGGATGTTGTGAGGGTGGTGCTAACTGCACGCCGAACGGATAACGAGGTAAGTAAGCATATTCCAACCTTCGTTAAGTGGTTGATTTCCTTTCTTAGAGATCGTCAGAAAAAAAAAGGGTTTTCAAAATGATAAAAGATGTGGATTTTCAAAACAATTCGGAGGGTTTGGCCTTCCTACAATTCAACGTGTCACAGGATTCTCTCTTCATTCCTACCTGGACACATGTGTGACCCATAAAAAGCTATTTATTATTGAGAGAAACTTCATAAAACCCTTTCTTGTGAGGCAAAGTCGAGACTGTCGATCACTCCGAACCCGAATTTCTTTCGATAAGGGATGGTTATTTCTCTCTCAACTTTTAAGGATAAGATTGTGTTCATATATGTGTCTAACTTATTATGACTAGTGTGCAGAATCTCTATGTCTTCTTAGCGCGTTGGATGCTATCATTACGGAGAACTAGTAAGTTGGAAATGTAGGTTTTGTGGGTATATCTCTAGTAAACCCCCACGGGAGTTGTTTGTATCCTTTAGAATAAGTTTTGTTTGATTTTCTCGAGGACTAGCAAAGTCTAAGTGTGGGGGAATTTGATAGGTGTTGTAAATACCTTGATATTTATCTATTGTTTATGCTTTCTTTGCGAGTTTTCATGTAAATTATGTGTCTTATGTTTGCTTTTGAGTTTTATAGGTGTTTTGGAGTCATTGGAGCAAAAGGAAGTGTAACTTGTATAAATCCTGGATTTCATCTCATCATCTTTGGGAAAGCGAAAATACGAAGCCAGTGGCGAAAGAATGAGACCGTTCCGACGTCGCATGAGAAAGTTATGAGCAAAATCATTGATTAAGCTTGTCAGTTCCCTAGGACTGACAGTACATGTAAAGAGGTGCCATTTCAGTTGGCCCTTATCCAGTAGTACCTGGGTGTATGTATCAATCTCTCTTCCTACCACAACCCTAAAATCAAGAGATATTCTTTCTCTTATCATTACACCAGAAATTTAGAGAGGACAAAGAGTGAGAGCCGGCTGCATCATTAACTGGTCGATATTATATACAGATGAAGAAATTGATGTTCAGGGAGATGAAATCAAGAAATTCAGAGAGGGGTTTACTTTCAGTTGGTGAACTGAGATGAGAGTTTTCTGTGGTGGCTGTCATGGGTTCTTGAGAATTACAGAATCAGTGATGAACAAGGATGAGAAATTGGTCGTTTTCGTTGATATGGCTGAATTGTAGAGATGGGTAATGAACAGAACTTGAATTTGAGATGGGTTTGAGCTAGAATTTGAAGATGGAGACACAATGGAGTTGAAATCAAGACGAAGAAGAATCTGCTGCTGTCATGAAGGTGGGGTTCGAATGGATTTGAATTTGCTGTCTTAACAGGTGGTGGTTGATGTTAATAGAAGAAATTGGAGTTATGGTTTGCAACAGGAAGAAGAAATAGGATGAATGATGTGTTGTTAATTGAATCCGAAGAGATGTTAGGGATATGGTGGAACAATTTGTAGAGATTCAGGCGTAATTTAAGAAGAAATCAAAGGGGTTTCGAGTTGAATAACTATTGGAGATGATGGTGTTAATCGATTTGAAATTGATTTGGAGATTAGGGTTTCTCTTAAATGATTCTGGTAATTTTGAGTGTATGGGTTCACTGTGGCTGATTTGAGGAAGAAATGGAAAACTACAAGATGGATTCTTGTTTGATTATGAGGCTCAGTTTTGTTACTATTAATCTACAACGAGATTTGTGACTGATGAATGAAATTTGGGTTATTTTTAGCTTGAATTTGTGTGGTTGAGCTGTGGTGGTGAGCTAAAAAACTTAGTGTTGTTGTTTACGAGGTTAAGAAGGTGGAATGAGTTAGTGTGGTTTAAGTTGTTACGGCTGAGAATGGGTTTGCAGATGTTGTGTTAGCTGGCAGGTTGATGTGACAGAGAGTGATGGAAGTCACTTCCATGAGTTCAATGGTTCTGAAGAGATGGTGCTACTAGTAGATGCAGTTGTAATGAGAGTTCTTGAATGGTTGTGGCTCAAATGGTATCTGCAATGAAGGGTTGATGTGATGCTGCTGCCAGGATCAAAGATGATGAGCTGTGAAGAACTGATGGAGGTATTGGTGGCCTGTGGTTTTCAAGGGTTACAACTGCAGTCAAAGCTGTAGCAATGTGAAGTTGAATGAATGCAGAACAGTGGTTTATGGAGGTGGTGGCATTTTGTTACAGTGAAGCCATAGAATTGCAAGGCTGACATAGAATTATGTATGGTAGGATGGGTTTGTTCTGAGAGTTACAGGGAATGTGCTACAATGCATTGGCAGTGGAAGAACTGAAGCTGCAACTGTGAAGAATGATCAGCCTTCATGACTGGATATGAACTGGTGTAGTGAAATGATGGTTCAGCACAACTCTGGCCTGCGCAAATGGCTCAGGCCTAAGCAATTCAGCCCATTCAGCCTAGAGATCTCAGCTGACTCATGGTCTGACTCTCTGACTCACTTAACTCAGTTGACTCGGTGTGACTCACTGAGCTTGACCGTGCTGACCCAGTTTGACTGGAGACCGGGTGGACTTTGCCGGTCACCTGAGCTACTTCCCGGTGGCTTCTCCGACCAATTTTCGGCCATAATACCAGTTTTCCGGCAACTACTTTTGGGACATATTTTCACTTGGGTTTTTCTCACATATGGGCTTGGTGGACCACTTGGACTTTGGGCTTTGAAGACCTAGTTTTGGAAAGAGGAAAGGCTACAAAAAGGAAAAGCTTCTTATTTGGGGAAAAATAAAAAACGTATTTTTCTACTTGGAGTTTTGGAGAGCGGCGACTAGGGTTTGCTTTCATTTTTGTTTTTCATCTTCTTCATTTTATCATTGAATATGATGAACTCAAAAGCTATGAGTAGCTAAACACATATTATTGGTTATGGGATAAAGTGGATTTCACAAATGATATTTGATTCAATGCATTAGTTTTGTCTCAACTTTATTGTTTATGATTCATGGTTTATATTGTCATATGATTTGAATACTTGTTAGGTTGAATCCGGAATCAATCCAATTTGCATTTATTTATAGAGCTATATTAGGGTTTTCAATACGAAAAAGTTGTTTATCCCTGATTATAAGTAGCATAATTGTGGTTAGTGCTTGTAGTGATATATCCTACTAGTCGCAAATGAATCATAACCTTGGTTAAATTGAATTAGTGCTTTTACACGTTTGATTGCCTTGATTAGTCTTATTTCATAGAACTTAGTGCTTTTAGGGAGTTAAACTTAATTGTGCTTTTACACTTTAGGTTGCTTTCTAGGAAGAATTCACATATACATCTTTTAATGTGGTTGTGATGAAATCAGGGAATTAGCGGGATATACTTGCGATCAAGGTATCCTAGGACTTTTAGTAAATGAGAGATTAAAATACCAATTCTAATCATTGATGAAAATACATGTTTGTGAATGATACTATCCCGTGACCAATACCTTCTTCTTATTGAATATTCCATTTATTTTATTGCTTTCAATTATTTTTATTGCTTTGCTTAAACAAAAAAATCCTCCCTTTGGTTACTAAGAGACTGAAATTTTATAACAACAAAAGCCTCTATGTGGGAACGAACTCTTTGTTACCACGTACTTCATTTATATTTAGTAGAGTGAGAAAGTGAAATTATTTTTGACGCATGCGACACGATCAGTAGGCCCTACAACACCCCCCCCCCTTGTGTGGTCCAATAGAACTTCATATGCTGTGCTTCACATATATTGCTTCGAATGTAGTTATTCGAATGTCGTCCTCTCCTTGATGAATTGTGCCGAAATCAATTGCCTCATTAAAACTTTGATAAGGAAAAACCCAGTCATACAAAACCTTGGTACAACTATTCACATGTAGTTCATCACATGCAATACGATCTTCAAGGACCGACTAGTCTAAGTTAATTGCCTCGGTAAAACTTCGTTTGGAAAAACCCAGAGGGACAAAACCTGAACTAAAGAAAAATAGTACAATATTAAGCAAACTTATAACATAGCTGGACTTGAATATGTTGCCTCATCAAAACCTTGACAATAAAAATCCAGTGAGACAAAACCTTGACGAAGGGAAAAGAGTACAACGTGACAGATGCAAGTAAAGGCAAAAAATCCTTGTGGGAAAGACAATAGCCTTAGTTGGGAAATTACTTCCCGGTGTTTGTTGTTGTCTTATTAAAAATCTTGCCGAGTAACAAAACCCTGTGGGAAAAACTATTCTCGATAGAAGGGAAAAAGAGTACAACACAACTTCAATTTCGAAGTAAAGTATGTCGACAACATATCCTTGGATCCTCCCCCTGATGTCGGCATCTCCCCCGATTACTTTCAGAGTTGTTCCAGACTGTTCCTTTAGTCATGTACTTTTCGAAACTGAATATTGGTAATGACTTAGAAAATAGTCTACCATAGCTCCCCCTGATTACTTCCTTTGGAGAAGAGATTATTGTTCCTTCATAATCAAAAACCTTTGGATTGCAGTTCCTTTAGCCTTCCTTTTTTATGTCTTTGCAGGGATAAAACAAACTCATGTCAATGGTTACTTTTAAGTATTTGATTACGTTCATTATACCATTCCAATGACGTTGCGTTGCGTTGGCGCTAAGCTATATCTAGCTAACAAGTTCACTGAGGATGTAACATCTGATCGAGTATATTTGCTAAGTACAATAATGCATCTATTGTACTTAGATAAGGGAAATTCATCTCCCGGCACATGTTCGTCATCTTCCTTTAGACGAATTGGTCATTTACTTACATTTGAACCTCGACTAACCATGGGATTGATACAAGATGCATGTCCTTGTTAAATTGTCTGCCAACTTTAGACCTATGCAAACCGGTGGAATAAT
Organism: Papaver armeniacum; assembly: GCA_023531295.1. NCBI lineage: Eukaryota > Viridiplantae > Streptophyta > Magnoliopsida > Ranunculales > Papaveraceae > Papaver > Papaver armeniacum. The sequence goes on from JAJJWW010015270.1 coordinate 480,386, forward strand.
ATACCACAAACTCAATTTTCGATCGAGCTTTCCCAGATTTCTCATCTCAAATTTGGATTTAGAGTGGCTTGTAGGATCTCTTATTTCATCAAGAACACCCATCGTGTTTGTACCATCGACATAGGTAGCTCTAATTCCAAATCAGGAACTTGCTTGTGAATACTCAAGGAAAAATACCTTACTTGTCTATCCCTTCCAAATCGCCACTTAGAAGGTTATACCACATTCACATGATTGTTAAATTCCGTAGGTGAACATCCAGTATAATTGTAAACACACTTTGTGGTCTAAAGTCACTTGATTTGGGTAACAAAAGGTTATCAGCCCCCTTTGTAAATATCTTATACCAAGCTAACTAAGTAGCGGAACGCTATAACGTTCATTACAAGGGGACAATTCCATGGATTTGTGAGAAACCTCGCGCCACAAGGCGAGTCTTGATACTTTGAGACTTCATTCTTCCCATTGTGCTTTATGAAAAATAATCATGTATGTCCCATAGGCTTTACACTTGGTTGGTTAGCACTACCGCACCAAATACCTTTATATTTGTCAAAGAACCAAGTTCTACCTGGATTGTGTAGGCCAAATATGCTTTTTGTTGACATTAAACCATAAGAAGCATGGTTCGATCTCATCGTGCTCAATTTCCTTGAGCAACTATATATCAAAATAAATATTAATATATGCCCGCACGATCTTCCCATTGACTCGTGTGTGTTCTCGTAATCCTTTAGGATTTCATTGTTCTCTGGAATCATCAAACTTCGGAGCGTCCTCCGGTATTGATTCATGGACATAGTCAGAGACAATCAAATGAGATAATTTCATTAATGAGACAAATTAAGTTGTGCCTTACTCATCTACTTCCTTTCTAGGTGAGTATTGATTGAACCTGGTGGTATCTCCATCTTCTTTTGTGGAGCCACGGTTTTAACTACACTTCCACCAAGTATAGTTGCAACACCTTAGTCTATGGTGTACCCCATACTGAGGATTTCTAACCTTACAGGAACATTTGTAGCTGGTAAGTGTGATCTTGTCACGTTATCGATATAAGTGCACTTTCTGAAATCGATTATTCTTTGTCACTTCACATTTACATTTGTGGAGTACAAGAATCAATATGAGACACAGTGGGAACACACCATGACAATTCCTGTCGTTCCCTTAGAAAATACTTTTTCTTATCTCCCCTTAACGTTAGGGGGACTGTCCCATTAAAATGACAACCCGCAAATCTAGCGATAAGAGATCTCCTGCCAAAGGTTTTTAAACGCGGATAATTATTGGGAGTAAATATCCAACATAAATACTTGATCTTTTTCATGACCCATCATAGTACGATGTGGACTCGTAATGGCACATATATAGTGTAACCAAAAATGCGTAAGAACACGAATGTCAGGCTTATATCCAGTTACCTATTGGTACGTAGAAAAGGTTGACTAATATTGGGTTCTAAAATGAATTAAGTAAAGATGCATTAATATTGCATATCTCTAAAGCAATAAAAGGTAGGTTGGTATGCATAACATACGCCTTAAAAATCATCTATAACCTTTGATATTAGGCTTTGCGAGACCATGAGGTATAGGATGCTCTGCATTGATCCTATTAAACATGCAATAACCATCAAGTCCTTTTGATGTACACTCGCTAGCATTTACAAGGGGTGGTGAGCCCTTACATGTAAAATATTTGCTAGTAGTTTTCAAACGCAAATTTCTTGGGAACTATAACTAGTCCAAAATGTCAAAACATTCACCAGAGCTATAAGTCACTTTAATGGTTCACATTCTGCATGAATATTTTTCTAAATTTCACCTTGTTTTCTTTGTAATATGGATTGTTTATCGTTTGCATCTTAGGATGTGAAAAAACGGGGGTACAACAACCACACCCAACAATTCGTTCGGCAATCTGTATGGACTAAACTCCAATATAATTCCGAGAGCACCAACTTAAAAGCAAGCTCAATCAAGAAAGATATCAAAGAGTTTTATCCCTATTTCTCTATACAATCAACAAATCGAATAGATAGAAATCTATGAGCCTGATTGATATGAGAAATAACTTGGACGGTACCAAAGACCAATGCCTAAGTGTTAATCAAGTTATATCCAACAATCAAGGTCGGATTTATCAACTGATTAAACTGCGCACAACTTGTGATATTTCAATTATATAAACAAATATAATGCGGAAAAGAAATAACACAGACACCAGAAGTTTTGTTAACGAGGAAACCGCAAATACGGAAAAACCCCGGGTCCTAGTCCAGTTTTGAACACCACACTGTATTAAGCCGCTACAGACACTAGCCTACTACAAGTTAACTTCGAATTTGGAATGTAGTTGAGCCCTAACCAAGTCTCACACCGATTAAGGTACAGTCGCGTTCCTTACGCCTCTAGAACCACGCCGGATTCTGCGCACTTGATTCCCTTAGCTGATCTCACCCACAACTAAGAGTTGCTACGAACCAAAGTCGAAGACTTATAAAAAAATATGTCTCCCACAGATATGTCTATCCTTTATTCTTTTTTTTCCGTCTTTTGATAAAATCAAGGTGAACAGGAACCAACTAATAATCCGTTCTTATACTCCCGAAGAGCAGCCTAGAAATATTAGTCACCTCACAATATTAATCACAAGAGTCTGAGACGAAGAACTGTTGTGATTACTTTTTATATCTTATTTTAGAGCATAGCTCGGTTGAACTCACCAAGCGTTGGTATGTCAAGTTTGGTTGTCATATTTTAGTGTGTCAAAACTCATCTAAAGTCGCTTGATTAAATACTAGAGTCATCTTCGTTTAGGTTAGACTAGAAAGTCTAGGAATGTTGAGACATACAACTATTACTCTGAAGACCTGAAGAATGTGAAGAAGTAGCGAACTACAATGACGACAGCATACTTCCACTTGAGGTTAGTAATATTGACTTGAACTGTTTCATTCCTAACGTATCTTTCAAGTCGTGCTATATTGAAAACATAACTGCGAAGCTGTATATATTGTACATATTGTATAATACTCTAGTGATGTGATATGGTCATAATTATATGATCATAGTATTAGGGAATTAGACTACGAAGTATAACGCTTATCTTTTGAACTTCGTAGATATGACATCGATATAATCTTGTATATATTGTTATGATTATGTGAATGGATTATGGTGAAGATTTCATCCTAGCTAGGAAATAATGTTTTACATTCGTTTAAAGGAAGTACATTCAGAAACTTGTTTTGTGAATCGAAAGGAAATCACTAAGCTTATTGGTCCGGCTATTCATAGTAAATCTTTGGATGACCAATATGTGTGAGATGGTGGAACCGATCTTAACCTTGGTTATGTATCTTGGTATAACTAATCACAATGCCTGAATTATGATTTGGTATGACTGGTTTTTATTAATTGGTGTAACTGATCCTAAGTAATCACCATGTGATGATATGATCGATATTTTTAATTCGTGTGACCGATCCTAGTAATTGGTGTAACCGATCCTATTAATTGGTTTGGCCGATCACAGAGAGTTGTGTAATCGATCCTTGTAATTGGTAACCGGTCATGGTAACTGGTGTGACCGATCACAAGCAATACCATGGGAATATGGAACTGATCATTGTAACTGGTGTAACCGATCACAAGTATTTCCATAAGTAGGTATAACCGATTCTAGTGATTGGCATAACCGATTGAACCCATGTATGTGATTTGGTATTTGATTAATCACATAGTAGTCTTGGAATACAAGGAAACCAATTCTAAACTTGTTTGGAAGTGTGGTATTACCGATTCCAAGAATGTAAATCCATGTGAATATGAAATAAGGATTTACGGTGAAAAAGATGTCAACATACTTTGAACACGGACAATAACTCTTATCATTTATTGTTCAAAGATATTCCTTAGTAATCAAGTAGATCCTGTGGTGAAACAAATTAAGAATCTTTTAATTAAGGTTGTTAGTTTTATATACATTAATTATCAGCAAGTAATGTGTAGCTTTAGAAAATAAAAGTTAGTAAATGTGCATTTACTAATTGGAGATTTTCTATTGAGAGATTTCAGAAACATGGACAAGCATTTATTTATTAGAATTAGGAAAACTGAATCTTTCTTTTCATTGCATATCTTGAGAATATTTTCGGTTTTGGAAATTCCTTGGTGTCCAAACATCCTTGGTCTATAAATACCTAAGTTTGCATTTCTAGCAGACTATCCTAAGAGCCAGGCAAACTTCATTTCTTGTTGTTTCTGGTGGAGCCGTCTATTCGGAGAGTAAAGTATCCTAATTAGGTGAAATCTCTTACGACCGCTCGTTTAAAGACTTTTGTGGGATCAAGAAGCTCTACGAGTACCGTTGGTGGGAAACTAGATGATTACAGTATTATTAGTTTTCGATTTGTTTTGATTGGCTAACGGTTGTTGAAACTTTAATTGCACCTAGTTTTTTATGCTTGGGAATCTTCTCTTCTGATATATTCACTCAAACTAGATCAGAGTATCGACGGGATCTTTAAAACTGTTGTTAGATCTAAAGACATCTTGTGATAATCCATTGTTAACAGACTCCGTCCTATGTGTGATTGATCACAAGAGATTCAAGTGGTGTTGTGCAGGTTATTGAAGATTAAAGAAGATTTCTTATTGGTTTTCGTATCTTTGTGTGTGCACAAACCTTGATCGGCTGGGATCCAACTAGAATCGGATTTATTCGATTGATTAGTTGTGTGAGATCGGCATCAACTAATAGTTCTCTTTGAGATCTATTTTGATTGTTGCAAATCCGAATCTTATTACTTCGATAATAGAGATTGGATTGATCTAACCATGCAAAAGAGTTTATTAGATTAAACGGAAGAGCCTTTGCGCATGACTTGAGATATCTTTATCTTGAAAAGAATCTAAGAGTTGTTACCAAACAGATTTGTTGTTCCTTTACTGTTCGGAATACGATCCAAAGGAATTGTACCAGTGCGTGACTCATCGAAGTCGGGAATACTGAGGAAACTGAGTGAACTAGGGGTAGTTTCTTGGTCTCAACTATACGAAATTGGTTTAGATTTTGTATAACGGCTTAATTATGATATTCAATTCTGAACTAGGTCCCGGGGTTTTTCTGCATTTGCGGTTTCCTCGTTAACAAAATCATGTTGTGTTATTTACTTTAGTTTTCCGCAATTATATTTTTTTATATAATTTAAAGTAAACACACGTTTATGTTAACTCCGATTTACTTAATATTGATCTTATAGAGTTTGGTTAAGTCCGAACCTATTATCATGTAATCACACTTTGGTTGTCGTATTGCCTCGATCTCGTATCCATAGACAATCACACAAAATATGAATACCGAAGTTGTTATATTGTCTCGACTTTGTCCATAGACGATCACACTTGGTAAGAGGACTTATAGGTTGAAACAAAAAGATTGTGGTGTATTTGGGTACCCTCATCTTTTCAATTATTATCAGAGCAGGCAAACACGAAAAGATCTAACAATCTGTGTTTGGTGCGATCCAACCTATAAGATATGAGTCGAAATAAGAAAAGCAAAGCTAAAATTATGAAGGACTCCGTTAACGTACATCAATATGTTGAGAATAATCTCTCAAAAAGGGTCAATGAAAATTGGTCTCGTAATTCTTTTCTAAAATCAAGAACAAAGTCTATGACTGACAACTTGATTGAGAATCATGTTCATGACAAGAAAATAAAGCATCCAAAACAAAAGGAACAAGTACCTGGTTCAAAGCATGTTTTGTATCCGACTCCAATTATTGGCGAAAAATTTTCTGTTTTTATTTCAGAAAGAAAGAAGAACTTTGATTCACTATCCTTTTCTAATCCTGATTTAGTGGCGAGATTACAAAGGTTTTTCAATGAGGTGAAAACCTATTCAGAAGCAGGAAAATCCATTGATAGCCTGGAAGATGTCTTAGAAATTATTGTTCAACTGAATGTAAGAATTTGTGAAACAAAGCAAGAAACACCCAGCCTTCAAAATAATCTGGCAGATTATTTGGAACAAAAATTAGCTTTGTGTAATGAAGTAAATCAGAAAACTTCAGAGTGTGAATATCTTACACAATCGCTGGAACATTCGCAAATAAGGAATAAAATCCTTATAGAAGACCTTCTTACAGAATCATGTCAAAAGGTATACCTTGACAAATGTTTAGAAAGACATTTTCAAGAAGGAATGGATACCTTAAGAGGACATATCTAAAGTCTTGGAACAAAGATCTCTGCAATCTGTAAAGTATCTGATCAAGACTACTTGGGTTCGAATAAAAGGGATATACCATCGTGGGATCAAAAAGTAATCAAGAATACAGTGTCACGCAATATTCTTGATGAAAAGGGTGTATCGAACACATTCGAAAGATTTGCCCAATATGTTGATGTAAGGAAGCACAAGTATCTAGGCATCTGAAATCCTGTAAATATCTCTTATTCAACATAGAGAGAATACACAATCTACCTAAAGATATTTAATAAGTCTTTTTGTAGAAAAGTTGTCTTACCACAACTTGTGTAAACAGGATGAGTTTTTCTTGTCTGGAGTTTTTTTAGAATACATGATTTAGAAGATTGATTCTTTTCGAAAAATCTTTATGATTTGGAAACACATAAGATACAAAAAATATTTTCGAATCTGGTCAGAATTATTTATTTAAGGCTGATACCTATGTTTGGTATGTGTTGAAATCCTCTGGTATATGTACTCATCTTGTTTGAGAAACTTATACTAAAAGATGTATCCTCAAACCAGATCTCAAGCCAAGATTTCGAAATCCTTGACTGAAAAGTTTTCTAACGAAGCTGTGAATCTTGTTGATTCCTTCAAGAAATATGGTTGTAAGGATAAACGAAAAGAGAATGAAGATGTAACATCTCAAGCAGGAGTTACAAATCTTATGGTCCAAAATAGTTTAAATACTAAGATTGATATTCCCAATCTTCGTCAAGTCCTCCTCAGTACTGTTGAATCTCATCACAGACAGGCAGCATTACTAAGAACTGTTATCCGTAACCAAAGAAAGCTGATTAAACTTGGAATCGGTAATAGGGAGTATGCTCATAATATTAATCGAAAGGTTAATGCTTTAGCCTGTGAACATAATCAAGGTACTGTGTATAGAATCCGGGAAATCAGTCGTGATGTTGTAGATGAAGATCCCGAGAAATTTGAGGATATTGAAGATGATCTTTGAGAAAGACTGTTCAAAGATCTAATCAACAAAATAGACATCAATGTTATGATTTATTTCAATTATTGTATAAGGTCTATTTTTGAATAAAACTATCATTATTTATGAATAAAATTATTATTTTATAATTTTTCTTGTGATAGTTACCGATTACATAGCCTGTGAATGAATGTTTATATTTTTGCTATGTGTATTCGGTTTATGGGATGTCTTATTTCGGTTTTCATTAACCTTAATATTCGATCTCATATGATGACACCCTTATGGTTTCTGTGGATTTTTGATTTAGCGGGATTAAGTTCTAGCCCATATTGGTAGGCTTTTATCAAAGGATCATAAGGTGCTCCGATTGAAACTCATATGTGAAAAGTCACAATATGTTGAATCAATTTGTGTTTGCATGAGTTGTGTTTAGCATAACATATGTGTTTCGGGTTTTCAACTTTTGTTATTGGCACGCATTAGTTAAAACTGATTCAACCTTTCCCTGGTAAATGTTGCTTTTGTTGTTGTTCTTTTGTTCCTGCGAGAGAATGACAACATACTGGGGGAGAGTTCTTATTTGAACTTGCGCTTAATGATATATCTTTCTGGGGAGAAGAGGCTGCGGAATTTGAGGTAACGAATTTGTTAGTTAATCGTATTCCTGTTTAAGAAAAGCATGTTTATATTGCATATATATATTTTGCTTTTGCTTAACAAAATTTTGGTACAATTGATATATTCCATTATTGTGTATAGATGTGTGTGTATGATTCAATTTTTTCCGGTTAAGAAAAATTGTGCCTATTTATTTGACTTATTGTTTGATATCTTCTTTATTGTTGAGTATCAAGTGTTTTTTCTTAACGAAATTCGGTGGTTCTATAATGTGTATGTTTGTTTCAATTGCTTCCGGTTAAGAAAAATAATTGTGCAAGTCAATTTATTTTGGTTTGTATATACTGTTTAGGCTTAACAAAAATTACGGGATCATTTGTTTAGTCCAATTGATTCCGGATAAGAGAAACTAAGGCTTAGTTTGGTAATGCTGTGGCTTTTGTAAAAGCGCTTTTCTGTTATGTTGTGCTGTGTAAAAAAAAAGTTAAGTGTTTGGTAAACTATATACTAAAAGCTAAAGCTGATTTAAAAAATGATCAAATTTGGTAAAATATAGGTTCGCTTATTGTTGTTGTAACAAATGACATAATCTTTTAATATAGTTTTATTCTATTTTATGGGATTTAAATATAATTAAATATATATATATAGTTTTAGTAACTATTTTTTATTATAGATATAATTTGGGATAAAAAAATCATACTAAAATCAAATATTGATTTAATAATGGCTCTTCTTTGTTTATTTTTTAATTGAAATGGTATATAAAATATAATTTGAAAGTGAAAATAATACCATTTAAAGAATGTGATATGATTTAAAATAGCAATCTTAAAAAAATATTATATGGAGACTAAGAAATTGATTATCAAATAGTTGAGGGAAATTTTGGTCATTAAGAGAATATATTAGGGATATAAAAGAAAAATGTGGAAATTTCTGAGGAACCCAAAGTTGAATCCTCTCTCTTCTATAAACCCGTCATTAAGATGATATATATGTGTAGCCCAAAAAATAAGATCTACGGTTAAAAATAATCGTTTTAGATTGGACTTATATCCACGCATTTTTAGATAGACTAAAATAGCCTTTATCCTATGTATATATTATTAACATTTATCACAAAAAATATACCATTTTTACCGGCAGTTAGTTAAGCTTATTTATGGCCGGTCAAATTTTATTAGATCTAAAATTCCCGGTTTCTCTCTCAAAGTTGTTCGAGATTTTTTCTTTGATTGAGAAATTTTTTCAGGTTTTGCTTCTTCTAAGTTAGAAAAAAAGTTGGAAAGTTTTAGAAGTGGATCGGTCAAGTGCTCGAGTAATACTAAATGTATTAAGAATTTTAGTTCATAAAAATACTTTACTTCTCTGTTCCCAGCTCTTCTTTGACATCAGTTGTATTTGATCATTGAAAAGAAAGATTTTTTGTTTTGACATCGACCAATTGTGCAAGGAACCACAAAATCCCTGTGTATCTGGAGGTATCTCACTTTTCCCATTTATTTCTTTTTTTTATTGGATCAACAATCATACATGATTAACGTTCTTTTCTATTGATTGGGAATTATAGAGAGAGTCAATGACGCCCTGGTACATGCTAGAAAGGAAGTCTCATTTTTGAAGCCAATCACATATGTTATATGCTTTTCGCTATTAACTTTGCTCCTAAGTTCTGATAATCAGCAATAAAATTGTTAGAGCATTGCTCGGTCGAACTCGCATGCATTGCTATCTCAAGCATGTTTGCCAATGTTAGTGATCAAAACTATAAGTCTTGATTTCTAGCCTATTTGTAGATGTCTCGGACTAGGACATAGATAGTGTAGTTGAGCTTAAATCTCTCGACGTTCATCTCTTGAAGACGAAGAACTACTGAGGGGAGCTTGTGGAACTTCTTCGACAAAAGGTATGTGGAGACGTGAACTTATCTATCACTTGGAAAGTCCATTTATACTATCTCCTATATTGAGACATAAGTCGTGTTACGATATAGTTTTCTTTATACACATTTGAGATTTCGAGCTGAGTATATCTCGCTTACATATTTACCGAAATATGTTGGTAAGCTTTCGCTTCGACCAAGTTCATCTTATATCATGAGAAAATTGCCGAGTAACATCTTACATGGTTTGTGTGATACAATCATTAGATGTGGGCTTGGAATGTTTCGATAAGGATTATTTCAATATCTTGAAAATTGCTTTGATGCTAATAGTGTGTGAAAACGGCTATTGTCATTATAGAAGAATGTTTCAATGATTGAAATAAAGAGTTGATGATGTAACCATCTTTGGATATAAGCATATATAGTGTGTTCGCACATTATTGTATAAGTCCATAAACCGGGAGCTAAGAGTATGCATATGTGTATACGAAATTGGTGAAGGAGACATGTTAAGTATGCGTAAATGTACGCATACTGGCGGAAGTTCTCGAACCGAGAATTTCTGCTGAGTTTGGTTTTGGCAAAACTCTTAACTAGTCACCTTAAGTATGCATACTCGTACACTGACTGATGGAAGTTTTTGAACCAAAAATTTCTGCTGAGTTTGGAAACTTAACAAACTCAAAACCGGTTGCTTAAGTACGCATACCCGTACGCATACTTAAGCTGGTTACTTTGTCAAGTCGGTCAGTTCATGGACTTAAATATTTAAATCATAAGGAATTCAATCTTTGCAAACCGTGGCTATAATGTTCATGATTGATTCAATTGAATCAAACCGATTTGATTTTAATTGTGTTTTCTAAACGATTGAACAACTCTTAACTAGTTTCATTTGAGTCATTTGAACTAGTTATGGTTAAGATAAATAAGGTTGATATGAGAGTAATAATATGGCTAACCTTGGTTTACTATTTGTGAACCAACCTGGTGTACACGTTTAGGTACGATTACATAAACCTAAATAAGGAGGGTACATTTCATTTGTGTGTAACAAGCTAAGTTCGATCTAACGGTTGAAAGATATTAGCTTGGTTGAATCAGGTTTTTCATCTAACGGTGATTATGAAATGCTTTGTTACCAAGGTAACTTAGATTGCAAACCTTGATTTGAAAACTATATAAAGGAGAACTCTAGCAACTGGGAAAGGTAATCCCCACACCTCATGTGTGTTACTAGTTGCATAACTAGAGTCGATTCTCCTTTAACCTTAGGTTTCTTCTCGAGACCCTATAGGTTAACGACTTGAAGACTTCATTGGGATTGTGAAGCCAGACCCAACTATTATCTTTTTAGTTGCGTGATCTGATCTTGTTGTTTCTATCGTGTTGAGTGCAATTGAAATAATTGGCTCGAGATTTTATATTTTCGATAGGCAAGATAGAAAAGTAATCACAAACAAACTTCGTCTCATTGTTTGTGATTCCACAATAACTTGTTTCGCTAGTCGATTAAGTTTATTGTGAGGTGATTGATAATACTAGGCTGTTCTTCGGGAATATAAGTCTGGTTTATCAATTGGTTCATGTTCACCTTTATTTATCAAAATACGGAACAAAAAACTCTTGGGTATTTCTGTGGGAGACAGATTTATTCAATCCTATAGACTTTTCTATGTGAGACAGATTTGTCTATCAAGTCTTTGACTTTGGGTCGTAGCAACTCTTAGTTGTGGGTGAGATCAGCTAAGAGAATCAAGTGCGTAGTATCCTGTTGGGATCAGAGACGTATGAAGTGCAACTGGACTTTGAATCAGTGTGACATTGATTAGGGTTCAACTAAAGTCCTGTCCGAAGTTAATTGGTAGTAGGCTAGTGTCTGTAGCGGCTTAATACAGTGTGGTGTTCAATCTGGACTAGGTCCCGGGGTTTTTCTGCATTTGCGGTTTCCTCGTTAACAAAATTCTGGTGTATGTGTTATTTCTTTCCGCATTATAATTTGTTATATAATTGAAATATCACAGGTTATGCGTTAAGATCAATCAATTAGAATATCCAACCTTTGGTTGTTGATTTACATTGATTGACACTTGAACATTGGTCTTTGGCACCGTTCAAGTAACTCCTCTTATATTTAATCAGACTCACATATTTCTATTTGCTGATTGCGGATTGAATTAAGAGCTAGAGATATTAAACTCTTTGATATACTTTAATCTAGATTGAGTCTGACTGTCTAGTTGATTCTCTAGAAAGTTTATTGGAGTAAGTCCTCTCAGATTGCCAAACGAATTGTTGGGTGTGGTTGTTAGACCCCCGCATTTTCAATTATTATCAGAGCAGGCAAAAACATTAAAGACCTCATAAGTCTGTGTTTGTAGCAATCTGAGGATGGACGATATTGTCTCTGATAAACGCATCGCCAAAAATAAAAGTTATGTTTCCTTAAAGTCTATTAAAGAGAAAGATTTGTCTATCTCGAATATAGAAGAAACTTGTATTCAAAGGAAACATAAAAACATTGACAAGTGTTTTCCTGACTACCTTACTGAAGAGTCTATCTCTGAAGTTGAAAGGAATGCCGCCAAAGAGAGTGATGTAATTCTAAAACTTGTTAGAATCCAGGCTGATAATGTCAATCGGTTGAAACACAAAATCAATGCTCTAGTTGGTATGATAAGTGAGCGCGACTCTCGTTTAAAGATCCTTCAAGAAGTAAATCTCAAAAAGGATGCTTTGAAAATTGAACATCTCTTAAGTAAACTCTCAATTCAAGAGTGTTCAAAAGAGTCCGCCATACCAACTGCTTCTGGTTTAACTATAAGAGAATCAGGTTCAGAAGCAAAACCGCAAAACCCTTTTGATGAAAAAGATGTGCTTGTATCTTCTCCTAATCAAGGAAAGCCCACATCACACAGAAGAAAGAATTCTCCCAACAATGGAGATAAGACTGTTTCATCTAATCACTTAGGTGATCAGAAAGTGTGTCTCTTTTGTGATTCAAAAGGACCAAGTAAACAAAAGAGGAATTCTAGGTTGAATGACAATTTCATATTCGTCTTCAACACACCTTCGATTTAATTCTCAAAGGTGTAACTGACATTCGTATGTCTAAACCAATTGGTTTTAGTACTCACCCTGTGTTCCCCACCAGGAAATTCAGTTCAATGTGTTCCTCAAATGTTCAAAAACATAACAGTCTTCCTAAGCCATTTCGACGAAGAAGAAGAACTTATGGATATTCTTCTGTCAAGAAGGGAGATTATGTTGTTCATGATGTGAGAAAGGTACCAGAAGAGGAAAGCAAAATTGGAGGTATGGAAGACAACTTAAAAACGATAATTGAAGGGTATAAAAAAATTTATCAACAGGCTGTCAATTCCCTCTGGTCTAAATTCTTCAGGTAAGAATCAAAACTATGTGTCATATTTTGATGATAGTACATTTTATGATAACTTTTCACATCATAATGGTTTTCTTCCAAAGATCAGGAAGAAGAGGTTTAACCAGAAACAACGTTCATTTAATGAGCTCAAGGCTCATACTTGTGCTAATTAATCACAAGGATGAAACCTCACTCGCAATAAAAATCTTGACTGAGTGAGATATATTCAGGTATACTTATGCTGAAGAATTTGTTTCCTGATTCTCTATGCTGATTTCTTATCGTTCTTAGCTGGATTATCATTCATAAACAAGTCTTGCATATGTATTTATTTGTTTCAATAAGTGTCAGGTTCTACGAAATTTCTTCTTGAGATTTCTTTTGTGTAAAAATTTCTACAATTATATGCTCTAAATTTTTCTCATGGGAGAATATAAGATTTATTGAGCTTATGTCTGTGAATCTTTTCACGTAGCAAACATCTTTGTGAATAAACGACATTCTTGTTTGTTTGATCACTCCTCAGGTCACTTTCGATTTCAAGGTCAAGGTTGTGTTCGTACGGGTACACGTATTAACTGTCACGGACCAACTTAGGAAACCCTAGATTCTGTTTTTTATGAAACCTATAAAAATACCAAACCTTTTGAAAAGTACGCATACTCTTGATTGTGCTCTTTTAAGGATGGGGTCTACTTCAAGTTTTTAGGTTTTACCAGCCGATTCAATTGATGATTCGGTTTATTTGGAGTTTATTTTGAAGAAGAAAAGAACCCTTGTTAAGCCGTACAAACTCGAATCATGTGCCTCATGCTATTATGTATTTTCTCATCAATATCGAGAGAATGCTGAGATGGTCTCTGCTGAAGTGGTTCATGGTTTTCTCACTGATCTTGGGAAGACTCAACTTAAGCTTAAGAACTCTGTAAAGGATCTTAACTTATTACGAACTGAGTTGAAAAAGATTGATACTGATCTTGCTCTCATGAAGTCACAGGTTAAGGATCTTCTTAATGAGGATATCTTCTCCGAAAATGCAGTTGATATAGTTAGTCACAGGTTTGAAGGTCTTGGAACCAGTGAAGCTTCCATACCGAAACTTTAATTATCACTTGTGATTACTCTTAGAGTTTGTTTTGGTTATGTCTAGTAAATCTTCTTTTTGATGTTTTTAGAAGAATAACTAGGGTTTGGAATAGCCATTATTGTGAGTACACATAGCTATGTCCAACGATTTTCATCTTCATTGTTTTTAGATTTATTTATTTAAATTCTAAAGTATTTTTGGAAGATGATTTTTGCAATTTTAATCTTTATGATTTTATATATTGCAAATTGTTATGGGATATGTTGTTTACGTCCGTGAACCTGTGACTGTCCCATACTTGTGCAAAAGTTATCTCTATTATGTCGATATGAATGTATTGATGGAAGATAGAATGAACTTTTGACTTTACAAAAGTTAAAGCCTTTTATGTCATGTTTTGATAAAAAGAAAGGATAAAACTTTTTGTGTAAAAGGATTAAGTTTATTATATGTCATTGTGCAAATAGTGATGGAAAATAGGATGAATCCTTGTCTATTCCGCAGTATTGGTCGATCTCCGACCCACTTCTTTGTGCATATACTGTGTTGTTCCATAAGGTTTCTTATGTTGAGCACAATCGACTGAGTTGATCATTCTCTTATGAATAACTTAGTTGTTGCTCCATAAGGTTCCCTATGTCGAACATGATCAACTAAGCTAATCATTTTCTTTTGGTTATTTTAGTTGTTGCTCCGTAAGTTCGCTTATGTTGAGCATGACCAATTACATTGATCACTTTTTGTGGTTAATTTGGTTATGTATTCCAATTGAATTAATCATGGGTTCTCTTGTGATTAATTTGGTTGTATTTTTCGATTGAACTAACCATAGGTTCTCTTGTGGTTATTTCAATTGAATATTTTTGGATTCAAATTCATGTTTTTCATGTATTTTGTTTGTCCAAAGAAATCCTTCTTTTCTTGTGAAAGTAAGGTCGCCTTTGTTGTTCCTTCGGGGATGACATTTTATGAGGGAGAGTTCATTTTGAACTTGTGCTTAATTGCCAAATCTTTGTGGGGAGTGCGGCTGTGGAATTTTTAGGGGTTATCTTGTATCTTTATTAACTCCTTGATGAATGCATTTAGCTTCGGCTTTATTATTGCATCTAAATTTGTTGGTATGTTAATACACCTATTGGTCATGTTGTATCTCCGTGGAAATTTCATTAGGATCCCATTAATTTTCGTACCTTTGCCAATTTTTTTGACAAAAAGGGGGAGAATTAATGTGTAGTTCACACTACAAATACATATGGTTTACGGATCATTATGTAAGGGGGAGTGTTTTCATGTTGAGATATGTATTGACTAAAGGGAAGTGATGCATATCACCATAGTGTTGATACAATTGAACTTTGATGTTGTGTAATAATACTATGACACTGTATAACAATGATTGAGAGCATTTTGTTTTCTCATTGTTATAGCTACGGATCTTCAACAACTGTGATGCTGAACTTACAACCTTTAGGATCATGGAGTACTTGGAAGTAACGAAGATTTTGAGTCGCGTTGAAGATGCCATGGAGATCAAGCATGTGGATAAGAAGCTAAATTTTTTTATCTTTTTTGTAATCCATATGTATTAATAGTTTTGTCACTAAAATTGACAAAGGGGGAGATTGTTAGAGCATTGCTCGGTCGAACTCGCATGCGTTGCTATCTCAAGTATGTTTGTCAATGTTAGTGATAAAAACTATAAGTCTTGATTTCTATCCTATTTGTAGATGTCTCGGACTAGGGCATAGATAGTGTAGTTGAGCTTAAATCTCTCGACGTTCATCTCTTGAAGACGAAGAACTACTAAGGGGAGCTTGTGGAACTTATTCGACAAAAGGTATGTGGAGACTTGAACTTATCTATCACTTGTAAAGTCTATTTCTACTATCTCCTATATTGAGACATAAGTCGTGTTACGATATAGTTTTCTTTATACACATTTGAGATTTCGAGCTGAGTATATCTCACTTACATATTTCTAGAAATATGTGTTGGTAAGCTTTCGCTTCGACCAAGTTCATCTTATATCATGAGAAAATTGCCGAGTAACATCTTACATGGTTTGTGATACAATCATTTGATGTAGGCTTGGAACGTTTCGATAATGATTATTTCAATATCTTGAAAATTGCTTTGATTCTAATAGTGTGTGAAAACGGCTATTGTCATTATAGAAGAATGTTTCAATGATTGAAATAAAGAGTTGATGATGTAACCATCTTTGGATATAAGCATATATAGTGTGTTCGCACATTAGAGTCTAAGTCCATAAACAGGGAGCCAAGAGTATGCATATGTGTGTATACGAAATTGGTGCGCATACTGGCGGAAGTTCTCGAACCGAGGATTTCTGCTGAGTTTGGTTTTGGCAAAACTCTTAACTAGTCACCTTAAGTATACATGTACGCATAATGGTGGAAGTTTTTGAACCGAAAATTTCTGTTGAGTTTGGAAACTTAACAAACTCAAAACCGGTTGCTTAAGTACACATACCCATACGCATACTTAAGCTGGTTACTTTGTCAAGTCGGTTAGTTCATGGACTTAAACATTTAAATCATAAGGAATTCAATCTTTGCAAACCGTGGCTATAATGTTCATGATTGACACAATTGAAATCAAACCGATTTGATTTCAATTGTGTTTTCTAAAAAATTGAACAACTCTTAACTAGTTTCATTTGAGTCATTTGAACTAGTTATGGTTAAGATAAATAACGTTGATATGAGAGTAATAATATGGCTAACCTCGGTTAACTATTTGTGAACCAACCTGGTGTACACGTTTAGGTACGATTACATAAACCTAATGAGGGTACATTTCATTTGTGTGTAACAAGCTAAGTTCGATGTAACGGTTGAAAGATATTAGCTTGGTTGAATCAGGTTTTTCATCTAACGATGATTATCGAATGCTTTGTTACCAAGGTAACTTAGATTGCAAACCCTGATTTGAAAACTATATAAAGGATAACTCTATCCACTGGGAAAGTTAATCCCCACACCTCCTATGTGTTACTAGTTGCATAACTAGAGTCGATTCTCCTTTAACCTTAGGTTTCTTCTCGAGACCCTATAGGTTAACGACTTGAAGACTTCATTGGGATTGTGAAGCCAGACCCAACTATTATCTTTGTAGTTGCATGATCTGATCTTGTTGTTTTTATCGTGTTAAGTGCAATTGAAATAATTGGCTCAAGATTTTATATCTCCGATAGGCAAGATAAAAAATTAATCACAAACAAACTTCGTCTCATCGTTTGTGATTCCATAATAACTTGTTTCGCTAGTCGATTAAGTTTATTGTGAGGTGATTGATAATGCTAGGCTTTTCTTCGGGAATATAAGTCCGGTTTATCAATTGATTCCTGTTCACCTTGATTTATCCAAAGACGGAACAAAAAACTCTTGGGTATTTCTGTGGGAGACAGATTTATTCAATCCTATAGACTTTTATGTGTGAGACAGATTTGTCTATCAAGTCTTCGAATTTGGTTCGTAGCAACTCTTAATTGTGGGTGAGATCAGCTAAGGGAATCAAGTGTGTAGTATCCTGCTGGGATCAGAGACGTAAGGAGCGCAATTGTACCTTGAATCAGTGTGAGATTGATTAGGGTTCAACTACAGTCCAGTCTGAAGTTAATTGGTAGTAGGATAGTGTCTGTAGCGGCTTAATACAGTTTGGTGTTCAATCTGGACTAGATCCCGGGGTTTTTCTGCATTTGCGGTTTCCTCGTTAACAAAATTCTGGTGTTTTTGTTTTTTCTTTTCCGCATTATATTTTGTTATATAATTGAAATATCACAGGTTGTGCGTTAATATCAATCAATTAGAATATCCAACCTTTGGTTGTTGATTTACATTGATTATCCAACCTCTTATATTCAATCGGCTCGCAGATTTCTATTTGTTGATTGCGGATTGAATTAAGAGTTAGAGATATTAAACTCTTTGATATACTTTAATCTAGATTGAGTCTGACTGTCTAGTTGATTCTCTAGAAAGTTTATTGGAGTAAGTCCTCTCAGATTGCCAAACGAATTGTTGGGTGTGGTTGTTAGACCCCCGCATTTTCAATTGGTATCAGAGCAGGCAAACACATTAAAGACCTCATAAGTCTTTGTTTGTAGCGATCTGAGGATGGACGATATTGTCTCTGATAAACGCATCGCCAAAAATAAAAGTTATGTTTCCTTAAAGGCTATTAAAGAGAAAGATTTGTCAATCTCGAATATAGAAGAACTTTGTGTTCAGAAAAACATTGACAAGTGTTTTCCTGACTACCTTACTGAAGAGTCTATCTCTGAAGTTGAAAGGAATGCAGCCAAAGAGAGTGATGTAATTCTAAAACTTGTTAGAATCCAGGCTGATAATGTCAATCGGTTGAAACACAAAGTCAATGCTCTAGTTGGTATGATAAGTGAGCGCGAATCTCGTTTAAAGATCCTTTAAGAAGTAAATCTCAAAAAGGATGCTTTGAAAATTGAACATCTCTTAAGTAAACTCTCAATTCAAGAGTGTTCAAAAGAGTCCGCCATACCAACTGCTTCTGGTTTAACTGTAAGAGAATCAGGTTCAGAAGAAAAACCGCAAAACCCTTTTGATGAAAAAGATGTGCTTGTATCTTCTCCTAATCAAGGAAAGCCCACATCACACAGAAGAAAGAATTCTCCCAACAATGGAGATAAGACTGTTTCATCTAATCACTTAGGTGATCAGAAAGTGTGTCTCTTTTGTGATTCAAAAGGACCAAGTAAACAAAAGAGGAATTCTAGGTTGAATGACAATTTCATTATTCGTCTTCAACACACCTTAGATTTAATTCTCAAAGGTGTAACTGACATTCGTATGTCTAAACCAATTGGTTTTAGTACTCACCCTGTGTACCCCACCAGGAAAGTCAGTTCAATGTGTTCCTCAAATGTTCAAACACATAACAGTCTTCCTATGCCATTTCGACGAAGAAGAAGAACTTGTGGATATTCTTCTGTCAAGAAGGGAGATTATGTTATTCAAGATGTGATAAAATTACCAGAAGAGTAAAGCAAAATTGGAGGTATGGAATACAACTTAAAAATGTTAATTGAAGGATATAAAGAAATTTGTTTGTGGGTGAAAACTCTTTCTGCCGATTTTGGTAATTTTGGGTGTGTGGATGAGAAACGAATCTAAACCTTAAACAATGCACTTCATGGGAGTACTATTGATTCGACAAATCAATTTGTACAATCCTGGCCTAAACCAAGAAACGGCCGTTCCAGGCTTGCTTCGGTCACAAAGTGAAGGAGAAGGGTTGGTCTTAGGGAGGGAAGCGAAGAAAGTGTTGAGACCAGAATAGTTGATTTTGAAGGTGTGGTTGTTTTATGACTTGTATCAGAAAGTGGAACTGGAATGAAAGGTATCAGTTCTTTGGTGATTTTTGGATACTGTTGTTGATGGTGGATTTTCATTCAAGGCTAAAATTGTAAAAGCCAAAATTATGCGCTAACATCTTGCAAAAGATAAAGCCATTAATAAGTGATGAATACTTCTTCACTTTACTAATTCACCTAGAAAGGAGCATGTGGCAACAATCCCAGTATTCTGTGAATTAAACACACGAAATTCATCTAGGTTGGAACATGTGGCAACAATCCCATATACCCTGTGAATTTACAGCATTATTAATTAATACATGACCAGCCTTGTATTTCCTGTACTCATTATCGGTGCGGCATGACGACTGAGTGTTGTTCTCAGCAGAGCAACACGAACCTCCAAGCATTAATAATGAAGCATGTACGAAATACCCGTACATGCATCGCAACTCTCGGTGTGTTATACTAGCCCGATTGAGCATACATCTCTCGGTGTGTTATACTAGCCCGATTGAGCATATTTGAATATGGACTGTCCATATCAGTCTCAGAAACGATCACGACCATCCAACTTCACCAAGCATGGTTGGGTGGCTTAAATCGAATCCATGACCCCAAGCAGGTATTGGAATATTCACTACCGACCCAACGCGGGCCTCGCATGGTCGGCCTCCCCAAAAGGGTGGCATAGCTTGCCAAACCGTCCAAGCCAAAGCAGTACGGACGAAAAACCCTAAATAAGAGTTTGCGGCACATTACATGTGTCGCAAAACAGTCTCAACCATCCATCTTCGTAGGCATAGATGGAGGGTGTAGATGTAGATCTAAAGGGCCCATAGCATGCCAACACGCTTACTGTAAGCCCGCCTACACACATGACTGATCGGTCAGGACCAACCATGGCTGGTCGTTCCAGATCGTGTGCCCAAAGTGGGCATGCTGCACGGCTGACAAAACCCTAATTAGGGTTTGCATTGATCGCAAACGTCCGTATTCTCCTGATCGAATGGAGGGTTTAGGAGTCGACTGAGCAGGTCCGGCGAGCATCAACATGATCACCGTGGACCCATCTATCTCCATACCCGATCGACCAAGGCATACCATGCCTGGTCGTTCCAATTCGCACGCCCAAACTAGCGTGGACACACTTCCCAATCGCAAACTGACCTCGACCACTTAACTTCGCCGGACGAATTGAGTGGCTTAGATCACGTTCCTATGGGAAAGTAAGGTATAGGCATGTACACAAGCCTGCCACCTACACGCCGAACCAATTGGCCGGGACCGACCAAGCTTGGTCGTCCCGAAACGCGCGCCTGAAGAAGGCATGACGCGCGGCATTTGCGGCACCAAACTTCTTTTGTAAATCAATCCTGACCGCTCTTCTTTGCCGGACAAATTGAGCGGTCCAGATCACACTTTCACAGGACAATGAGGTATGGGCATGTATACCGGCATGCCGTCTACACGCATGCCCGATCGGCCATACCAAAATCGTGTCCCAAGCTTGGATTCGACCAAGCTGAAAAGTGGTGCGTGCGCACCTCTTCCAAAACCCTAATTCTACTAACGGTCGCAGATGAGTGTCTCAAAGATCATCTCGTCCGTCCAACTTTACCGACTTGGTTATACAGCCCCGGTCAGGAGTTAATTAGTCAGTGAGGCGTCATGAAGATCACCACTCGTCACTCTACCACACCATGTGGTCGGCCAAGGGAGGACTTGCTTACGCAACCTCCAAACCATCACATGAAGTAGGATGGACATGAGGCTATTTTGAGACGCTCAAACAGCGATGCTTCATGCACGCTGAATATACTCGATGCATTACCTGCATAGAATACACACGATACTTCACAAGTATCGACTTCCTAAATAACTTAGTTATTTAATCTAGCATTACATGCTACTTTATGTGGGTCCCACGATCCACACACTCGAGACATCAATCATGTCACAAACTGGGGATACATCTTCGGGGTATTGGTCGGCGGTTTACGGCGTGCATCGCACAACGCGCCATCACAAGAATGTGTCAGGAAGTCATGGACGGTTAGTGATGATGGGAGAAGTGGGAAAGACTGGTTGTGTGACACCAACACACGACTCCACTACTCCATCACTCCACTTTCTCCACTTCCCACGAGATACGAGGGTTAGGCTTAAAGACTTGTATAAATAGGTTCTCCTCCCTATTTTTTCAAAAGAGAGGAACAAGACAAGACAAGACAACAGAGGCAAGTGTTGATACAATCGTATTCAAACACCGGAACTGATAGCTTACATCCTGCAAGCCAGTTCAGCTTTCTAATACAAGTCATACATAGCCAACACCTTCACAATCTCAACACCTTCTTCGCTTCCCTCCCTAAGATCAACCCCATCTCCTTCACTTTGTGACCGAAACAAGTCCGGAATGGCCATTTCTTGGTTTAGGCCGGATTTGCACAGATTGATTTCTCGAATCTACAAGCACTCCCGTGTAGTGCATTTGTTTAAGGTTTAGACTCATTTCTCATCCACACACCCCAAATTACCAAAACTGGCAGAATTTTCACCCATAAACAATTGGCGACCACAGCGGGAGGTTAATCTCTCGGTTGTAAAGTCAATTTCTTCGAAATACGATTCAATTTTATGAATTTCAAAAAGGGTAGATCTTAGAACCAATTCAATCAACAATTCATTTCAAGATGGTGGAACTCAGGTCTGGATCAACAATCAATTCTGATGGAGCTAGTGTGGATAACACTCCCGGTGTCGATGTACCCGTCAGTGGAGCTACCGTGGTCAATACATCTCGTGGAGCCGTCACTTCTATCACCAACGCTAGCGGAGCAGGAGACATTCCAAAGAAGGTGTAACGCCTCCCATCACCAGAGCCAGAGCAGCCGCGAATCCCGACATCTCCTCAAGTGTAACGCCTCCAGTGGTCACCAGAGCAACAACTTTCACTCCTTCATCAGGACGAGGAGCCGGAGGGACGAGAGGAAGACCACCATCCATTACCATTGCAGACTTGATGAAGAAGCAGGAAGTTCTTTCTAAGACTCAAACGGATATGGCCGCAACTCAGAATCAGGTACTCACTTTCCTTAAAACTTTAACTGAACAATTGCCACAAGATTCACGGCAACCCTTGGAGCCAACAAGGGATGCCTTCAATACACCCGGAGCAGGCTTTTACATTCGGACCCACATGAGTGAAGAAGCTCTTGTTGCTCCTGAACGCCCAAGGGAAAGGGACCAGCCATCCAACTTCATCACACGTGAGGACCTGGAAAGACTTCCCCAAAACCGAGGCAAAGGAAATCTGATGGATGCACACCAACATCAGCCGCCGTACCCTCACTATGTGCAACGAATCCCTCTTCCAATAGGATACACCTCTCCTCAGTTCTCCCTCTACGATGGTACTGGTAACGCTCGTGAACACATCTCTCGATTTTTGGAATCCTTGAGGGAGCACGAGTACAATCATGTTCTCCGCTTGAAAGAGTTCTCGAAGTCACTTACGGAAAGGGCGTACACCTGGTACAACAACATCGCACCTAACAGCATATCCAATTGGGGCGAGATGGTCGGTGCTTTCTACAGGAAGTATTTCTTTGTATCTGAGCAAATCACCTTTTCAAATCTAGGGAGAGTCTCTCTCACGTGAACAACGAGCATCCGAACGACTTCGTTAAGAAACTCAAGCACTAGATTGTCATGATCCGAACGTCACTGAACGTCAGTTGGTGGAGCTGTGCATCAACGGGATGATACCCATATACCGCGCTTTACTAGAGAATCTGGGCTTTCAGACGTTCTCCGAACTCCATTAAGCTGCCAAACGTTCAGCCACAACTGCCCCAGCGTTGCTAGAGAGAACCAGGGTTGTTCGAAACGAAAATCCACGCGAGAGTCGAGGAAGCAGGCGTCTCACAAACAAGCAATACAACATTGGTCCTTCTGTGAGCGTGGTAGTCGAAGGAGGAAAAAGGAAATCTTCAGCAATGGAACAACAACCCAAGCGTGCGGCTCCAGCTCACACGACTTCTTCTCAAAAGGGAGCGGGCAAGACTCCTGCACAATACATCAAAGATACAGGCTTCCCATTCCCCATGAGTGAAGTAGTGGAACTCTTGGAGGCATGGATTCAAGACGATGCCATCAAGCTGCCTCCTATCAGACGTCCACCAACTGAGAAAGATATAGCGGATCCCAAGTACTGTCGCTACCATAGGTTCGTTCACCATCCAACCAAAGACTGCAACAAGCTGAAACAAATCTTCAGAGAAAAGATAGAGATGGGATAACTCCATCTTGGAAACGAAGGTGTTCGTAGAGATCCTCTTCCTGTCAGGAACTGCATGATTTCTGGGGATTCCGTTCGCAAGACTGTACAATCTATGATGGAACATTTATGCGAGATCTTGTACTTCTCCAAAGCACAACGTCAGGACATATTTGCAGCCCTCAACCGCGTTGTCTCAGGCAGGCGCTTGTATCTGGAAGAGGAAGCGGTCTCGAAACCTCAGTCCTTGCTGAAAGATGCAAGCAAGGGAAATTGGGGACTCTTAACCGTTGCTCGTTTGAGGGATGTCGAGTTCGATAACACATTGATCTATACGGACTCTGAATTCAACATCATCACCCTCCAGACCTTAAAAGCAGCAAAGATTTCAAAACAGGAGGCTACTCGCAACCCAACTGTGATTAAGACTCCAGAAGGAGAACTCAGAGATGCATATGGATACATCGATCTTGAAGTAAAATTGGGTGATGCCTCGACACAAGCAAAGTTATACATAGTCATAGAACATCCGAACTACGACATGATCCTAGGGCGCTCTTGGATACACGACGATAAGGAAACACTAGGAGTCTGTCCTCTACCGGCTCCGATACCCGAAAGGATCTCCAACATTCCGTCTAGACCTAATGACTGCCTATTTCCGCGCCACCTGCAACTTTCCAACGTGACACAACTTCCTGGAGAGAGCTTGTTAGCATACATTAAAAGGTTCCGAGCTCAAGTAAGTCTCATCGCGCAACCTTTTTTTTCAATCAACTGCTCCTCACTCTGATAAGTCCTGGGGACTGGCTCCAACCGACAAACCAACCCTGGCTAAGAGATGTGAATGGGAGGTTGGCCCCTTCAAATAGTTTATCAGGAGCCTAGAAGCTGTCTCGATCAAACACGACGAGTCCGACAAGTCCAAGGTCCAGATATCTACACGTACAAACCCGTTTGGAATTGGAGATCTAGTGACGAAGACAACCGCATTCAAGGTTGGAAGCATTACGGTGAAAGTGGCTACCCCACCTGACTCACCCACCCAAAAGGAGGATGAACCATACCTGGTAGCAGATGTCATCCTGGGCGGCTACTGCAAGCTCATCAACGCTGACAAGCTGGCCGGTTGTCAGCCGACACAAAAATAAATTACACTTTCTTACTACTCAAAATATATAATGAAGCAAGGGCAAGAAAGGATCGTTCCCACAGAGAGGACTTAGGTTGTCAAATTGTTCCGGTTTCCTATAAATAACACTGGGGGGGTTTTCTGATTTTTATATACTAAAATAAAATAAAAGCAAACAATAAAGGTAAACAAATCAAATCAAGGATGAGAAAGTATTGGTCATGGATTTCGTCTTCAATCACAAACATGTTTTCAACACAATAACTAGAATTGATATTTTATTCTCAACTTTTATCAAAGGCCCTAGAATACCTTGATCGCAAGAATATCCCGCTAATCTCCTCTTGTCATCAACAAACACATTAAAAGATGCGAATATGAATTCTATCTAAAAGAACAACCTAACGTGTAAAATCACTAATCAAGTTTAATTCCCTAGATGCATTAGGTTCTATGAAATCAGGCCAATCAAAGCAATCGAACGTGTAAAAGCACTAATCCGATTTAACAAAGGTTATGGTTCACATATGATCATAAGAATATATCACTACAAACTATAATCATATTTATGCTACTTGCAATCAGGAATTATCACTTTTGCGTATAATAACCCTAATCTAGCAATAAAGATGAAAGCAAACTCAATCGATTCGCGACTCGACTAAACAAGCATTCAACTCACTTTTGCGTATAATAACCCTAATGGTGAATCATAAACGATAATATGAGAGAAAACTAATTTATTGAACAAAAACTCATGTATGGAAATCCACTAATCCATAACCAATAATAAAACTCTAGATCATGTTCATGGAGTTCATAACAAGAAGAAAAAGAAAATCTTTCATGGTTCTAAACCCTAGAACAAAGTAGAGGCAAAGATTAAAGATGAGAGATCCCCCCTATTGTATCTAAGCTTCCCTATATATAGAGTTTTGTAACCCCTTCTTGAAGAAAACTAGGAAACCTAGTAAAAATAGGAAAGTGCACCTCCTTAATTGTGTCCCATGCATCAAACCCCGTGCAATTGGCTTGCCAAACTCCTGGTGAAACTTCTGAAATAGTTGCGCCCTTAATCTGGTCGTGTAAGATATTTTGGCTCAATAGCCTATTGGGCTTGCAACTGTTAAGATCCAACCAATTTTGTAGCTTCAGTTGTTAGTCATGTGGAACTGACAGTTTAACCATTATCACTTTTTACTTCTCATCTCAACCATTCCGTTAACCATCTTTGCTGCCAAACTCTGTCCGTTCCTCATCAGTCCATATAGATTTCTTCTTTCTTGCGTTTTATACAACAGTTTCATATTTCTTCCATCCAAACTCCACCATGTTATCACTACATCGTCATTAATATTTGCAGCAGCATCCTGAGTTCATAACCTAGCTTGAACTCCTCCACCAATGACACTTAGCTTCGATCAGCATCACAGACTCATCCCCATTACGTCGACCAAAGTATGTTACAGACTTCTCCTTCGAATATCACCCACAACCACAGCTTAGCTTCAGCACTGCCATTTAAGATCGATAGACAGTAGTACATCTTCCCAATTATCGCTCATCATCACAACAGGCCACCGAGACTTGATCATATGTTCTCCTTCTAACTCCATCTTCCAGTCTTGTCGCTGCCATGAATGGCTATCGACTAAAACCCGAGCCAAGACCATTCTTCAATCTCGTGCGCCACTGACAACAATATTCGTCACCACTGCCATGCATTTCTCAACTTCATCATCAATGGTAGCAGCATCGTTTCATCACCAATGACTACACCCTTCCTCCATCATCGCTGGCTACTCTTCTTCTCCATTCCCTTTTGTCTCTGCCAATGGTAGAAGCAACTGCCATTTTTCTCCGACTTTCATCACAGCAGCAGCGCCACTTCTCGACTCCATCAACAGCGACCCAAACTCCTCAATCACCACAGTTCGGCAGCCAGCCACTCTTCTTCTCAAACTCTGACCCACACAAATACCCACACTCTGCTCGTTCGGCATCTCTCTCTCAGTTCAATCATCACAGCCACTGTCCCATCCAGAAACACTGTGGGATTCACAACTCTATCATCCGTCTTAGTTTATCACTTCCAATCATCCATCTTCGAGTTCATCATTTAGTCACTGCCAAGTCTCCATTTCGATCTATCGCTGGCAGCAACCAAAGTTAGCTTTATCTTCTTACTGCCTAGCTCGATCAACACAAGTCAATATATATTCTCTGACCATCAGCTCTTTGCCAGCATCACTCTCATCTCCGTTTCCTCGAGTTCACCTCAGCCATAATCTTCCCAGCTCGAGCTCTTCCATTAATCCCAACAACCTACATTCCTGTATTCTTTTCAAACTCCTCCATCCATCGCAACAACCACC
The DNA here is from genome assembly GCA_023531295.1 of Papaver armeniacum. Lineage (NCBI taxonomy): Eukaryota > Viridiplantae > Streptophyta > Magnoliopsida > Ranunculales > Papaveraceae > Papaver > Papaver armeniacum. Next base: position 507,716 of record JAJJWW010015270.1, read on the forward strand.
AGTCTTCACTGCCAACTTTTCTCCATTCTGATCACTGCCAATGGAAGCAACTACTCTTTCATCTCTTCACAACACCACGTTATCATCACGAGCTTCCCTGTTTCCACCATCACTTCCGTTAATCACTGGCATCGAAGTCACGGCTCCAAATTCATCGGTCCATCAACGAACCATCACCAGCATAACTGATAAGGAAACGTCAAGAAGACTTCATCACAATCATTCTCTGTCTTGAGCATCACTGGAATTATGGCTTGCCCCCAATAAGTGAATCAACTTCCTTTAGCAGCTCCCTTGAGCTTAACTGCCCCTTAGTACAAGACCTGATCGCCCTTTAGCGGTTCCTTTGAAATGATCTTCCCTTAACAGATTGGATGCCCCTTAACGAACGAGGTATGCCAATAGTAGTGGCCATTGAAGTGACCATTTTACCCTTTATTCTTCCAAGTTCTTGTTTTGCTCATAACTTCTTCACACGATCTCGGAATGACTCCGTTCTTTCGCCATTGACTCCATCTTCTCGTCTTCTACGACATGATGACTAGAAATCCTCCATTTGAACGAGTTCCACTTCCTTTTGCTCCCATGACTCCAAAGCACCTATAAAACTCAAAAGCAAATATAAGATACATAATTTACATGAAAACTCACAAAGAAAGCATCAATAATAGATAAATATCAAGGTGTTTACAACACCTATCACAAGCTAGAAGGCGTAACAATTCAATAGCGATGGCTCCAGCCCTACCGTACTTAAGACGCTGTGCTACCACTTTCCAGCGTCCTCCACACTTTAAAATACTGTGCTACTTCCTCCAGCGTGTTTCCAATTTCACGTCATATTTGTAATTCCTCCGGAAAATGATTGCAATACTTGCATTCATAGTTAGGGTTTCAATTTTCAATTTAATTGAAGCATTATTTCCATCTGAGAACCTCTTTACCCCTAAAAACACAAAGTCCTGAGTCAACCTAAATCAACCCACTAGAGCAAGGAAGGAAACCCTAAGTAAACATCTCACGGGAAGAAGGAAATAGAATGTGTGCACAAAAGGAAGATGATTTGAGCCATTTACCCCAGCAAGACCAAGGAGATCTCACGTCAGGATCACATTCAGATGCAATCTTAACGAGGGGTTATGAGATAAACCTTTATTCAAAGTAAGCAAACAGAAGAAAAGATCTTGAACTCAGCCGCCACTGAGTACAAGAAAGATGTTCAAGAATTACGAGAATACACTTGAAAAGAGAAAAAAAAAAGCAAAGAGGTTTAGCCGTCAAGAAGAGCGACCGCGCCTGTACCACTGCTAGGTCCTGCTTCAACGCCATCACCTGCTACCACTTCTCCCTTGGGAGCCTCAGCTTCCGCTTCAGATATTTCCGTAGCAACACTCTCCGTCCTAACATCATCGGTAGGAGCAGCTTCCAAGTCTTCCTCAAAGGCCACAACAACATTAGGGGTTCGCTGCCGCTTCGAACACTCAGGTCCGTCTGTGTCAGAGTCAAGGATTATCACACCGTCCTGGATTGGATAATCACGCCTATCTTCATCCGGAGGCCGTTTATTCTCTACCCTCCACCTCTTTAACCGCGCTGCAAATCTCTCTGCCCTTGCGCTTACTGGCGCTCGCAACGCTTCCTCATACCTCCACCGCTCTTCCATGTCGATCGCAGCTGAAAGGGAACAAATGGGTCCCCTGGCAATACGCAGGTGCAGAATGGACATCCCCTGTATAGCACGACCGACTTCGCGAAGTGGGAGGTCAATTTTAGCCATTACCTCTTCGTGCGCATTAGTTTCGGGTTTGTCAACTTCGAAAAAAATTTATGGAGAAGTTACATAATGATCATCGCCCACTGCTTCCATGATAAGCTACAAAGAAGAAGAAGTTATGAGCACACAAAAATGTATGTATCATCATCAGTCAATCAGAAGATCAGATAAGTACGGAGTAATACCTGAGATATAGAAGGAACGACTATGTGATGAGAAGAATCCTTAGGATTTTTCTTTATAATCTAGCAAGTCAACAGAATCCCAGGAGAAAAGGAGTCTTTACTTGCCACCTATAAAGGCTGATCATCACCCACTGCTTCCATGATAAGCTGCAAAGAAGAAGAAGTTATGAGCACACAAAAATGTATGTATCATCATCAGTCAATCAGAAGATCAGATAAGTACGGAGTAATACCTGAGATATAGAAGGAACGACTATGTGATGAGAAGAATCCTTAGAATTTTTCTTTATAATCTAGCAAGTCAACAGAATCCCAGGAGAAAAGGAGTCTTTACTTGCCACCTATAAAGGCTACCGATTCGAGATAGCGATCAATGATGCTTATCGGATATATCTGAGGAAAGCTGTCGTGTAACGAAGGGGAGTGCACCTAGTCCAAGAAACGGGACAAGCTCTGTCTAGATACGTACGGAGGAAACCAAAGCGACTCGCCAGATCAAGTCATGCTTCGTTCACCATCCTAATCAGGACCGACCAGTTCTGGGACAACACCTGACGATGTCGACCTATGCGGTAAATGTATATTCACTTTAGCTTGGTCATTTCTGTATACAAACTTGTCAGCATCTTATGCCTACCCCACAATAGCGTAACCATTATGCGCTAGGCAGGGGACTTAATGTTGATGGTGGATTTTCATTTAAGGCTAAAATTGTAAAAGCTAAAAGTATGCGCTAACATCTTGCAAAAGATAAAGCCATTAATAAGTGATGAATACTTCTTCACTTTACTAATTCACCTAGAAAGGAGCATGTGGCAACAATCCCAGTATTCTGTGAATTAAACACACGAAATTCATCTAGGTTGGAGCATGTGGCAACAATCCCATATACCATGTGAATTTACAGCATTATTAATTAATGCATGACCTGCCTTGTATTTCCTGTACTCATTATCGGTGCGGCATGACGACTGATTGTTGTTCTCAGCAGACCAACACGAACCTCCAAGCATTAATAATGAAGCATGTACGAAATACCCGTACAGACTGCAACTATCGGTGTGTTATACTAGCCCTATTGAGAATACATCTCTCGGTGTGTTATACTAGCCCGATTGAGCATATTTGAATCTGGACTGTCCATATCAGTCTCAGAAATGATCATGACCATCCAACTTCACCAAGCATGGTTGGGTGGCTTAGATCGAATCCATGACCCCAAGCAGGTATTGGAATATTCACTACCGACCCAACGCGGGCCCCGCATGGTCGGCCTCCCCAAAAGGGTGGCATAGCTTGCCAAACCGTCCAAGCCAAAGCAGTATGGATGAAAAACCCTAAATTAGAGTTTGCGGCACATTACATGTGTCGCAAAACAGTCTCAACCATCCATTTTCGCAGGCATAGATGGAGGGTGTAGATGTAGATCCAAAGGGCCCATAGCATGTCAACACGCTTACTGTAAGCCCTCCTACACACATGACAGATCGGTCAGGACCAACCATGGATGGTCGTTCCAGATCGTGCGCCCAAAGTGGGCATGCCGCACGGCTGACAAAACCCTAATTAGGGTTTGCATTGATCGCAAACGTCTGTATTCTCCTGATCGAATGGAGGGTTTAGGAGTTGACTGAGCAGGTCCGGTGAACATCAACATGATCACCGTGGACCCATCTATCTCCATACCTGATCGGCCAAGGCATACCATGCCTGGTCGTTCCAATTCGCACGCCCAAACTAGCGTGGACACACTTCCCAATCGCAAACTAATCTCGACCACTTAACTTCGCCGGACGAATTGAGTGGCTTAGATCACGTTCCTATGGGAAAGTAAGATATAGGCATGTACACCAGCCTTCCACCTACACGCCGAACCAATCGGCCGGGACCGACCAAGCTTGGTCGTCCCGAAACGCGCGCCTGAAGAAGGCATGACTCGCGGCATTTGCGGCACCAAACTTCTGTTGTAAATCAATCCTGACCGCTCTTCTTTGCCGGACAAATTGAGCGGTCTAGACACTTTCACGGGACAATGAGGTATGGGCATGTATACCGGCATGCCGTCTACACGCATGCCCGATCGGCCATACCAAAATCGTGTCCCAAGCTTGGATTTGACCAAGCTAAAAAGTGGTGCGTGCGCACCTCTTCCAAAACCCTAATTCCACTAACGGTCGCAGATGAGTGTCTCAAAGATCATCTCGTCCGTCCAACTTCACCGGCTTGGTTATACAACCCCGGTCAGGAGTTAATTGGTCAGTGAGGCGTCATGAAGATCACCACTCGTTACTCTACCACACCATGTGGTCGGCCAAGGGAGGACTTGCTTACGCAACCTCCAAACCAGCACATGAAGTAGGCTGGACATGAGGCTATTTTGATACACTCAAACAGCGATGCTTCATGCACGCTGAATATACTCGATGCAGTACCTGCATAGAATACACACGATACTTCACAAGTATCGACTTCATAAATAACTTAGTTATTTAATCTAGCATTACATGCTACTTTCTGTGGGTCCCACGATCCACACACTCGAGACATCAATCATGTCACAAACGGGGGGATACATACGGGGGTATTGGTCTGGCGGTTTACAGCGTGCAGCGCACAACGCGCCATCACAAGAACGTGTCAGGAAGTCATGGACGGTTAGTGATGATGGGAGAAGTGGGAAAGACTGGTCGTGTGACACCAACACACGACTCCACTACTCTATCACTCCACTTTCTCCACTTCCCACGAGATACGATGGTTAGGCTTAAAGACTTGTATAAATAGGTTCTCCTCCCTATTTTTTCAAAAGAGAGGAACAAGGCAAGACAAGACAACAGAGGCAAGTGTTGATACAATCATATTCAAACACCGGAACTAATAGATTACATCCTGCAAGCCAGTTCAGATTTCTGATACAAGTCATACATATCCAACACCTTCACAATCTCAACACCTTCTTCGCTTCCCTCCCTAAGATCAACCCCATCTCCTTCACTTTGTGACCGAAACAAGTCTGGAACGGCCATTTCTTGGTTTAGGCCGGATTTGCCTGAGATTGATTTCTCGAATCTACAAGCACTCTTGTGCAGTGCATTTGTTTAAGGTTTAGACTCATTTCTCATCCACACACCCCAAATTACCAAAACCGGCAGAAATAGTTTTCACCCATAAATAACTGTGATGTTGCCGACCAAAAACTTGTCCTTTGGTGGAAATAGGTGAAGCCTATTTATTTCCCACGAAAAAAACTAGGATTTGGCGCCGTGGTCAAAGTTGTGATGTTTCCGACCAAAAACTGTGATGTTGCCGACCAAAAACTAGAATTTGGCGCCGTGGTCAAAGTTGGGGCTTGGCGGCATGGCCAAGGCTAAAGTGGCTCGTGACATGTTGTGGACTATGACCAAAAATTAGGGTTTCGGCTAAAAAAGTCTTGTTTCGATCACAAAATCCTAATTGGAGTCCGTTATGGCATTGGCCACGAACAGAAAGTGTATTAGCACGTAGTGGCGTCATTTGTGGCACATTGGCATGCTACTGCGACAGAGTGGCACGTTGGCATTGTAGTTGCAGGATTTCCCACACTACACCCCTCACTATATCTTGATAATAATTTCTAGATCTAAACTTATTAATCACCTAAATCTCAAAATATAAGTGCTAGAAATTTAAATAGACACATAAGATTTTTTACGTGGTTCGATCAATGTGATCTACATCCACGGTTCTTCACTATGATTGTTGAGGTTACATTAATATTACATTGGAAATCTCCATTAATGGATATTTTCTAGAGCTCTAGATCTAATTATTTGGGGAAGAATATGATAAAGAAAAATAATATATCTCTCTCTCTAAAATGTGTCTCTCCCTTTTACAAAAAATCTATCTCTCCAAAATTATCCCTCCCTTCTCTCTCCTGCTCTCCTCTTTATATAGGTGTTTACATAGTGGATGACAGCTCACATACAGCTCATATTCTCGCGAGCTCTTTGATAATTTCGCAGGCTCTTGCTACCTTCTCGCGAGTTATGGAAAATAATGAATCTCGCAAGCTCATCTCGCAAGTTAAGGAAATAATTGAATCTCTCACGCTAAGAAAATATGTTGTGCGATATTTGAATCCTACATCTTGCCTCTTTTTCCTTGAATATTGCTTGAAGAGCGATCTTTAAGGAAAAATATGTTGTTGTAGTAATCTTTGATCTTTGTTGATGAAGGAACGAGCGGAAGAATACCTGGACTTGAAAAGTACATACTTGCCTCTATTCTTTTGCGAAGTTCCAAGCTTTGCGAAGTGAATAAGAAGTATTATCTCTTGAAGTATGCGAAGTATGAAGTATCCTTGAAGAAGTATAAGAAGTACTCAATCCTCTAAATATAAGAAGTATTGTGAATCCATCATGCGAAACTCCCGCTCCATGTTCTTTTCCTCATGCTATGCTATAATGCAAATAAAAATTTAGATTAGTATTCCACATTTCTTTTATCAAAGATATTTATTTAATTTCAAGTTCAAATCATTTTTCTTTGTTTTGATTTCCTTTGTATAACTCATTTCATTTCATCCGATAAAACATCCTTCATGGAAATGATCCTAATAGGTACCCCCTTATATGACGCACTTTAGGTACATTGCCTCTTGCGAAATCATAGGGTAAATTCGCGAACTAGGGTGTACGCCATAAAGGTTTGCCCGCTACTACTCTCCATGTTGGATATCATTCTCATTTGAAACAAAGCAAGTATTTAAGGGAAATATATAAATTGATCTTTGCGAGATATTGTTCTCGGTTTCTCTTGTAATATCTCGAGATTTTCTCGAATTATTGTAATCGTGGAAATCTTTGTAGTTCTGAAATCTTTGTAATTCTGCGATTATCTCGCCTTTTGTAAATCAAATCAAAAATCTTTTATTTTTTGTAAGTAAAATATTTAAGGAAAGTGGTACTTAGATTTTGTGGTTTGATGTTGTTGTTGTCTCTTGCGAAGTATATGATTTGCTTGCGAAGCTATCATCCTTGAAATATATAAAGGTCGCACAAAATATAATTATCTCACAGCAAAAAGAAGTGTGAGAAATGAGATTTGAACCCTTGACCTGCCTCTTGCATATTCTCGCACCATACCAACTGTTCTAATCCTCTCTTGCGAAATTAATTTGCAAGATAGTCATCAACTTTCTTCTTTGCGAAATAGGCAAAGTCTGTGTGAAATTTCGCATAACAAAAATAAATGTGCGAGAAGCAAGAATTGATCCCGCGACCTTCTGCTTGCATTCATGCCTCCTGACCAACTGTGCTAGCCCTGCCTCTGCGAAGTGTTTCTGCGAAATAATCATCTACTTTCTTCTTGCGAAATACCCTTGACAAATTATCAAAGACTGCGAAGTAAACATTTGCATGAGAATATAACTTCTGCGAAGTGTTCGTGCTGCGAACGTTCGCAAGGTAAACATTTGCGAAGTGCAAAAATTCTTTGCGAATGGGGAGAGATTCGAACCCTAGACATCGACCTCCTTCTCTTCACTACCGACCATCTGGGCTATTTGCTGCTTGCGAAAGAAACACACAATACTATAACTTTATTCACTTCTTCGCTCTTGGAAGTTCAAAAATATGCAAAAGGTGGGATTCGAACTCGCAACCCAAGCTTGTTCTCTTCGCAAACGACCATCTGTGCAAGCCATGATTTCTGAAATAATGAAACAACCTTGCGAAATTATCCATTTTTTCCCCTCTTTGCGAAGCAAAAAATTCTTTGCGAGGAAGGAGATTCGAACCCGCGACCTTATGGTTGGATTTTACTGCCCATACCAACTGTGCTAGTTCTCTTTTGCGAAAGAAACGCATATTGCTACTCTATTATTATTTTCTCCTCTTGTAGAAAAAATGTGAAAAAATATGACTGTGGCGAGATTTGATCTTGCGACATCAAGCTTCTTCGCTCCAACTCAAACCATCTGTGCGAGTTTCTGTTTGTGATAAAAATCACAGCGTTTGCCTCTTATCTTCTCTTCGTCCTTCCTTAATTTCTTTCAACAATTTTCCTTTTGATTTTTCTCCTGAACACGGAATTCTTTCATTCAAACTTTAATTTTCCTCCTTGAATATCACCACAGCAACTAATTTTTTCTCTTCTTCTTTTCATGTCTTTGAATTGTTGATGATGTTTATTCTCTGAAAGTGTGATTTCTTCCATGAGATTTCCATTTTTAAACCTAAACTTTGTAGATCTAGAAAAATATGAACAATAGCTAATCTTCATGGAAATTTCTTGAACCAACAAGCTAGAGGAAGGATAAAATCCATTATTCTCTCCCTGTTTCTAGCGCATATGTAGTTGCAGGATTTCCCACACTACACCCCTCACTATATCTTGATAATAATTTCTAGATCTAAACTTATTAATCACCTAAATCTCAAAATATAAGTGCTAGAAATTTAAATAGACACATAAGATTTTTTACGTGGTTCGATCAATGTGATCTACATCCACGGTTCTTCACTATGATTGTTGAGGTTACATTAATATTACATTGGAAATCTCCATTAATGGATATTTTCTAGAGCTCTAGATCTAATTATTTGGGGAAGAAGATGATAAAGAAAAATAATATATCTCTCTCTCTAAAATGTGTCTCTCCCTTTTACAAAAAATCTATCTCTCCAAAATTATCCCTCCCTTCTCTCTCCTGCTCTCCTCTTTATATAGGTGTTTACATAGTGGATGACAGCTCACATACAGCTCATATTCTCGCGAGCTCTTTGATAATTTCGCAGGCTCTTGCTACCTTCTCGCGAGTTATGGAAAATAATGAATCTCGCAAGCTCATCTCGCAAGTTAAGGAAATAATTGAATCTCTCACGCTAAGAAAATATGTTGTGCGATATTTGAATCCTACAGGCATGTTACTGCGGCAGAGTGGCATGTTGGCATGCCGATTAATATGTTGTTGTGGCAGGGCGCGTTTGGCTTTCCAGTTAGTATGGTGGCGCGGCAAGGTGCGTTTGGCCTTTAATGTATGGTGGCGAGTTTAGAGCGACTTGATTGGTCAAGAAAAGGGGGGCGGACAAACATAAAGCGCGACCACACCTCTAGTTCTCGTGGCGCATTTTAAAGTGACCTGATTGGTCCGTAGGAAGGAGATGGGCCGGCCAAGCATGGGCGTGGCTACACTTCTGGTGTGAGTGTGGCAGCTTTAGAGCGACCTGATTGGTCGATACAAATTGGGGCCGGCAGGTATGGGCCCATCCACGACTGGTGTGGGCGTGGCGGTTTTAAGGCGACCTGATTGGTCGAGGGAAGTAGGGCCAGTTTAGGATGGGGGCGTGGCCAATGGCAAGTGGCGCCGGCTGGCCTAAAGAATGGCCATGCCTCCCTTTGCTGTCCTGCGGCTCATTGTTTTCTGATTCTGGGCAAGGTTTTTCACCTACTAATCCATGGCGGATTAATTACCTAGTTTGCCTAGGCTTAAATTTCGACAAGCAAGGTCTGATATACTGCGCAAGGCGCAAAATCCTAACTTTTACAAATTAGTCATGGTAATAGATGGAATTCTATGTGTTGACACAGAATTCTTTTTAAGTTCATTGCCAGAGAGCAACATTCTTTCTGATTGAATACCTTATGCAAAGACCTTATCCTTGATATTTGGAAATTCGTGCTACTCTGCTGCGAGTGAACACAAATTTTCATGCCATATCAACATTAAGGGTTCAGCCGGGGAACATAGCACAGAAAGTATTCAAAGAAACTTATATCAAGTGAATATAAGCAAGGCGCCGAAATTTACAGAATATCTTGGATGGTTGCTACATGCGCCAGTCTGGATAAATTTCATGTAAATATATTGAACGGCTCAATAAATATGTCGGTGGAGAGGTTAACACTCACGGCTCCGTTTCCTTACAGAGTGACGTCACATCAGATGTAAGGTTTTACAATTTTAACCCTAAGCTAAAAACCACCATTAAAATTAAGTCCCCTGCTTAGCTCGGAACAGTGGCATTGTTGCGGGGTAAGCATGAGATGGTGACAGCCAAGGATAAAATCGAAACGGCAAATCACGAATAGATTGTCAGGAAGATTTGTCTAACCTTTGTCAGGAAGCATGAAGAATTTGTGATCCTTGCATTGACGGCTTTGCATAAATCCGGCTTGGCTATGGGGTGTTGGCATCAGCGCTGCAACTTTGGCTACTGATTGATGCGTGTCGTAACCACAACAAATTAATTAATATTTTTCCACCTAATTAACAAGTAATATAGTGTAGTCAAGTTCGTTCCCACGAGGAGCAAGAGATTCTAGTTGTAAAAATTGTCACAAAAAGGGGGGTGTAAAGCAAAAGAAAGTAAACAAAGCAATTAAAAGATAAAGTTGAAATCAATAAGAGAGACAAGACCAAGGAATCCTTCTTCGTTGAAAAACAATGATTCAAGTTATGTTTCTCATCCACATGTTATTAGTCACAGATTATCACCAACCGTAGGTAAAGCATCTAGATCAGTGCTAAACCCCTAAATCCCTTGTATCACCGGATACGGAAGTTCTCGACTACCGGATTCTATTTACCAAACCACCTAGTAGTAGATCACTCAAGATGTAATTTAAATAAACGCATTAAGATTTATGAACTTATTAGGTTGATATTAGTAGTTAGACTCTTAGATCAAGGTCTACTTGCTAACGTTGTTTTCACACACAATTGCTCCACGGAATCCCTCCGAAAGGTCTCGTGTTTGCTACTTATGTAAAGAGTCAAGAAACGATTACTTATCCCCTAACTTTCACTAACTTTAGATCAAATTAACAAATCAATTTAGCGTGCACTCTAAATAATCTATCAATCAACCATGAATGTATAAACATTCCTATTAGTAAAAACAAACGATAATCATGTGAAAAACTTCAATATAGAATTGAAAACAAAACTCAAATCATATATTAAGAACTAGGAATTCATCCTCAATCAATAAGAAAATTAGCTACTCATGTTTTTGAAATTCACACAAATAATTAAAGGGAGAATTTTTCAAGTTCACACAAATAATTAAAGGAAGAATTTGAAAAGCAAGCAAAAACACAAGTGTTGTGTGTGTAGAGAGGTGTCTAAAAAGATGTAAAGAAGTGTGTAGAGGTTCTCCAAATCTTCCAAGGAATAGAATCCTCATTCCATAATAATTCAATTTCCAAGTTGAGCCCAATTCCAATTTCAAGTCCAATTCTCCAAAGCCTCCAAATTTTCATCCAATTCCCAAATCTAAAGTATTCACACCCATGAGAAGAATCCACAAAAAATTCTGTAATTTTGGTCGCCTGAAAAGTCACTGAAGTTCACCGGAATCCGGCCAGAAAAGTCGCCGCCGGTCGCTGGAATCTTCTTCTCCGTCAAAGGAATATTCCGTTACGATACCGTCAGAAATAACGGTCAAACAGTCAAGCTGTTAGTCAATGGGGTCAAGGGAGAGCAGTCAGCTACTGAGTCAGCTTGTCTTAGTCAGACTGCTTTGGCTTACTCAGCTGAGTTAGGCTAGATCGGTCATCGAGTTGACCTGGTGCATAAAATTGGACAGAGTTCCGTTTGTTTTTCGGGCATTTCTCAGGCCAATTTTGGGCCGATTTTAGTCTTCTCCTGTTAAGAAACCTAACATACATCTAGTTCAAGCACTCTTCACTGCAGCAATGCTCATTCATCAGTCCCTGCAACAGCAATTCATCCTCCTTTCTTGTCTGCAACACCTCTAAAGCTCTAACCCATGTAATCAGCAACACCAACACTTTCTTGCACCATTCCTAACATTCATCTTCATTCCCTGTGACTTATGAATAGCAGCTCAACTTATTTCCCCATTCTCATCTCTTGGCTCCAAGAGCACCACAACCCCTGACAGCAACAGGTTCAACCCTTAAGCCGATTTGAACCCATTTGTTTCACGGCGAGCTAATGTTTCTCGAACAACACCAAACCCATTTAGCATCCGCCACTACAGGAGCTGAGTTATAACCAAAGATCCATCTCTAACTTCAGTTAAAAAGTGACCAAAACCATGACTTGCTTCGATTAACAACGGCATCAATTCTTCCCCGTCTTCATTCACAGACCCCATCTCCCTGAGCTTCAATTCCTTCATCACAGACTCGAATCGAACCCTAATAACAGCACCAACAACATAGCAAACCCTAACAATTCAATCCACCATGAACTCCGGCAAAACCAAAACTGTCTGCAACCCAATTTCTCGATTAGCCTCATCATCTTCTAACCCATTTCAATTTCAGCTTCAGATGAACATAAACCCTAATTTCTCGACCTCAATAAATTCCATCAACAGGTCTTGCTACTTCTTCCTCTCCACGAGCTATGGACATCTCTGTTCTTATTCTTTCCAATTTCTCTCGATTCAGTCAGCAAAACTCAATTTCCGATCTCAACCAGAGGCAACAGCAGCCATGACTGCTTTTCTTTCTCAATTTCTGTTGATGGGATGAAGGAAAAAATGATTGGGAGAAGATAACTCTTCTCGATTTAGGGTTGGATTTAAATAGGGTTATTCAGTGTCTGGTCCCTTTGATAAGGGCTACACAGCTAGCAGCCCCCTAACCATTGCTGGTTGTCTTTTAATACTCCTCCCAAAAGTTGCCCCTTAACCTTGACTGGGCTCCATATAGTGTTCGCCCCTGAAATGACAATTTTGCCCTTTTTGCTCAAATAGAGTAATTTCTTCTTCTTTTCCTCCGTGTGACTCCAAAGTAGCTAGAAAACTCAAAACAGGCGTAAAATACATAATTTACAAGAAAAATAGCAAAGAAAGCATAAACAATAGATAGTAAATAGGATGTATTCTACACCCTATCAAATTCCCCCACACTTAGACTTTGCTAGTCCTCGAGCAAATCAAACTAAAAACTCACAACTTCAAAGCGTTCAAACGTCCCAAGCATCCAAAGAGTTATGAGGACATAGAGTTTCTGCATTCTAGTAATAAGAAGTTAGAAATACTAAAGAACATATTCTCATTCTTTAATGTTGAGTGAGAAATAACCACACCATAATGAGAGAACGCGTGTTTGAGAAACGATCAATAAGCATTTCGCCTCGACTTCTGCCTCACCAAAAAGGATTTTATGATAATTGCACTCAAAAAGACGGCTTTTTTTATGGGTCTCACATGTGTGCAGGTAGGAATGAAGAAAGAATTACTGCAACACGTTGAATGGTGGGAAGGACAACTTCCGAAATATTTTAAAAACCCACATCTTTTAACATTTTGAAAAACCATTTTTCTGACGATCTCTAAGAAAGGAAATCAACCACTATTATCGAGGATGAGATTACTTACTCACCTTCACATCCGATCGCCAATAACACCACTCTCACGGTATCCAATAGAAACATCTTCCGCTCCTCATCTTGATCTTCTTGGTCTTCGTCTTCGGTTTCAACTTTTTATGATAAACTCTCGAATTTCATAAATCCTTGACAATTTGTAACCTTTACCTTAAATCCTTGTCGCTTGAAACTTCCTTATAGATTTTCCTTCCCCACGGCTTATTAAATAAAAATAAAAATAATGATAGATTTTTCTCTTGTCTCATTTTTTTTTTTCAATTTTTTTTTTTCTTTTTTTTTTTTTCTTTTTTTTGAAAACAAGAGAAATAAAATACAAAACAAAGTGAAAAACAAACCGTGGCCGTGGGAGAAGTATTTTACCGCTTGATTCTTCACAACTTGTATTGTCTCGAAATCATAAACTTCAACAATTCTCCCCTTTTGATTTTCTTCGCTCTTGTGAATAAGTCTTTATACTTGGATATAGAATTACCTCATTGTATTGTAAGTCCTCAAAATATATGTAAAATCCGCTCATTTGTATGTTGCTTTACTTAAATTTGAAATTTGCTCCTTTTCTCGTTCCGTTGCTTATAAACCTTGAACTTTTCCAACTTTCCTTGTAAATTTTGATGTCGCTCCTTGTTGATGATGATGGTGTTTCTATGGACCCGTTGTTGTCGAGAGAATAGTGCTAACTGCAAATCGAACTACAAGAAGGAGGCTTTCATCTATAGACGTCACCCTCATGATTGACAAAATTAGCACTCAAGAGATCAAAGAGTAGTGCTTCTATTGGTGGGAGGTTGGGTAGCTCACCATTCTACCTGGAATTAACGTATGGTGACACACACTCAAAAGAAAGATCTTTAGTTAGATGGAAAAATTTCTGGTCGGTGCCTCACATGATATGAATACGGGTAGTCTCCACTAATGATTGATCAGCAACTCTAATAATGCATTTCTCCCTGCACCAAATTTGCATCACCGGCATGATTAAATCCATTATTTAACACTCTAACAAGCAAGAAATCCGAATTTAGTTCCCTAACACTTCCAAGTTCAATTATGTCGGTCAGAATCTCTATGTAAACATACCTAGAAGTATGCTAGTGACTCTAAAATCTCTAAAAGTTGGAGGTTTTATGTAATTTTTTTTTTTTTTTTTTTTTTTTTTTTTTTAAATACATGCTTAACCACTCCCCCACACTTAAACCTTACATTGTCCTCAATGTAATTGAATCGTCCTAGTAAAGTCAAGGTGGGAAATTTTAACATGATATGGAACAAGAAAAAGAAATAACAAAAAGCAAAAGGATAAGAAATACAAAACCTATGGGTTGCCTCCCATTAAGCGCTTGTTTAAAAGTCGACGGCCCGACTTAGCTCTTGCACGATTCATTAGCCCGCATCAATCTCTTTCACGGGAAAACATGACTTCACATCACTAGGGCATCTCATTGTTCCAAAGATATTGAAGTGGATGAGTGTACCATCAAACTCCATAGTCAAGGTGCCATTTTGAACATCAATCTTCGTTCCGGCGGTGCTTAAGAATGGTCTACCCAATATCAAAGGTGTAGACTTGGAAGAATTCTCATCATTCATGTCTAAGACATAGAAATCGGCCGGAAATACAAGCTCATTAACCTGCACCAAAACATTCTCAACAATCCCTTTCGGGTAAACATTAGATCGGTTAGCAAGTTCAAGAACTACCCCGGTCTCCTTAAGAGGACCAAGATTCAAAGAATCATAAATCGAGGAAGGCATAACATTAACCGATGCTCCCAAATCTAGTAAAGCTCGAGTAAACCTTGTTTTACCAATTGTGCAAGGTATAGTGAAACTACCGGGGTCCTTTAATTTTGGTGGAGTTTTTGAGAATGAACGCCGAAGCATTCTCCCCCACACTCATGACTTCATTCCCTTTTAACCTTTTCTTCTTCATGCACAACTCCTTTAAGAACTTTGCACAACGAGGAATTTGACGAATAGCTTCAATGAGTGGAATATTGACTTGTACTTTTTTAAGGATGTCCCAAATATCCTTGTATTCCAAGTCTTTCTTTGACTTAGCAAATCGGCTAAGAAACGGGGGTGGATTTGTGAAAGTAGGAACCGTCTCCTCGGGTTGGTTGGTTGGGGATGTATTCTCCTTTGGTACGGTTTCAATTTCCTCTTTCTCATCATACACCTTATCTTGTTGATTTGGTTGCTCCACTTGTTTCCCACTCCTCAAAGTAATCGCATTAACGCTCTCTCTTGGATTAACAAATGGTTGTGAAGGAAGCTTTGTGGACGCTTGAGCTTTCAATAGGTTCACATCGGTCGCCAATTGCCCCACTTGAATTTCCAAAGCCTTGATTGCCGAATCGGTCTTTTGTTGTTGTTGTTGAACCAAAGTGGTGATACCTTGCATACCTTGCATCAATGTATTGAGCTTGTCATCAATTGAAGAATCTCGCTCCTTGACTTGTTGTGGTTGGAATTGTTGTTGAGGTTGGAAGCGTGATTGTTGGAAACCACCTTGTTGCGCATATGGATTAGGAGCCTCCGCTTGCTTGTTTGCATAACTAAATTTAGGATGATCCTTCCAACCGGGATTGTAAGTATTCGAGTATGGATCGTACCTCGGCCTTTGATTTGGGTATAAAGCATTTACTTGTTCGGTCTCATCATCCGGAATAATAACCGCGGCCATCCTTTGAATCATTATCTCCATGTTACCCATTCTTTGATCAAGGTGTGATGATGAATCACTAACTTCATGCACTCGCCTAACCATTGGTTCATCTCTTGTGTAGAATTGTTGCGAGTTTGCAGCCATACTTTCAATCAACTCGGTAGCTTGGGTCACCGTCTTGTTCATTAGTGCACCACCACCCGAGGCGTCAAGAAGAGACCTATCACTTGGGTGGAGAGCTTCGTAGAAGTATTGGAGTATCATAACCTCACTGAATTGATGGTGTGGACAGCTTGCCACCAACCTCTTGTATCGCTCCCAACATTCATACAATGACTCTCCCACATGTTGCTTCAACCCACAAATCTCCTTGCGAATTTGAGTGGCTTTTGATACGGGAAAATATATCTCGAGGAAAAGTTTCTTCATCCCATTCCATGTTGTGATACTTCCGGAAGGCAAATAATATAACCATTCCTTAGCATTGCCCGCCAAAGAAAACGGGAAAGCTTTCAACATTGCTCCATCCGCATTAGTCTCCGGTGGAAGCATAGCCATAACTATGGTATATAAGTCCATAAGATGTTTGTTTGGGTCTTCATTCACCATGCCATGAAACTTTGGTAACTCTCTAATCAACCCCGGCTTGATCTCGAAGGTTGAGTTAGTTTGGATACACCATTGTTGTGTATCAAGCCTGTGAGAAGCTAGGTCCTTGAGTGTACGTTCAACCATTGCTTCTTCCTCTTTGTCCGAATCTGCGAATTCACTTGATGAAGAAGGAGGAAGTGGAGTGTTAACCGCTCGAATGAAATCCTTTAGTTGAGTGCCGGATCGAAGATGTATTGGACTCGGTCTGCCCTTTTTAAGCATTCACCAAAGGTATAACACCTGAAACAAGATTCTCAAAAACTAAGTTAGATACGGTATAAAATCTAACAAAGCAAGAATAAAGCAAAAAGAAAAATAAAAACAACTAAAATCGTCCGCTGCTCCCCGGAAACGACGCCAAAATTTGATGCGTGTCGTAACCACAACAAATTAATTAATATTTTTCCACCTAATTAACAAGTAATATAGTGTAGTCAAGTTCATTCCCTCGAGGAGCAAGAGATTCTAGTTGTAAAAATTGTCACAAAAAGGGGGGTGTAAAGCAAAAGAAAGTAAACAAAGCAATTAAAAGATAAAGTTGAAATCAATAAGAGAGACAAGACCAAGGAATCCTTCTTCGTTGCAAAACAATGATTCAAGTTATGTTTCTCATCCACATGTTATTAGTCACAGATTATCACCAACCGTAGGTAAAGCAACTAGATCAGTGCTAAACCCCTAAATTCCTTGTATCACCGGATACGGAAGTTCTCGACTACCGGATTCTATTTACCAAACCACCTAGTAGTAGATCACTCAAGATGTAATTTAAATAAACGCATTAAGATTTATGAAATTATTAGGTTGATATTAGTAGTTAGACTCTTAGATCAAGGTCTACTTGCTAACGTTGTTTTCACACACAAGTG
The DNA here is from genome assembly GCA_023531295.1 of Papaver armeniacum. Taxonomy (NCBI): domain Eukaryota; kingdom Viridiplantae; phylum Streptophyta; class Magnoliopsida; order Ranunculales; family Papaveraceae; genus Papaver; species Papaver armeniacum. The sequence continues at coordinate 525,210 of JAJJWW010015270.1, forward strand.
CTCCACGGAATCCCTCCGCAAGGTCTCGTGTTTGCTACTTATGTAAAGAGTCAAGAAACGATTACTTATCCCCTAACTTTCACTAGCTTTAGATCAAATTAGCAAATCAATTTAGCGTGCACTCTAAACAATCTATCAATCAACCATGAATGTATAAACATTCCTATTAGTAAAAACAAACGATAATCATGTGAAAAACTTCAAGATAGAATTGAAAACAAAACTCAAATCATATATTAAGAACTAGGAATTCATCCTCAATCAATAAGAAAATTAGCTACTCATGTTTTTGAAATTCACACAAATAATTAAAGGGAGAATTTTTCAAGTTCACACAAATAATTAAAGGAAGAATTTGAAAAGCAAGCAAAAACACAAGTGTTGTGTGTGTAGAGAGGTGTCTAAAAAGATGTAAAGAAGTGTGTAGAGAACTTCTCTATTTATAGGCTTCAATGTTCTCCAAACCTTCCAAGGAATAGAATCCTCATTCCATAATAATTCAATTTCCAAGTTGAGCCCAATTCCAATTTCAAGTCCAATTCTCCAAAGCCTCCAAATTTTCATCCAATTCCCAAATCTAAGTATTCACACCCATGAGAAGAATCCACACAAAATTCTGTAATTTTGGTCGCCTGAAAAGTCACTGAAATTCACCGGAATCCGGCCAGAAAAGTCGTCGCCGGTCACTGGAATCTTCTTCTCCGTCAAAGGAATATTCCATTACGATATCGTCAGAAATAACGGTCAAACGGTCAAGCTGTTAGTCAATGGGGTCAAGGGAGAGCAGTCAGCTTGTCTTAGTCAGACTGCTTTGGCTTACTCAGCTGAGTTAGGCTGGATCGGTCATCGCTGAGTTGACTCGCTGGTGCATAAAATTGGACAGAGTTCCGTTTGTTTTCTGGGCATTTCTCAGGCCAATTTTGGGCCGATTTTAGTCTTCTCCTGTTAAGAAACCTAACATACATCTAGTTCAAGCACTCTTCACTGCAGCAATGCTCATTCATCAGTCCCTGCAACAGCAATTCATCCTCCTTTCTTGTCTGCAACACCTCCAAAGCTCTAACCCATGTAATCAGCAGCACCAACACTTTCTTGCACCATTCCTAACATTCATCTTCATTCCCCGTGACTTATGAATAGCAGCTCAACTTATTTCCCCATTCTCATCTCTTGGCTCCAAGAGCACCACAACCCCTGACAAAGAACAAAGTTCAACCCTTAAGCCGATTTGAACCCATTTGTTTCACGGCGAGCTAATGTTTCTCGAACAACACCAAACCCATTTAGCATCCGCCACTACAGGAGCTGAGTTATAACCAAAGATCCATCTCTAACTTCAGTTGCAGTGACCAAAACCATGACTTGCTTCGATTAACAGCGGCATCAATTCTGCCCTGTCTTCATTCACAGACCCCATCTCCCTGAGCTTCAATTCCTTCATCACAGACTCGAATCGAACCCTAATAACAGCACCAACAACATAGCAAACCCTAACAATTCAATCCACCATGAACTCCGGCAAAACCAAAACTGTCTGCAACCCAATTTCTCGATTAGCCTCATCATCTTCTAACCCATTTCAATTTCAGCTTCAGATGAACATAAACCCTAATTTCTCGACCTCAATAAATTCCAGCAACAGGTCTTGCTGCTTCTTCCTCTCCACGAGCTATGAACATCTCTGTTCTTATTCTTTCCAATTTCTCCCGATTCAGTCAGCAAAACTCAATTTCCGATCTCAACCAGAGGCAACAGCATCCATGACTGCTTTTCTTTCTCAATGTCTGTTGATGGGATGAATGAAAAAATGATTGGGAGAAGATAACACTTCTCGATTTAGGGTTGGATTTAAATAGGGTTATTCAGTGTCTGGTCCCTTTGATAAGGGCTACACAGCTAGCAGCCCCCTAACCATTGCTGGTTGTCTTTTAATACTCCTCCCAAAAGTTGCCCCTTAACCTTGACTGGGCTCCAAATAGTGTTCGCCCCTGAAATGACAATTTTGCCCTTTTTACTCAAATAGAGTAATTTCTTCTTCTTTTCCTCCGTGTGACTCCAAAGTAGCTACAAAACTCAAAACAGGCGTAAAATACATAATTTACAAGAAAAATAGAAAAGAAAGCATAAACAATAGATAGTAAATAGGATGTATTCTATACCCTATCACTGATCGGCAGAGGTGGCACCGCAATTTGGTCCGCGGAACTGCGCTGGCTGGCTAGGAAAGGTAGATGGCGCTGCTTCGGCTGTCTAGGTCATTGGCGTTGCTGGCTACGGAGAGGTGAATGGCGCTGCTTGCTAGGCTGTGGAGCGGGAAGATGGCGCTACTTTGGCTGGCTGTGGAGAGGGAAGATGGCACTGGTTAGGTCATGGAATGGTAGGGATGGATGCTGACCTGGATGCCAAACCCTAATTATCCGTACATTCGAGTATCTAATCCAGCTGGTATCCCGCGTTCGGATCCTTGATACACGACTGGTGGTAGGCCTGGAAAGATGTTTATTTTATGGCCTACTTGTTAAACCGCAAGTGCACGGCGCCTGTTGGAGGCGTGGCAAGTACGGGTCGAACCACAGAGACTTGTGGTGTTGTGTGTGATCTAAGGCTTCCTAACTGAATTCTAAGAGTGACAGAACAATAAAGATTGAGTTTCGATGCGACTGAGGTTGAGCTGAAGTGACTCTAAACTAAAGTTGTAAATAACAGTGACAATATGGGAAGTACCAGGTGGTGAATCCACCACTTGACTCTATGCTAAGGTCATTCCACTAATGTTGTGTTCTTGTATCTTCCTAAGGATGATTCTAAGGAATAATGAATCACTAATCTCATAATTCCCCTAGTATAGAGTGTCTTATTACAAAGACACTCTATCACAGTTCCTTGGTCAATTAACTAAGCATTATTCATATCTCATTAAGCACATACATTCTTCCCCGAAAGTTTCACTTGGAGAATTGGTTAATCTTTCACTCTAATCCCCCCTAGTATTGGTTTGTCTTCTTACAAGATGTACCCAATCACAGAGAATTGGGTTAATCACCTAACTAAACTCCTAAGTCTCATTAAGCACAATAATCACAACAACATCAATAAGAATTAATCAACATATTGTCTAGGGTTTCAACAACACCCTAGCAATTTACTTAGAACATGATAATAACAATTAAAACACAAAAATAAAACTAAGTTGCTGCTCTGGATAGCCCAGGCATGAAGTTTTACAAACACCCATCAACCTATTTATACATCCAAAATTTCCAACCCTAATTTAATTCAAAACATAAATTAAGAGCAAACCTCTCTCACCCATACTCTCTGAAATGTGTGTCTCTCTCTACTTGTACGGCTCGAGAACTCCTCACTCGATTTCCCTCATTTGTGCTAACCTAACCCTAATTCTTTCTATCTCGATCTTAGCTCCTAGGGTAAGAAGCTATGACGAGAGATGGAGAGATATTTAGGAGTTGGTGAAGAAGGTTGTAGTGGTGCTACTGTTGGTGGTCGGGTGTCGTGGAAAAGGATGGTGAAGGTGGTGAGATGGTATGGTCGGGGAGAAGGAGGGTATGGTCTCGCAATGGTCGGGTGAAGGAGAGAAGAGAAGAAAGAGAAGAAGAAGAGAGGAATGGGTTCGGTCGATAGGGTATAGGTATAGGGCGACTTTGCTGTGGAGCGGGTGCAGCAAAGTTTAATGGGAATGATGCAGCGAGCGTAAGATGAAAATAAGTGAGATCTGAACGGCTCGGAAAGGACGGGCTGTTTTGGTGTTGAGCGGATGCATCAAGGGACGATGAGCAAGAAGGAGCGACCGTAGGATGTATCTAGGCGAGATCTCAACGGTTCGGGGTGAACGGGCTCGGATCCGGGTCGGGTCTTGGATACCTCAAGCCCATGTCTTGTAGATGGGTTGCTCCTTGTTGGGTTGCAATCGCATGCGCGCGGGGCTTTGGCTTTCTGCTCCATAGACGCTTGCCTCCATTTCTTTGCTCTTTTGGCTCCTCAATTTCTCCGAGCTTTATTTATTACCTAAAAACACAAAATTAATTAGTACAAATATTTATTCTTGAAAACAAAGAAAACACAGAATCTGGGATAATATCTGATTTCTGAGTACAAAAGATGAGTTAAATGCCAATAAATAGATGTAGAAATATGCAATATTTGGCAATCATCAAATACCCCCAAACCTGAATTTTACTTGTCCTCAAGTGAAACAGAAATTAGGAAATCCTAACTATACCCCGTCGCAGGTCTCTCGAATGCATTTAGCGTATGCACTAAGCCTTTAAACCCCTAGGTGTCCCTAGTGGACGAGTTGTAGTCTCGTGAGGGTTTACCAGAGGTGTACCCACAAAACCTTCTCCAACTTCGAGTGTAAAAGAGTCTCAAGCATCCAAGAAGCTATGAGGACATAGAGTTTCGCATGCTAGTAACAGAAGTTAGAACTATCAAAGAACGCATTCTCATCCTTAAGTCCGAGCGAGAAGTAACCATACCATATGAAAGAATTCGGATTCGATTGTGATCATAAGCCTCGACTTCGCCTCACTAATAGGGTTTTATGATAATTGCACTCAAAAAGATCGCTTTTTAGTCTCTCATGTGTGCAGCAGGAATAAAGAGAGAAATCCCGCACACGTTGTAGGTAAGAAGGATAACCTTCCGAAATAATTTCTGGAGACTCCACGGAAGTGTGGACAAAAAGAATCTTTTCTCGATGATCTCTAAGAAAGGAAATCAACCATTAGCAAGGGTGGGAGTACTCACTTACCTTCTCACCCGATCGGCAATTAATATCACTCTCTCAGCATTCATAGAAACGTCTTCAATCTTCGGTCTTCGGTCTTCAAATGTTGATGACGAACTTCTGAACTTTACAAAAACTTGACAAACACACATTTTTTTTTTTAACTCGGAAATTACAATAAAACAATAAAACTCAATTTTTCACAAACTTCATTAATTCTCATCTTCTTTTCTTTTCTTTGCACGTAAACCTTGGACTATATCAACTTTTCCTTCAAATATTCTGATGTTGCTCCGCTTGCTGACGATGATGTGTTTCTATGAATCTGTTGATTGAGAGGGAGAGAGTGATGCTAATTGCAAATCGGTATTTAGAAGAAGTTTTCATCTTTAAATGTCACCCTCATGATTGACAAAAATAGCACTCAAGAGATCAAAAGTAGTCTTTGAAAATGGTGCGAAGTTGGGTAGCTCACCATTCCTACCCGAATTGACGTACGGTGACACACACTCTAATGACTTTTCTAGAAAGTTGCAAAAAATGAAGGTTGGTGCCTCACTTGATGTAAATTGGGTAGTCTCCACTATGGGTGATCACAATTCTTCTACCGAATATCTAAACAGCACCTAATTCGCCCTCCGGTATGGTTAAATCCAACTTTAACGCTCTAATCAACTAAGAAACCCGATTGTGTTCTCTAGTACTTCCAAATTCTGTTATTTCGGTCAGACTCTCTATGTAAACATAGCTAGAAGCATGCTAGTGACTCTAAAATCTCTAAAAGTTGGAGGTTTTTATTTGCAAAAAGTTTTGAATTTTTTTTTTTTTTTTTTTTTTTTTTTTTTAATAAAAGAAAGACTAAAAACTATATATGCAAATGCACCCCCAAACCTAAATCAAACATTGTCCTCAATGTGTCAACAAATAATAAGAGTTCAAAAAGTCACATACCATGAGAACTATGCTGATAAGAGAAAAGGGAAGAGATTACCGGTATGTCGGCGGGAGCAAGGTTAGAGCTTCATTTGTCAAGGCTAGAATCCAACATTCTCAGTGGAGATCATATCGGATTAGCACAATATATGTACAAGAAGACTTAACCGATTCAAGAAAAGAAAAATTTAACAAGTCCTACTGGATTATATACAATGAAAATTCACCATACACTAACAATCTAAAGTGTGGAGGATCAACCCAATAGAAAATATATACAAACATCAACAGCCTTACACAAATATAAAATGAGAGTGCAAGTAAGACTGTGTATGTGAATGAGTTTCCCCCAAACCTAAACTTGTCAACAGGTGTGTTTGAGAGCACAAAATCTTGCAAATTTAAAGGTACATCATGCAAAAGGTCTAACTCAAAATGAGTTTTGCTAATAACAGTGCAGACATACACATTCCAACTGTGGTTCCCTAAAAGTTTTATACTTTGATGCAAAATAGTCCAAGAGGACTTGGGAGGCACAAAGTTCTAGGCCTAGATTAGGCATTCTTAGAAAAGTTGGTTTTGCAATTTTGTTACAAACTACACTATGGTTTGGTGGAGGAGTTGCAATCTGTGCCTTAGGAGAGAGATTAGGTACATCTAAGTTGTGTTCATGTATAAAATCTTTTGCACCATCACACACTTTCCTAAAGTCAGACACAGGTAAATCATGCTCACCAGCATAGAACAATTCATCAATCTCCATGTCATAATCGTCATCACTCTCATGCACAAAATAACCAGGAGAAATGTCATGATGTAACCTAGGCATGGAATTAGGCACATGCATTGAATCATCTGTGTCAACAGACAATTCAGCTATTCCTAGGTCATAAACAGGTTGTGTAGCATGCTCATTTTCAGACCCCAAATCAGCATCACATGTGTGAATATTAGAAGAAGCATCATTCATAGGGTTCACAGAAGAGACGGTTAACGTCTCTGAACCCAAAGATTCTACTACATTTTCAGTATACACATGCTCTTCTAACATATCATATTCATCATCATCATCATCATAGCAAAAATGCATTTCCCTATTCAAATTTGTAGTATTCCTAGTGTACTCATTTTCCTCTAGATTAGGTTCATATTCGGTGTCAGTTGCATGAGTAGGAAGAGAAACACTATTTTCAAAATTTTCTTTATTAGGGACAACAAACATCTTATCATGAGATTCCTTCCATTCTTCATTTTCTAAATGAATCAGGTTCATCTTTAAGAACATGTAACACTGTTCAATGGAAGGAGAGTCTTCACTAGTGGGTATGCATGCCTCATATGAATGATCATTGCATGGTTGTGCACAGGGTTCACTAGAGAAGGGATGCTCGTGCAATGTTTTCCATCCAAGTATATAATTGTTTTGCTCTATGAGCTCTTCCATTAGTGATTGCATACAAGGAGTTGGGGGAGTATAACATTGTTCAACTTCCCACTGTGATGGATGATGCATGTTTGCATGGTTATCTTGGTTTTCCCTAGACTGCCTAAACTCATGTAAGATGTAGCAGTTCTCAGCAGGGTGGTCTAAGCTACCACATAAGGTACAAACATACATTTCAGATTGCCTAGGGGGATTAGATTCGACAGATTGCTCATGTAATTGCCTTTCTAAAGCAGATACTTGAGCTTCTAATTGATCGAGAAGTGATGACTGGGTATGAGAAAATTGTTCATTTTCAACTTGTGGTGAATAATACATGTGCTCATAATGATTAGGGTATGTGAAGTCGGGGCCCTGAGAAGGCTCATAATATTCCCTAAAATCATTATGGTATGTGGGGAGTTCATATTGTGAAGCATGCCCGTAAGCAAGCTCTCTAATGGATTTGTTTCCATCCCCAGATGCAGACCAAAATCCTGACATGGTCTAGCAACTCAAATAGCCTAGCACACATAAAGCATGAATGACCAATGAAGTCTCCAAAACAGGACGCTAAGCCCAAGTGACGCAAATGCACAGCCCAAAGGTTATGCAAAGCCCAGTTGTAGTGGGCTCAGTTTGGTTTATTGGGTTTTGGTTTATTGGGCTGGTTTGGTTTTGTAGGGTTCAGTTTAGTTTTTGTAAGGCCCAGGTTATGTAACTGCACAGCCCAGTGATTGTGCAAAGCCTAGGTTGAGCCCAGTTGTTGCATAGCAGGCCTCAGTTTTGGTTTAAAAGGGGCTTGTTTGGTTTTATGGGCTGGTTTGGTTTAAGTGGGCTTCTGTGGGTGTGGGTATGCAGCCCAGCAGGTCAGCTGATGTGGGCTTAGCTGTTTGCAGAGCCCAGTGAGAACAAGCTTATGTGGGCTTAGTTTGTTTGCATCCCAATGCACATTGGATTTCAGATTTGTGCAAAAACAGCTATGGCACAGCTCAAGCAAGGGTTGGTTTATGCTTTAGCACAGGCTATGTGCACAGAGCAATACATCACAGAGAACACAAACTCACAGAAATTGTCACACCATTTCACAGAGCTTAGCACAAAGGTGTGCTTTTTGCTGCTATACAGCACAGGGTAAAATGCACAGCGCAGAATAGCACAAGCTTATGCACTGCACAGAATAGCACAACTCACAAAAATAACACAGCACCGCACATTGCAGCTTATGCGCAGAACAACAATTGTATAGAGCACAGGAATTTTAGGGCAGATTGGTTAACCAATTTTCACAGAGCATGCTCAAGTTTGGCTCACAGATCACACAAATTTGCAGGCTTAAAAGCACAGGTAGGTACAGAATAAGCAAATGGGTGACAGAGTCAACAGGGTTTCACAGATTTGCAGGCTTTCAATGATGCTCTGAGTTCACAAGTGCTGTTTCACAGATGCACAGTTGGTATCAACTAGGTCAGCTGACCTCAATTTTCACAGAGTTATGCACTAAAATTTCAGGGCAGAAGATAGTTCAAATCTCAAACTTTACATGTTATGACTCACAACTCGACAAGGTCACAAGATTGCTACTCAAGCTCAACAGCTACAGGGGCTGGAGCTCAGGGCAGATGAAGTCAACTGGGCTGGTTGATGTTAACAGCCTAAGTTGATATCAGCTAGGGTTAGTGGCAAACTTGGCTAACCAAGTTGCAGCTTAAGCTCACAGCTACAGGGGCTGGAGTTAAACTCAAGTGCTGTTAAAAGCCCAGACTTCACATTGAAGAGATGGCTAGTTCAGCCAATTTTCAATGCACAGAACACACACAAACACCAGTTTTCAGCTATCACAGATTTTTCAAGTGCCACTGAGATATGCAAAAAGGTGACAGGACAGCTAGTTTACAAACCTCATGCAACTCAACAGTGTAACTAGTTTGTCAGGCAAGCATTGCTCACAGATTCAACAGGTCATTAACTAGGTTGGCTAACCTCAAATTTCACAGCAGCATGCATACAAATATCAAATCTCAGCAAGCATTCATTCCATTATAGTTCAGGGATTGAGAGAAGCATACACATTGAGATGGCAATCTTAGCAAGCAAAGATGTCGCTCAGATATCACAGGATAATGCTCATAAGATATTCTATGTTGCAGAGTTTGGACAATACTTTGCTAGGCAGCTAGGTTATCAGGATCATACATTTACATGGTACAGTGAAGTTCTAGGATAACCAACCAGTTTTAGCTCCAACAACTGTGTTCTGCTCCTCTACCTTCCCTGGGTTGGCTTGCACAGCAGCACAGGTACCTGCTTACTCAAGAGAGAAGTTAGTTCTCAGGAGAGTTACACAGCTGAAACAAGAATATCAAAACATTAATGCTGAAATTTCAGATACAATGATTCTGCAAGCAGCAGTATGTAACAAGGAAGGCACTGCTGATGAGGATAGTGACTTATGCTCACAGAAACTATGATTCTCGGTGATCGAGAAATTTGCAGTTTATTGCAAAGACAGAGAGTACCAACCGAGAGGAGTCTACATCATGAAAGGGTGATATGAATGTGGTGTTTTGGACTGACTAGGATCAAGAGTTACAAGTAACTCTAAGATTCGTGGCAATCTTTGCTTAAGTTCCTTGTAAACCAGGTGACAAAGCTCCAGATGAGCTACAAGTACTACAGATATGCACTGAGATGCAAATGATATGCTTGAACCTGCAACTAAGCTACAAGCAAGAAACACTAAGATGATAAATATGTACTGGGAGATGCAATGCAGACAAAGAAACTAACAGGTAAATGCAATGATATACTAAGTTACAATAATTAAAGGCTAATATGCTAACAGTTAAGATAAAGAAACTAACAGTTAGGACTAACAGCTAATATGCTAAAACAATGAAGATGCAACAAAAGAGAGCAGCTAAGTTATACTAAGACAGGGCTACAAGCAAAAATTTAAAGTGAATATGTACAAGGTGAAATGAAACTCAGTGAAGACAACAATGGATCAAAGGGCACACACCAAGTCCCCGGCAGCGGCGCCAAAAACTTGGTAGGCCTGCAAAGATGTTTATTTTATGGCCTACTTGTTAAACCGCAAGTGCACGGCGCTTGTTGGAGGCGTGGCAAGTACGGGTCGAACCACAGAGACTTGTGGTGTTGTGTGTGATCTAAGGCTTCCTAACTGAATTCTAAGAGTGATAGAACAATAAAGATTGAGTGTCGATGCGACTGAGGTTGAGCTGAAGTGACTCTAAACTAAAGTTGTAAATAACAGTGACAATATGGGAAGTACCAGGGTGGTGAATCCACCACTTGACTCTATGCTAAGGTCATTCCACTAATGTTGTGTTCTTGTATCTTCCTAAGGATGATTCTAAGGAATAATGAATCACTAATCTCATAATTCCCCCTAGTATAGAGTGTCTTATTACAAGTACACTCTATCACAGGTTCCTTGGTCAATTAACTAAGCATTATTCATATCTCATTAAGCACATACATTCTTCCCTGAAAGTTTCACATGGAGAATTGGTTAATCTTTCACTCTAATTCCCCCTAGTATTGGTTGTCTTCTTACAGTACAACCAATCACAGGAGAATTGGGTTAATCAGCTAACTAAACTCCTAAGTCTCATTAAGCACAATAATCACAACAACATCAATAAGAATTAATCAACATATTGTCTAGGGTTTCAACAACACCCTAGAAATTTACTTAGAACATGATAATAACAATTAAAACACAAAAATAAAACTAAGTTGCTGCTCTGGCTAGCCCAGGCATGAAGTTTTACAAACACCCATCAACCTATTTATACATCCAAAATTTCCAACCCTAATTTACTTCAAAACATAAATTAAGAGCAAACCTCTCTCACCCATACTCTCTGAAATGTGTTCTCCTCTGCTTGTGCGGCTCTGAGAACTCCTCACTCGATTTCCCTCATTTGTGCTAACCTAACCCTAATTCTTTCTATCTCGATCTTAGCTCCTAGGGTAAGAAGCTATGACAGAGATGGAGAGATATTTAGGAGTTGGTGAAGAAGGTTGTAGTGGTGCGGCTGTTGGTGGCTGGTGTCAGGGAAAAGGATGGTGAAGGTGGTGAGATGGTATGGTCGGGGAGAAGGAGGGTATGGTCTCTGAAATGGTCGGGTGAAGGAGAGAAGAGAAGAAAGAGAAGAAGAAGAGAGGAATGGGTTCGGTCGATAGGGTATAGGTATAGGGTGACTTTGCTGTGGAGCGGGTGCAGCAAAGTTTGATGGGAATGATGCAGCGAGCGTAGGATGAAAATAAGTGAGATATGAATGGCTCGGAAAGGACGGGCTGTTTTGGTGTTGAGCGGATGCATCAAGGGACGATGAGCAAGAAGGAGCGACCGTAGGATGTAGCTAGGCGAGATCTCAACGGTTCGGGGTGAACGGGCTCGGATCCGGGTCGGGTCTTGGATACCTCAAGCCCATGTCTTGTAGATGGGTTGCTCCTTGTTGGGTTGCAACTGTTGCGCGCGCGGGCTTTGGCTTTCTGTTCCATAGACGATTGCCTCCAATTCTTTGCTCTTTTGGCTCCTCAATTTCTCCGAGCTTTATTTATTACCTAAAAACACAAAATTAATTAGTACAAATATTTATTCTTGAAAACAAAGAAAACACAGAATCTGGGATAATATCTGATTTCTGAGTACAAAAGATGAGTTAAATGCCAATAAATAGATGTAGAAATATGCAATATTTGGCACTCATCAACTGGTAAAAGGGTTTTCCTTTTCAGGCTTCATCAATTCGCTCAATATAAGAGGCGATCTTGAACCTTTCGTTCATATAGATCACTATAGAATTGCGTCCATCCTCTTCGCAGGTACTGTCTCGTGTCTTTTCTCCTAGTTCTCTATTTTGTCTTCTTTATCATGTAGATTGCCGATGCAGACATAATGTAATTTTTTTTTATTTATTTTTTGTAGTGCACAATGGGATCTTCCGGTGATGATCATACCTTTGACTCCTCGGAGAAAATTTTTGAAGTTGACAAACCCAAGTTTTCTTCACATGAGGAGATATTAAACCAAATCAAATCTTTGTTCCATGCAGCCAGCCGGATTATACAAGGCATGTCTCTTACCCATCTACGCATCGTGCGGGTGCGTGCTCAGGCTTTTATGGCTTTGATGGACATGGAGGATAAATAGAGACATGATGAAGCGTCCCAGCAAGTCGGGAAATCTCAAAGTGATGAAGCTTCTCCACATCCCAATGCCAGGGCTAATCGATTCGCTTCTAGATTGAAACGGCGAAGGACTGAGCCCAAGAAACTTCTGGGAGAGAGCCAGTTTGATTACCCCGTCCATAATGGTATCGTAATCCTTGATTCTGACGTGGACGAACTGAAGCATCCTCAAGGGGTTGTTGGAAAAGTTCCGGAGAAAGATGTTGACGCGGTTTACGAGACTGAGGAAGGTTCCGGAGCGGACGCCGAAACTGTTGCTGGGGGAGTTGAAGCAATCATTGAGGATGCTGTCAAGACAGATGGTGAGGCGGCGGAAGCATATGTTGGAGCCATTGTCGAAATGGATCCTGAACGGGATGCTGAAGCTGATACTGAAATGACTTCTAGATGGCATGTTGAAGCTGCTGCTGAAACGGCTTCTGGATGGAATATTGAAGCTGCTGCTGAAACGACTTCTAGATGGGATGTTGAAGCTGCTGCTGAAACGGCTTCGAGATGGAATATTTGCTATCGGAGAGGGTGCTGGGGCAAGTGCTTGAAAAAGCTCTGATGGAGGCGTCATTGACCAAGGTATCTTGTCATTGACAACTGGTTTTCCATTTTTTGATTTCCTTCTGCAGAGAAAATAATCTTTTCGTAGATCGTAGATGTTTTTGATACTTCAATTTTTTGTTTTTGTTCGTGCGACTGGAGCCATGTTTCACCAAGTAATATTCTTTCATTTATGCTCCTTTGATAATTTCACATCTTTGATTGAATGAATAAAATCTCCCAGAAGAGACCTAAAACCCCTTTAGCGAAAAACAAGTTCTTCCACCCTTCCAAAGCGATTCAGCGGGTGGGAACCCAAATCACATAAATGACGCAGAAATAATGCTAGTAGGTGTGTCACATTATCTCCGTTTAGCTACTTCCATGGGAACGCCTAGCATGCCGTGGGCAATGGTAACTCAAAACAGGGAAAAACAGTAGCAATGTTTAAGGATTTTGACCAACCTTTTATTGGATTTTCCCTCACAAATTACACAGGAAATTGGTGACATGCCGCCTGGGTATGTAGAAGTGTGAGCCATCACAAGATAGGAAGCACATCGTGAGAAGTAGAGAATCCTCGTCGGGCAAAAGTTGAAGCCAGATGTTCTTGAAGGAAGGTGTCTATGCCGCCACTCGATGATCTTCTTCCTTGCACCTTCCCTTCTTCAGTATTTTTTTTTTCTTTTTCGAATAAGATATTTCTTATAGGGTTTGATTTTTTCTGGTTTTTAATTGATGGGTAATGACTTTGTGAGTTTGCTGGATACTTTTCCCTTGAGATGATTCAGGAAAACTTATTTTGAAATAAAGATGCTTTAATTAAAATCAAAACCCTAATTATGAATGCAAGCAGTGCAATCATTTTGGAGGGATTACAAATATTGCAGGGCAAAGGGAAATTAATGAAGGAAATACTTAAAAGGAAAACGCTGGAGGAAAAGGTATTACAGCGTTTTAGGTATTGAAGGGCTTGAGCCATCGCGAGTGAATTGTCACGCCTTCCAGCTTGTCGGCATTGATGAGTTTGCAGTAGCCACCCAAGATAACATCTTCCACCAGGTATTGCTCGTCTTCCCTTTCTTTAAGCGAATCAGTTTGAGCGGCTAGCTTCACTATTACATCTCCAACTTGAAACGCGGTCGCCTTGACTACCATATCTCCAATTTGAAACGGGTTTGGGCGTTGTGCCACCGCTTGATTTTTGAGCTCGTTATCTTTGGCTGAGGCAGCTTCTAAATTTTTGACAAAGAATTTGAAAGGCCCAGCATCATATTCATATCTCTTAATGACGCCCGGGTTGATAACTAGACTGAGTCCCCATGCCTGACCGAGAGGAGAAGTGACTGGGTGCAGAAAGGGTTGTTCAATAAGACTTACTTGTGTTCGGAAACTTCGGATGAACGTCGACGGGCTTTCTCCAGGTAATTGAGTTACCTTGGTAAGTTGTTGATACGGCAATATGTGATCTTCAAGGTTGGATGGCTTGTTGGAAATTCTTTCGGGTATCGACACCGGTAGAGGGGATACTCCTAATTTCTCTTTATTGCCATGTACCCATGAGCGCCCCAAAATCATGTCGTAATTTGAGAGTTCTTTGACAATGTGGAATTTTCCATGTGTTAAAGCATCTCCCACCTTAAATTCAAGGTCGATGTAGCCATATGCGTCTATTGCTTCTCCTTCCAAGTTTTTGACTACAATTGGGGAAAGAGTAGCCTCCTGCTTCGAAATTCTCGCAGCTCTCAGAGTCTTGATGGTAACGATGTTGAAGTCATAGGCCGCGTCGATTAATGTGCTATCAAGCTCGGCGTCCCTCAGATAAACCGTGGTCAGCAGTCCCCAGTTGCATTTTCCAACACCGCTTCCTGAGAAAGCTTGGGATTGTGGTGTGGTTTCTTCAATAGGAAAAAGTCTCTTGCCCGACACAACGTGGTTAAGGGCTGCGAATATATCTTGACGCTGCGCCTTGGAGAAATAGAGAATTTCGCATACATGTTGCATCATGGATTGCACGGTTTTGTGAACAGAGTCCCCAGAGAGCATGCAACTCCTGGCTGGAAGAGGATCTCTGTGAACTCCCTCATTGCCCAGTTGATGTTCCCCAGCCTCCATAGTTTCTTTGAAAATACGCTTTAATCTATTGCAGTCACTGGTCGGGTGATGGACAAATATGTGGTAGCGGCAGTACTTAGGATTTTTCATTTCCTCTTCAGTTGGTGGGTGCCTACTAAGAGGCAGTTTGATGGCGCCATCTTGTATCCATGCTTCCAAGAGTTCAATTACTCCTTAGCTTCAACCTTTCGCGGTGGAGTCGCCTGATGTGCTGGCATTGCGCGCTTGGATTGTTGTTCTGCCGTTGGAGCCTTCCTTTTTCCTCTTGCGCTTACCATGCTCACGTAGGGGCCAGTGTTATATTGCTTTTTGATGAGGCGTCTATTTCCTCGAGTTTCACGTGCGTCTTCAACCTTGGCTGGCCCGGTTCTTTCTTACAATGTTGGTGCTGTTATGGCCGACCGTTTAGCAGCCTCATGAAGTTCAGAAAATGTCTGGAATCGCAGATTCTCCATTAAGGCACGGTATATGGGAACCATGCCATTGATGCAAGAATCCACCAATTGTTGTTCGGTCACATTTGGGTCGTGACAATCCAGTGCTTGAGTTCTGAATATTTTGACATAATCATTTGGATGTTCATTGTTTCGTTGGAACATCCTTCCTAAATCTGAGAAGGTAATTTTCTCAGACACAAAGAAGTACTTCTTGTAGAAAGCCGTAACCATGTCACCCCAGTTGGATATGCTGTTTGGTGCAATGTTGTTGTACCATGTATATGCTCTTCCGATAAGTGACTTCGAAAACTCCTTCAAACGGAGAACATGATTGTATTCGTGCTCGCCCAAGGATTCCAAAAATTGAGAGACATGTTCACGCGCATTACCGGTGTCGTCGTACAGGGAGAATTGAGGGGAAGAGTATCCTCTCGGAAGAGGAATCCTTTGTACTTCAGGAGGATACGGGGGTTGATGCTGATGCATGTTGGTAGAATCGCTTTTGTCTCAGTTTCGAAGAAGTCGTTCCAAATCTTCTCGTGTGACAAAATTGGATGGTCGATTCCTCTCTGCTGGAGCTCCCGAACGAGTCTCTTCATCCACCAAGGTGCGCTCTGCTGAGGTATCGGTGCAAGGAGTATTGAAGGTGTTCCTCATTGGCTCTGGTTTGCGTGATGCACGTGGTAGCCGCTCCGTTAATGCCTTGAGGAAGATAAGCACCTCTTTCTGAGTCGAAGCCATGTCCGTCTGAGCTCTAGCGAGAACTTCATGTCTTTTCATCAAATCAGCAATGGTAATGGGATCGGTTTCCTCTAGCTCCCCCAGTTTCTCGTCCTGATGGTGGAGTAGCAGCGGTTCTGGTGACGGTTGGAGGTGTCACACTTGAAGAAACGTTGGGGGTGGCGGCAGCGGCTCTGGCTCTGGTGACCGGAGGTGTAACGCCTGAAGGAACGTTTTCCGTGCCGCTGGTGTTGACAGGTGGCGTGTTAATGCCACTGGAAGGAACGTTGCTACCGAGAGTAATTTCAGCGCTAGTGTTCTCGGGGTTTGTTGTTGACCCGGACCTGAGCTCTACCATCTTGAAATTGGGATTGAAAAATGAAATTAGAAATTAATATTGCAACCGAGAGATTAATCTCCCACTGTGGTCGCCAATTATTTATGGGTGAAAACTGTTTCTGCCGATTTTGGTAATTTTGGGTGTGTGGATGAGAAACGAATCTAAACCTAAATAATGCACTGCACGGGAGTACTTTTGATTCGAGAAATCAATCTGTACAATCTTGGCCTAAACTAAGAAATGGCCGTTCCAGGCTTGCTTCTGTCACAAAGTGAAGGAGAAGGGTTGGTCTTAGGGAGGTGTTTGAGGGTGAAAACGGTTTCTGCTGATTTCGGTAATTTCGCGTGAGTGGGTGAGAAACTGAGTCTAAACCCTAAACAATGTACTACAAGGGAGTACTTTAGATTCGAGAGATCAATTTGTACAAATCCGGCCTAAACCAAGAAATGATCGTTCCAGACTTTCTTCGGTCACAAAGTGAAGGAGAAGGGTTGGTTTTAGGGAGGGAAGCGAAGAAAGTGTTGAGACCAGAATAGTTGATTCTGGAAGAGTAGTTGTTTGACTTGTATCAGAAAGTGAAAGCTAGCAAGTGGTTTCTGAGAGTTGTATGCTGATGCGTGTCGTAACCACAACAAATTAATTAATATTTTTCCACCTAATTAACAAGTAATATAGTGGTAGTTAAGTTCGTTCCCACGAGGAGCAAGAGGTTTTAGTTGTCTAAATTGTCACAAAAAGGGGGGTATATAAAGAAAAAGGAAATAAACAAAGCAATTCAAAGATAAAGTTGAAATCAATAAGAGAGACAAGACCAAGGAATCCTTCTTCGTTGCAAAACAATGATTCAAGTTATGTTTTTCATCCACATGTTATTAGTCACAGATTATCACCAACCGTAGGATAGCAGGTTCGCTTAGCTAACCCCAAAATCCCTTATTTCACTGAGTAACAAGTCCGCTTAGTTATAAGATTCTATTCAAAAGAACCACCTTGAGATTCGCTTACAAGATGTAATTCCCCGAATGCATTAAGATTTATGAATTTAGGTTTAGTACTAGTAGTTAAACTCGGTTCGCTTGGTCCACTTTCTAGCGTTGTTTTCACACACAATTGCTCCACGGAATCCCTCCGCAAGGTCTCATGTTTGCTACTTATGTAAGAGTCAAGAAACGATTACTTATCCCCTAACTTTCACTAGCTTTAGATCAATTAACAAATCAATTTAGTTGGCCACCCAAACAATCTATCAATCAATCATGAATGTATAAACATTCCTATTAGTAAAAACAAACGATAATCATGTGAAAAACTTCAAAGTAGATTTAAAACAAAACTCAAAACATGTTAAGAACTAGGAATTCATCCTCAATCAATAATAAAATTAGCTACTCATGTTAAGAAGTTCACACAAAGAATAAAGAAAAGAGAAGTGTTGTGTGTGTAGAAAGGTGTGTAAAAGATGTAGAGAACTTCTCTATTTATAGGCTTCAGTGTTCTCCAAATCTTCAAAGGAATAGAAACCCTTTCCTTTTGCAATTCAATTTCCAAGTCCAAGCCTTTCTCAAATCTTCCATCTTCTCTTTCCAAATTTGAACCAAATTCTCCATCCAATTCCAAGTCCGAGTCTTCACACCCATGAGTCTAGAATATTCTCACAAAATTCTGCACATATTGGTCCACCGGAAAGCTGGTATTATGGCCGGAATTTGGCCGGAATCCGGCACCGGAATCTTCTTCTCCGTCAAAGGAATATTCCGTCACGGCACCATCCAAGTTAACGGTCAAACCTGTCAAACCGTTAGTCCACTGAGTCAAAGGAAGGAGAGTCAGCTGAGTCAGTCACTCGATCATTTGTCAAACTCGTCTTCTCGGGCTGACTCTACCGAGTTGTAGGCTGGATCGGTCATCGGACTCGTTTGGAACGGTCATCGCCGCACCGAGTTAACTCGTCTGAGAGAAAATCCGGACAGAGTTCCGTTTGTTTATAGGACATTTCCCAGGCCGATTTCAGGCCATTTTAGCTTCATTCCCTGTGACAATTTCCTAACATACATCTATTGTTTCATCACTTCCTGTGCAGCAACAACACTAGCTCCTAAAACCCATTTTAATCTCCATCTTAGCAGATCATTTGCAACCAACATCGTTCTGGCATTCACTGCCATGAACTGCAGCTTCTTTTGTTTATAGCTCCATTAGCTTCTCGTCATCATATCACCGATCAATGGCATGTCATAGCAGCACTTCTTCTCGATCTTCATTTGCGGTTTCTGAGACAAACCCACTTCTCTTATCACTTCAAACCACCATTCTTGACACCGCAGCACTTCAGATCGAAACCCATCAATTCCATTCACAACACCATCATCTCTAGCTGCCAGATTTAATCTCAATACCACTGCCAATTTCAAACAGCGGCTACCAACAGCACCAAAACCCATCTTCTCCTCTCTGCGTCTTCATCAATTTCCAACAGCAGCACAATTCCTAGGCATACATCTAGCTTTTCTGTTGCCTTCAAATCGCCACCATACCCATTTCATTAACAACATCACTCTCATCTTCTCTTCTTCTCTTCTCTATTGAACTCAGACCAACCATCACCACAAGATTTTACACAAACCCAAAACAGCAGCAGCTCAACTCTTTGATTCCACAACAACCATCAATTAATCCACCTTCTTCCCTGATTCGAACAACAAAAATACTCTCATCTCTGAGATAGAAGGCATCATCTTCTTCTTCACTCGAACCCATATGTCAATTCGACCTCAAATTTCTACTATCCACTGAGTTTACTTCCAATAGCAACATCAATTTCTAAAACCCATTCTCCATTCTTAGTTCATCAGAAATTCATCAAACACTTTAACTCATCTCCCAGATCTCTTAGCAGTGACCATCAACAGCACCCACATCTTCCATCACCATAAGCTGAGCACCACCGAACCCTTGATTGCATCCATCTCAGACTTCAATCTCATCACTAACAGCTCCCGGATCCCCTTTTCTTCTACTCGATTTCAACAACACCAACACAAATCCTAATTTATTATCTCAATCATTAAAAGCTCGGCTTCAATTCATCACTAACAACTTAAGCTTCAACTGTCGGAGATTCTAACAGAAACCCCATCACTAATTTCTCCTTCTGAATTTCTTCTCGATCTCTTGGAAGTGCGGCTGTTGTTCTTTATTGTTTTCAGTTTCAGGGGAAAGAAAGAGTGAAATGATTGAGAGACGGAGTCTCTCGAATTTAGGTTTAGGTAGTGATTTGGCCTGGATTCAGACACCCCGGCACTAAGACAAGGTGCACCCAGAGGGTAATCCCTTAACCTTGGCTGGTCTGTATTTAGTACTCCTCCAAGAAGAGTTGCCCCTTAACCATTACCGGGCTCCGGATAGTGTTCAGCCCAAGAATGACTATTTTGCCCTTTTACTCAAATTGGGTGATTTCTTCTTCTTTTTCTCCGTGTGACTCCAAAGTGGCTACAAAACTCAAAACAAGCGTAAAATACATAATTTACAAGAAAAATAGCAAAGAAAGCATAAACAATAGATAGTAAATAGGATGTATTCTACACCCTATCAAATTCCCCCACACTTAGACTTTGCTAGTCCTCGAGCAAATCAAACTAAAAACTCACAACTTCAAAGCGTTCAAGCGTCCCAAGCATCCAAAGAGTTATGAGGACATAAAGTTTCTGCATGCTAGTAATAAGAAGTTAGAAATACTAAAGAACATATTCTCATTCTTAAATGTTGAGTGAGAAATAACCACACCATAATGAGAGAACGCGTGTTTGAGAAACGATCAATAAGCATTTCGCCTCGACTTCTACCTCACCAAAAAGGATTTTATGATAATTGCACTCAAAAGACGTACTTTTATAGTTCTCACATGTGTGCAGGTAGGAATGAAGAGAGAAATCCTGCAACACGTTGAATGGTGGGAAGGACAACTTCCGAAATATTTTTAAAAATCCTCATCTTTTAACATTTTGAAAAACCATTTTTCTGACGATCTCTAAGAAAGGAAATCAACCACTATTATCGAGGATGAGATTACTTACTCACCTTCACATCCGATCGCCAATTATGATAACACCATTCTCACGGCATCCAATAGAAACGTCTTACGCTCCTCGTCTTGATCTTCTTGGTCTTCGTCTTCGGTTTCAACTATTGGTGATAAACTCTCGAATTTCATAAATCCTTAACAATTTGTAACTCTTTTTTACCTTAAATCCTTGTCGCTTGAAACTTCCTTATAGATTTTCCTTCCCCACGGCTTATTAAATAAATAAAAACAAAACAAATATTTCTTTTTTTTTTTTTTTTTTTTTTTTGAAAACAAGAGAAATAGAACAAAGTGAAAATAAAAACAAACCGTGGCCGTGGGAGAAGTATTTTACCGCTTGATTCTTCACAACTTGTATCGTCTCGAAATCATAAACTTCAACAATTCTCACCTTTTGATTTTCTTCGCTCTTGTGAATAAGTCTTTATACTTGAATATAGAATTACCTCATTGTAGTGTAAGTCTTCAACATATATGTAAAAATCCGCTCTTTGTACGTTGCTTTACTTGAATATGAAATTTGCTCTTTTTCTCATTCTGTTGCTTGTAAACCTTAAACTTTTCCAACTTTCCTTGTAGATTTTGATGTCGCTCCTTGTTGATGATGATGGTATTTCTATGGATCCGTTGTTGTCGAGAGAGAGAATGGTGCTAACTGCAAATCGAACTACAAGAAGGAGGCTTTCATCTATAGACGTCACCCTCATGATTGACAAAACTAGCACTCAAGAGATCAAAGAGTAGTGCTTCTATTGGTGGGAGGTTGGGTAGCTCACCATTCTACCCAGAATTAGCGTATGGTGACACACACTCAAAAGAAAGCTCTTTAGGTAGATGGAAAACTTTCTGGTCGGTGCCTCACATGATATGAATACGGGTAGTCTCCACTAATGATTGATCAGCAACTCTAATAATGCATTTCTCCCTGCACCAAATTTGCATCACCGGCATGATTAACTCCATTATTTAACACTCTAACAAGTAAGAAATCCGAATGTAGTTCCCTAACACTTCCAAGTTCAATTATGTCGGTCAGAATCTCTTTGTAAACATACCTAGAAGTATGCTAGTGACTCTAAAATCTCTAAAAGTTGGAGGTTTTATGTAAAACTTTTTTTTTTTTTTTAAATTACATGCTTAACCACTCCCCCACACTTAAACCTTACATTGTCCTCAATGTAATTGAATCGTCCTAGTAAAATCAAGGTGGGAAATTTTAACATGATATGGAACAAGAAAAAGAAATAACAAAAAGCAAAAGAAAATAAAAAGAAAAAGGATAAGAAATACAAAACCTATGGGTTGCCTCCCATTAAGCGCTTGATTTAAAGTCGACGGCCCGACTTAGCTTTTGCAAGATTCATTAGCCATATACTAACAATCGGAAAATTTGGGGATCCACCCATAATACCTGTTTTTCAAACAATAACTCCATACAAATGTTAGCACAAGAAAATAATAATGATGTTATCGCTTGATAGAAATTTCCCCCACACTTATTCTTGTCCACACTCGGAAGTGTATAAAGAACATAGAATTTGGGAACTTCCATGTATTCCTCTTGGCAAACCTGCATAGTGTTAGCATCAAGTGTTTCCAATGGTGGATATTTAGAAACAAAATCATCCAAAAATACTTTCGAAGCACATACATTCAAACCAATAAGAGGTAAAGGAGAAGAATCAATAGGCAAAGGGTTAGACAAACCTTGCACAATCTCTTGTTTTGCGGAATCCTCTTCATCCTTAGAGAATTCATGTGAATTACTTACCTCTTGTATATCGTGGTCCTCTATCAAATCTTGCAACCATTCGTCGTTATTGACTACCTTAACCAAAGTTTTGGCATCATTATAATCTTTGGCAAGTTCAATTGGGTCTTCCACAAAATCAATCAATTTGGTTTCATCCTCTAGCATCATCTCTTCAACATTCTCATCATCGGAATCGGGCCATTCACAAAAATGATTTTCATCGGTATAGATTGTAAGATCTTCTTGTGCGGGTGTTACACCGTTTATAACAATAGGTAAGTCACACCCAATCTCCTCCTTTTGAATAGGTGAAGGATCGTTATTATGATCCGGAGTTGGAATAACTTCCTCATTGTTGCAACGCTCATACACTTCCGCGGACTCATATCTTTCCCTAAGGAATTTTTTCCAAGCACTAATTGCATCTTCCTCAAGCTCTACCTTTTGAATAGGTGCTTGATCATTATTAAGATCAAGGCTTGAGTAAGCTACACTAGCGTCATCAAAAGTCTCCAAAGGTTGGTGATAGGTGTAGAATACACCGTATTTACTATACAGAGTTTATGCTTTCTTTGCTATTTTTCTTGTAAATTATGTATTTTACGCTTGTTTTGAGTTTTATAGCTACTTTGGAGTCGCACGGAGGAAAAGAAGAAGAATATGGGTTCGATTTGTGAGAGGTAAGTTCGCTATTGTATTGAAGGGCTGTATATGTGCTGGTGAAGATTTAGAGAAGGAACTAAGGCTGCTGTAAAATAGAGAAGACATAATCGATTAGGTTTTGTTGGTTTAAAGAGAAGTAGATCGATGCTGTGTTGGGTCGGAGGAATCGAGATGTTGCTAGAAATGGGTTTGCTCCTGATGTATGAAGGAAGAAAATGGTGTCTGAGGTTCAGAGTCTGATATGAAACCAGCACATGGGAAGAAATCAAGACAGGGAAGAAGGTGGATTAATCGATTGCTGCTGTAGAATGCCGCTGCTGAGAGAACCGAGAGCATAAAGTGTGATGATTGAAAGTTATGGGAAGAGCTGAGATGGGTGCGAGGAAGTGTTGGTGCTGCTGGTTATATGGAGTTTTGTTTTGAGGTGTTGCAAACAAGAGGAGGATGAATTGCTGTTAAACAGGGACTGTAGAGAAGAACTTGGGGAGATGGATGCACAAGTCTTTGTATGCAAAGCTGTAACATAGTATGAGTTTGCAGCCAGGGCCGAGTTGCTGTTGATTAGCAAGGAATAATGAAGCGGCAAGAATGAACACAATGGTTTAATGAAGATGTTAGATGTATGCTAGGATTGCTACAGGTGAAGACCCAAAAGAAAGAGGCCTGAATTTGGCCTGGAATCGCCAAGAAATAAAGGAAACTCGGCCGGTTTTCTACACCGGCGAGTCAACTCGGCGATGACCGATTCAGACGAGTCAGAGCGACTCAACTCACCCCAGTAAGACCAGACAATTTGAATCGAAGGTCGACTCGGTAGCTAACTCCTCTTTCGCCTTGACCGTTGACTGACGGTTGACCCGTTTGACCGTTAGTCCTAACGGTGGACTGACGGAATATTCCGTCGAATATTCCCTCGACGGACATAATTTTCAGGTGGCCGGCGGTGACGTTTTCCGGCCGGATTCCGGCCATAATACCAGTTTTCCGGCGAGCCAAAATTTCCAGAATTTTCTATGGATTTCTCTCATGGGTGTGAAGACTTGGATTAGGAATTGGATGGAGAATTGGGCTCAAACTTGGAAAGAGAAGATGGAAGAAGAGAAAGACTTGAATTGCTAAAGGAAAAGGATTCTATTCCTTGGAAGATTTGGAGAATATTGAAGCCTATAAATAGAGAAGTTTTCTACATCTTTTACACACATCTCTACACACAACACTTTTCTTTTCTTATTCTTTGTGTGAACTCTTTAGCATGAGTAGCTAATTTTATTATTTATTGAGGATGAATTCCTAGTTCTTAATATATGTTTTGAGTATTGTTTCAATTCTATCTTGAGGTTTTTCACATGAATATCGTTTGTTTTTACTAATAGGAATGATCTTAATGACATTCATGATTGATTGATAGATTGTTTAGAGTGCACGCTAAATTGATTTGTTAATTTGATCTAAAGCTAGTGAAAGTTAGGAGATAAGTAATCGTTTCTTGACTCTTTACATAAGTAGCAAACACGAGACCTTGCGGAGGGATTCCGTGGAGCAATTGTGTGTGAAAACAACGTTAGCAAGTAGACCTTGATCTAAGAGTCTAACTACTAATATTGACCTAATAAGTTCATGAATCTTAATGCATTTATTTAAATTACATCTAGAGTGATCCACTACTAGGTGGTTTGGTAGATAGAATCCGGTAGTCGAGAACTTCCGTGTCCGATGATATAAGGGATTTAGGGGTTTAGCACTGATCTAGCTGCTTTACCTACGGTTGGTGATAATTTGTGACTAATAACAAGTAGAAAAGAATATAACTTGATTCATTGTTTTGCAACGAAGAAGGATTCCTTGATCTTGTCTCTCTTATTGCTTTCAACTTTATCTTTTAATTGCTTTGTTTATTTTCTTCTGCTTTTTACACCCCCCTTTCGTGACAATTTTTCACAACTAGAATCTCTTGCTCCTCGTGGGAACGAACTTGACTTCCATTATATTATTTTTAATTGAGTGGAAATATTAATTAATTTGATTGCACCTAAGACACGCATCAGTTGGCCTTTTCCAACATAATCATCGATCAAATATTCATTACACACCACAGGCACATTAGAATAGTTATTACTTTGAAAGCAAAATTCTTCTTGATCCCTCTCCTCCTTGTATTGATCCATGTATCTTCGTATTTTAGCAATGCCGTCTTGAAGTTGTTGGAGTTGCTCATCCCTATTTTTATCGAGTTGAGTAATTTGTTCATATAATTTCTCTGAATTCCTTTGAATTTCTCGATGTGGTTCCTCCCAAACATAAGGTTGCTGGTCTTGAAGTGATTCTTGCAATTTTTGTTGAAGATCCCCAATCATGGCAAACATCTTATCTGCAAATGTTGATGGTGGGTTTTCATTTGAGGTTAAAATTGTAAAAACCGGAAAAAATTATGCACTGACATCTTGTAAAAGATAAAACCATTTATAAGTGTTGGATACTCCCTCACTTAATTCACCAAGAATGGAGCATGTGGCAACAATCCCATTCTGTGAATACATGAAATTCCTCCAGGTTGGAGCATGTGGCAACAATCCCATCCTGTGAATTTCTAATCAGCCTTGTATTTCCACTACTCATTATCAGTGTGGCATGACGACCGAGTGTTACTCTTACAGAGTAACACGAACCTCCAAGCACTATAATGAAACCATGTACGAAATACCCGTACAGGCTGACTCTCGGTGTGTTATACTAGCCCGATTGAGCCCCTCTCGGTGTGTTATACTAGCCCGATTGAGCATCCGAATTGACCGTATCAGTCCGGATATGATCGCAGTCATCCAACTCCATAAGCATGATTGGATGACCCAGATCAATTCCATCACCCCCAAGCGGTATGGAATATCCATTGCCGAACCAATGCGGAACCCGCACGATCGGCCATTGTCCCGGCTAGCCAAAAAAACGTTCATACCAAGCATTATGGACGGAAAACCTAAATTAGTGTTTGCGGCATATTACATGTGTCGCAAAACAGTCTCAACCATCCATCTTCGCAGGTATAGATGGAGGGTGTAGATGTAGACTCAAAGGGCCCAGAGCATGTCAACACGATCACCGTGGGCCCGCCTACGTACTTGACCAATCGGTCAGGACCAACCATGGTTGGTCGTCCCAATCCGTACGCCCAAAGGGAGCATGGTCACACGGCTATGAAAGCCAAAATTAGGGTTTCAAGCCATCACGAGCGTCCATCTTCTCCGGCACGAATGGAGGGTCCTGATTAGATTAAGCAGTCCGGTCATACCAAAGCATGACCACCGTGGGACCCGTCTATCCCCTCACTTGATCGGCCAAGGCATATCATGCCTGACCATCCCAAAACGCACGTCCAAACTTGTGTGGTCACTCCTCCCAAACCGCAAACTAATCTCGACCGCTCAACTTCGCCGGACGATTTGAGTGGTGGTTCAGATCACGTTTTCATGGGATAATAAGGTGTAGGTGTGAACACCAACCTACCATCTTCACGTCAAACCAACCGGCCAAGACCGACCAAGTTAGGTCGTCTTGGAACACGCGCCGGAAAAAAGCATGGTGCGCGGCTTTTTGCGGCATCAAATTCCTATTGCAAAATCGATCTCAACCAC
Organism: Papaver armeniacum; assembly: GCA_023531295.1. Taxonomy (NCBI): domain Eukaryota; kingdom Viridiplantae; phylum Streptophyta; class Magnoliopsida; order Ranunculales; family Papaveraceae; genus Papaver; species Papaver armeniacum. Next base: position 551,805 of record JAJJWW010015270.1, read on the forward strand.
TCCTCTTTGCCGGTCAAATTGAGTGGCCTAGATCGCACCTTCATGGGATAGTGAGATATGGACGTGTACACCGGCATGCTACCTACACGCACGCCCTGGTCGGTCCTCTCCAAAGCCCTTCCCATACTTGGTTTCGACCAAGTCAAGAGTGATACTTGCGCACCTCTTCGAAAACCTCGATTCATTAACGGTCGCAGATGAGTGTCTCAAAGATCATCTCGTCCGTCCAACTTCACCAAACTTAGTTATACAAGCCTGGTCGAGTTAATTGGTCAGTGAGGCGTCACCACCCATCACTTTACCACACCAAGATGCGTGCTCGCATCACAATACTTCACAAGTATCAACTTCTTGAATAACGCAGATTATTCACATTAGCATTACATGCTACCTTTCGTGGATCCACGATCCACACATTCCAGACATCAATCATGTCACAAACCGGGGGATACATACTGGGGTATTGGTCTGGCGGTTTACAGCGTGCAGCGTGCAACGCGCCATCACAAGAACGTGTTAGGAAGTCATGGACAGTTAGAGATGAACAGGAGAAGTGGGCAAGACTGGTCATGTGGCACCGACGCACAACTCCACTACTCCATCACTCCACTTCCTCCACTTCCCACGATAGACGTGAATAAGACTCAGTGTCTTGTATAAATAGGTTCTCCACCCTATTTCCAAACGACGGAGAAAGACAGAGAAAAACAACAAGAGAACACCCAGAGCCTGCTTACACCAAACGCAAGCTTGTTCACTTTCCTGTTGCAAGTCATAAGCAAGTCTACACCTTCACATTCTCAACACCTTCTTCGCTTCCCTCCCTAAGATCAACCCCATCTCCTTCACTTTGTGACCGAAACAAGTCCGGAACGGCCATTTCTTGGTTTAGGCCGGACTTGCACAGATTGATCTCTCGAATCTACAAGCACTCACCGCGCAAAGTGCATTTGTTTAAGGTTTAAATTCATTCCTCATCCACACCCCAAATTACCAAATTCTGCAGGAGTAGTTTTCACCCATAAACAATTGGCGACCACAGTGGGAGGTTGATCTCTCGGTTGCACAAAAGTGAATTCTCAATTTTTCGATTTCCATCTCGCAATGTATCCAGAAACCACACGTGGTTCAGATATCATGGGAAGTATAGTTAGAATACTGGAGGATGTCTTGGCAAATCAAGCCGGTATCACCAGAAGGCAGAGCGAAACATTCCGCCTTTTGAATGATATAACATCGCAATTACAAGAAGGGTCGGCGTGCATCTACTCAGGCAGTGCAAGAAACGCTGAATCCTTAGCCAGGAGTCACAACTTTACCAGTGGAGAGGCAAAAGAGCGCGTAACCGCGCAGGAGATTCAGGAAAGATGAACAACATGGTCCAGTCAACAATGAAGAACCGAGGCAACTCCACAGAGGAAAGGACTTGTCCGGAGTACTACAACGTCTACCAGATAAAGAAAGGGAGCCTGCAGCCTATGGAGCCCTGTTAGAAGATTTATATATCAAAACTCTTGTTGAAGCCCGAAAGACTGTCCAATCCGCATCGGCCTTTCATCCAAGCGAAGAAATGCTTGAGGAAGGAGAGATCGATCAGGAAATACGTGAATACAGAGGATGGGAGCGTTCAATTCGATCACTCAGCAGTGATATTACGACACCTTCCACATCCCTTTACCCATGCAAGCGATCCGCGGATATGATGGCACTCGCAAACCTTCCAACTTCATCTCCGGAACATGCTCCACATCAAAGCCTCGTAGGGACATCACAACGCCCACTAACGCAGGAAGAGCCAGACTCAAGGTACTTACATTTCCCCTTCCCAATGAAGAAGATTCTGGAGCTACTGGAGGCGTGGGTGCGAAATGGAGAGGTGGAGCTACCCCCGGTATGGCGTCCGCCTACTAATCAAGAAGTAATGGACTCGAGGTACTATCATTTCCACCGGTTCCTACATCACCCCACCAGTGAATGCAACGCTTTGAAGCGCATTGTTCAGGAAAAGCTTGGTCCAGAGCGATAGCTCTGAGAGATTGGTGCGGAGGATTTTCTTAGAAAGGCTACTCCGGTCCGGTACAAGTGAGGCTTCAAAAGTAAGTAAGTTTTACTCAACAATTTTACAAGAAGGATAGTTTTAGAATTCACTGGGGACTTAGCGTCCCACGCATGGAGAAAGAGGCTCAGTGGTCAAACGCCACATTTATTTCCCTTCATACCTCCCTCTTATGAGACATTTGCGATTTCATACGATATGTGCAATCATTCATGACCAAGATGCAAATTTCATTTAAAATAACCTCTTTCAGAAAAGTTATTCACAAAACTATCTCAATATACCAATTCAATTACCTATTAATTCAAAACCGGAAGTCAAATTACGAAAGGAAATCCTCACTATCACTCAAAAGAAAAGCATCTAAAAGAAGAGGCAAGTATATAGCACGAATCCTTCAAGGAAAGTCCTTCAGCAACAACTCGTCCTTCTGGGAAAGAGCGACTTTCATCCTTTGAAGTACATCTTGCTTCAGCTTCAACTCCTCAGACAACTTTTCAACCTCTTTTTCCTGGTAAGTGACGCTTTCTGCAGAAGGGGCTTCACCTTGTGATTTCTGGAGCTCCTGAATCTCGGAGAACCTTTTGAGGAACCAAGGAGCATTGAAGTCGTACTGCACAAACACATCTCGATGGCACTTCCAGTCTTCAATCATCTCCTCAAAAACTGTTCGACCAGTCGCGACGCTCATCCCATGGATAGAAAATAAAGCCTCCTGAACGCGGTTGACCAATGCAAGACGACTCTTGAGCTTCAAAGTGGTAGCAATGTGACCGTGTTTCTCCCATATTGCCGTATACAACTCTTTGAACCGAACCGGCACGCTGAATCCACCAACTAACACATGACCTGGATAAGGGACAGTAAAAGGAGGATCGAACAAAGCCCCAGGCTGCATCACCGGTAATTCACCAACCACAGGAGCCTTGTCAGTTGCAGGAGGCCTTTCGGAAGAAGTCACCACAATAGCCATATTCACTGGAACCTGCTCAGGACGGATTTCAAGGGGAGCCGCCTCAATTATTGCAGACGCTACCTTTCTTATACTCCTTCCGGCATCTACTTCGCTCTGGGTACTAATTTCCATCACGACCCCGTCAACAAGATCACTCAGGGAGGCGGCTTGTCCAACCGAGCTTGCATCATCTCTGTCATGGTCGGGAAAAGGAGCGGTTTCTCCAGACTTCTCAGCACGAAGGTCAGTACTTGCATCATCTCTGTCATGGTCGGAAAAAGGAGCGGTTTGTCCAGACTTCTCAGCATGAAGATCAGTACCGCCAGACTTCTCAGCATGAAAATCATCGCCGGACTTCTCGGCATGAAGATCGCACCGCCGGACTTCTCAAAGATGAAGGCCAACATTACCGGCCTTCTCATTACGAATGCGCGCCAACCTTGTGAAGACATTCTCTTTCGGAATTCCCTGATTTCAAGCAAGGATCACTCTTAGAAGAATTTACTCTGGAGAAATGAAGGAACCAACGGGAAGAGATTTAAATACCTGCATATTAGAGGAATTGAGGATACCGAATCACAAGCCTGCCTTTTGGATCTCTCTCCTGCTTGGGGACTGCAATCCTCAGCTCTGGTCCGTTTGGCTGGAAGTGGCTTCAACCGGAAATGCTTTTTCAAAACGTCAGAAGATGGTTCACCACGGAAACCTGTCACAATACTCTCCGAGAATTTCTGGAAAATCAACAGTTGCCTGCTCCAAAATTCCTTTTACTTATCGGTTACCATTTGGTTTCTCCCAATAGGCCAGAAGGGAAGGCTCACCCGTTCCAAAAACACGTCAACATTAAGAATATTCGGGAGGAATTCTCTCGGAACCCCTGGTGGATGGATAAATGGGACACCCTGATCAAATCCCATTTGACGAGCCGCCCTGTCAATATTGTACGGAGTCATAGTAAATTCTTCGTTGAATAAAGACGGGACATATCCTGGGATGCAGCTGTGCAGGTAAACAATTTCCCCAAATCTCATAGTCTTAACATCGGTACGCAACACAACATCAGGGCCATCAGAAGCAATAGCAAAAGTCTTTGGCTGAACAATGGAAGGGTGGATCGGCCCCCATGGACGGAAATCTACAGAAGACACATTGTCAAATATGTCCACAAGTCTCGCGCCGGCTCTGGGACGCCTCTTATTCCAGCGGAGTATTCTCGAGCCACCATACAAGTTGGTGAGCACATTTGCAGGAGTAGGAGCATAGCTTTTGAAGTGTTCCCATAAGAATGCCTGAAGAAAAGCGAAGTGAACGTGCGATTCCACCTTCTTGTACCCGTTAGAAACATGCATGTCCATTGCTAAGGCGTCCAGATGAGAATACAGCGATCCAAGGAACAAGGCACCCAGGGGAAGAACTTTACCTTTTGCCAGCTTTATAGCGATCTTAACAAGGTCACCTCTAATGGTTTTCTTTCCAGAACCATCGTCGAATATATCTATGGATAGCCATAAAGACAGGAACGCAATCACACTGAGCTCATTTTCCAACTCTTGATCCGGCTCTGGGTCTGCAGGAGACCACTCCGACACCCACCAGGTGTAAAAGCATCTCGTATCTTTTTTCTCCTCCTTGTCCAGATTGTCGAATTCCGCCACCTTTTGAAGTATAGCATCATACTTACGTTGCTCCGTATCAGAGAGATCGTAAGAAAGACTTCCAGCAACAGGCAGGTTCATTAATGCAGCTACACTCTCCAGGGTAATAGTCATCTCTCCCCATCTAGATATGGTTGTATGAGTAGAAATACGCCACCGAGAGATGAAGGTAATCAAACCCGCAGCGTTTTTCTTAATTTCAAGAGCAGCAGATGCCATGACCGCATTGAGGATTTGCGCTGAAAGAAAATTATCTTTAATGTCCTTATTACTCAACATTCGTCTCATCCATCCTTCATAAGAACCCAGTGGAGTATGGCAGATCTTGAAGTCAATAGGGAAGGCGGATATTCATTTATCCGGAGACAAAATCTCATCACAAGTCTTTGAAGAAGAAAATGGATCAAAGCATCCATATTTTCGAATCGGAAAGCAGGACTATCTTATGAGAAGGATGCCTTCTGATGTTTGGAAAAGGCGAGGTAAACAACTCATCATCGATGTTCGGCATATCTTTAAAGCCGTCAACACTTCCTGGCTTGGAACCGGCATTATCTCCGGAAGACATCTCAACAGGAGTTCTTTTCTTCATTCCACAATGAAAATAGGAGTTAGAACTTGTATGAAAAACGCATAGGGCATGTAGTCACGCATGACAAGACACAACCCACGTTGAAATACACAAAAGCTGGGATTGGGTCCAAGCACCAGTATCATTCCAAGTCTGGTATTGGTTTCAAGTCCGGTACAAGTTTCAGTCTGGTATTGATTTCAAGTCCGGTACAAGTTTCAGTCTGGCATTGATTTCAAGTCCGGTACAAGTTTCAGTCTGGTATTGATTTCATGTCCGGTACAAGTTTCAGTCTGGTATTGATTTCAAGTCCGGTACAAGTTTCAAGTTTGGTATTAAGTCCGGTACAAGTTTCAAGTATGGTACTGGTTTCAAATCAGTCAAGCATATGTGGGTGGGACCCACGTTCAGGTCAAACGCACAAGGTGGGGTTACATTCACGGGCACGTATTACAACACGGTTTTTCTCATGATCGTGGGAATTATGTTTACGAAATTCAAGCCAAGGTCTCTTCCCAAGCTACAATCTAAGAAGCTAGTTTTGCATGCAATGGTGGAAAGAAGCAAAAACAACATGATCATGGATTCACGGGTTGTTTTACTAAGCAATTCTAGAAAATATTGACGTATCAACCTTGGTGGAAAAAACTAAGCATATACAAGTCTTACAAAAGGTGTTTACCTAACAAACTAGGGTTTTAATTAACTTTATAAAAAAAAAAAATCAAGAACCGAAACTTACCGTGGATGGACGGTGGCGCACGGCAGCAAATCCGGCAACTCCGGCAGCGGCGGCACCGTCGGTAGGAGCGGGTGGTCACGGACGGGAGCTGCTTCACAATAAAAAAAAAAATTCGTGAGAAAAAAGCAAAGAGGTTGGTCTCTTTTATAGACAAAAAATTAGAAGAATCCCAATAGAACAAGGATACCTCTTTTGTTTGGATTCCTCTTTTGATTCAAATACCCAAAGAAGGAAACCGGTCCCACCAAAGGATTCCATACAAGCATGGCGGCGTGGGCAACTAGCGGTCGGCCAACACTCTTAGGGTAAACTCCTTTTATCCTGTCTTTCTCACATATGTATGTCACCATCTCATGCCTACCCCACAATAGTGTAACCATTATGTGCTAGGCAGGGGACTTAAAGTTGATGGTGGGTTTTCATTTGAGGTTAAAATTGTAAAAACCGGAAAAAATTATGCGCTGCTGACATCTTGTAAAAGATAAAGCCATTTATAAGTGTTGGATACTCCTCACTTAATTCACCAAGAATGGAGCATGTGGCAACAATCCCATTCTCGTGAATACATGAAATTCCTCCGAGGTTGGAGCATGTGGCAACAATCCCATCCTGTGAATTTCTAATCAGCCTTGTATTTCGTACTCATTATCGGTGTGGCATGACGACCGAGTGTTACTCTTACATAGTAACACGAACCTCCAAGCACTATAATGAAACCATGTACGAAATACCCGTACAGGCTGACTCTCGGTGTGTTATACTAGCCCGATTGAGCCCCTCTCGGTGTGTTATACTAGCCCGATTGAGCATCCGGATTGACCGTATCATTCCGGATATGATCGCAGTCATCCAACTCCATAAGCATGATTGGATGACCCAGATCAATTCCATCACCCCCAAGCAGGTATGGAATATCCATTTGCCGAACCAATGCGGAACCCGCACGATCGGCCATTGGCCTAGCTTGCCAAAAACGTTCATACCAAGCATTATGGACGGAAAACCTAAATTAGTGTTTGCGGCATATTACATGTGTCGCAAAGCAGTCTCAACCATCCATCTTCGCGGTATAGATGGAGGGTGTAGATGTAGACTCAAAGGGCCCGAGCATGTCAACACGATCACCGTGGGCCCGCCTACGTACTTGACCAATCGGTCAGGACCAACCATGGTTGGTCGTCCCAATCCGTACGCCCAAAGGGAGCATGGTCACACGGCTATGAAAGCCAAAATTAGGGTTTCAAGCCATCACGAGCGTCCATCTTCTCCGACACGAATGGGGGGTCACAGATTAGATTAAACAGGTCCGGTCATACCAGCATGACCACCGTGGGCCCGTCTATCCCCTCACTTGATCGGCCAAGGCATATCATGACTGACCATCCCAAAACGCACGTCCAAACTTGTGTGGTCACACCTCCCAAACCGCAAACTAATCTCGACCGCTCAACTTCGCCGGACGATTTGAGTGGTTCAGATCACGTTTTCATGGGATAATCAGGTGTAGGTGTGAACACCAGCCTACCATCTTCACGTCAAACTAACCGGCCAAGACCGACCAAGTTAGGTCGTCTTGGAACACGCGCCGGAAAAAAGCATGGTGCGCGGCTTTTTACGGCATCAAATTCCTATTGCAAAATCGATCTCAACCACTCCTCTTTGCCGGTCAAATTGAGTGGCCTAGATCGCACCTTCATGGGATAGTGAGATATGGACGTGTACACCGGCATGCTACCTACACGCACGCCCGGTCGGTCCTCTCCAAAGCCCTTCCGATGCTTGGTTTCGACCAAGCTGAAGAGTGATACTGCGCACCTCTTCGAAAACCCTGATTCATTAACGGTCGCAGATGAGTGTCTCAAAGATCATCTCGTCCGTCCAACTTCACCAGCTTAGTTATACAAGCCTGGTCAGGAGTTAATTGGTTAGTGAGGCGTCACCACCCATCACTTTACCACACCAAGATGCAGTGCCTGCATCACAATACTTCACAAGTATCAACTTCTTGAATAACGCAGTTATTCACATTAGCATTACATGCTACCTTTCGTGGATCCACGATCCACACATTCCAGACATCAATCATGTCACAAACTGGGGGGATACATACGGGGTATTGGTCGGCGGTTTACGGCGTGCGGCGTGCAACGCGCCATCACAAGAACGTGTTAGGAAGTCATGGACGGTTAGAGATGAACAGGAGAAGTGGGCAAGACTGGTCATGTGGCACCGACGCACAACTCCACTACTCCATCACTCCACTTCCTCCACTTCCCACGAGAGACGTGAATAAGACTCAGTGACTTGTATAAATAGGTTCTCCGCCCTATTTCCAAACGACGGAGAAAGACAGAGAAAAACAACAAGAGAACACCCAGAGCCTGCTTACACCAACCGCAAGCTTGTTCACTTTCCTGTTGCAAGTCATAAGCAAGTCTACACCTTCACATTCTCAACACCTTCTTCGCTTCCCTCCCTAAGATCAACCCCATCTCCTTAACTTTGTGACCGAAACAAGTCCTGGAACGGCCATTTCTTGGTTTAGGCCGGACTTGCACAGATTGATCTCTCGAATCTACAAGCACTCACCGCGCAGTGCATTTGTTTAAGGTTTAAATTCATTCCTCATCCACACCCCAAATTACCAAATTCTGCAGGAGTAGTTTTCACCCATAAACAGCAAAACTAGAGAATTTCTGATCATAAACAAAACTATCCTCCCATCCTTGTGATTGTCCACTTACATACCCGTCATAAGGTTGTTGATATGTATGAGAATATCCATAAGGTTCTGTAGGAAATTGATCATAGCCAAAAGATTGGTTTTGATTGTATCCTAAGGATGGTTGGAAGTTTCCATAATGTTGAGGTTGAAAACCATATTGATTTTTGTAATATGCTTGCTCTTGTCCACCATACATGGAAAAGCGGTTACCTGAAATAAGATTCTCAAAAACTAAGTTAGATATGATATAGAATCTAACAAAGCAAGAATAAAGCAAAAAGAAAAATAAAAACAACTAAAATCATCCGTTGCTCCCCGGCAACGGCGCCAAAATTTGATGCGTGTCGTAACCACAACAAATTAATTAATATTTTTCCACCTAATTAACAAGTAATATAGTGGTAGTTAATTTCGTTCCCACGAGGAGCAAAGTTGTGATTGTCACAAAAGGGGGTATATAAAGTGTAGTTGCGGGAAACCACAACAAATTAATTAATATTTTTCCACCTAATTAACAAGTAATATAGTGGTAGTTAACTTACTCTCCAATTCGACGATCCATCCATCCCGAGGAGCAAGAGGTTTTAGTTGTCTTAATTGTCACAAAAAGGGGGTATATAAAGAAAAAGGAAATAAACAAAGCAATTCAAAGATAAAGTTGAAATCAATAAGAGAGACAAGACCAAGGAATCCTTTTTGCAAAACAATGATTCAAGTTATGTTTTTCATCCACATGTTATTAGTCATTCCCATATTTGATTATCAGTCGTATGTACCAAGAAAAGGATAGTTAGCTAACCCAAAAATCCCTTATTTCCCATTCCTTTGTAGTAACAAGTCCGCTATAGTTATCGTATTCTATTCAAAAGAACCACCTTGAGAGCTTGGAAAACAAGATGTTTAATGCATTAAGATTTATGAATTTAGGTTTAGTACTAGTAAAACTCGAAATCAAAATTTTAAGGAAGAAAATTAGTGACCATATAGATGACAAAGATCGTATTGCTAATAATGGTGCCAGGCATTAGCAACATTTCAAAAGTCCCTTCTCGAAGTGCGGATGGAGCGAGATGAATTTGCTTCGCCAACTCCTTACTTATCGAGCGAGAAAACCAAAGGTAATATTCTTGTTGAGTTGTTAACTTATCGTTGTCTATTTGCGAATCCGAAAAAGATTTCAAGCAAGAATTGAAGAACTTGAATCGAGAAAGCACAACTCGCCAAGAACCTCAATCTTCGCAAGAATAAATATTCCAAGTTGAAGAATCAATTTCAAACTACGTGGCGAATTTTAATAATGATGTCGTTCGTTTCGTAATGAATCCATGGAGTATGTTTGTAAAGATCATAAAATCCCTCTTTCTTCATATCCCTGTCTTTAGAAAAGTTCTGAGAATTTACTGTCTCGGACATTTCGATAGTGAAGCCCACGAGAATAATAGAATTGAAGAATCGATATTTAATTTGCGAAGACATCGCACAATGTTGTTCATTCATTTTTGCCTCGGATCGATTACTTATCGCAGATCATTCCAGCTTACTTTTTATGCCTTTTGTTCATTGCACTCTTTGCCTTAGTGTTATCCCCACCCTTGAAGGACTCCTTTCCATCATAACGTTCGCCGCTTCCATGCATTCCTCTGACGCACTTCAAGCGATGTTTTTCTGAGACTTCGTGATGAACTACAACCAATTATCTTTGCAGCATCGTAACATTCGTCTATTACCGCGACACTTCGCGATGCTTCTTCATTTCTTATTTCGATAGTATCCACCATCGACTTCTCTTTCTCTCGTTCATCTTTGATATTTTGTTTTCCAGTCTTTCCTTTTAGCATTTCTCTCTTCACAACTCTCTACGTCCACCTCATAACATTTACGACCCTTCCTTCCAATCTCCCTTTATAATGCCAATACCATTTGGATGGGGAAACTTTATACATTGATGGTATGTTGATGCTACTCCCAAGATTTCGTGTAGCCAGTCGCCCAATTAATGCGTTATAAGGAGATTCCATGTCAACTACGCAGAATAAAATGTTAGCCGATAATCCTTGTAAAGGTATCCTCATGTGAATCTCTCCTTTAGGCTTGTTCGCTGTTCCGTTAAAAACCATAAATTTTGTATGTTGAAGGAATCAAATTTTCATCCTCTCCACCCATAGTCTTATAAGTATGGTAAACAGAATATTCACCGAACTTCCAAGATCGATTAGGATTCTATTGATTGCCCAACAATTTTCTCGCTTCGTCATCTTCTCCATCAATTGGTCTTGGATTAATGTCCACGCACCACCAACGGGCTATCATGTGCTTCTCTTCCTTTTAACCGCGAGAGAAATAAATAGTTTTAAATCGCCAATCTTGCAATTGCGACTTTCTAGTTCATCACCTCTTTGTTATGAAAATCTCTTGCATATACTCTACTAAGCACGTTATCGTGAAAGTCTTCGATTGTACGATATGAATGAACGATAATTGCAAAATAGATTTTTGGCCTTTGTTCCCACTTCTATTACGAGTGCTTCTTTTCCCTTCTTTGAAACCTGTTCTTTGCACTTCCGACGGTGATGTTGTTAGTACTTGCTTCCCTTTCTCTTCATTTTTTAGAAAATGAGCCAACTTCCACGATCAATCATTCGGAGAGAATGATTCTCTTTATGTTTCGCAATCATTTGTTAAATGTCCATGAAAGCGATGGTAAGAACAATATTCATGACTTCTCGTCGCTTGGTGGTGGTTCACTTTGCGTTTGCATTCCATGGTGGTGGTACGTCCTCTATTACAAGTATAGCTTCCCAAATTTTCTCAACACTAGCATTTAGTGGTGGCATTCTTATCTCTTCCCATACCACTCTACGATTTCTTGGCCTTCCATAGTTATTCTGCCTTTGTCCTCCATAAGTTTCTTGCATATGATCTAATCTGAATTTTATTATTGTTGCGCGGTTGTAGTAGTTCCTTTCTCTATCAAACTCCTCCTGATCTCGGCTTCCCATAGCTACTATTTTCTGCTTGTCCATCATCAACTCCGTTTTCCGGTTGCCCTTGCGAAGTGGTCTTCATTGAGTTTAAGAATTTTGGTAATAAACTTGCATTCGCAGCGTTTGAACTTGTATTCGAATCGGGTATGATTCCATTTCATTTTGTCTTTCTTCCAAAGCAATGTATTCTTCTTGAAGTTCTCACTTCGGCCATCGTAATCGTGTTTTTAATTGAATATTTGAATGTATAACAAACTTGTTGCGAACAGAGCATTTACAAATGATAAAATGAGATATCTTTCCTCTACCCTTAGGCCATTTTTCGCACATTGTTCTCCATCTCATTGTCGGATGTCTTAAGCTCTCGCCCTTCTTTGTTTCAATCCGAATACATCTTCAATTCCTGGTCGCGTGGAATTGTTACTTATATACGCTCCCAAGAAAATAGTTTGTAAATGGTTGAATGACGAGATTGTGTTTCTCGGTAATCCTTCAAACCATTTCAGTGCTTCTCCAATTAAGCTTGATGCGAAGTTTTTGCACAATCTGGCATCATGATTCTCCCACCGTAACATACATCTCATATAAGCCTTGATGTGTTGTATCGCACGTGTTGTTCCATCGAAAATGTTGGTTAATGCAGCAGATTGCATTTAGGTGGTATCCCTCCCATTTGTACTTCTATTGTGAAAGGAGTCTTCTAGCTTCTGCGATGGCTTCATCCAACCTGTCTTCTTCCTCCTTCCTTCCTCTTTGTTTAACAATTGTCTCATTTCTGCTAGTTCTTTCAAGATTTGCTCATTTTCCTCGGGATTTGATTCTCTTTGGTCTTTTAGCTCGCCTCTCGCCCCTCTGCGATCATGTCTGTTTTGACCTTCTTGTTCATTATTTTCTTCTCTCCTTTCTCTGCGATTGTCTCCTTCGTCTCTTTCATCAATTCGCACACCATTATATATATCGTTCTCTCTTCTTGGTTCTCTATCAACTCTCCTCTGCATCCTCTCGTATTCTCCATTGACACGATTTTGTGCTCGCCTCCTTTCTCTATTGTCGTGATTATTTTGTCGGATTGCTTCTTGAATTCTTGGTTTTCCACTCTGCTCTTACTCTCTCTCTCTCTCGGGCTAAGCGTGCTTGTTCAGCATAATGTTTCTCAATGTCGTCCACGATCTCTTGTTGCCTTCTCAATGCTTCTCTTCCATGCAGTATTGCTCTTCCTTCCGCGGCTGGATCATCTGGCCCCTGAAATCGCCTAGTTCCCTGATTTTCTTCATTCTGCTCATCTTGGAAATTCTCGGGACGGGGAATATAACGATCTTCTGCGTCCTCTCTTCTTTCTTGGTCATAGTGAATAATGACTAAAGCGTCCCCTTATTTTCGGAAATGTCTTAACCAAATACTCATAAAATCTCCTTATTTTCATCGTCATCGGTCGTCATTTACATTCAATCCTCTGCGACTGACTCGCGGTGTTATTATTCGTTGTCTTCGCGAAGTATTGCTGTGGCGATATTATGATCCTACATAAAGAAAAAGGAAATAAACAAAGCAATTCAAAGATAAAGTTGAAATCAATAAGAGAGACAAGACCAAGGAATCCTTCTTCGTTGCAAAACAATGATTCAAGTTATGTTTTTCATCCACATGTTATTAGTCACAGATTATCACCAACCAAGATGCTAACCCCAAAATCCCTTATTTCACCGAGTAACAAGTCCGCTTAGTTATCAGATTCTATTCAAAAGAACCACCTTGAGATTACAAGATGTAATTCCCGAATGCATTAAGATTTATGAATTTAGGTTTAGTAACTAGTAGTTAAACTCGGTTCGCTTGGTCCACTTTCTAGCGTTGTTTTCACACACAATTGCTCCACGGAATCCCTCCGCAAGGTCTCGTGTTTGCTACTTATGTAAGAGTCAAGAAACGATTACTTATCCCCTAACTTTCACTAGCTTTAGATCAATTAACAAATCAATTTAGTTGGCCACCCAAACAATCTATCAATCAATCATGAATGTATAAACATTCCTATTAGTAAAAACAAACGATAATCATGTGAAAAACTTCAAAGTAAATTTAAAAAAAAACTCAAAACATGTTAAGAACTAGGAATTCATCCTCAATCAATAATAAAATTAGCTACTCATGTTAAGAAGTTCACACAAAGAATAAAGAAAAGAGAAGTGTTGTGTGTGTAGAAAGGTGTGTAAAAGATGTAGAGAACTTCTCTATTTATAGGCTTCAATGTTCTCCAAATCTTCCAAGGAATAGAAACCCTTTCCTTTTGCAATTAAATTTCCAAGTCCAAGCCTTTCTCAAATCTTCCATCTTCTCTTTCCAAATTTGAACAAAATTCTCCATCCAATTCCAAGTCCGAGTCTTCACACCCATGAGTCTAGAATATTCTCACAAAATTCTGCACATATTGGTCCACCGGAAAGCTGGTATTATGGCCGGAATTTGGCCGGAATCTTCTTCTCCGTCAAAGGAATATTCCGTCACGGCACCATCCAAGTTAACGGTCAAACCGTTAGTCCACTGAGTCAAAGGAAGGAGAGTCAGCTGAGTCAGTCACTCAGTCAGCTGTCAGACTCTGTCTTACTGGGCTGACTCTACTGAGTTGCAGGGCTGGATCGGTCATCGGACTCGTTTGGAACGGTCATCGCCTGCACCGAGTTAACTCGTCTGAGAGAAAATCCGGACAGAGTTCCGTTTGTTTATAGGACATTTCCCAGGCCAATTTCAGGCCATTTTAGCTTCATTCCCTGTGACAATTTCCTAACATACATCTATTGTTTCATCACTTCCTGTGCAGCAACAACACTAGCTCCTAAAACCCATTTTAATCTCCATCTTAGCAGTCCGCTGCAACCAACATCGTTCTGGCATTCACTGCCATGAACTGCAGCTTCTTTTGTTTATAGCTCCATTAGCTTCTCGTCATCATATCACCGATCAATGGCATGTCACAGCAGCACTTCTTCTCGATCTTCATCTGCGGTTTCTGAGACAAACCCACTTCTCTTATCACTTCAAACCACCATTCTTGACACAGCAGCACTTCAGATCGAAACCCATCAATTCCATTCACAACACCATCATCTCTAGCTGCCAGATTTAATCTCAATACCACTGCCAATTTCAAACAGCGGCTACCAACAGCACCAAAACCCATCTTCTCCTCTCTGCGTCTTCATCAATTTCCAACAGCAGCACAATTCCTAGGCATACATATAGCTTTTCTGTTGCCTTCAAATCGCCACCATACCCATTTCATTAACAACATCACTCTCATCTTCTCTGCTTCTCTTCTCTATTGAACTCAGACCAACCATCACCACAAGATTTTACACAAACCCAAAACAGCAGCAGCTCAACTCTTTGATTCCACAACAGCCATCAATTAATCCACCTTCTTCCCTGATTTGAACAACAAAAATACTCTCATCTCTGAGATAGAAGGCAGCATCTTCTTCTTCACTCGAACCCATATGTCAATTCGACCTCAAATTTCTACTATCCACTGAGTTTACTTCCAATAGCAACATCAATTTCTCAAACCCATTCTCCATTCTTAGTTCATCAGAAATTCATCAAGCACTTTAACTCATCTCCCAGATCTCTTAGCAGTGACCATCAACAGCACCCACATCTTCCATCACCATAAGCTGAGCACCACCGAACCCTTGATTGCATCCATCTCAGACTTCAATCTCATCACTAACAGCTCCCGGATCCCCTTTTCTTCTACTCGATTTCAACAACACCAACACAAATCCTAATTTATTATCTCAATCATTAACATCTCGGCTTCAATTCATCACTAACAGCTTAAGCTTCAACTGTCGGAGATTCTAACAGAAACCCCATCACTAATTTCTCCTTCTGAATTTCTTCTCGATCTCTTGGAAGTGCGGCTGCTGTTCTATATTGTTTTCAGTTTCAGGGGAAAGAAAGAGTGAAATGAATGAGAGACGGATTCTCTCGAATTTAGGTTTAGGTAGTGATTTGGCCTGGATTCAGACACCCCAGCACTAAGACAAGGTGCACCCAGATGGTAATCCCTTAACCTTGGATGGTTTGTATTTAGTACTCCTCCAAGAAGAGTTGCCCCTTAACCATTACCGGGCTCCGGATAGTGTTTAGCCCAAGAATGACTATTTTGCCCTTTTACTCAAATTGGGTGATTTCTTCTTCTTTTCCTCCGTGTGACTCCAAAGTAGCTACAAAACTCAAAACAAGCGTAAAATACATAATTTACAAGAAAAATAGCAAAGCATAAACAATAGATAGTAAATAAGATGTATTCTACACCCTATCATATGCTCCTGACCCAAAACTTGTTGTTTGGTGGAAATAGATAAGACCTATTTATACAAGTCCAAGTGAAACATACTCTGGTCTTGTAAGAAATAGAAATGGATGAGTAAATGGGAGGAGGTGGTAACCAGTAACACATGTAATTGATGTTCCATAATGAAGGAAAGCGTTTTCACCATTAATCCCTGTATTTACTAACCGCCTTATTCTTATGACACTTTCATGTAACGGGCGTAGTGTACGCCGCACGCTGTAAACCGTCAAACCAATACCCTTTATGAGCATCCCCCAGTTTGTGACATATGTTAGATGTCTCGAGTGTTTTCATGGGAAAACGTGTAGCATGGTGTTACGTGTGGCATTGTGGCATGACAAAGTGGCCATGGTAGAGTCGGTATGGATTTGCCATAGAATAGGCGCGACCAAAATTAGGGTTTGGGTGCAAACCGTGATATTTTGGCTTTGGGCCGCAAGTTAGGTGGCGGACTTGAACGGTCTAGATCTGCATCTTAGAGGGAAAGATAGCCATTGATTATTGCAACTCTCCGTTTTAGCAGCCAGCGTTGAGCATGGCTTTGCCATAGAGTAGGCGCGGCCAAAATTAGGGTTTAGGTGCAAACCGTGATGTTTTGGCTTTGGGCCCCAAGTTGCCATGCGTTAGGTGGCGAACATGGATGGTCGAGATCTGCATCTCAAAGAGAAGGGTAGTCGTCGATTATTGCAACTCTTCGTTTTAGCAGCCAGCGTTGAGCATGGCTTTTCCATAGAGTAGGCGCGGCCAAAATTAGGGTTTAGGTGCAAACCGTGATGTTTTGTCTTTGGGCTGCAAGTTGCCATGCGTTAAGTGGCTAACTTGGATGGTCGAGATTTGCATCTCAAGAGAAGGGTAGCCGTCGATTATTGTAACCCTTCGTTTGTAGAAGCCAGCGTTGAGCATGGCTTGGTCATAGAATAGGCGCGGCCAAAATTAGGGTTTAGGCGCAAACCGTGATGTTTGGCTTTGGGACGCAAGTTGCCATGCGTCAGGTGGTGAACTTGTGTGGTCGAGATCTGCATCTCAAAGAGAAGGGTAACCGTTGATTATTGCAACCCTTCGTTTGTAGCAGCCAGCATTGAGCATGGCTTGGTCATAAAGTAGGCGCGGCCAAAATTAGGGTTTAGGCGCAAACCGTGATGTTTGGCTTTGGGCCGCAAGTTGACATGCGTCAGGTGGCGAACTTGTGTGGTCGAGATATTTATCTCAAAGAGAAGGGTAGCCGTTGATTATTGCAACCCTTCATTTGGTAGCTGGCGGCATGAAAGTATGACCGGCAAGCTAGGATTTTTGTGTAGTTAGGCGCGGCCAAAAGCTGGGGTCTTGGCGTAGTTTGGGCGCGACAACAATTAAGGCTTGGCGTTGGGCCACAAGTTGCCACGCGTTAGTTGGTGACCTTGGACGGTTAAGATCTGCATCTTAGATGGAAAGGTGGCCGTTGATCATTGCAACCCTTCGTTTTGGCAGCCAATGACGTGAAGGAAAGGCTGGCATGGTATAGGCGCGGCCAAAACTAGGGTTTAGTGCAAACCGTGGTTTTTGGCTTTGGGCCGCAAGTTTCCATGCGTTAGGTGGCGATCTTGGATGGTCGAGATCTGCATCTCAAAGAGAAGGGTAGTCGTTGATTATTGCAACCCTTTGTTTTGGCGTGGAGAAGTGGCTAGCATGGTTTGCCATTGGCACTGTGGTGCGGCTGGCATGGTTGGCATGCCTTGGCGCGGAGATGTGGATGGCATGGTTTTCCATTGGCACGGTGGTGCGGCTGGCATGGTTGGCATGCCTTGGCGCAGAGACGTGGCTGGCATGGTTTGCCATTGGCACGGTAGTGCGGCATGCATGGTTGGCATGGTTTGGTGCAGAGACGTGGCTGGCACGGTGGTGCGGCTGGCATGGTTGGCATTCCTTGGCATAAAGACGTGGGTGGCATGGTTTGCCATTGGCACGGTAGTGCGGCTGGCATGGTTGGCATGCCTTGGCGCGGAGACGTGGCTGGCATGGTTTGCCATTGGCACGGTGGTGCGGCTGGCATGGTTGGCATGCCTTGGCGCGGAGACGTGGCTGGCATAGTTTGCCATTGGCACGGTGGTGCGGCTGGCATGGTTTGCCATTGGGACGGTGGTGCGGCTGGCATGGTTGGCATGCCATTGCGCGGAGACGTGGCTGGCATGGTTTGCCATTGGAACGGTGGGAGAATTATGGTTTGGCATATACAAAGGTGATGTCAGTTAATACTAAGGGTTCTACCGTGGAACAAGACACACGTATAAAAAAAAGGGTACCCTGGTAATTCTTACGTAGGCATGCTGTTTGATTCAATAAGTGTGCTAGTGGTCATAGTGACATCATGTCAGATGCATAGTTTTACGATTTTAACCCTAAGATAAAAACCACCATCAACATTAAGTCACCTGCTTAGCTCGGAACAGGAGAATTGTTGCGAGGTAAGCATAAGATTTTGACAGACAAGGACAAAACCAAAGCGGCGGGTCATGAAAGACGGCTAGGAAAATTCGTCTAACCTTTTTCGAGAGTATTTTGAGAATCCGTGATCCTTGCGTTGGTGGCCTTGCATGAATTCTATTTGCGTCGTTATTGGCTAGACGTGAAATAGTAGAGGCAGTTGCTGGTTGAGACACATGATGTCAGCTTGATTTGGTCACGCGTCATCTTGGCTGGGCTAGGGAACGCGGAGGTGCTGGCTTAGCAAGTTGTTGACGTGGCTAGGAATGTGATTTGGCTTGAAGCAACTCGGGCGCGGCGCGGCTCGGCTCGGCTCGGTCTTGGCGCAACTTGGCTTGGGCGCGGCTTGGCTTGGCTCGGCGCGGGGCGGCTTGGATTGACTCGGCGCGGGCAGCTTGGCTCGGCGCGGGTGCGACTTGGACGCTGGCGTGGCGCGGATTGCTGGGGTATCGTGAGGTAAGGCATGGCGCGGACTTTTGGGCATCGTGAGAGTTCTCCTTGCGGGCCCGATTGCCTTTTCTTATTTGTGGCTTAAAATAGGGAATCCTTTCCTTATTCGAACTTCAAAATAATATTACTCTTATAAAAGGGTTGTTCTCCTTTTATTTTATTTTTCATCTTTGTTCTCACGTCTTTGTGCTAGCGGCAGAGTGGTAGCAGTAAAACGAGCTAACATTCCAGGTATGTACTCCAACGCTTGTTTTTTCTCTTTTTTTTTTGTCGGTGCAATCCCAAGCCGTAGATATACTCTCCATGAACCCGTAAAAATGTTTTTTTTGTATGAATGATTTTTCCTTGCTAGCAGTATCATAGCAATATTAGTCGCCATGCCGATAGTAAGAAAACCAAGTATTATACAAAACATGCGTGCATGAGTAGGTTGTTGTTATTAGTTTTCTTCTCATGAAAACCTAGCTTCAAGGTTTCCTTTCCCTTTTGTGGCCATGTGAAAATATTCCTCCCTTGGTTGCGAGCGTATTTCCATGATAGAGCATGACTTGACCTGGGTTGTACTTTCCGTGACTTCGCATGCTTCCCGCGGTACTATCTGATTTCGACCAATAGCGTATTTCCCTTGACATTACATATGCCTCGTTGGGTAGCATCAGTCCCCATTCTCCTAGTCATGAATGTCGTGACGTGTGGCGAAAGAGAAATTTCCGTGACAAACACGTTATTGTTCGTAACCGATCTTGGTAATACTTTATGTATGCTTTTTCTTCGAGGTAGTAATTCTTCGTTTTGTTTTGTTGTAGTTACTTCAATAGCATAAGGAATTCTGTTAAGATGTCACCTGGGAAGAGCCTTGCAACTGTACCGAAGAACGTTAGCAACTCCAAGCCAAATGCGGATGATGAATTTTTTACAATGTCTTCTTCACCTAGGAAAACCCATCCCAAGTATATGGCGGTTCTTTTGACTGGTTCAGAAAATGAAGGAGAGGTCCAGTCGGTTCGGCCAGGGCGCATGATGCGATTTTGTATGCAGAGGAAAGAATATCCTGCTTCTCCCATCGACTTCAAAATCTGTCAGAGCCTGTTGCGTTCTTTTGATAAGTGTTTATGGGTGAAAACTATTCCTGTCGAATTTGGTAATTTGGGGTGTGTGGATGAGGAATGAATCTAAACCCCTAAACAAATGCACTGCGCGGTGAGTGCTTGTAGATTCGGAAATCAATCTGTGCAAGTCCGGCCTAAACCAAGAAATGGCCGTTCCAGACTTGTTTCGGTCACAAAGTGAAGGAGATGGGGTTGATCTTAGGGAGGGAAGCGAAGAAGGTGTTGAGATTGTGAAGGTGTTGGCTTGCTTATGACTTGTAACAGAAAGCTGAACCGGCTTACAGGATGCAAGCTATCAGCTCCGGTGTTTTGTATTAACACTTGGTTTCTGTATTTTTGTCTGGACTTGCCCTTGTTTTCTCCCTCTGTTGAAAATAGGGAGGAGAACCTATTTATACAAGTCATTTGAGACTTATTCACGTCTCTCGTGGGAAGTGGAGGAAGTGGAGTGATGGAGTAGTGGAGGTGTGTGTTGGTGTTACACGACCAGTCTTGCCCACTTCTCCTGTCACCGCTAACCGTCCATAACTTCCTAACACGTGATGGCGTGTTGCACGCTTACTGCCGTAAACCGCCGAGACCAATACCCCAAAGTATGTATCCCCCAGTTTGTGACATGATTGATGTCTGGAATATGTGGATCGTGGATCCATGAAAGGTAGCATGTAATCTTTGAATTGAATAACTGCGTTATTCGGGAAGTTGATACTTGTGAAGTATCATGTGTATTTTATGCAGTCTCGCATCATGGTGTGGTAAAGTGATGGGTGGTGACGCCTCACTGACCAACTAACTCCTGACCAGGGTTGTATAACCAAGCTGGTGAAGTTGGACGGACGAGATGATCTTTGAGACACTCATCTGCGACCGTTAATGAATTAGGGTTTTTAGAAGAGGTGCGCAAGCATCACTCTTTAGCTTGGTCGAAACCAAGCATGGGATATAATTTTGACAAGGCCGACCGTGCATGTGTGTAGACAACATGACGGTGTAGGCGCCTATACCCATTACCTCACGAAAGTATGATCTGGGCCACTCAATTCGTCCGGTGAAGTTGAGTGGTCGTGATCAATTTGTGTGAAAACCAGTGCCGCAAGAGCCGCGCGTCATGCCTACTTCGGGCGCACGTTCCAAGATGACCAATCTTGGTCGATCTTGGCCGATTGGTCTGATGTGAAGGTGGTAGGCTGGTGTTCACGCCTATACCTGAATATCCCATGAAAACGTGATCTGAGCCATCCAAATCGTCTGGCGAAGTTGAGCGGTCGAGATCATTTTGTGGTTTGGGAGGTGCGACCACGCTAGTTTGGGCGCGCGTCTTGGAATGACCAAGCGTGATATGCCTTGGCCGATCGGGTGAGGGGAAAGATGGGTCCGCGGTGGTCATCTTTGGTATGACCGGACCGCTTAATCTAATCTTGGACCCTCCATTAAATCGGAGAAGATGGGACGCTCGTGATGCTCAAAACCCTAATTTTGGGTTTCAAGGCCGTGCGTCAATGCTTCATTCGGCGTACGGTGGGATAACCAACCATGGTTGGTCTGACCGATTGGTCGGGTATGTAGGCGAGCCCACGGTGATTGTGTTGACATGCTCGGGGCCCTTTGAATCTTCATCTACACCCTCCATCTATACCTGCGAAGATGGATGGTTGAGACTATTTTGCGACACATGTAATATGCCGCAAACCCTAATTTTAGGTTTTCCGCCCATCTTGCTATGGTTTGGACGTTTTGGCAAGCTAGGCCAGTGGAGGGAGGCCGACCATGCGGGGTCCGCGTCGGTTCGGCAGTGGATATTCCATACCTGCTTGGGGGTGATGGAATTGATCCGGGGTCATCCAATCATGCTTGTGGAGTTGAATGACTGTGATCATATCCGGATCGATACGGTCAGTCCGGATGCTCAATCGGGCTAGTATAACACACCGAGAGGGGCTCAATCGGGCTAGTATAACACACCGAGAGTCAAACTTGCGGGTATTTCGTACATGGTTTCATTATAATGCTTGGAGGTTCGTGTTGCTCTGTAAGAGCAACACTCTCGTCATGCCGCACCGATAATGAGTACAGAAATACAAGGCTGATTGCGCATTAATTAATAATGCTAGAAATTCACGGGGTATATGGGATTGTTGCTACATGCTCCAACCTGGATGAATTTCATGTATTCACAGAATGGGATTGTTGCCACATGCTCCATTCTTGGTGAATTAAGTGAGGGAGTATCCAACACTTATTAATGGCTTTATCTTTTACAAGATGTCAGCGCATAGTTTTTTTCTGGTTTTTTACAATTTCAACCTTAAATGAAAATCCACCATCAACATTAAGTCCCCTGCCTAGCAAATAATGGTTACACTATTGTGGGGTAGGCATGAGATGGTGACAAATTTTGTATATTGAAATGACCAAGCTAAGGTGAATGTATATTTTAGGATAGGCCGACATCGTCGGGCGTTGCCCTGGAACTGGTTGGTCCCGATCGAAGTTGTGAAGGAAGTAGGACTTGATCTGGTGAGTCACTTTGGTTCCCCTTGTGTATATCCGAGCTTGGTCCCTTCCTTGGGTTAGGTGTACTCACAGCTTTCCTCAGATGTGTCTGATAAGCATCGTTGATTGTTATCCCGAATTGGTAGCCTTTATAGGTGGTAAGTAAAGACTTCTTTTCTCTTGGGATTCTTTCGACTTGCGAGATTATAAAGAATCATCTCACGCAGTCATTTATTCTATATCTCAGGTACTGCTCCGCACTTATCTGATCTCCTGATTAACTGATTGATTGATTGATGATTTTTTTTGTGTCCTCATAACCTCTTCTCCTTTGCAGTTTATCATGGGAGCGGTGGACGATCATTCTGTCGCTTCTCCAGAAAGAAGCTTCGAAGTTGACAAGCCCGAAACCCATGCGCATGAAGAAGTAATGGCTAAGATTGATCTTCCACTTCGTGAAGTCGGCCGTGCTATACAGGGGATGTCTATCATGCACCTGCGTATTGCCAGGGGACGCATCTGTGCGCTTTCATCCGCGATTGACATGGAGGAGCGGTGGAGGCGTGAGGAAGCGTTGCAAGTACTGGTAAGCGCAAGGGCAGAGAGATATGCAGCGCAGTTGAAGAGGCGGAGAGTTGAGCATAAACGTCCTCTGAATGAAGATAAGTGTGATTACTCGATCCAGGACGGTGTGATAATTCTTGACTCCGACACAGAGGAACCTGAACATCTAAAAGCAATTGGTACGACTCCTAATGTTGATGCGCTCTTTAATGCTCCCGCTGATGATGTTGGGATGGAGTGTGCTGTTGCGGAGATGTCTGATGCAGAAGTTGAGGTAGATTCGAAGGGAGGAGCATCAACAGGTGATGGGGGAAGCGTAACGATGACAGTGGTGGTGCGGCGATGTCGATCCTCTTGACGACTAAACCTCTTTTCTTCTTTTTCCGCTTTCCAAGTATATTCCGTACATTTGAATATCTTCCTTGTACTCAGTGGCAGCCGAGTTCAAGGTTTTCTTCCATTTGATTGTTTGAATAAAGGTTTTTTTTTTTTTTTATAACCCTTTGTCAAGACTGCAACTGATCCTTCTCAGGCGCAAGGGTGCGCCTTTACACATATCGCTTTGTGATAAAAGAAATAATGCCATAATGAAATATCCACGGACCTGTGTTCTTGATGCAAGATCTTCCTGTCCTTGCTGGGGCAGATGGCTCAAATCATTTTCCTTTTGTGCACACGTTCTGTTTCCTTCTTCCCATGAGATGTTTGCTTAGGGTTTCCTTTCTTGATCTAGTGGGTTGATTTAGGCTGACTCAGGACTTTGTGTTTTTAGGGGTAGAGAGGTTCTCAGATGGAAATAATGCTTCAATTAAATTGGAAATTGAAAATTGAAACCCTAACTATGAATGCAAGTATTGCAATCATTTTCTGGGGGAATTACAAATATGACATGAAATTGTAAAAGGAAACACGCTGGAAAAAATAGCACATCGTTTTAAAAGGGTGGAGGACGCTGGAAAGTGGTAGCACAGCGTCTTAAGTTCGGTAGGGTTTGAGCCATTTTGAGTGAATTGTTATGCCTTCTAGTTTATCAGCGTTGATGAGCTTGCAGTAGCCTCCTAGGATAACATCTACTACCAGGTATGGTTCATCTTCTCTTTCGGTGGGTGAGTCAGGTGGAGTGGTCATTTTCACCGTCATGCTCCCAACCTTGAATGTAGTCGTCTTCGTCACCAGGTCTCCAATTCCAAATGGGTTTGGGCGTGCAGATACTTGGACCTTGGCCTTATCGTCTTTGACCAAGACAGCCTCTACGCTCTTGATAAAACGTTTGAAAGGGCCGGCTTCCCATCCACATCTCCTAGCCGGGGTTGGTTTGTTGGTTGGAGCCAGTCCCCAGGACTTGTCAGAATGAGGGGCGGTAGGTTGCAAAGAGAGTTGCGAGATGAGACTTACTTGAGATCGGAACCTTTCAATGTATGCTGACAGGCTCTCTCCGGGAAGTCGTGTCATGTTGGCAAGTTGCTGGTGCGGCACCAGCCGACCATCAGTCCAAAAGGCGTGTTGGAGATTCTTTCAGGTATCGAAACCGGTAGAGGACAGCTTTCTGGTATTGCTTTGTTGTCATGCATCCAAGAGCGTCCTAGGATCATGTTGTAGTTGGGATGATCTTTGACTATGTAGAACTTTGTTTGTGTCGAGGCATCACCCAATTTGACTTCAAGATCGATATATCCATATGCATCTCTCGAGTTCTCCTTCGAATCTTTAACCACGGTTGGGTGACGAGTAGCTTCCTGCTTTGAAATCTTGGCCGCTCTCAAGGTCTTGACAGTAATGATGTTAAATTTGGAAGCCGTATCAATCAACGCGCTATCGAACTCAATGTCTCTCAAACGAGTGACAGTTAGGAGTCCCCAGTCTCCTTTGCTCACGTCCTTCAGGAAAGACTGGGGTTCTTGGACTGCTTCTGGATACAAACGCCTGCTTGACACAACGTGGTTGAGGGCTGTAAATATGTCTTGACGCTGCCCTTTGGAGAAGTACAAGATTTCACACAAGTGCTCCATCATAGATTGTATAGTCTTCCGAACAGAATCCCCAGAAATCATGTAGTTCCTGATAGGGAGAGGGTCTCTACGAACACCTTCGTTTCCAAGCTGGAGTTCCCCTGTCTCTATCTTTTCCCTGAATATTTGTTTCAACCTGTTACAATCTTTGGTTGGATGATGTACGAACTGTGGTAGCAACAGTATTTGGGATCTGCCATGTCTTTCTCGATTGGAGGACGCCTTTGATAGGAGGCAGCTTGACGGCATCGTCTTGGATCCATGCTTCCAAGAGTTCTATCAGTTCATTCATGGGGAAAGTAAAACCTGTATCTTCGGTGTCTTGTGCAGGAGCTTTGTCCGCTCCTTTCCGAGATGGAGTCTTGTGTGCCGGGGATGTCCGCTTGGTTTGTTGTTTGATAGACGCATTTATGTGTCTATATTAGTCTCAATTCTCTGTAATGTTAGTACTCGATTTTGCGCTTATTTTGGTATTTTATGTCTTTGTAGGTGTTTTTAGAGAAATAAGCTTTTGCGGCGAAATTGGCTCGAAAAGTGGTTTTTGCGCTCGTGGGAGAAAATTACTATTCGGACTCTCAATTTGGATAAGGGGCACCCAGATGATAAGGGGTAACCTCACAGGGCAACTACTAGTGGCACACCAGAACTGGATAGGGGGAGGTCATCCCCTACCTTTTGAAATGGAATTTGGCGGGAAACTGTTGCTAACGGAGGCAGAATTAGGGTTGAAATTTGATCGAGTTTTAGAGAGACTGAAAGGCTGAAATTTATTGGGTTTACTTCTTAGGCCAAAACAGGCCTGGTATGGTCGTTTGGTTGAGCCCAAATTGGCTAGAACTCGAGTTAGAAGGAAACAGAGGTGTGGAGTTCACGGTTTGCTGCGTAAGCTTCTGGGCTTGATTTCAGCGTGTTCTTTTCGGATTTGTTCTTGGATTTGGTTTGGGATAGACCTGTTAGACCTAAACAAGCATGGTATGGTCATTAGAATTGATCGAACTGGGCTGCATCATCGAGTTTGAAGAAAACAGGGGAAGATACTCGGGTGATCTATTTTTGGAAAGTACGTGGGATAGAAAAAAGATTCTCGGGATATTTGGCTAGTTCGGAGAGTTTGGATTTGACAGAGAGACGCGTGAGAGAATTCAGCGCGTAAAGGTGAAGCAGAAAAAAGCAAAAAAAAAAGCCGAGACTTTTGCTCAAAGAAACCGGAGATTTACTCGAGTTTTAGGGAACCTGTGAGGGTATAAATAGAAGAAGGAGGTCACATAAATCGGGTCGAGACTTTGGGGACCTAAGGGAGGTTGCAGAGGAAGAACGAAAAGGTTGCAGAGAATTTTCTCTGCTGGTGCTGCCGGAGAAGAAGAAGGGCTGAAGAACATAAAACGCTCAGCAAACAGTCGCAGAAAACTATCATTGTTAAACAGCAGAACACTTGTATCGTTTATAAGGCAGACTTATTCTTCTGTAACAGTCTGTTTGTAACACCTTTTCAGCGTTGCAAACTGTCTGAGTCATTAGTTTTCTCTTGTTTTTCACCTATTTGAGCTATGAACTATTATTTTGAGCACGTGAATAATATGAGGAGCTAAACCCCAACACTGGGATGATGGAGGAAGCCATTCTCTACGCCTGTGGTAAATCTATTTAATTCCTTTATGACTTTTGCACTATTTTAAAATCGTTTCATGATTTTTCTTAATTGATTGTGATTTTGTTTGATGGCGTATGCTTGGTCTTAGTATTTTTGATACGTCATGCTTGTGATTTACAGTCAATCTTTTATAAAATCTACCTTGGCAAAGAATAAAGAGTCAATATTTATATGTTATGAGCTATAATTGTCTGGAATTGATAGTCTAACCACATGAATAAGAGAATTGGTGGAATCTTGAGTCTCGGTACCTCTCGATATTGTGACAAACCTTGTGTACATATTTTCTTTGTTTTTAGTATTTTCTGAAACCAAATCTTTACAAGTCTGAGTGAACGACAACCTTTATTACCACTTTTCTACAACAACTTTAAAAATCACACCAATTTTTGGCGCCGCCGACGCGGACTTGTATTTAGGTTTTAGGTTTTAGAGTTATTTCTATTTTTATTTTTTATATTTTTTGTTCTTTTTTACGCGCTTTGGTATTTTTCGATTCTTTTCAGATTTGGAGCGAAGCTACGAGGAAAGAAAAAGTGCTATAAAAGGAAAGCATCGCCAAAGAAGGAAAGAAAAGAGGAGTCCAAGGAGCGAAGAAGATTTTGTATATAGTTGTTTTATTTTTATTTTTAGAAGCTGTAAATAGGGTTGTATTTTTGTAATTTTTCTTTTAATTTTTGGACAATTTTTGGACTTTATTTTTTCTTTTGGACTGGACATTATTTTTAAAACCCTAAGGAAGGGTTAAAAATTAAATATAAACTGTTTGCAGGGAAGGACGACAGTTACGATACTGTCTCGGCCCCTCGGGTTCGTACACTGACATCGGAGTCGGTGGCCTGAGTCGACTTCAACGGTTCATCGCCCGTCTGGTACGGGAGGTAAGACTCTATCCACCCACGAATCCCATGTCAGTGGGTTATAATTTTGTGTGACAACTCACACCCCTGCGAACAGAATGTCGAACTGGTATTACAATAGCCAACACAACGAATATCCGACTGAGTTTCAAAATGGACGTTACTACTTTGACCATAATGTGAATAGTGGTTGGGAACATCAGCCTTTTCAAGGTTATGGCTCATACCATGATGAACCCAATTACTATCCATACTCCCACCGGTCATACGAGCAAAATTCCTCTCTAGAGTCCGCACGTAAGTTAGCTGAGTCGACACAGAAGTTACTTGAGTCTACACGTAGTTCATCTAAGATGAATAACTTAGTTTTGGACGAAAGCAATGCAACGTGTGAACCTTCTTTCCTAGATAAAATCAGGATGTCATGTGAGTCGACTCAGAAAATGTTGTTAGAGGCCCAGGAAAGAACTGCTCAAGATAATCTTAATTTCCAATATAGTGTTTCCAATAGTACCTTTGAAGATGAGGATAGTTATTTGCATAATCAAGATGACGAGGTTAGAATTGGTAACACTACTTTAGATGAGGTTCAACCATTTTCAGGTTATTATAATGATGATTATGATGAGGATAGTGTTGATGAAGAATTTGAAATAAGTAGGCATAGTGATCAGGAATTTGTTACTCCAATTGAGCTTTACAATGATAATATTATTTCTAGTTCAATTCCAAATAATTTTAATAATTATTCACCTATTCAAAAGGACGAGGATTTGACTAGAGATACCCCCGTTTTAGACGATGTAGTATTTCCTTATGATTACGAAGCTGATGATAGTTTTGAGGAACGAGTTTCTTCTGAGAATATTGTTTTAGAGTCTAGCGATTTAGAAACATTAGTCTTAGACAAATAAAATGAACTCGTAGAGATGAGTGAGGATGAACCTGACTTAGAAGAATCAATTGACCATTTTCAGGAATTAGATGACCTTGAAATTAGGGAAGTTGTGACTAGTCTTTCTAGAGACACTGAAAACTCTAAGTTTGGGGGTGATTATCATTCTCCATGTGCCTTAACTCTTAGAAAGGTCCCTCACTTGGGACTTGACATATGTGCCTCAACCATTTTAAAAGATTATCTTCATACACGTTTTCCTGAACCTAGTGATGTCCATAAGGAAGTTCAGTTATTAGAAACCCATCCTCTGGTTGATGTGGTTAGCCTAGGCTATGATACCCAGATTGATTTTGTTTTCCCACCAAATATTTTTCAACTAGTGGGAATGTATGAGTTCAAAATGTGTCACTTATTAAGTTCTGAGACCAAACCTAATTATTTTAGGAGAATAGAAATGACACGTTTTCTTATGATTGACCGCCAGTTTCATCGTGGTCAATTGTGTGAGTCAAAACTGATTGACTTTAAGGATCCGCAATTATTCAGGTTATTATTATGTGCTTCTAAGTTCTTATTTGAGTTTTTACAGACTTTACAACTCGAACCTAGGATCTTAGCTATGTGGAAATCCAACCCATGAAAATATTTTATTTGGACCCAGTTATAGAACCTGAACCTGAACCACAGCTAGATGTAGTTGTCTTAAACAGGAGACTAGACAAGGGTGTGCTTTATTTTTTCATTTTCTTGGCATGTTGCAGATTCCTTTTACTTGTGATAGCTCTATTTGGTTTTGATGACCCACAGATTTTTCGGCTATTACTTTATGATTTTATGAGGTGACTAATCCTTTGTTAGTCTGGCTTAAGACGTTAAACTTAGCACTTCTTGGGAGGTAACCCAATATTCATGCGACACGGTAATATCTTTCCTTATCTCTTTTACTTCAAATGGTAACAGTTTCTCCTCGTTCATGCTTTTAATTTTATCTTTAGAACATTGAAGACAATGTTAGATTTAAGTTTGGGGGTATAGGAGAAACATTTTAGTTGCATTGTTAAACTTCAGAGCCTAGAAATTTATGCTTATTAAGGATGGCACTAACCAATCTAAGTGGATGGAAGCATTTTGGTTGTAGGAGTTGAGGAACCAATCTGATTAGATGGCAACATCTAAAGAGTCTATTCATAAAATCACAGAGCTCAGGTGTTAGAAATAACATGATAGTTTCACCAATCTCGTTGAGTCCTTTTCACTTCTGTTTTTATTTTGTTTTGTTTTTAAACTAATATGTTTCTCTAAGTGATTAGGTGGGGCCCACGAATCAAGTTGTTACCGATGCTAGGGTGAATTAGAGTGATTGAGATACCACCAAAAAAAAAAAAAAAAAAAAATGAAAAAAATGAAAAAAAAAAAAAAAAAAGAGACCAAACCATTTGACCAACCGGAATAAATTCAATAAAGTCGACCACTGGAACCCTTGTATATGCCAGTTGTGTTGACCTAGAGTTAGGATTATTGACCACTTTGGTTCCCTTGTATATGCCGGTGTGTTGATATTAGTCGACTAGTATCTCAGTCCATTAGGATAGGTTCATTTTGGCGGAGGCCTTTGACAGATATGGGAAACATCGATCACTTAGTAAACATCAAAACCATCTATATTTTTCTCTTTATCCATCTTCTTGATCTATCCATGTGATTAGTTTTGACTCCGGGTATTGATGTCCATAGTGCGACTATCTGAGTAGAGCTCTGTGACTTATATATGAATTTTAGTATGCTTGAGTGCAAACTCGTGTACCGTAATTGGAATTTCGCATCGGGGTACTTCCTCCTGTAGTCAATAAGTATGCCAACCAAGGAGATTCTTTAGTGCCTTCCAAGGTTCCGCGTAAATAGCTAAGGTCTGGAGTGTAAAGGTTTTGTGGGTATATCTCTGGTAAACCCTCCCGAGACTATAACTCGGCCACTAGGGCCACCTAGGGGTTTAAAGGCTTATTGCATATGCTAAATGCAATCGACGATGCCTGCGACAGTGAGTTAGGATTTTATTTTATTTTTGCTCGAGGACTAGCAAATAATAGGTTTGGGGGTATTTGATAGACGCATTTATGTGTCTATATTAGTCTCAATTCTTTGTAATGTTAGTACTCGATTTTGCGCTTATTTTGGTATTTTATGTCTTTGTAGGTGTTTTTAGATAAATAAGCTTTTGCGGCGAAATTGGCTCGAAAAGTGGTTTTTGCGCTCGTGGGAGAAAATTACTATTCGGACTCTCAATTTGGATAAGGGGCACCCAGATGATAAGGGGTAACCTCACAGGGCAACTACTAGTGGCACACCGGAACTGGATAGGGGGAGGTCATCCCCTACCTTTTGAAATAGAATTTGGCGGGAAACTGTTGCTAACGGAGGCAAAATTAGGGTTGAAATTTGATCGAGTTTTAGAGAGACTGAAAGGCTGAAATTTATTGGGTTTACTTCTTAGGCCAAAACAGGCCTGGTATGGTCATTTGGTTGAACCCAAATTGGCTAGAACTCGAGTTAGAAGGAAACAGAGGTGTGGAGTTCACGGTTTGCTGCGTAAGCTTCTGGGCTTGATTTCAGCGTGTTCTTTTCGGATTTGTTCTTGGATTTGGTTTGGGATAGACCTGTTAGACCTAAACAGGCATGGTATGGTCATTAGAATTGATCGAACTGGGCTGCATCACCGAGTTTGAAGAAAACAGGGGAAGATACTCGGGTGATCTATTTTTGGAAAGTACGTGGGATAGAAGAAAGATTCTCGGGATATTTGGCTAGTTCGGAGAGTTTGGATTTGACAGAGAGACGCGTGAGAGAATTCAGCGCGTAAAGGTGAAGCAGAAAAAAGCAAAAAAAAAGCCGAGACTTTTGCTCAAAGAAACCGGAGATTTACTCGAGTTTTAGGGAACCTGTGAGGGTATAAATATAAGAAGGAGGTCACATAAATCGGGTCGAGACTTTGGGGACCTAAGGGAGGTTGCAGAGGAAGAACGAAGAGGTTGCAGAGAATTTTCTCTGCTGGTGCTGCCGGAGAAGAAGAAGGGTTGAAGAACATAAGACGCTCAAAACAAACAGATCGCAGAAAACTATCGTTGTTAAACACAGAACACTTGTATCGTTTATAAGGCGAGACTTATTCTTCAGAATATCAGTCTGTTTGTAACGCCTTTTCAGCGTTGCAAACTGTCTGAGTCATTAGTTTTCTCTTGTTTTTCACCTATTTGAGCTATGAACTATTATTTTGAGCACGTGAATAATATGAGGAGCTAAACCCCAACACTGGGATGATGGAGGAAGCCATTCTCTACGCCTGTGGTAAATCTATTTAATTCCTTTATGACTTTTGCACTATTTTAAAATTGTTTCATGATTTTTCTTAATTGATTGTGATTTTGTTTGATGACGTATGCTTGGTCTTAGTATTTTTGATACGTCATGCTTGTGATTTACAGTCAATCTTTTATAAAATCTACCTTGGCAAAGAATAAAGAGTCAATATTTATATGTTATGAGCTATAATTGTTTGGAATTGATAGTCGAACCACATGAATAAGAGAATTGGTAGAATCTTGAGTCTCGGTACCTCTCGATATTGTGACAAACCTTGTAAATATATTTTCTTAGTTTTTAGTATTTTCTTAAATCAAACCTTTACAAGCCCGAGTTGAACGAACTTTTACTACCACTTTACTACAACTTTTCAAAATCACATCATTGTTCCGTCACTGGAGCTTTCCTTTTTTTCTCCTCCGCCCACTACACTCACAGAAGGACCAGTGTTGTATTTCTTGTTCGTGAGGCGCCTGCTCCCTCGACTTTCATGTGAATCTTCACTTCGAATGACTCTGGTTCTTTCTAGCAACGTTTGTGCAGTTGTTGCTGAACGCTTGGCAGCTTCATGGAGTTCAGAGAATGTTTGAAAGCCCAGATTCTCTAACAGAGCGCGGTATATGGGTATCATCCCGTTGATGCATAACTCCACCAATTGTCGTTCGGTGACATTCGGGTCATGACAATCCAGCGCTTGGGTTCTGAACCTTATGACGAAGTCGTTAGGATGCTCGTTGTTCCGCTGAAGAATTCTTCCTAGATCTGAAAAGGTGATTTGTTCGAGACACGAAGAAATACTTTGTAGAAAGAACCGACCATATCGCTCCAATTGGATATCTTTGTTAGGCGCGATGTTGTTGTACCTGTGTACGCCCTCCCGTAAGTGATTTCGAGAATTCTTTTAGGCGCAGAACATGATTGTATTCATGTTCCCCCAAGGATTCCAAGAATCGAGAGACGTGTTCACGAGCATTACCAGTACCGTCGTAGAGGGAGAACTGGGGAGAGGTGTAACCTCTTGGAAGAGGAATTCGTTGTACATCTTGAGGGTACGATGACTGATGTTGGTGTACATCCGTTCGGTCCCCTTTTCCTCGATTTTGGAGAAGTCGTTCCAGATCCTCACGTGTAATGAAGTTGGAAGGCTGGTCCCTCTCCCTTTGGCGGTCAGGAGCAACACGATTTTCTTCATTCATGTGGGTCCGAGTAAAAACGCCTGCTCCGGGTGTATTGAATGCATCTCTTGCCAACTCCAAGGGTTGCCGTGAATCTTGCGGCAATCGTTCGGTCAAAGTTTTAAGGAAAGTGAGTACCTCTTTCTGAGTTGCGGCCATATCCGTTTGAGTCTTAGCAAGAACTTCATGTTTCTCCATCAAGTCTGCAATGGTAATAGACGGTGTCCCTCCTCTTGTGCCTCCGGCTCCTCGTCCCGATGAAGGAGTGAAAGTTGTTGCTCGGTAACTACCGGAGGTGTTACACTTGAAGAGATGCCGGGGTTTGCGGCTGCTCTGGCCCTGGTGATGGGAGGCGTTACACCTACTGGAATGTCTCCTGCTCCGCTAGCGTTGGTGATAGAAGTGACAACTCCACGAGATGTATTGACCACGGTAGCTCCACTGACAGGTACATCGACACCGGGGCTGTTATCCATACTAGCTCCATCAGAATTGATTGCTGATCCAGACCTGAGTTCCACCATCTTGAAATGAATTGTTGATTGAATTGGTTCTAAGATCTACCCTTTTTGAAATTGATGAAATTGAATCGGATTTCGAAGGAATTGACTTTACAACCGAAAGATTAACCTCCCACTGTGGTCGCCAATTGTTTATGGGTGAAAACTATTCCTGTTGAATTTGGTAATTTGGGGTGTGTGATGAGGAATGAATCTAAACCCCTAAACAAATTCATTGCGTGGTGAGTGCTTGTAGATTCGGAAATCAATCTGTGCAAGTCCGGCCTAAACCAAGAAATGGTCGTTCCAGACTTGTTTCGGTCACAAAGTGAAGGAGATGGGGTTGATCTTAGGGAGGGAAGCGAAGAAGGTGTTGAGATTGTGAAGGTGTTGGCTTGCTTATGACTTGTAACAGAAAGCTGAACCGGCTTACAGGATGCAAGCTATCAGCTCCGGTGTTTTGTATTAACACTTGGTTTCTGTATTTTTGTCTGGACTTGCCCTTGTTTTCTCCCTCTGTTGAAAATAGGGAGGAGAACCTATTTATACAAGTCATTTGAGCCTTATTCACGTCTCTCATGGGAAGTGGAGGAAGTTGAGTGATGGAGTAGTGGAGGTGTGTGTTGGTGTTACACGACCAGTCTTGCCCACTTCTCCTGTCACCGCTAACCATCCATAACTTCCTAACACGTGATGGCGCGTTGCACGCTGCACGCGTAAACCGCCAGACCAATACCCCAGTATGTATCCCCGATTTGTGACATGATTGATGTACGGAATATGTGGATCGTGGATCCATGAAAGGTTGCATGTAATCTTTGAATTGAATAACTGCGTTATTCGGAAGTTGATACTTGTGAAGTATCATGTGTATTTTATGGAGGTAGTCTTTGCATCATGGTGTGGTAAAGTGATGGGTGGTGACGCCTCACCGACCAACTAACTCCGACCGTGGTTGTATAACCAAGTTTGGTAAAGTTGGACGGACGAGATGATCTTTGAGACACTCATCTACGACCTAGTTAATGAATTAGGTTTTTAGAAGAGGTACGCAAGCATCACTCTTTAGCTTGGTCGAAACCAAGCATGGGATATAATTTTGACAAGGCCGACCGTGCATGTGTGTAGACAACATGACGGTGTAGGCGCCTATACCCATTACCTCACGAAAGTATGATCTCGGGCCACTCAATTCGTCCGGTGAAGTTGAGTGGTCGTGATCAATTTGTGACAGAAAACCCGATGCCGCAAGAGCCGCGCGTCATGCCTACTTCGGCAAGCACGTTCCAAGATGACCAATCTTGGTCGGTCTTGGCCGATTGGTCTGGTGTGAAGGTGGTAGGCTGGTGTTCACGCCTATACCTGAATATCCCATGAAAACGTGATCTGAGCCATCCAAATCGTCTGGCGAAGTTGAGCGGTCGAGATCAGTTTGTGGTTTGGGAGGTGCGACCACGCTAGTTTGGGTGCGCGTCTTGGAATGACCAGGCGTGATATGCCTTGGACGATCGGGTGATGGGATAGATGGGTCCGCGGTGGTCATACCGGTATGACCGGACCTGCTTAATCTAGTCTTGGACCCTCCATTCGTACCGGAGAAGATGGACGCTCGTGATGCTCAAAACCCTAATTTTGGGTTTCAAGGTCGTGCGTCAATGCTTCATTCGGCGTACGAATTGGGATAACCAACCATGGTTGGTCCTGACCGATTGGTCAGGTATGTAGGCGGGCCCACAGTGATTGTGTTGACATGCTCTGGGCCCTTTGAATCTTCATCTACACCCTCCATCTATACCTGCGAAGATGGATGGTTGAGACTGTTTTGCGACATATGTAATATGCCGCAAACCCTAATTTTAGGGTTTTCCGCCCATATACTGCTATGGTTTGGAAGTTTTGGCAAGCTAGGCCAATTCTGGATGGAGGCCGACCATGCGGGGTCCGCGTCGGTTCGGCAGTGGATATTCCATACCTGCTTGGGGGTGATGGAATTGATCTGGGTCATTGACCGGTTGTCAGCCGACACAAATATAATTACACTTTCTTACTACTCAAAATATAAATATAGCAAGGGCAAGAAAGGATCGATCCCACAGAGAGGTCTAGGTTGTCAAATTGTTTCGGTTCCCTATAAATAACACCGGGGTTTTGTGATTATAATAAACTAAATAAAAGCAAATAAAGAAATAAGCAAACAAATCAAATCAAGTATAAGAAGATATTGGTCATGGATTTCGTTTTCATTCACAAACATGTTTTCACACAATAACTAGAATTGATATTTTAATCTCAACTTTTATCAAAGACCCTAGAATACCTTGATCGCAAGAATATCCCGCTAATCTCCTCTTGTCATCAACAAACACATTAAAAGATGCGAATATGAATTCTACCTAAAGGAACAACCTAACGTGTAAAAGCACTAATCAAGTTTAATTCCCTAGATGCGTTAAGTTCTATGAAATCAGGCCAATCAAAGCAATCGAACGTGGAAAGTGCACTAATCCGATTTAACAAAGGTTATGGTTCACATGTGACTACTAGGATGTATCACTACAAGCAATAATCACAATTATGCTACTTGTAATCAGGAATCTATCACTTTTGCGTATAATAAACCCTAATCTAGCAAGAGAGATGAAAACAAACTCAATCGATTCGCGACTCGACTAAATAGCATTCAACTCATGTAACAAAATTGATGGTGAATCATAAACGATAATATGAGAGAAAACTAATTTATTGAATTAAAACCCATATTTGGAAATCCAACTTCTTCCATAACCAATAATAAAACTCTAGCTCATATTCATGGAGTTCATAACAAGAAGAAAGAGAAAAGACTTCATGTTTCTAAACCCTAGAATAAAAGTAGAGGCAAAAGAATTGAATAAAAGATATTAAAGATAATCATAAAAGATATTGAATTCCTCTTTTTATAGCTTTTCCTCCCTTCCAAAACTAGGTCTAATCTTCAAAAGTCCACTAGATAGAAGTCCTCCAAGCCCATGTGTGAGAAAACCCATGTAAAAATTCTACCCAAAAATCGTCGCCGGAAAACTGGGATTATGGCCGGAACTTGGCTGGAAAGTCGCCGGAAAACATCCCAGGTGACCGGCAAAGTCAAACCGGTCACCGGTCAACGAGTCAAAACGGTCAAGGAACCAACTCGGCGGGTCAAGGCACTGAGTCAAAACGGGTCAAGTCAGGTGAGTCAGGTGGAAGTCAGGTGAGTTGGCTGAGTTAACTTGGCCAAGCCATTGCACAGGCCAAACTCTGTGTTGCACAATCCTTGTGCTGTAGCATACATGCCTACCCAGCCATGATGGCCCTGCTTGCCAATTTGAACTCTCCCTATACTTGCCTTCAGCTGCACAGCAATTTATCCTCCATGCTTCATCACAGCTGCCACTACCACTGCACCTACAAAATCACTTCAGTCTCATCCTTTGCTTCACTACAAACACACAGCATCATGACCTGCACCACAACACCTGCCATTCTGCACCAGTTCCGGCTCCAAGTGCTTATTGTTACTCCACGCTTAAACAAGAGACCATCATTTCACAAGCCAACTTCAATGCACTTCCATTCATTCCTGTTAGCTCAAGGTGCAAACTATTACCACTCTTGCAATCCAACTCCAGGTGAAGATGGAATTACACTTAGCAGTGCCACCACCTGCAACTCAATTTAACTCCAAAGAATGACACCAACAACACTATTCAATTGCATCATTCATCCATAGCCATACATTCACCATTCACTCTTCATGTTGTTGCCGCGACGTTTATCTTCGCTTTGTACTTTTACCAGCCCCAGTTTCTTCTAATCCACTTTTTCTGTTAAACAATGAACAAAGATCAATCCATTGAGCCATTTCACAAGCACCACCTCAGGTTCTCAAGCAATGCACTCAATCACCACTATCTATTCCCTTGTTAGCTCATGGCTTCCCATGGCTACTACCTTCTCATGTCCCTCAGCAATGCTCGCCACCGTACTGGATGAATCGAGGTAACAAATCTGGAGTTCGTTCACGGATAAGAATTCATTTCATTTTGTCTTTTTTTCTAAGGCAATATATTCTTCCCGTTTCTCGCAGCCATCGTGATTGTATTTTTGATTCTAAAATTTGAATGTATAACAAGTTAGTCACAAGAGAGCATTCACAAATGAGAGTATGAGATATCTCTCCTCAACCGGGCCCCGCCATTTCACGCACATGGTTCTCCACCTTATCACAACCGCCTTAAGCTCTCGCCAATCCTTTGTTTCAACCCGAATACATCTTCACGGTCACAAGAGTTGTTACTTATGTATGCTCCTTGAATGTGGCTTGTAAATGATCAATGATGTGATGTGTTCCTTGGCATCTTTCAAACCATTTTAGTGCTTCTCCTATTAAGCTTGACGCGAAATATTTGCATAATATAGCATCATGATTCTCCCATTGTAACATACATCTCATGTAAGCTTTAATATGTTGTATCGACAGTTGTTCCATCCAAGCAGTAGATTGCACTGTGGAGGTATTTATTGTTATGGCTTCCATTGTCTCCTTCCTCCTTCCCTTCTATTGTTCAAGAATCCTCTCCATCTTAAGATTTGTTCATTTGCCTCGTAATTTGATTCACCGGTCTTTTTACCGTCATTTTGACCTTCCGCCATTATCTTCTCCTCTTCTTTCCTCGCGACGTTCTTCTTGGCCTCTTTCGTTAATTCGCACGCCATTATATCGGTTGTTCTCTTCTTGGCTGCCTCTATCGCCTCTCATCATTTGCACCTCTCATACTCTTTCATTAATACTATTAGCACGACTCACTGTCATGGTTATTTGATTGCTTCCTCCATCTCTTGATTTTCCATCTCTTAAGCTAGTCTTGTTCAATGTAGTGTCTCTCAATGTCATCCTCGAGTTTTTCTCAATTCTTCTCTCCCGTAGGATTATTCTTCCTTCAAGAACTGGGTCATTTGGCCTTGGAGTTGCATGTTTTCCCGATTTTCCCTATTTCGCCATTTCTCAAGATTTTCGGGCTGAGGAATATAACGATCTTCTATTTCTCCTCTTCTCTCGCCGTGTTTAATCTTGTGTCTCTTCCTCAGATTCTCGTTGGTAAAACTCTTCTTCTTTCTTCTCTCGTTCGATCTAGAACTTGATCTCACGCTACTTCTAGATCTCCTACTTTGCAATCTCATATTTTCCATCCTCAATTCATGATTTTGTCTTGTCAAGTTTGCTCGCTCTTCGCCAGCCTGCCTCTCCTCATGTATTGTTTGTCTCAATCTTTCTAATGCCATTTCTTCTCTTTTTTCGGGTTCATTTCTCCATTCATTCCTTGTTCTCCTTGTCCATTGTTCATCAATTGTCACCATTCCAAGTATGCACACTTACTATCATAATTCACCATCGGGGAGGTTGGTGGCTGGTTTTGACCTTCTTCATCATTTCTCATGTTCATCCTTGATGATTCTCCTGCTTCATTCCTCCTTTCTCCAAAGAAAACAATGTACATTTCTTCTTCTAGCCATCTTTCTTTTCAATGAATTCTTGAATATCTTTTTCCAAATTGAGCTCGTCCCTTAGCCATTCACTATATTTTCGTTAATTAGTCCATTGAAAGACATAATGAGAATGTTTATTGATTAATTTGGCGAGTTATCTCAGGGAAGATGGAATTCTAGCAAGCAATGCACTCAATAAGGTCACCTCGCAACTATAGCCACTGCAGCATTCCTCGCAAACTCACACCACCAGATTCATATCAAGCATGCACAACCCCATTTCTTGCTCTGTCACATAACAGCTCCATAATCTCAACGCCACTCAAAGCCCTGTAATGCATAGCTCAGTCATCCATTGCAACAATTCATACATCCAGCTTCATCACAGACCAATTCCTCATTTGCTTCTCAAGGCCAACTCCACATCTCACACACCACTGCAAAACCCATATCTGCCATCTCTTCTTGTGCATCTCACCACTGCATCTCAGTCCCAACAAACAACTTGAACTACTCTGCCATTCAGCTCACCTATGAATCTCCACACCAGCTCAACTCCCATACTTGCCAATTGCAGTCAATTGCAGCTACTCTAACCAGTCTAACCTAGAGCAGCAACAGCTCTGTAGCTTCAACCAAATCTTCAAAGCCATCATCATAATCCCATGAGCTTCATTGTCACCTTCAATCCATTATCAAAATCATTACAAGCTTCATATCAACTGCAATAAGAACTCAGCCAACACAAATCAGTGCCAGCAATTGCTCTTTGTGCCATGTTCTTCCCTAATTCATCAATTTCATCCAAAACCCATGAGAACATTAGTCGCAGATCCCTTTAGAACATCACCCAAATCCATTTCAACGTCATTCCTGAGACCCATTCCATTTCAAACTCAGAACAATTCATCACAATACCCTAAATTGATTCGCTGAATTTCTGTGTTCTTGACTCATTTGCAGCAACAGCTCAAATCATCTGAAACCCATCTCTTTGCCTGAGCTTCTCAACTCTGATTCCACCAACCACAAACCCTAACCTCTTCTCAATCTCTTGAACTGCTTAAGAAACACAACCAACAACAGCTACTCGATCTTTCTAAATCAAACCGCTTCTAATCCTCATAACCACGAACCCATTTCAATCTTCAATTCTCGATCTATTTCTCAATTTCTTCTCAACAATTTCTTGGATAGTTTTAATAGCAGCCATGGCTGCTTCTTCAGATGAACGAGAGGCACTCCTCTCGATTTTAGGGTATAGGTAAAATTTGGATTGAGACACCCCTCATAAGAGCCACCCCACTCATTGGATAAGGGATACCCCAGTGGATACCCTATATCATGTAGTCACCCCTTAACATCAGCCGGCTGTTCTTAATACTCCTCTGAGAAAGTTGCCCTTTAACCGTGGCTCGTCTCCCGATATTGCTCGCAGTGAAATGACCTTTTTGCCCTTTTCGCTCCGAATGGCTAATTTCTCCTTCTTTTGCTCCATACGACTCCAAAGCACCTAATAACTCAAATTCACACATAAGATACATAATTCACACGAAAAATAGCAAAGAAAGCATAAATACTAGATAATAAATACGGTGTATTCTACACCTATCAAATTCCCCCACACTTAGACTTTGCTAGTCCTCGAGCAAATCAAACAAAACAAAACTAAAACAAATACATACAACTCCGTGACGTCGAGGCTACGGTTAATTTTAGCATAAATAACAAGCCTTTAAACCCCTAGGTGTCCCTAGTGGACGAGTTATAGTCTCGTGAAGGTTTACTAGAGATATACCTACAAAACCTATATTCAAACTCCGTCTAATTGTGACAAATCAATGAACGAATCCAAAATGACTACAGGAGGAGGTACCATGCAAATTCAATTCATATATTAGTAAATAACTCTAATTAGATAGTCGAACAAGCCACAGTACTCGGAAACTAACAAACCACAATCACAATGAAAAGATTAAGAAGATGGATAAAGATGTAGATGTTGGCGAATATTCACAAGTGATCGATGTTTCCCATATCTGTCTGAAGGTCACTGCTAAGATGAACCTAATCCTATTGGATTGAGCTGTTGGTGCTGAATGCTACATCAAATCAATTGGAATATACAAGGGAACCAAGAGTGACTTTATTCAACACAATAATAATTTCTTCTCTTTTTTTTTTATATGATTGGATC
Source organism: Papaver armeniacum (assembly GCA_023531295.1). Classification (NCBI taxonomy): domain Eukaryota; kingdom Viridiplantae; phylum Streptophyta; class Magnoliopsida; order Ranunculales; family Papaveraceae; genus Papaver; species Papaver armeniacum. The sequence continues at coordinate 593,078 of JAJJWW010015270.1, forward strand.
AAACTGGATCCAATTTTTTTTTTTTTTTTAAAGACGGCATGATTAGATCTTTTAGATCCAAGCGCATGCTTCTTGTCAGCAAGTACATGATAGTTGCCTTGGATCCTGCATTCCACGCTTGTTTAGGCGACGGAGACAGGGGACTACGTTTCACACATACTGCTATTCCCAAGTGTCATTCTTTATTCCGTTTTGGTCTAATTGGTCGGTCTCTTTTTTTTTTCATATATTTTTTTCATTTTTTTTTTCTTTTTCTAGTAACTCAATCACTCTAATTCATCCTAGCAGTAATAACACGTCGATGTTTAGTGACCCACCAAAGCACTTAGAGAACAATAGATAAATATGGAAAAATAAAAATAGAATGTGATATGGTGATATTCCGAGATATGGTAACAACTATCATGTTAATTTGTGATTTCTGAGCTATATTCTTCCCTTTTAGTTAATTGGTTCCTCAACTCCTGCATTCAAAATGGTTCCATCCACTAATGGTGTCATCCTAAAGGCACAAGTTCTAGATTTCGGAGTTCAAAAAGCACAATTTTTTTCTTGGTTTTTCTATTTTTCTGATTTTTTTTTTCTATGCATAAAACAAACTAAAACATATAAATGCTCCCCCACACTTAAACTTTACATTGTCCTCAATGTAAAATTGAATCGTCCAAAGAAAGTTCAAGGTGGGAAATTCCGCAAATGATATGCAAAAATAAAGAAAATAAAGATAAAAGCAAATGCATAAAAATAAAAAGATAAAGGTAAAGATACAAAACCGGTGGGTTGCCTCCCACTTAGCGCTTGTTTTAAAGTCGACGGCCCGACTTGCTTCTTGTAAGATTCATTCCCCATACACCAATAATCGGAAAAGTTGGGGATCCTTCCATAGAACCTGTTTTTCAAACACTAGCTTCGCACAAATATTAGTAATATAAAACAGAAACGAAGCTATGAACCGATAAAAGTTTCCCCCACACTTATTCTTGTCCACACTTGGAAGTGCATAAAGAATATATGAGTCGGGTACTTCACGGTTTCTTGGTCCAAAACCTGCATAGTATGAGAATCAAGTATCTCTAATGGCGGATATCGAGATATAAAATCATTCAACAATATTTTTGAAGCACATAAATTCAAACCAATAAGAGGTAAAGGAGAAGAAACAATAGGCATAGGGTTAGACAAACCTTGCACAATCTCTTGTATTACGGAATCCTCTTCATCCTTGAAAAACTCAAGTGAATTATTCACCTCTTGGATATCATGGTCCTCTATCAAACCTTGCAACCATTCTTCGTCCGTTTCTGCCGTAACCAAAGTCTCAACATAAACATCATCATTACTATTATTTGCAAGCTCAATTGGGTCTTCCACAATATTGGTCATACCGGTCTCATTCTCAACACATTCCTCCTTGTTGTAAGGCACATACTCTTTTGCGGATCCAAATTTTATCATAAGAAACTTTTTTAGAACACTCGAAAATGCATCATCCTCAAGCTCCACCCTTTGAATAGGCTCTTGATCATTATTAAGATCAATGCTTGAGTAATCTACACAAGTGTCGACATATTCCTCTTCGTCTTCATCTTGATCCCAAAAAGACTCCTCGGAGATGTCACCATGAGTTGTTTCAAGCAATGTATCATAATCACCGTCACTATCATAGTCAACATAAGATTGGTCCTCGCTGAATTTAGTGTTACTTATCTCTAACTCATCCTTTTGAATAGGTGAATGATCATTATTAAGATCAAGAGTTGAGTTAACTACACAATTATCCACGAAAGTGCCCAAGGATTGGCCTTTTTCAACATTAGCATCAATCAAATATTCATCACAAACCATATGCACATAAGAATTATCCATATCTTCCTTGTATTGATCAATGCCTCTTCGCAAGATAGTCATACCTTCACGAAGTTCTTGGAGTTGCTCGTTTGTAGTCTCTTTAGCTTTTTGAAATTCCTCTTGTAAAAAGGTGGAAACTTTTTCTATAAAGTTAGAGACTTTTTGTTCACGATCATAAGAATCCTCCCATCCTTGTTGTTGTTCACACACATACCCGCCATAAGGTTGTTGAGGAAAACCACAAGGTTCCATGGAATATTGGTCATAACCAATGAATTGGTTTTGATTATACCCATGGAATTGGTAGTTGTCGTATTGTTGAGGTTGTTGAAAACCGTATCCATTGTTCCAATATGCTCCTTCCATAGAACTTAGCACCTGAAATAAAAGTTCTCAAAACTATATTAGGACCCAGAAAATAAGAATATAAAACAAAAACTAAAAACAAAAATAAGAAACCAAAAACAATTGACAACCGCTGCCTCCCCGGCAACGGCGCCAAAATTTGACCGGTTGTCAGCCGACACAAATATAATTACACTTTCTTACTACTCAAAATATAAATATAGCAAGGGAAAGAAAGGATCGATCCCACAGAGAGGTCTAGGTTGTCAAATTGTTTCGGTTCCCTATAAATAACACCGGGGTTTTGTGATTATAATAAACTAAATAAAAGCAAATAAAGAAATAAGCAAACAAATCAAATCAAGTATAAGAAGATATTGGTCATGGATTTCGTTTTCATCACAAACATGTTTTCACACAATAACTAGAATTGATATTTTAATCTCAACTTTTATCAAAGACCCTAGAATACCTTGATCGCAAGAATATCCCGCTAATCTCCTCTTGTCATCAACAAACACATTAAAAGATGCGAATATGAATTCTACCTAAAGGAACAACCTAACGTGTAAAAGCACTAATCAAGTTTAATTCCCTAGATGCGTTAAGTTCTATGAAATCAGGCCAATCAAAGCAATCGAACGTGGAAAGCGCACTAATCCGATTTAACAAAGGTTATGGTTCACATGTGACTACTAGGATGTATCACTACAAGCAATAATCACAATTATGCTACTTGTAATCAGGAATCTATCACTTTTGCGTATAATAAACCCTAATCTAGCAAGAGAGATGAAAACAAACTCAATCGATTCGCGACTCGACTAAATAGCATTCAACTCATGTAACAAAATTGATGGTGAATCATAAACGATAATATGAGAGAAAACTAATTTATTGAATTAAAACCCATATTTGGAAATCCAACTTCTTCCATAACCAATAATAAAACTCTAGCTCATATTCATGGAGTTCATAACAAGAAGAAAGAGAAAAGACTTCATGTTTCTAAACCCTAGAATAAAAGTAGAGGCAAAAGAATTGAATAAAAGATATTAAAGATAATCATAAAAGATATAGAATTCCTCTTTTTATAGCTTTTCCTCCCTTCCAAAACTAGGTCTAATCTTCAAAAGTCCACTAGATAGAAGTCCTCCAAGCCCATGTGTGAGAAAACCCATGTAAAAATTCTACCCAAAAATCGTCGCCGGAAAACTGGGATTATGGCCGGAACTTGGCTGGAAAGTCGCGGAAAACATCCTGTGTGACCAGCAAAGTCAAACTTGGTCACCGGTCAATGGGTCAAAACGGTCAAGGAACCAACTCGGCGGGTCAAGGCACTGAGTCAAAACGGGTCAAGTCAGGTGAGTCAGGTGGAAGTCAGGTGAGTTGGCTGAGTTAACTTGGCCAAGCCATTACACAAGCCAAACTCTGTGTTGCACAATCCTTGTGCTGTAGCATACATGCCTACCCAGCCATGATGGCCCTGCTTGCCAATTTGAACTCTCCTATACTTGCCTTCACTGCACAAAGAATTTATCCTCCATGCCTCATCACACTGCCATTACCACCGCACCTACAAAATCACTTGGTCTCATCCTTTGCTTCACTACAAACACACAGCATCATGACCTGCACCACAACACCTGCCATTCTGCACCAGTTCAGCTCCAAGTGCTTATTGTTACTCCACCAGAGACCATCACTGCCAACTTCAACTTCCATTCAGCCTGCAAACTATTACCACTCTTGCAATCCAACTATGGAGTGAGATAGCCAAAGCTCGCGAACCGGTTGCAACCCAACAAGGAAGACATGGGCTAGAGCTACCCGCGACCCGGATCCGAGCCCCATACACTCCAAGCCGTTGAGATCTCTATCTTCCACATCCAATGGTCGCGCCTCCACGTGCATCGAAGATCGCTGCTCCGTGCTACACCAGATCACGCCAAAACCGCATACCTCCCCGAGCCGTTCGTATCTCCATCGGCTCCATCCTACGCTCGCTGCGCCTTCCTCATCGAGCTTTGATGTAACCGCTTCACACCACAACACATATATATTCCCATTAACCAAAACCCTAACTCATTTCCTTCTCTTCCCTTACCCGACAGGTTGCAGAGAGAGCTCGCTCCTCTCCTTCACCTCCTCTCCTCGACAGACCACCAACTCACCTCCTCTCCCGTCACCTCCATAGCCACCAACAACCACAATACCGCAGCCACCAACCTCACCCGTAGCCTCACTCTTTCTCGAGTTATCTATTTCATAGCTTCTCAAGACCCTAGAAGCTAGGTTAAAGATAACTAGAGTTGGAGTTTCTCATCTATCAATCAAGGGAGTTGTTGAAGCCGAATTGACAGGGAGAACACTATCGAGTATGGGTTAGATGTATTTTCATTTAATTTTTATTTTAAATCAATTAGGGTTTGGTATTTGGGAATTTCTCTTGCATGTATAAATAGGAAGTGTTGGGGATGTTAGAGTCACACTGGATTAGCCATGCAAATCACTTTAGTTTTAATTTTGTGTATTTTGTTATTTCATCATGTTTTAGTTTAAGTGCTAGGGTTCGATGAAACCCATAACCTTTTGCTAAGAATTGCTCATGTTCTGATATCTGTTTTTGTTGTGCTTTATTGTTTGGGGTATACATAATCTTAACACATTTGCACTTTACTTTCACAAAGCATGCCATGTATGCTTTGTAGTCGTGTTCTTTTGTAATATGTGTGCAATTCATGCTTCATTGAAATACTATTAATCCTCAGACTAGTTGTGCCCTGAGAAGACAACTAGTGCTTGGGAGAGATGCTTTAATTGTGATTAGAATACCCATTTTAAGTTAGGTTGAATCATCTAAGTAGTGAACATGATCTGTGATTAGTTGTACTATGACAAGACAACTAATACTAGGGATTAGTTAATTGCTTTGGTTGATAATAACTCTTTCATTGAGACCCTGGAAATGGCAGACTTGCCATTACAAGGGACGAAAACAGTATCAAAAATTGAACGGTCTTAGCTGAGGTCAGGTGGTGGATTCGACACCCTAGAGCTCCCTTTTTGTTACAATTTACTCTTGTTGTTTGCCTTAGCTTAGGTTCACACCATTTCAATTCAGCCGTATCGGCAAAACAAACATCTGTTGTCACTTGTTACCACTTGAAGTCAGTTTAGCATAGCCATACATCATTGAAAGCACCCCTCGTATCTGTGGATCGACCCGTACTTGCCGCGTCTCCAATAGACGCCGTGCACTTACGGTATAACCCGTAGGCCATAATTTACCCATCTTCGAGGCCTACCAAGTTTTTGGCGCCGTTGCCGGGGACTTGGCGAGTGCCTTGCTGATTTTTGGCTCGCTTCACTGTGTTTCATCCTACCCCTGTACATATTCACATTTTGCTGTTTTTAGCCCTGTGCATTTTCATCTGTATCTGTAACTTAGTTTCCATTGTTCAGTTTTTAACTCCATCTGCATCTCATAAACTCCATTATATAACTTAGTTAGTGTAACTTAGTTAGTCTACTTGCATTATAGTATAACTTAGCATATTGTAACTTTACCATGGCATTCTAGATAATTTTTTTAGCACTTGCATTAGCTGCACTCTCACCTGATTCCTCATTGCATCTCAGTTAGATTACTTGCATTGTATAACTACTTGCATTGCATTAGCTCCATCTGATCTCTCATTGCATTAACTTCATCTGCATTTTAGCATCTTCATCTGTGCTTTGTATTCAACTTAGTCATTGCATTTAGCACTTAACATCTTTTTTTTTTTTTTTTTTTTTTTTTTTTTTTTCAAGAGTTGCCTTTGGTGGCATTCTTTCTCAAGCTTCATACTGCAGAATCATTGCTTTAACATTCCAGTATTAGTATTTTGAGGCTCTTGCTTTGACTGTGGAGAACTGATCTTCTTCCTGAGTAAACAGGTACCCTCTATGCTACTTGGCTCTGCCGCCGAGCAAGCCAAAGGAAAGAAGCCAAAGGAAAAGCCCGGATCGGAGCCCTGTCTGCTGTGTGGCAAGCTGTTAAGCTGAGCCCACCCGAGAGAAAGGCTCGGAGAGCGAGCAAAACAGCCGTTTTGGCGTGCCGGTTGGTTGTCTCAAATCTTGTTACAATCTATACCGCATGTTACGTGTGCAAGCAGTACAACCCCGAATGTATGCTAAAACCTTGAATGATTGAATGTATGCTTGTAGTTGACCTTGTGCACACACCTGTAAGCCTGTCACATGTTAGCTAAGAACCTTAACCTTGTGCTAATTCTCGTCTGAGCCTCCACTGTGTTGAACCAAGCATTATTAAAAACTCTACATACACCTGAGTGTTGCATACACCTGAGTTGCATACACTGAAGTTCACTCAGCTTGTATGCTCTCGTAAACCTTAGTAAGCCATTCTCTCTTTGTCAGTAATTTGTTCTTGCTAAGTTTTGAGAGTCAATTGCCAACAGTGCATTCGGCCGGTGCATGAACGAAGCTGCACTAAGGCCATTGTGTGATGTATCTTGCATGAGTGTCTTTGTTCACCTTACCCAATTTGTTCTTTGCTTGTGCTTTGTGCATCTGCAATTGATCCAACCGAGCACTTGTGTAACCCACTCGAGCACAACTCCGGCCTTCTGCGGCTGTGTGAGTTGAAGCTACAAGTTTGAGTCACAACTTGGAAAACCAAGTGGTTATAGCTGCAAACCTGAGCATATCCTTGAAACCACTTT